>OX451735.1:388551377-389751377 GCA_948472305.1 Vicia faba | reverse complement strand
CCCACGCCCGTCCCGTTTAACATCCAAAGATAGGATTGTCTACCAAAAGAATGGTAAATCAACAATGTCAAAGGAATAAAAATGTACAAGAAAGACTTTTGAGTAGGTAGATATGCTTCTAGTTACTTGATCAATTTGCAAACAATCCTTGCTATTTTCAAACAAACACATACATTTCAAAACATTTCCAGACAACTTTCAAAACATTGAAACATTTTTCAAAAGACAAAATATCTTTGTATACATTCTTACAAACGAGAATCATTACAAAGATTGCCTAAACGATGGCCTCTTTTCAAAATACTTTCAAAACCACACAAAGCACCATTTCAAACAATTGCAAAAGCAAAGCAAGTGATCTAAACAAGTAACTAAGAGCCCATGGAAAACCATGGATGAAAAGGGTGCTAGCACTTTCCCTTTTCATAATCTACCCCCTGAACCCAAAAACAATCTCAAAGGTCTTTCCTGTGCTTTTTTACCTTTCCTTTTGGATAAAAGAAAAGTCGGTGGCGACTCTTGCTAACCGCAACATTTGCAAACACAAACGCAAAACCTCAAGTCAGTTCTCCCACCGCATCACAGAACTGGCGACTCTGCTGGGGACTATTATAAAAGTGGGGTTACCTTAGGGTTTTAGATCACCTTTACATGCTTATCTTGCTTGACTTGTTTGCTTTACATTTGGTTCTATTGTTTGGGTTTGAATCCTCTACCCAGATTTGGGAAACATTCATAGGTAAATAGCAATACGTTGTGGAAACTGTGTGGGGTATACCGACATGGTCTAAGCAATAGCTATGTTAGTGCGACATATTTGTGGGTACCGGTAGCCTTTGAGTCAATCAAAGAGAATACGGGGCCGCTGAGTGATGTCATGAAGCACTAATGGACTTTTAGAACCTTTACTTGACCAACTTGGCCTTTTAGGATGTAGTGAGATGACCAACTTTGGTGCAGTCTGAAGTTGGTAGATACTCGATACTACACTCATTGAGGGTTGGTTCCTTGGAATATTTCGGTCGCCAGTAAAGAGGCTGAATTGAAACAATGAACAAGGAAACAATCCAGTGATATTGAGCTCCTTAGAACCCGGTTACTATTTCTAGGACAGGTTGAGCCAACTAAACTTCAAGAGGGTACTTACCTATGAAACCCCATGCGAGCCTAAACTAGGAACTTATGTGATTTGCTTGTACATATATACTTGTGCATAACATCATGGACATCATAAACATCATGTGCATCAACTAACCATTTCAAGGATTTTGGAGATTCATCTTTGTTCTTGTTTTGTAGGTTATGGATTCACTTCACAGGAAAACTATCCAAGTCAACCTTGTAAGAATTCCTCCACAACTCAAGGAGCTAGCTTCAAGGATTCCTGAGAATTCTCCATTCACCGAGAGGCATGGTCGTCTACTCAACTTGGTCACTTCCAACATTGAGGAGGATATGGTGAAAGTTCTCTTCCAGTTCTTTGACCCTTTGCATCATTGCTTCACCTTTCCTGACTACCAACTTGTGCCTACTTTGGAGGAATTTTCTCAACTCTTGAGGATCCCTATTCTCAATCAACTACCCTTCAACGGTACGGAAAGAGATCCAAAGCCAGAAGAGATTGCTCAAGCCTTACACTTGCACTCATCTGATGTCACAACACATTGGGAAACTAGAAGTGGTGTCAAATGCTTCTTGTCAAAGTTTCTGTTTGAGAAGGCCCAAAGCTGTTGGAATTCTTTGGACCTACAAGCTTTTGAGGAGATTGTAGCTCTTCTCATCTATGGGATGGTCTTGTTCCTAAATCCTGACCAACTTATAGATGTGAGTGCTGTCAAAATCTTCATGACTCGCAACCCAGTGCCTACATTGCTTGGGGATATCCTCCACTCTTTTCACACTCGTACAATAAGGAAAAGAGGTGTTCTCATGTGTTGCACTCCTCTCCTGGCAAGATGGTTTATTTCTCATCTTCCCCAATCAGTCTTGAAGAATGAGCAAGGTTTGAGGTGGTCACAACGATTGATGACTCTTACACATTCAGATATTCATTGGTGTTCTCGATCCAAAGAGAACGTCATCATCATTGACCGTTATGGGGAATTTCCTAATGTCCCTCTACTTGGCATTAGGGGAGGCATCACATACAACCCTTGCTTGGATCTGAGACAGATTAGTTATGCCCGAAGGGATGGCCCACATGACATGTTGATTCAAGGATTGGTTTTCGACTTCGACAACGATGACCAAGGACTCCATCAAAGGTTCATCCGAGCTTGGAGGATGCCAAACAAGGTAGACAGTAAGACCTTGGGACACAAGAATTCCATCCCCCTTGAGCCTTACCTCAAGTGGGTACGAACCCGCATCCAAAGTCTTATGATGCCTTACCCCTCCATTCTCCCTGTGATTTTAGAGCCTATTATGGAAGGTGAGGTTCCATACACCCTCCTACATCCTTACATGCCAACATCACTCGAAGATCTACAAAGGAGTTGGATACAGCTCAAGGGAAAGCGCGACACTTTCGAAGCCCAATTCTACGCAAGCGAGAAGAAGGTTTTGGAACTCACTCGTCTACTTCATGAAGAGCAGATTCTCAACACCTACATTGCACCAAAGAGGATGCGCAACGTCTTTTTACCTTAGAATTTTGTATTATTTTGCCCAAGGGGCATTGATGTACTAACAAATTCTACCTTATTAATATGACGTGTGTTTCTTTTTTGTTTAAAACAAATTTGAATTTCTGAATCCTTGAACGCATTACATGAATATATATCATTCATCATATGTATAAACAGGTCTTCACACCAAATTTCCTCATCTCTCTGTTGTTTATTTCAGCAAGATGGATATTGAACAGGCGGTCAAAGATTTGCAAGCTCAGAATTCACAATTTCAACAGCTACTCTTGACCCTAGCCAAGGGGCGGGAAGAGCTCAAGACTTTGCTAGAGAAGGAAAAAGAGAAAAAGAAGAAGAAGCGAGCCGGTGTGGTTATCATGGGCAGAAGGTTTGAAGGACAAGCCAGACAGACTTTGGAATTCCCATCAACATCTGAAGAGGGGGAAGGAAAAGGAAAAGGAACTGCAGTGCCATCTGATTCTGAAGCAGAAGAAGAGGAAGATGAGGACTATTCTGAACAACAGTATCCTCCGGCCGATGACAAATACAAGAACTTGGAAGAACGTCTAGCTGCTATGGAAGTGCAAAGAGTACCTGGGCTGGATTTTGAGGAGTTAGGGTTGGTTTCTGGAATTGTAATCCCTCCTAAGTTTAAATTACCTCTGTTTTCTAAGTATGATGGGGTGTCTTGCCCTAAGATGCACCTACCATCTTATGTCAGGAAATTCAACCACATTCTTCTGACAAAGACCTGTGGGTCCACTTTTTCCAGGACAATTTGTCAGGAACACAGCTTGATTGGTTCTACTAGTTGGAGAGGTCTGATGTGCATAATTGGGAAGATTTGGAAGCCGCATTCAATAAGCAGTATCAATACAACACCGACTTGGCGCCAACCCATACTTAGCTACAGAGTATGGCTATGGCTACCAATGAGGGCTTCAAAGACTACGCCCAGAAATGGAGGGATTTAGCCGGAAGGGTGCAACCACCTTTATCTGAAAGAGAGCTAGTGGACATGTTCTTAGGGACTCTGTCAGGTCCTTTCTTTAATCACCTGATTGGAAGCTCCTCTGCGGGTTTCACTGAGTTGATTCTAACTGGCGAGAGGGTGAAAGCCGGTATTAGAAGCGGGAAAATTCAGAAAGATGCATCTACCTCTGCAGCTGTAAAAAAGCCCTTCACGGGAAAGAAGGAAGTGTCTGCTGTCTATACCCAGAGAAATCAGGGAAGAACCGAAAGACGACCAACTGTGGGGGGCGTAATGATTCAAAAGCTTGCATCAGACCAGCCGAGAAACAATCAGCCAAGAAATGATCAGCTGAGAAATAACCAGCAAAGGGTGGAAAGGCCTGTAAGGCAATTCACCAAGATAAACATGACTCCTGCTCAAGTCTTACCCCATCTCTTCAAGTTGAACCTGGCCATGCTAAAGGAGGCCCCAAAAAATCCTAACACTGCTTCTCCATATTACCATCCCAACACCAGATGCGCGTACCATTCAGAAAGTCCAGGGCACAACACCAACAACTGTTGGGCCCTGAAGAACAGGATTCAAGATCTGATTGACACAACGGAAGTTGAATTTGAAGCTCCTGAAAAGCCGAATGTTATCTCCGCTCCAATGCCGAAGCATGGACATAATGCCAATGCTGTGGAAGAAGAGTTGTTTGTTTCTACTGTGGATGAACTGTTAACTCCTCTCCTAACCATCAAGTTGAATTTGTTGAAAGATGGGGTGTTCCCAGGTTGTGACCAAGATTTCCATACTTGCCTGTCCTACCTATTTGACTGTCCTCTATTGAAGAAAGGAATCCAACAACTGATTGATAACAAGGAAATTTTGTTTTAGAAAGCTCCTGTCTCACCCATTCCAGTTCCAGAAGTTTCAATAATAACCATATATGTCAATCCTTCCAGGGTTCGTAAAAACTCGTTAGGATTACATCTGCTCCTATGACTACTCCGTTGAAGATAACAATGCCCGGGCCAACCCCATACAAAACCGATAAAATGGTACCATGGAACTATGGTGGAGAAATCTACTACCATGGTGTCAAACAGATTGAACAAACCATTGAAGAAGAAAGCTATGAGGAAGATAATCCTGACATCAGTAATATTTCCGGAACAAGCAAAATTACTCGTAGTGGGAGAATCTTTTCTCCAGAGATTGCTCCTCCAACAGCAGTCTTTGGACCTGCGGCCATCCCAAAGATTACCCCTGTGATTGTACCTACTAGTGTACCCACTGACAAAAACAATACAATTCCAATCCCTATTTCCGCTGCTGAGAAAAAAGGAAAGAATGTTCAAGGGGAGCCTGTCTTGACGAAGGCTCAATCACTGGTCATTCCTCAAACATCCCAGAAAGAGATGGAAGAAATTTTGAGGATTATCAAGAAAAGTGATTATGATGTTGTTGAACAACTGGGGAAGACCCCCTCCAAAATTTCTATGTTAGCCCTGTTGCTATGCTCTGAGGCACATGCTAAAGCTTTGGTCAAGTTTTTGAAGACGGCCCACGTGCCACAAGAAACCTCCGCTAATCAGTTCCAAGAATGTGTGGCTAGTTTAACAGTTGACAATGGTCTAGGATTCTCCGATGCAGACTTAACTTCGAAAGGGAGAAAATATAATGATGCTTTGCATGTCTCGGTGGAATGCAGAGGGACAACCCTAACACACGTCTTGGTTGATACTGGGTCATCTTTAAATGTCTTGCCGAAGAAAGCCTTAGATAGACTGGATTGTGAAGGCTTAACCCTGAAACCCAGCAATATAATTGTCAGAGCCTTTGATGGTTCTAAGAGGATGGTCCATGGAGAGGTGGACATCCCGATCAAGGTGGGTACCCAGACGTTCAATTCAACATTCTACGTGATGGACATTCGTCCTTCCTATTCTTTCCTGTTGGGAAGACCTTGGATCCACCATGCTGGAGCTGTCACTTCTACTCTGCATCAAATGCTCAAGTACCCTGTCCAGGGGGGAATTATAATTGTTCATGGTGAAGAGGAATACATGATTAGTCATCTAAATTCCTTCTGTTATGTGGAATTAGATGGAGAATTCATAGAGACTCCTTTCCAACACTTCGAAGAAGTCTCTGAAGAAATAGCGGAGACTAAGACAGTGTCCTTTGTACCCACGATTACCAGACCTCCGCCTCGGATATCGTCTCTCAAGGATGCTAGGGCGGTGGTGGAAGAAGGAGGAAGCACAATCTGGGGGCAGCTTCCAGACTTTCCTTTCAAATCAGACAAATTCGACTTGGGATCTACTTCGACTGGTCAGAAGGCCGTGCGCTGCTCCCGTGCCGGAGGGCCACCTGTGAAGATCAGCCACCGAGGGGTTAATGCACTAGAGGACAGTGAAGAAGAGGGAAGCTTAGAAGACTGGATTTTCCCTACTGTTGGCGGAGGACTGTGTAACTGGGAAGCAAAAGACTTTGTTTCGATTACTTTCATACCGCAGTAATTTATCTTTTCCATTCCTGTTGGATCTGTAATAATTCACAAACAATTCGTACTTTTTCAACCTTGTGTCTTACCCGAGGCACATAGGTCCATTTGTAAGGGTTCTTATTTCATTTTCATATGTCATTTTAATGAATCATGGACGCTTTTCATATTTAAACCTTTTGTGCTCATTGTCTTTCTTTTACATTTTGTTGTTTTAAGATGGCTATGCCCTTACACACACCCACACTCACAAATGCAGGTACCCTTCCATTCTGGAACCCATGGGTAACGATACTGCTATAGCCTTCAGTGACTCTGAAGATCTGATCAACCAAGCCAAATACGAAGGTGAGGAAGATTGTGAGGTGCCAGGGGAATTGGACAGATTACTACAGCAAGAGGAAAGAGCAATTCAGCCTCATGAAGAGCAGTTGGATACGATCAACTTGGGAACTGAGGATGACAAAAAGGAAATCAAAATAGGTGCCAATTTAGAGCCGAGTGTCAAGGAGCGCCTAATTTAGCTACTGCATGATTATGTTGAAATCTTCGCCTGGTCATACAAAGACATGCCGGGACTCGATACAGACATTGTGGTACACCGTCTACCCACAAGACAAGACTGTCCACCAGTTAAACAAAAGGTCCGCCGCATGAGACCTGACATGTCCGAGAAGATCAAAGCAGAAGTTATGAAGCAATTCAATGCTGGATTTCTGGCTGTTACTTCCTATCCACAATGGGTTTCTAACATTGTGTCCGTGCCTAAGAAGGATGGAAAGTGAGAATGTGCGTGGATTATAGAGATTTAAACTGGGCCAACCCTAAAGATGACTTTCCACTTCCGCACATCGACATCCTGGTCGACAACACAGCTCAGCACAAAGTATTTTCTTTCATGGACGGATTCTCAGGCTATAACCAGATCAAAATGGCACCTGAGGACATGGAGAAAACTACTTTTGTCACACAGTGGGGTACATTCTGCTACAAAGTGATGCCATTCGGACTGAAGAATGTCGGGGAAACCTATCAACGCGCCATGGTAGCTTTGTTTCATGACATGATACATCATGAGATAGAGGTCTACGTAGATGACATGATAGCCCGATCACAAACTGAAGAAGAACACCTTGGTCACTTGCAAAAGCTGTTTGTCAGGTTAAAGGAGTACAAGCTTAGACTGAACCCAAACAAGTGCATATTTGGAGTCCGGTCCGGTAAGCTCTTAGGTTTCATTGTCAGCAACAAAGGCATCAAGGTTGATCCTGCCAAAGTCAAAGCTATACAAGAAATGCCTGCTTCTCGCACTGAGAAGGAGGTCAGAGGTTTCTTGGGACGCCTAAACTACATTGCTAGGTTCATTTCTCACCTAACGTCTACTTGTGAACCCATCTACAAGCTGTTGAAGAAAGATCAGGTAGTTCGATGGAATGATGATTGTCAGATTGCTTTCGGTAAAATCAAGGAGTATTTGCTAGAACCTCATATCTTGATGCCACCCGTCGAAGGAAGACCGCTAATCATGTATCTGACCATCCTAGAGAACTCAATAGGGTGCTGTTGTACCCCAAAATTTGCCCTCCATATTCTTCAAGAATTGCAAAGAACAGGCTTCAAGATCTCCCCAAGGGTTGCACAGTTCAAGGGCCTCCTAACAGTCAAAAATTAGGGTTTTGGGTCTGGCAAAGTAATTGAAGTTTCCAAGGGTCTAATCAAGTCCCACATGCCTACAAACATGGTCAAGCATCCTCATACCAAGTTTCAAGACTTACAGCACAAAATTGCACAGTCAAAAACCCTAATTGCTCAACAGTCAATTGCAGGGGCAAAATGGTCATTTGACAGTCAAAAGTCAAAAATTTTGGTCAACATCTTATTTTGAAGCCACAAACATCATTTGATCAATTCTTGATCATGATTCTCAAAGCATAGCTCAAAAAGTCTCAAGATGCAAAAGTTTCTATATTTGGACAGTTGAAAAAGTCAACTGCAAATTGACCAGGGCATAACTTCCACATGGTTTATCAGAAAAATTCCATCCAAAGCTCATTTTGAAGAGAATGACATTTCCTACAACTCATCTTCACACTTCAAGTCCAAGAAATGCTCTCACAAAAAGTTATCAATCTCAACATTATAGGTCATTTTCAAAAGTCAACAAAAAGGCACTTTAAGTCAAAGACCATAACTTGAAATTGGTAAATCAAAATGACATGGGACCAAAGGCATTGGTTATAGGACTTCAATACCTTTCCAAAATGTCCAAGAACATGATCAAAGCTTAAAAATTGAGCAAGATATGCTTTGTGGAAGTTGGGAAATGTTTGGGAATTTTGAAAAGTCAACTTTACTTCAAATGACTCAAAATTGCTAATGGGCCACATTTTCTTCCAAGATTCATCATCCAAAGGCTATGCACAACCATTTGTCCCAAAGGGGAATTATTTCATCATTTTTATTATTTATTTGAATTTTTAATCACTATTAATTCATTTAATTAAAAAAAATATGAAAAAAATACTAAAACCAATGTATTTGAATCTTTTTATGCAGCATTTGCTCTCATTGGCTATTGGAGATTCGTGCACACCCAAATTGGAAAGATTGGCCATGATTGGAATCAAAAACACATGAAAAAGATTGAAAAAATATTCATGGAAAATCAAATATTTCTTTCATCAATGCATTGATCTTTTGGCTCAAAATTCAACCCTAATCCGTCCCATACATAAGTCAGAATGCAAACCTAATAAAAACAACCTCCAAGCTGCGCCCAAAACCTCTTATGGACTTTGCAATTTTTGTGAAAAAAATCAAAACTGAAAACACCATTCCAAAACGATTCAAGGCTTCTAACCAATTGAAAAAGCTTTCTGAGGCATCACTGAACCTGACTGAATCCTCCTCCACGCCCATAGCATCAAGAATTGGTAGATAGAAGTTGAAATTTCTCATACTTTATGCATAATCGTATTTCAATTTCTGGGCACTTTTCATACAATTTAATCGTTGTTTTACACTAATCTAATCATGCTGAAACTAACCATGCAATTTAATTGAGTTTTCGTGCTATGTATGCAAAGTTACCATTGAAGCTTGCTAGGGTTTCATGACTGTAAATTTGGGGCTTCTTTGTTCTGGAAAAATTGGGACACGAGACCAGGGCCATTAGAACCAGGAGCTTCACACGAACTAAATGCATAGGTCGCGCTCAATTTATGAGCATCCAGGGCCTATTCGCTATTTTTTCACATATCATGTAGTGGGGGTTTAAAACCCCCGCTATCCTTTTTCTTTTTTTCAGGCAAACGCAGGACAATTGGAGAAGAAGGTGAGGTGTAAGCCAGTGGTTGGTGCGTTTGAATTTCGCGCGAAAAAACATCACTAACCCTCGTTTTGCCTTATATTGTTTATTGGTTATATTATACTCAAAGCGCGTAAGTGGATCAAGTGGTCAGGCGTTGCATTGGTAAACTCTGGGACCTGGGTTCGATTCCCAGGTCCCCTCCTTTCTCCATATTATTTTTCTTTCCATGCTAACATGTAGCGTTCCCCTCAGAAGACTACTATACGCCCACTATCCAAGCGTGCCACATGTCTCAGAGTGTCAATCCAAAGGTCAAGATTTGAAGAACACCATGGGCACCAGTCAACGCAGATGCACACGCGTCAAGAAAGTCCACGTGGGCTAGGATTTGATGGGCCAGAATTGCTGGACTATACCTCCAGATTGGGGCAGAACCCCCTAGTGTATTATATTTCTTTCTCTTTTCTTCCTTCTATCTTTTTTTTATTATTTGTTTTAATTCAATTGTTTTCTTTTAATTCATCAAAAATAAATTTTATAAAAATACAAAAAATACCAAAAAAAATCAGAAACTATAAAAATAAAAAATATATTTTATTTAATGTTATTTTGTAAATAAATTTTATTAATTGATTTAGTTTTAATTCTAGGTTTAACTTGAATATTTTGTAATAAATTAAAAAAATGTAGAATTAGGGTTTTTTATACTTTTATTCTTTTTTCTTTTTTCACCATATTAATTATTAATTATTATTTTTGTAAATAAATTGCCATGTAAATAATTAGGTTAATTTTAGGTTCAATTTTAACATGTTTTTTTTAATAACTTAAAAATAGTTAGAATTAGGTTTAAATTCCATTAATTCTCATTAAAATCCATAAATACAAAAAACCCAAAAAAAAATCTTTTCTTTTTATTTTAACTTAATTAATTTCATAATTGTAATTTAATTTCTTTAAAAGGGTCCAACGCCCTCGCATTCCCGATTTTAATTCTCTTCGCATTTTTATTTCTTTTTGTGAATATAATGTAATTCTCCCAAAGCCATGTAATAGACTAATTAGATATTTATCTTTCGCACTTTATTTTATTTCAAATCGGGTCCTGGATTAATTTGGCGATGTGGACCCGCGCCTTTGTAATAGCGTAGGACTTTTAATTCCGCATCTTTTTTAACTGTTAATAAGTTGCATGAAAGAATGAATGTCAAACATAAAAGCAACGCGTAGATCACCAATCCATGACAAGATAAACATAATCGAAAATGACACACAAATCACACACCACCCCTAAGGTACGCCTTACTGTTGCCTTGCCCCTCGAAAGGTGATCGTCGAGTAGAGGACGTTTTAGTAAGTCCTCATGTCCATGAACATGGCATGAGGGTAGCTTCTAAGGTGTCTTCCTATTGCTCCGGTGATCACCATGTCCCGAACCCTCGAATTGACCCGAACACCTCCAATGGTGGTGCTACCTACCTCTCAATGGTGGGATGGCACTACTTTAAGGACATTTACACAGACGAATTCCTTAGGGTAGGTAGACGACTCTAGATACTTGCTCTAATTTCAAAACAAGAGTTCAAAAATACTTTTCACACCGACACCTTTCAAAAAGCTTTCGAAAGCAACTTTTCAAACACTCTTGAGGACTGATACAAGAGTCGAACTGAAATTTTCAAATAAACTTTTTAAAACCCACAGTTGAAAAGCAAACAAACCATTTTGAAAACACAAGTGAGCAAGTATCTAAGAGCCCATGGATAACCATGGATAGAAAGGGTGCTAACACCTTCCCTTTCTATAACCTACCTCCCGAACCGAGAGCAATCTCTATAAGGAATTTTTCTGTGCTTTTGTCCTTTCCATTTGGAGAAAATAAAAGACGGTGGCGACTCTTGCTTCCGCGATATTTCGCGAACCAGCGTTAAACACTCAGTTCCAGATCCACCGATCACAGGTGCGTACTGGGGAAGCATGATGAGTCTGGCCGAAAAGAGCATGCCATTTATTACCTTAGCAAAAAGTTTACCGACTGTGAGACCCGATACTCACTGCTCGAGAAAACTTGATGCGCTTTGGTATGGGCTGCTCGCCGGCTAAGGAAGTATATGTTGACTCATACCACTTTGCTGATATCTAAGATGGATCCGATCAAGTACATCTTTGAGAAGCCTGCTTTATCCGGGAGGATAGCCAGATGGCAGATGATCCTGACCGAATACGATATACAGTACACAACCCAAAAAGCTATAAAGGGGAGTGTGCTAGCTGATCATCTAGCCCATCAAGCTGTAGAAGATTATCAATCCATGAGGTTCGACTTCCCTGACAAAGACATCATGACATTGGACAATATTGAAGAGTTCAGACCATATGACAGACCTGAACAAGGATCCCGATGGACCCTATACTTTGATGGGGCCTCCAATGCACTTGGAAACGGTATCGGTGTTGTGCTTATATCCCTAGTTGGTTGCCATACTCCTTTCACCGCCAGACTTTGCTTCAACTGTACGAACAACATGGCAGAGTATGAAGCTTGCATCTTTAGACTCAAGCCTGCCATAGACTTGGGAATCAAATCCTTAGATGTGTTTGGGGACTCAGCTTGGGTCATCAGTCAGATCAAAGGAGAGTGGGATACTAAACATCCAAACCTCATCCCTTATAAAGAACATGTCTTGACATTGTTACCACATTTCGAGCAGATTACCTTCGAGCACTTCCCGCGAGAAGAAAATCAGCTAGCAGATGCTCTAGCTACAATGTCATCCATGTTTAAACTTAACTGGGATAACGAGGGTCCCCAAATCTGCATTGAACGGATGGACGAACCTGAACATTGTCACGAGATTAATACCGAAGAAGTAGTGGACTAGCCGTGGTTTCATGAAGTCAAAAGGTATCTCGAGGCTCAAGAATACCCTGAAGGAGCTTCGGTCAATGACAAAAAGTTCTTAAGGAGATTCTCGGAAAAGTTCTTCTTGAGTAATGGCATCCTATACAAACGCAATCATGATTCTATTCTGCTCCGTTGTGTGGACAAGGTTGAGGATAAAAGGATTATGGCTGAATTGCATGAAGGTACCTCCAGAACTCACTCTAGCGGGCATATGATGGCTAAGAAGATTCTAAGGGCAGGCTACTACTGGTCTACCATGGAAGCTGACTGTTATCAACACTCCCGCACTTGTCATAAATGTCAAATCTATGCAGACAAGGTACACGTGCCTCCAGTTCCTCTAAATGTCTTAACAGCTCCTTGGCCATTCGCTATGTGGGGAATCGACATGATTGGAGAGATCAAGCCTACAGCATCCAATGGACACCGTTTCATTCTGGTGGCCATTGCCTACTTCACCAAGTGGGTCGAAGCAGCTTCCTTCGCATCTGTTACTAAGAATGTGGTTTCCCGCTTCATCAAACAGAATCTTATTTTCCGGTACGATATCCCCGAAAGGATCATCACTGATAACGATACAAACCTTAACAATACTATGATCATCGCTTTGTGTGAGCAGTTCAAGATTCAACGTCACAATTCATCTCCCTACCGACCAAAGATGAATGGTGCAATTGAAGCTGCTAACAAAAATATCAAGAAGATCATACAAAAGATGACAGTCACCTACAAGGACTGGCATGAAATGTTACCGTTTTCTCTTCACGGGTACCGTACCACGGCACGCACATCAATTGGGGCAACACCATATTCCTTGGTATATGGCATGGAGGTTGTTTTACCTATTGAGGTTCAGATTCCCTCCTTGAGAATCATGAAGGATGCTGGTTTGAGTGAAGACGATTAGATTCAGACTCGGCTTGATTAGTTGAACTTAATTGACGAGAAGAGACTTACTTCTGTTTGCCACGGTTAGACGTATCAAAAACGGATGATCAAGGCTTTCAACAAGAAAGTCAGACGCCGGGTATATCAAGTTGGGGATCTGGTAATCAAGCGCATCATCTTGCCGCAAAGTGATCCCATGGGAAAATGGACTCCTACCTACGAAGGACCATTTGTAATCAAGAACATCCTTTCTGGTGGGGAAATGATCTTAACCACCATGGACGGCGACGACTTGTCGCACCCTGCAAACACAGACATATTCAAAAGATACTACGCATAAATGACCCGCTAGGTTGACACACCTAGGCAAAAAAAGGGCATCCCGGTGAATCGAAAACCCGAAAGGGTGGTTCAGGCAAAAATTAGGGATAGATCCAAAAAAATCTATACACCCACAAGTTGAAAACCCGAAAGGGCGACTTGGGCAAGAAAGGGTTTCCCAGTGGACTAAAAACCCGAAAGGGCGGTCCAGGAAAAAGTTAGGGAATTAAAGCGTATGACTATGTCTCGTCGGATCACTTTAAGGACAATCTCTTCACTAATAAACTTAGAGCTTCTGATCAATCCAATCATCTTCAGATGAAGCAACGGATGGACAAGATATTCGGAGATACGAAGGCTATATATGAATGGGAACCCCATGGGATTTTTACACACATAGCTATCTTTCTTTGTATAAATTTTTCTTACTTTTATGACACCATCCTCTTACTAGGATGTCTGTCTCCTTTGTACAAAATACTTATTCAAAGTAAATACAAAGATATCTCTTTCAAAGTTTAAAAACTATTTGTCTTTTTCTTTTACACTTGTGTTTTTTTTGCAAAAACGTCCAATGATTCATTGATGAAAATATGCATTTAAACATAATTACTGTTTACAAATAAACAGGATGGAAAAGAACAATTACTGACAGACTGAAAGGATAGGAAAACGTCTTTAGACTATTCCAGGAGCAATCCCTATAGTACATCATCTGGATCCCCAGCGGAGCTAAAACCTTGAAATACAGATCCCCGGTGGAGTTATAATTTCAAACCCTTAATCCCCATCAGAGTTAAAACTTCAAACTCCCAATCCCTCAGCGGAGCAAATACTTTGAATTACAGATCCCCAACGGAGATGAAACCCTCGTCCCCAGTCGAGTCAAAATTTCCAACTATCAACCCTCAGCAGAAACCATTCAGTTTTCCCCAAATTCCCCAGCAAGTTATCTTGAAGCCTGGAAATCAACCAGATAACAGTTAACTTTTGTCTCTCCCCAACCTAGGATAATTCCCCAGTAGAGTGGCAGACAACCCAAACTCCTGAACTTACTCTCCAGCAGTAAGCTTTCTTCCCCACAGAGTTTTTACTCCCCAACAGAATGAAGATTCTCATTCTTATTTTCCCAGTGAAGTCACCAAAGTTTTATTGCTCCTCAATAGAATGAAAATTCTCATTCTTAATTCCCCGCAGAAGTCATCAGGGTTTCCCCTATTCCCCAGCCGAGTAAGGATTCCCATTGTGTAACCCCCAGTAGAATTCATCAAAGTTCTCTGGATTTCCCAAGCAAATTTCTCCAACAGTTTGGTATCACTCTCACAACAGATTTTGTCAATACTTCAACTTCAAGACATGAAGGATCCCTACATCCCCACAGAAGTTGTCAAGGATTTTCTATCCCCAACGGTCGCCAAGGATTTCTTATCTCTAACATTCAATAATTTATTTTCCCCGGCAGCAGTCAAGAGTTTTATTATCTCCAGCTGTCAAGGATTTATTTTCCTCAGCAATACAGCAAATCAGCTTACATGCGCATACATTACATCCATATATCATAAACATTGATAAAACATATATATTGCATCATACATTTCATGCAACATAACTTTGTGTTTCAGCTAACATTTTACCCTTTTCAGAATAAGATTAACAAGCTACCGTTAACGATATACAATCATGATACAGTACAGATACACTCCAGATGCAAAAGTCATTATGTTGCTCATTCAGATTCAGATATCAGATACAGTTCAGATACGCTCCAGATACGGATGCCATCCTGATACTTATTCAGATTTCAACTATAAGATACAGTTCAGATACACTCCAGACACGGAATTCATTCTGTCACTTATTCAGATTCTAGTTCAGATACGCTCCAGGTGCGGATGCCATTATGGCCCTTATTCAGTTTTTCGACTCAGATGCAGTACATATATACTCCAGACACGGAAGTCATTCCATTGCTCATTCAGATTCAGATTTTAGATACAGTATAGATACACTCCAGACACGGAAGTCATTCTGTTTCTCATTCAGATTCAGACTTCAGATACAATACGGATACGCTCCAGACACGGTTTCCATTATGTCACCTATTATGATTCTCCCCAGCTAAGAGACGCTCCAGACACGGATGCTATTCTATTGCTCATTCAGACTCAACCTTAGATACAGCTCAGATATGCTCCAGACACAGTTGCCATTCTGTCACTTATTCTGATTTTCCCCAGCTCCGATACGCTCCAGACACAGACGCCATTCCATTGCTCATACAGATTCAGTCTCTAGATACAGCTCAAATACGTTCCAGACGCGGACACCATTCTGATACTCATTCTTTTGACTTACAACTTACAACTCAACAAACATTCTTGGATGGCATCTTTAAGCCCATCTCCAACAAGATTTTACCACTTCTCCAAATGGCATCTTTAAGCCCATTTCTTCAACTACACTTTGACGAGTGCAAATTTACGGGCACTCTAGTGTCCAATCATCTTTTACCTTCGAGTCACGAGCGGCAAACTCGCCAATCTAACTCTTCAGCTTCAAGAAGATTGAACAGGGGCAGCTGTTGTACCCCAAAATTTTCCCTCTCATTTATCAATATTTTCCTCACAAGATTTCTTGGACTCCAGACAGGATTAGGGTTTTGCTCAGCTCAAGACCTCCTCTTGCACTGATGACCTGAAATTAGGGTTTGAGTTTGCACAAGGATTTTTGGACCATCAATGCTTCATGTGACTTTCATAAACCATCTTGGACCCCTAAGATTTCTTATACCAAGTTTCAAGCCTTGAACCACATTTTGGAACAGTCAATTGGACAGTTGACCTAAAAATCAGCTGTATTGGGGAAAAAGTCAACCATGGCCAATTTACAGTAAAAATTCATAATTTTTTTATCCACAACAACATTTTAGACTCTTATGTACCATTTGATCAAGTTTGGATCACAACTCCTCAAGAAATTTGATCAAATCATCAAAAGGGCAAAATGGTCAAAATTAGGGTTTTTGACTGAGAAAGGGCAATTTCTGATTTTTAACCTAGACAATGACCAATTGGGTTCAAGCATGACTTCAAGGACTCAATGGCGTCATCTTGACATAATCACATAGTTCAAAAGATCTCAAATGCATAGGATTGACAGATGAATTTTGCAGTCAACTGATCAAAAGTCAATTGTACACTGAAAAGTCAAACTTTGACTTTTTGGTCAAAATCAAGTTCCAAGGGTAATAATTCATCAAGATATGTCAAAACTTGTTGATTAAGAAAATCAATTTTTGCAAATTAGGGTTTTAATTTGAAAAATTTTCATAACTTGGAAAATTTCTAAGTATGGAAATTTTCTTTTTTTTCCCAACTTTCCACAACTTTTTCACCATGATGCAATTGGATTCAAAGAAAACTTCCAACATGAAAGTTGTAGTCCTCCATGAAATCTACAACTTTTATTCACAAAGTTTTCCAAAAAAATTCTTGGATCTCAAGTTATGAATTTGTGAATAGGGGTCCATAAACTTTTTAACTTAGTGAAATTTTGCCCTAGTTTAGGCAGATTTTTGACCTAACTTCATGGGCATTTTTCACCTAGTTCCAAGAGGTATCTCAAAATTAATTTCAAATATGGATTGTAGAGCATGTTGCAAGCTTTCCAAAATGTCCAAGAACTCTCCAAGATCATTTGTGGTTAGGGAGAATCGAAGAGGAGAAAATGGCATTTTGTCACTTTTGTTCAAGGCATTTTCACAATGGTTCAAGTTGCAAATCAGATCCTAGCATGCTTTTACCTTGTATTACAGGTTCTAATCCCTTCTACACTCCATAATTAAATGCAAACTCAATGGATAATGGCTTTATTTTGACCTTTAGAGTATTGTACAAGAAACAATTCCATAAATGGCCAAAAGTGCACATTGCCATTTTCATAAAGCATGCTTTTTACAACTTTGCAATTCTTGAGCCATGGACCTGATCTTTTGTTGCAAGCAATATCCACAAGTATCAGGCAAAGTATACTAACCCTCTACAGCCTACAATCTAGCCTGTACAGGCCTTTGGCATAAGTCATGTCAACTTTCTTCAAAAGTAAGCAAATTGGCAAAAGTCGAGATAACTTGTCTATTTGATAAAGAGAAGACTTGGCTTCATTCTAAAAATCTACACAAACTTGTTGCAAGCAAAAAAACCACGAATTCACAACATTCAAAACACTCTCAAACACAAAAAACACAAGTTTCTGCTCAAACAGGGCAGCCTCTGCAAAATCAAAGCGATTTCAATATTGGCTCGTGCGTTTCTTGATTCAACACTTGAAACACCATACATACATCCCATCTAAACTATCCAGGCCCTTGTCTTGCAACTATAACCCCTGTTTCAAGCATCACCATTTTCATTTTGGAAGGGTGCAGGTTGACTTATACAAGGAGTTTCAGCCATCTACAAGGCCAGCTAAGCATTGGAAAAGGTTGAGGGAACTTCAAGGAAGCTCACACGATCTTCAGGCCTCACTCAAAGTCCCCATATTGCCATATCCAAACTCAGATGAACAAGGTATTTTTCAAATCTCTATCTCCTTATTTTGGCATCCTTAGGTCTCGATTTGTTAAGCAAAGATGTAGTCCTTAACTTGTTGAAACTGTACATATGCATACTTGTTATTTATATTAACTGAGCAGTGAGAATTTGAAGCTTGAAGTTCATGAAAAATTTAGGTCAAAAATTAGGGGTGATAAAATTCTCTTTGATCTTTGAGTGTTAGGTCACAAACTTTATATCACTGGAATCGTGAGATCATGAGTTACATTTTTCATGTTACAAGTTTTTGATTTTATGCAAAGAATAGCAAGTTACAGGTTAAAGCAAAAAACGCGCGCGTTTGAAGAAGTTGGAGGACAGGGATGAAGTCCTGGGCCTGGCGCGCCTTGGGCTTCCTTGTTCTACTTTCCACACCCCCCTGGCTACTATCCACACCCCCTTTGCATATTTTTATATTTTGCATATTTTTTCATTTCTATTATGTTTATTGACTTTAATATTTTTTTCTGAACATTAAAAAATCCCAAAAATATTTTCTTAATTTTTTGCATTTTATTTTATTTTTTATCTTATTTTTTGCATAAAATATTGATTATTCAAATAAATAGAACTTTATTTTCTTAAATAAATAGTAAATACACTTAAAAATACCATACATTTTTATTTTATTATTTTTCACACATAAAATATCATTTTCATATATATCTTAATTTTTAATATTTAGTAATAATATTATTTATTATTTCTTGTACATAAATGGATAAAATAAAATAAATATAGAACATATATTTCTTTTAAATAAAAATTAGGGTTTCCCCTTTCAAAAAAATAATATTATTTTTCTCTTATTTTCTAGGGTTTAAATAACTAATTCTCTCATACAAAAAGTCAAATACAAAACATTTTTTTGCATATTTACATATTATTGCATATTTAAATACTTGTTTATTTATTTATTTGTACAATAAATTCAATTGGGTTGTAATAGTGAATTAGGGTTCTATTTTGTGCAAATATCCCCATTCAAAAACTTGTATCCCCCCTCTCATAATATTGTTGTAATAGCTTAGATTTACTTTACGCAATTTATCGCATTATATAATTGTGTAGTAAACTAGGGTTTTGCATGATAAGACGAAAATCAAACAAATAGACATGACCTAATACAAGACAAACAAATGCATGTAAAATGACACACATTGCACACAAACACCCCTAGGGTTTCACCCACTTGGTTGCCTAAAAAAAATGGCCATGGTATGCTTGCAATGTATCTTGGCAAAATCAATCAAAACAAAAAGATCATAGTCCCTCGATGACGCTATCAAAAGGTTGCCTAAAACAAATGATCTTAGTCCCTCAAAATGCTAAAGATACTTGGCAACATTGCTATCATGGTCATACGATGACCCACGCCCGTCCCGTTTAACATCCAAAGATAGGATTGTCTACCAAAACAGTGGTAAATCAACAATGTCAAAGGAATAAAAATGTACAAGAAAGACTTTTGAGTAGGTAGATATGCTTCTAGTTACTTGATCAATTTGCAAACAATCCTTGCTATTTTCAAACAAACACACACATTTCAAAACATTTCCAAACAACTTTCAAAACATTGAAACATTTTTCAAAAGACAAAACATCTTTGTATACATTCTTACAAACGAGAATCATTACAAAGATTGCCTAAACGATGGCCTCTTTTCAAAATACTTTCAAAACCACACAAAGCACCATTTCAAACAATTGCAAAAGCAAAGCAAGTGATCTAAACAAGTAACTAAGAGCCCATGGAAAACCATGGATGAAAAGGGTGCTAGCACCTTCCCTTTTCATAATCTACCCCCTGAACCCAAAAACAATCTCAAAGGTCTTTCCTGTGCTTTTTTACCTTTCCTTTTGGATAAAAGAAAAGTCAGTGGCGACTCTTGCTAACCACAACATTTGCGAACATAAACGCAAAACCTCAAGTCAGTTCTCCCACCGCATCACACACTCCAATTTAAATGAGGGGGCAAGACTCTACTCTTTTTAGCGAGAAGATCCTTAGATCGACATGGATAACTCGACCGAGATCCATCGTCATCGTACCATGCCGGAGGAATGCCCAGCTCGCGATGGGTAGTTCACGCCACTGAGCTCAGATCCTCGAAATGAGACTTGAATTCTGGCCCATGCCGGGTATTCACCCTAGTCGTTTGACATGTTTCCCCACAATGGCGAATACACTAACTAACGAGAAAATCCATGCTAAAAATTCCTATCTAATAAAAAGTGTCTCAAGCAGACGAGCATACGATAAACATGCAAACACAGTCAAAATTAAAACAAGTGACCACCATGGCCGAACATTTAAAAAATGACCACCAGGGCCGCAATTGTACAAATTTTACAAAAAGGGAGGCCCTTGTCCCCCCATCCAACGGAATAACTTTGTGGCTACAAAGACCACTGATAGGAAAAATATAAAGTGTACTATTTCTGCCTCTTGTAATAATAGGGAATTCCCTGAATGTCGGTCTCAAGGACTACGTATCAGTATTGAGTCCAATTTATGGTTCAATTAGACAAAAATTGATTTGGGGTTTTGGTTGTGAAATTTTCACTTAACAAATAGCAGGAATATAAAGTGGTTTTTCACTAATATAAGGCGCGTTCTAGGGGTAGGAGTGTGATATGAACCTGTAATAACCTTTACTCTTGATCTCTTCAACAAGTTCATTACCTTTAACTACTGGCCCTTTAGATTATTTTCTCATAAATCCTTAGTGAGAAAACCTTTAACCATCCATCCTAAATCTTAAGTGCTTAGAGATATCTGATGGAGTCAAGCCTTTATTTTATCAAGAGTTAAATATGGTAATTATAGGGTATCCCTAGTCCTGGGTGATATCTACTATAGTCTAATTGTACAAAAACTTTAACAATTACGGTCCAGCTAATTATTAACCGTAGAACAATCCTTATTTGTCTGATAAAGAAAGCATGAAAAATCTTGTACAATTAAATTGAATAATAAAAACCATGTAATTGATGAAATCAGAAATTCAAAGTTATTACAGAATCAAATCAGGGACACCCCCTAGCATTGGGGGATTTAGTCTCTCATAATATTCAAAAGAACAACAATAATAAAATTAGACATTACAAAAGGTGAGGATTCTTCAATTTTCAATTGATGTTGCCCATGAAAGAATCCTCGTCTCCAAATCTCTTAAAAGTACCAATCTTTATCGTTCCTAATCTTCTCCAGTCAAAATTTCCTCAATTCATTGTGGAAAGTCCTCTAAATAGAAAAAACTCATTTAGGTCGGTTGGAAGTATCCAAAACGCCCCCACAGCTTAACAGATGGGAAAAATAGAGAGAGAAAAAACCAGAAATCAACGTCACAGGCCAATACGGCCCGTGTTAGGCACCACATCCGTTCGTGTTGGCCTTATGGATTTTTAAGTATCAACTTCAACTCTCAGGGGTTGCAACACAGCCTATGTTGGGAAACACGGCCGCCCGTGTTGCACCTCTGACTTCCCTCTTTCTTCACTCTCACATCCTGAGAAGGCTCGTGTTGGGAAACACGGGTGGCCGTGTCACGCCTCATGTAGGTGGATTTTTAACTTTCTCTGAAACTCCGAATTTTTGCACTTTTTCGCCCTGGATTGTCCTGTTGTATCCCTCTGACTCTGAGAACACTAAAACATGCCACCAAAGCATAAAATGCGGTAAAATGAAATAAAAAAATCGTCAATTAAAAGAAATGATAACTAAAATAAATGCTAAATACATGTGTAAAAACCACTGATCAACCACAATTGTTCGAGAATTACATAAACGGGCAAAATCCAGGAAAAACAAATTACAACATTACGGTAATCATCTGTCGAAGACACCTCCTTGGGAACAGGCGACAATTGATATGTCTGTTAGACTATGTGATCGATCTAGAAGAGGGGTTGAATAGATCGTTTAAAATATTTTACGCTTTTTAAAATTGTTTTCAGAAAAATATGCGAAAGCTTCCTGGAATCTCCAATCGTCTAAATGATCCTCTATTGAAAATATCGGATATGCATAACCATATGGGATATAATGACAAAATAAGAATCAATACGTTTTACTCAATTGATCAATCATTTATACACCCTCAATGATTATTAATTACTACCAATGAGTTGAATGAGATAATGATAGGCACAATGAATAATTTGTGGATTAGTCAATTTGTCAAACACCTTGAGAGAAAATTACCTTAGGTTTGGTTTTACTAAATTGTAATGGTGAGTTTTCTTAGCTATCAATTAAAAGGATTGTTACCAATGTTTTGAAATGAACTCAACACACACAATTTCAATAAATTCAGATTTGACAAATTAATTTTCATACAGTATAGTAATCAAGTATAGAGATAAAGAAAAAGCAGAAGAATTCACGATTTGTTAAGGCAGTTCCCCTTGTCGTCCTCGCGTAGGGTACGTCTTCCCTCAATTCTAGAATCTAGAATTGAGATATTTGATATTAAGTTGCAAATGATACAAGAGAAGAGATAATTCACAATACAAACAAACCAATGTTGCTGAAGTAACAATCTTCTTCCCTTTCCTTGGTTTGAGCAAAACCAAGTGCCAAATTCTTCGAACAAACCTCCGGTTACCGCTACTTGATTAAGAAAATCCACTGTTTCTTAATCCTTTCACTCGACTGGTTTCAACCGCAAGCAATTTGACCCCAAATAAATCTTCACAATCCTCCGGTTACCGTTACTTGATTAAGCAAATCCATGTTTCTTAATCCTTCCATAATTGCTCAACCCAAACCTGAATTTAATTCTTGATTTGAATGTTATCACCACATCAATTTTCTTGAATCAACAACCATGATTATGTATAGATGTTGATTTTTGAGAAGAGAGGATGAAGATGATGAGCACTATGTGTATATTTCACTAGTTCTTGTTGGCTTCCCATAATGATGCATAATGAATATATATATATATATATATATATATATATATATATATATATATATATATATATATATATATATATATATATATATATATATATATATATATATATATATATATATATATATATATATGTTACCTAATATCCAAGACCCACAAACATAGTAGAAAATTAGATGAGGCAAACGAGCGGTCGACTCAACCAGAAGCAGGAGTCGGCGCGACACAACCTGCACCAGGAGAGAAAACTGTTTTGAAGTGAAATGCATCGACCGCTTTAGAACTTGCATCAATGCAAACATTGAATATTCTGATTCCCATGTTGAGTCGACCGGAAGGGTCGACGCGTTACATCCAGCAGTCAGAGAGAATTCCATTTTGAAGTGAGGTGCATCGACCGCTTCAGGGCTTACATTGACGCAAACTTTGAATGCTTTGATTTTCAGTTTGAGTCGACCGGAAGGGTCGACCTGATACATCTAGGACTTTATTGAAGATGATGAGTCGACCGCACATATCTTTGAGTCGACGCACAGATTGGATTTTCTTAAAAATTCTTGTTTCTGGATAACTTCATTCCAATCATTTCATTGCAATATTGTTCATAGGACTAACCCAAATAGAGAGAGAGAGAGAGATTAATAGTTGTTTTGACATCATTAAAATACTTATAGAGGAACTTTGCCCTTACATACTCCCCCTTTTTGATGATGTCAAAACAATGCTCAAATATGCTCCCCCTGAGTTTGTGCATTCCATTTGCAAGCTATGTATAGTCTTCTATGTTGACTTCTCCCCCTTTGACAACATCAAAAAGAGAAAAAGCACAAGGTCAAAAGTAACAAAATATATCAAGTGCAACATCATTTTCTATTTGCAACTAAGAACACCAATAATCATTCACATAAAGTGAAATTAGTGTGGATCATTAAAATGCAATAATTAGACCAATGTATGTAGAATATTATAAACCAATCGATAAGGATAAGTGCATGAAAAAAAGTCATAAGAACTTAAACAGAATTACATATATATAAACATGAATCAATTTTCTAGGTTGTCGGTATCATTGTTTTCAGGAGCATCAGGTGGAAGGTTTGGAAAATGCTGAAGGAAGGTGGAATGAAGGGAGGCAAGGTTCTCAGCTTGTGATTGAATCATGCCTTCTAACATGGAATACTGCTGATATTAAACATTTGAATAGTTTGAGAACATTTTGTTTTGGACTTTGACAAGGTCATAGATGTTCGAAATCCTCACGTTTTGAAGGGATGCATCTTCATTTTGTTGGATTTGCATTTTCTCTAAAAGAGTTATCACACTGGCATTGTTTTCTTGAGGAATCGTGACATCCTCGTCCATATTTGCTTCATTTTCTTCTTCCTTGGAATCTTCTTCTTCTTCATTATCATCCTCTTCACCCTCACTATTCTGGAACGAAACAGATGTACTTCTCATGACATAACGGTATTTTTGTTCCTTGTGATCCCATTGGAAGTCCATCAAGGTAAGTGATTTCTTCGTGAATTCAAGATCAGAAGTCATACCAACATAAGGAATTCCTGCAATTTTAATCTTTCCTTGATTAAGAACTCTTTGAATGAAAGAGGGATATCATAGTGCGGTGCCTCTTCCAGAGTTATGCAGATCAAACATTCGGCTAGCAAAATAGTGTGGCCAATGAACCTTTATTTTATGTTTTAAAACATAAAGCAGTTGAACTTCAGGTTTATCCACACGAGAAAGACCTCCCTTATTGGGTTGAATGATGTGGCAAACGATCCAAAAGAGAATTCAGTCAAATGGGGCCAGGGCACCAGTTGTTACAGATCTTGGAAATAAATCAATGTTTACTATTCAGTCACTGTAGGGTTTCTTTAGCATGGAGTTTAAGGCCGACTTAAATTCATAGTTAGGAGCAAGAACAGTATCAGAGATTTTAATAGCGTCAGAATTAACTGGCCACATAGCAAATAGGTATTTCCATACATGCGAGCTAACCATATAATATTCGTTATTCATTCTATATTTAAATTCAAAACCCTCAAACTTTCCTTGCATGCCAGCATATAACATTTTGACTAAATCTTTATTATACGGTGTATCACATTCAAGAACTAAGTGGAAGTTCTAAAATCTTAATAGTTCAATAATTTCAGGAAGATGCATATGACCCAAGGTTTTTAGGTATAAAGTCGATTTTCTAACTATGTTTCTCTTACCAAAAGTGTCTGCAAAAGTACCAGCAATGTCATCACAGAGAAGTGAAAGAGCAGTTACCGGATTATCCGTCAGAACATTGGAGGAACTGCCTCTGAAGGTTCTCTTCTTAGCTACCCTTGAATCCATTAGGGAAAGTTCTGATGAAAGTGGGTATGTGAGGGAGATTTTAAGAGAGATGGGTTTTTAGGGTTTTGAGGGAAGAGAGTGAATATAGTATAAAAGAATGAAATGATAAAGAAATATAAATCAGACATATTTCGCGATGCGTCAACGGCTCATAGTGTTGTGTCAATGCAAAAATTATTTTGATTGATGCTGAGTGAAATATATAGTACGCGTCGATGCATGTAATCTATGAGTCGGCTCAAAAGTAAAGAATTTTGATTTTATGCAGCTTTTTCAATTGATATCATGCAATTTATATAATTCTTATAATTCCTATGTACTTTAATAATAAAGATAAAGAAGAACAAGTTTACCATTTACACATGATTAAGAGTAGAGAATAGATGAGAACGATATTACCTTCATGAGAGTTGATAAGTGCTTTAACCAAGGCTATCCATAAGTGCATCAAGCATTAAGAGAATATAATCAATAAAATAAAAGGTATGCAACTTACTTAAGTTACAACCTATCCAAGATATCAAGAACACCAAGTTCCCTACGAATGTGATGGAAGGGATCCATAGCGAGTGGTTTAGTAAAAATGTTAGCAAGTTGATTTTTGCTATCAACATGCTCGAAAATAACATCACCCTTTTCCACATGATCCCTTAGAAAATGGTGCATTATCTCAATTTGTTTTGTGCGAGAGTGAAAAATCGGATTTTTGGTTAGGTTAATGGCACTTGTATTGTCACAGAAAATAGGAATATGATCAAGTTGGACATTAAAGTCGAGTAATTGTTGTTTGAGCCACAAGATTTGGGCACAACAATTATCGGTTGCAACGTATTCCTCTTTGGCGGTTGATAATGCAACTGTAACTTGCTTTTTTCTATGCCAACTTACCAAAGAATTTGAAAATAAATGACAAGTACCACTAGTGCTTTTCCTATCTGATTTGCAATTAGCAAAGTCAGAATCGAAATAGCCAACCAAAGAACAATCACTACCCTTGGAGTAACAAAGTCCATACTTAGTTGTACCACTAAGGTACCTAAGTATGCACTTTACATATTTTAAATGTGACTCCTTAGGACGTGATTGAAACCGAGCACACATGCAAACACTAAACATAATATCTGGACGAGAGACTGTGAGATAAAGAAGGGAACCAATCATACCTCTATACCTTTTTATATCGACGGGCTTACCATTACCATCACGGTCCAAGTTCACGGCTGTAGGCATATGAGTATCGATGCTTTAGAGTTTGCCATGTCAAATCGCTTGAGTAGGTCAAGACAATATTTGGTTTGACTCATGAATGTTCCTTCATTTAATTGCTTGATTTGAAGTCCAAGGGAGTAGTTTAACTCTCCCATCATACTCATCTCAAATTCTCCCTGCATCATCTTAGAGAAATTCTTGACCAAAGATGCGTTAGAAGAACCAAAAATAATGTCATCTACATAAACTTGAACTAAAATAAAATGCTTTCCTTCATGCTTAATAAAAAGGGTTGTGTCGACCTTTCCTCTTGAGAATCCTTGATCTAATAAGAATATTCTAAGATGTTCGTACCAATCCCTAGGGGCTTATTTAAGACCGTATAGCGCATGTTTAAGTCTGTAAACATAGTTAGGATTCTCAAAATTCTCAAAACCGGGAGGTTGAGACACATAAACCTCTTCATTGATGTATCCATTTAAGAAAGCACTTTTATATCCAATTGGAATAATTTGATATTTTGCGAGCATGCATATGCAAGCAAAAGGCGTATAGCCTCGAGTCGGGCCACTGGAGCATAAGTTTCCTCATAATCTATGCCTTCCTCTTGGTTATATCCTTGGGCAACAAGTCGAGCTTTGTTGCGAGTTATAATTTCGTTTTCATCTAGTTTGTTCCTAAAAACCCATTTAGTTCCAATAACTCGATGATCTCACGGAGGAGGGACAAGGTCCCAAACCTAATTTCTTTTAAACTGATTTAGTTCCTCTTGCATGGCCAAAAACCAATGTTCATCGAGTAAGGCCTCTTTAGAGTTTTTGGGTTCAATTTGAGAGACGAAAGCAAAATGATAACAAAAGTTATTTAACTTAGAGCGAGTTGTTACTCCCTTTGATATATCTCCTAGGATGTTGTCGATGGGATGATCCTTAGAGGTTTTGCATTCCAAAGGAACATCATTTTTATTGCTTGGATGATCTTCCTCTCTTTCTTCGGATGCTTGATCCAACTCTTCTTCAATTATAGTAGATTCTGAGTCCTTTTCTTTGGCATTGTGATCGGTGGATCTGGAACTGACTGTTTAACGCTGGTTCGCGAAATGTCGCGGAAGCAAGAGTCGCCACCGTCTTTTATTTTCTCCAATTGGAAAGGACAAAAACACAGAAAAATTCCTTAAAGAGATTGCTCTCGGTTCGGGAGGTAGGTTATAGAAAGGGAAGGTGTTAGCACCCTTTCTATCCATGGTTATCCATGGGCTCTTAGATACTTGCTCACTTGTGTTTTCAAAAATGGTTTGTTTGCTTTTCAACTGTGGGTTTTAAAAAAGTTTCTTTGAAAGTTTCAGATCGACTCTTGTGTCAGAGTGTTTGAAAAATTTGCTTTGAAAGCTTTTGAAAAGTGTCGGTGTGAAAAGGTTTTTTTGTTTGTTTTTGAAGAGAGCAAGTATCCATGAGAACCTACCTACCCTAAGGAATTTGTCTGTGTAAATGTCCTTTAAAGTAGTGCCATCCCACCATTGAGAGGTAGGTAGCACCACCGTTGGAGGTGTTCGGGTCAATTCGAAGGTTCGGGACATGGTGATCACCAGAGCAATAGGAAGACACCTTAGAAGCTACCCTCATGCCAGGTTCCCGGATCATGAGGACTTACTAAGACATCCTCTACTCAATGATCACCTTTCGAGGCAAGGCAACAGTGAGGCGTACCCTAGGGGTGGTGTGTGCGAATTGTGTGTTGTTTTCATTTGTATTTTGTCTTGTCATGTTTATTGTGATCTACGCTTGGTTTTATTATGTCCATTCATTCTTGCATGCTTTGTTAACAGTTAAAATATTTGCGAAGAAACAGTAAATCTAAGCTATTACAAATGGCGCGGGTCCACATCGCCAAAATTAAACCGGACCCGATTTGACGGAAAGATAAATAAAGCAAAGTAAATAACGAAATTGAAAAGTGCGAAAAGTAAATGTTACAACGCTTCGGGAGAGATACATAATTATTTAAACGACATAAATACGCGAAATTAACAATTAAGAACATGGGCGTTGGACCCTTTTGCAAAATATTTAAAGTTAACGAGGAATTAAAATTAAAAATAAAAAAAAGAATATTTTTTTGGTATTTTTTAGTGTTTTTAGGAATTTGATAAAAAGAAAGAGTTAATTAAAATTAAACTAAAAGGCAAACCCTAATTCTAATAACTTTTAAATTTATTATGAAAATATTAAATTGAAACCTAAATTAAACCTAATTTTTATGTACAATTAATTATGAAAATAAATAAATAAATAATATTATTGTAAAAAAGAAAAATTAAGAAGGAATAAAAATTAAACCTAATTCTATATTTTTGTATTTTTGTTATTAAAAGAATTAAAATTAAAACTCTAATCTAAATTAATTTATTTACATGAACATATTAAAATAAAAATTATTTATCATGTTTTTATCTTTTTCCTGATTTTTTAGGCATTTTATATATATGGTAAAAATAATTTATTAAATTAAAACAATAAAACAAATAAAATAAGAATTGAAAACAAAATAAATAAAAAAAGGAAATTGCAAACCAGGGGGGGTGGAAGTCCCAATTTGGAGGTCTGAGCCCAGCAATCTAGCCCAGTAAAGCATGGCCCTTCTGACTTTGGCATGTCACGTGTGGCAACGTTGACTAGGGTTTATTGTGTGCTTCAGATCTCAGCCGTTGGATTGACATACTGGACGCGTGGCCAGCTGGATCTTGGAGGTGTATCATGGAACGTAACATAAGCGCTTCACCTGAATATCAGAGAAAAAACATTATTGAGAAAGCATGAGACCTGGGACTCGAACCCAGGTCAGGTGTATTGCAAGCCTTGATGCGTGCCAACTGAGCCAATTGCGCGTTGTTAATATATAATAACAATCAAATAATATAAAAGAAAAAACAAGGTTAGTGGGAGTCAGCGCGCGAATTTTCAAACGCACCAACCATCGTGTGACACGGCTTCTTCTTCCTCACTATCCCTGTAAAACAAAACGTGAAGGCAACGGTTTTCATAGCGTGGTTTTAGGGACGTTTTAAGAAAATAGCGATTAGCCCCTCAACGCTCATAAATTGAGCGCGAGGGTTCCATCCTCTTCGTCTTCAAGCGCTGAGTCTAATGGTCATGGTTTTGAGGCTTAATTTTTCCTCTTTGCAAAAGCCCTAAATTCAAGCTCTGTAAACCCTAGAAGACAGTTATGGCATAATCGCGTATGGCTTGCAAAAATTCAATCAAACATGATGGTTAGCTTTAAAACATCACAAGGAACAAGAATCAATAAATAAAATTCACAAATAATGCATGGAATAGGATATGCGATCATGAAGTTTGTTTGATACAGTTCCGGTTCATATTACCAATTCTTGGGGTTTGAAGGGATGTTAATGATTGGAATATGATCAGGAGCCTTCAAGGAAGCTAATGGACTATGAATTATGCCTCGAATCAACCTCTAAAGTGGTTTTCAGTTTTTGTGTTTTTAGGTGAAAATTCCAAGTTTGTATATTGGTCTCTAGCGCAGCTTTCAGTCCATTGTGATTAGGGTTCTCATCCAGCATATGTACTGAAGCAATTAGGTCAAAAATTTCAATCAAATCTTTTGTCATTCATTGTTTTTGATAATTGATTTTCTAAGATCTTTTCATATCTTTTTCACATGTTCTTTGTGTCAAAATTATGCCAATCAATCCAATTCTTTCCTAATTAGCATGTGCACGAAATATTGACCTTAAAACATGTATAAAAAGATTGGTTTGGTCATGTTAGATATTTTTCACATATTTAAATGATTTAAATGAATTAATATGAATAATAATTCAAATAAATAAATAAAAAATGAGAAAATACTTCCCTTTGGGCCAAGTGGTCGTGCATATGCTTGGAATGATGAATCATGGAAGAAAAATGGGCCCATTAGCAAATTTAGGTCATTTGAAGTAATGTTGACTTTTCAAAATATCCAAAAATTTCCCAACTTCCACAAGGCATAACTTGCTCAATTTTTAATCTTTTCTCATGTTCTTGGACATTTTGGAAAGGTCTTTGAGTCCTTTAACCAATGCCTTTGGTCCAATGTCATTTTGATTTACCAATCTCAATTTATGGTCTTTGACTTAAAGTCCCTTTTTGTTGACTTTTGAAAATGACCTATAATGTTGAAATTGATAACTTTTTGTGAGAGCATTTCTTGGACTTGAAGTATGAAGATGAGTTGTAGGAAATGTCTTTCTCTTCAAAATGAGCTTTGGATGGAATTTTTCTGATAATCCATGTGAAAGTTATGCCCTGGTCAATTTCAGTTGACTTTTTCAGCTGTCCAAATATAGTAACTTTTGCATCTTTGATGATTTCTGAGCCAAATTTTGAGAATCATGATCAAGCATTGATCAAATGATGTTTGTGGCTTCAAAATGATATGTTGACCAAAAATTTGAACTTTTGATTGTCAAATGACCATTTTACCCCTACAGTTGACTGTAGTGCAATTTAGGGTTTTGACTGTGCAATTTTGAGCTGAATGCCTTGAAACTTGATATGAAGATGCTTGACCACATTTGTAGGCATGGGAGACTTGATTGGGCCTTTGAAAACTTCTTTTTCTTGACCAGAACACAAACCCTAGTTTTGACTGTATAGGGGATCTTTGCACTGTGCAACCCTTGGGGAATTTTGTGACTTGGCTTGGCAATTTCTTGAAGAATATGGGAGGGCAAATTTTGGGGTACAACAGTTGCCCCTGTTCAATCTTCTTAGACCTGAGGATGCAGATTGGCTGACGTGCCTTTCGTAATCCGAGAGTAGAAGATGATTGAACACTAGAGTGCCCAGAAATTTGCGCTCACATGTTGGCAGTGTGATGAGGGAATGGGCTTATGGATGCCATTTGGAGATTGCTGGATAGGATGATGGGCTTATAGATGCCATCTGGATGTTGATTGCGTAGGAGATTCCTTAGCGAGTACCTGCATACCTGCAAAAGAACAAATGAGTACCTGACACGTTGCAGGGGTTGGTTTTCAGATGCTTGATATAGATGTGTCCTGACTGGTTACAGGAGCTGAGTCTGGAGCTTCAAATAGCGATGAATGAACCAGGGATGGTTACTGCCTTAGCATGAATGATAAGAGAACCTTGGGCGACTTTAACTTCAACAACGCTCGTTGAGAAAATCTTGATGGGAATTATTATCTTCGCAGTATTGGGAAGAGAACCATAGGCAATTATAATCTGAAAGGAATGATCACCTCACTCAACGTCGGAGAGGGAAACATCTGAAAAGGACTTACCACCTCACACACCGTCGGAGAGGGAAACATCTGAAGAAGGAATTACCACCTCACTCACCGTTGGAGAGGGGACCATAAGAGACTATCACCTCACACTCATCGTCAGAGAGGGAAACATCTGAAAAAGGACTTACCACCTCACTCGCTGTTGGAGAGGGAACCATAAGAGACTATCACCTCACACTCACCGTCGGAGAGGGAAACGTCTGAAAAAGGACTTACCACCTCACTCGCCGTTGGAGAGGGAACCATAGGAGACTATCACCTCACACTCACCGTCGGAGAGGGAAACATCTGAAAAAGGAATTACCACCTCACTCGCCGCTGGAGAGGGAACCATAAGAGACTATCACCTCACACTCACCGTCGGAGAGGGAAACATCTGAAAAAGGACTTACCACCTCACTCGCCGTTGGAGAGGGAACCATAGGAGACTATTACCTCACACTCATCGTCGGAGAGGGAAACATCTGAAAAAGGAATTACCACCCCACTCGCCGTTGGAGAGGGAACCATAGGAGACTATCACCTCACACTCACCGTCGGAGAGGGAAACATCTGAAAAAGGAATTACCACCTCACTCGCCGCTGGAGAGGGAACCATAAGAGACTATCACCTCACACTCACCGTCAGAGAGGGAAACATCTGAAAAAGGACTTACCACCTCACTCGCCGTTGGAGAGGGAACCATAGGAGACTATTACCTCACACTCATCGTCGGAGAGGGAAACATCTGAAAAAGGAATTACCACCTCACGCGCCGTCGGAGAGGGAACCATAAGAGACTATCACCTCACACTCACCGTCGGAGAGGGAAACATCTGAAAAAGGAATTACCACCTCACGCGCCGTCGGAGAGGGAACCATAACTTCTGCTGAGTCTTTATCAGAAAAATCTGTTGGGAGTCGATTTAGCTGGACTAGAGAAGGCTTTGAAATATGTTTGAGAATTTAACTGCATCTTTCCTGAAAGGTAAAGGTCAGTCATATGCAATGCATGATATGGATCAAGCAATGATGTTCTCAACATAAATGAGATTTGTATGATATGATGCGTCTATGCATGCTATAATGGTGTATGTGATGTTTTATGAATGTTTTCGTCTAGGAAAGTAAATCCTTGACGGGTGCCGGGAAGTCATATCCTGGGCTGATGTTGAAGAATAGATTTTGCTTCCGCTGGGGATGATAACTGCAAGAATACCGGTAGGAGAAGATGACTCCGTTGCGGAATAAACTTGGCAAATGGAAGATTCTGCGGGGAGAAAAGATACCCTAACGACCATGCTGGGGAGCAATACTCTGTGGGAGAAGGGATGCCTTGCTGAGTGTTGATAATAGTTTGCTGGGGATATTTTTGCTGTATTGGAAGTGTTGATAGACTTCGCTGGGGTAGGAAGACTTCGTCGAGGACGCTCTTTCCGTGGCTTTTGGCTGAGGATAACCCAGTTATATCCTGTTAAGGAAATAACTCTTTAAATCAAGCCGGCCGACGCGTTCGTGCTCTGCGAGGGGGTAAGCTTCCAGAATCTTACTGGGGATAAGCTTACTGCTTGGGGATATGGACTCCATCTTTCCTAGGGAAACCGGATTGGACTTTTCTGGGGAAGTTTTGATATGCTGGGGAAGTGATTCCTTTGAATGCTGATATGCCGCCGGGGAACAATCTTTAGACCAAGACTGCCGGGGATGCTTGTTAAGAATATATATATGCTGCTGCTGGGGGAGTATTGAGATCTACTAGAGGATACTCAATTTCCTTGAGATTGGATAACTCTGCTTGGAGAAGAATGTATTCTTGGCTCACTCTCTGGGGACTTCAGGTATACTGGTCATGTTCTTTAGCCGAACCTACCTTGGTACCTTGGAGGATAGAACAATTAGACTGCTCAGACAACTCTTTATTGCCCCTGTTTCTAGTGTCACCTGCAATTAATTCCTTTGTTTCGTATGCAAATATTTATGAGTTAGCAAATTATGGTCAATGCATATATCACAAATTGAACCTTGGACGTTCTTCGCGAAACAAAACAGAAAAAAGAAAAACACTTGGCACGTTTAACTGAAAATATATTTGTATTGATTTTTGAATGGCCTAAAAATAGGCGTTTTGTATACAAGAGGCTGACGTCCTAGTAAGAGGAACGTCGCTGAACAAGAGAGTTTATACAAATTTTGTACAAAAGAAAATAAAACAGCTGTGTGAAATATGAATGATCCCACTGGGTTTCAACTCTGCTATTGCCTTTATAACTCTGAGTGTCTCATCACTTGATGACCTTGGTTGAAGGTGAAGCTGACTGATCGATGCCGTCCGAACTTGATGTAGATACCGGATTCTGGATGCAAAGTGATCAATGAGACATAGTATTACGCTTTTATCCCTAATTTTTGCCTGGACCGCCCTTTCGGGTTTTCGGTCCACCGGGATACCCATTTTTGCCCAAGCCGCCTTTTCAGGTTTTCGACTTGCCGGGTGTACAGATTTTTTCATTTTCATCCCTTCATTTTGCCCGAACCCTTTTGGTTCGACGGGAAGCCCTAATTTTTGCCTAGGCATGTCAGCCTAGCGGGTCTTTTTTATGCGTAGTATTTTTTTACTATGTCTGCATTGGCGGGGTGAGGAAGGTCGTCACCATCCATGTTGGTCAATATCATTGCTCCTCCTGAGAACACATGTTTAACCACAAATGGCCCTTCGTACGTAGGGGTCCATTTGCCCCTTGGATCACTCTGAGGAAGGATGATTCTCTTGATTACCAGATCCCCAACTTGATATTCCTGTGGTCTGACCTTTTTGTTAAATGCCCTGATCATCCGTTTCTGATACGTTTGACCATGACAGATAGCAGCAAGTCTCTTTTCATCAATGAGGTTGAGTTGATCAAGTCGTGTCTGGATCCAATCATCTTCGTTCAGATTTGCATCCTTCATTATCCGGAGAGAGGGAATTTGTACTTCGATCGGCAAGACTGCCTCCATGCCATAAACCAGAGAGAAAGGAGTTGCCCCGGTTGACGTCCTAGCTGAGGTACGGTACCCATGCAGAGCGAACGGTAACATCTCGTGCCAATCTTTATACGTCACTGTCATCTTTTGCACGATTTTCTTGATGTTCTTATTTGCTGCTTCTACAGCCCCATTCATCTTCGGTCTGTAAGGAGAAGAATTGTGGTGCTGTATCTTGAACTGTTCGCAGAGCTCAGCGATCATCTTATTGTTCAGATTGGTACCGTTGTCTGTAATAATCCGCTCAGGGACGCCGTACCGACAGATCAGATTGTGCCGAATAAACCGTGCCACAACAGTCTTGGTTACTGTAGCATAGGATGTTGCCTCGACCCACTTTGTGAAATAATCAATCGCCACTAGGATGAAGCAATGTCCATTAGATGCCGTAGGTTTGATCTCGCCGATCATGTCTATGCCCCACATTGCAAACGGCCAAGGCGCAGTCAGAACGTTCAGGGGAACCGGAGGAACATGCACCTTGTCTGCATAAATCTGGCACTTGTGGCATGTCCTGGAGTGTTGGTAGCAGTCAGCTTCCATTGTGGACCAGTAATATCCTGCCCATAGGATTTTCTTAGCCATAGTATGTCCACTGGAATGTGTACCAAAGGTCCCTTCATGTAGCTCTTCCATGATCCTTTCTGCTTCAATTTTATCCACACAGCGCAGTAAGGTTGAATCATGGTTTCTCTTGTACAGGATACCGTTGCTAAGGAAGAATTTGGCTGTGAACCTCCTCAGGAATTTCTTATCATTGATAGATGCACCTTCAGGGTATTCCTGAGTTTCCAGATATCTCTTCACTTCATGGTACCAAGGCTTCTCGGTCACCAATTCAGTTTCGAGATCACAACAGTATGCCGGTTCGTCCAGTTTCCAGATGATGATCCGGGGAGCTTCATTATCCCATTTGACCTTGAACATTGAAGACATTGTAGCTAACGCGTCCGCTAACTGATTCTCTTCTCTTGGAAAGTGCTCAAAGGTTATCTCCGTGAAGTGGGGGATCAGGGTCAACACACATTCTCTGTAAGGAATCAGGTTCGGATGTTTCGTATCCCACTCTCCCTTGATCTGATTGATCACAAGAGCGGAATCTCCGAAGACACTCAGAAATTTGATCCTTAGGTCGATCGCAGCTTGAAGACCCATGATACACGCCTCATACTCCACCATGTTGTTGGTACAGTTGAAACACAGCCGGGCAGTGAGTGGAGTATGAGTACCTTGAGGGGATATGATGATGGCGCCGATACCATTTCCCAAAGCATTGGAAGCTCCGTCAAAGTGCATAGACCATCGGGATCCTGGCTCAGGTCCTTCATCCGGTCCAGGTACTTCACAATCAGTTACAATCATAATGCTTTCATCCGGAAACTCGAAGTTCATGGACTGATAATCATCTACAGCTTGATGTGCCAAATGGTCTGCCAATACACTTCCCTTGATGGCTTTCTGGGTCGTATACTGAATGTCGTATTCCGTCAAGATCATTTGCCATCTTGCAATTCTCCCAGACAGAGCAGGCTTTTCGAATATGTACTTTATAGGATCCATTTTTGAGATCAATAAGGTAGTGTGAGTCAGCATATACTGTCTCAGCCGGCGAGCAGCCCATACCAAAGCGCAGCAAGTTTTCTCAAGCAGTGAGTATCGGGTCTCACAGTCGGTAAACTTTTTGCCAAGGTAATAAATGGCATGCTCTTTTCGGCCAGACTCGTCATGCTGCCCCAGCACACACCCCATTGAGTTGTCAAGCACTGTCAGATATAGTATCAGAGGTCTCCCTTCAACCGGTGGCATAAGGATAGGTGGTTCTTGGAGATACTCTTTGATTTTGTCAAAAGCAGCCTGACATTCATCGTTCCAACGTACTACCTGATCTTTCTTCAGCAGCTTGAAGATTGGCTCACAGGTAGCAGTCAGATGTGAGATGAATCGAGCGATGTAATTCAGGCGTCCTAAAAAGCCTCTGACCTCCTTCTCTGTCTTAGGAACTGGCATCTCTTGAATAGCTTTGACCTTAGCAGGGTCCACTTGAATACCTTTGTCACTGACCACGAAGCCTAGCAACTTCCCAGATCTTACCCCGAAGGTGCACTTGTTCGGGTTCAATCTCAGTTTGTATAGTTTCAATCGGTCAAACAATTTCTGCAGATGATCTAGATGTTCTTCCTCAGTCTGGGACCTAGTGATCATGTCGTCCACATACACCTCTATCTCATGATGGATCATGTCATGAAATAAGGCAACCATGGCACGTTGGTAGGTTGCCCCAGCATTCTTCAGCCCGAATGGCATGCTTGGTACAGAAGGTGCCCCACTGAGTAACAAATGTAGTCTTTTCCATGTCTTCAGGTGCCATCTTGATCTGATTGTAACCTGAAAAGCCATCCATGAAAGAGAATACCTTGTGCTGAGCTGTATTATCAACAAGGACATCAATGTGAGGTAAGGGGAAGTCATCCTTGGGGCTGGCCCTGTTCAGATCCCTATAGTCGACACACATTCTGACCTTACCGTCCTTCTTAGGTACCGGCACCACGTTAGCAACCCACTGAGGGTAAGAAGTCACTGCAAGGAACCCGGCATCAAACTGTTTCATAACCTCGGCTTTAATCTTCTCAGACATCTCTGGACGCATCCGACGGACCTTTTGCTTAACTGGAGGGCAGTCTTCCTTAGTTGGCAAGTGATGGACCACAATGTCGGTATCCAGCCCGGGCATGTCTTCGTAGGACCAGGCAAAGATCTCCATATAGTCATGTAGCATCTTGGTTAACCGTTGCTTCACGCTGAGCTCTAGGTTGGCACCAATCTTTACCTCTTTCCTGTCTGCCTCAGTACCCAGGTTTATTGTTTCCACTGGCTCTTCATGGGGTTGAATTGCCCTCTCTTCCTGAAGCAACAGTCTTGCAAGCTCGCCAGGCACTTCGCAATCATCTTCACCTTCGTCTTCGGCTAAGTTGATCGGATTTTCGAAGTCATAATTGGCAGTAGCAGAGTTGTTATCAGTAAGATCCATAGTGGATTGGAACCTGTATGAGTGAGTGTGTGTGTAAATACAGCTGTTTTGAAATATATGTAAAGGAAAAGAAAGACAGAAAGGAGCACAATATTTGCAATGGGAAAATATGTCCAAGATTTTTATTCATGGTATATGAAATGACAATTTGTATGCCCTCACAAATAGAACCCCGGTGCCTCGGGTAAGACATCGGGCCATAGAGTTTATCATTGTTTATTACAAAATAACAAAACATAGGAATTCATTACTTAGTAACAAGAGAAACAGACAAGTTGTCCTTTGCACTCCAATTGTTAGATATGCCGTCGGCTGCCGGGTAGATCCAGCTATCAAACTCAGCATCGTCCACTTCGTCTTCGTCCCCAATAGCATTTATTCCATGAGCAGGCAGGGGAGCTGTCACCACATTAGGCTTGTCAGATGCCTCAAACTGTACCTCCTTGGCGTCAATAAGGTCCTGCAGCTTGTTCTTTAACGCCCAACAGTCATCGGTAGAGTGCCCCGGGCTATCTGAATGGTAGGCACAACGAGCATTCGGGTTGTACTTGGGAGATGTAGTATTGGGGAACTTCGGAGCCTCCCTGACAGTCACTAAGTTGGTGGATAGCAACTGTGGCAGGATCTGTGACAGGGTCATGCTTAACCGGGTAAACTCTCTCCGGGGTCTTTCAGCCCTTTGAGGATTGTTTGGCCGAGGAGCGGCAGCAGGCTTAGCAATCATCACCGCACTGACAGATTGGCGGTGTTCAGGTCTCTCTGATTTCCTAGAACCATACACGGCACTAGACTCCTTCTTGAATGGTTTCTTTTCCGAACTAGATGATGCACCCTTTGCAATCTTCCCAGACTTCAGCCCAGCTTCAATTCTCTCTCCAGTCAGAATCAAATCAGTGAACCCAGCAGAAGAATTCCCAATGAGATGGTTGAAAAACGGCCCAGATAGGGTCCCCAAGAACATGTCTACCAGCTCCCGATCAGTCAATGGTGGCTGCACCCTGCCAGCCAGGTCTCTCCACTTCTGAGCGTACTCCTTAAAACCTTCGCTTGCACCTAACGACATACCCTGGAGTTGGGTACGTGTGGGGGCAAGGTCGGCATTATATTGATACTGCTTGTAGAAAGCAGTAGCCAACTCCTCCCAGTTACGAACTTTGGTCCCATCCAGCTGATAGAACCATTCGAGATGAGTCCCTGAAAGACTCTCCTGGAAGAAGTGGATCCATAAATTCTTATCCGCAGAGTACGGCTGAATTTTCCGAACATAGGACCTTAAATGCAGCTTGGGACAAGATGCCCCGTCATACTTAGAGAAGGATGGTGCTTTGAACTTGTGAGGGATGATCACACCGGTTGACAAACCCAGATCTCCGAAATCCAGCCCAGGTACCTGTTGGACCTCCATAGCCTTCAACCTGTCCTCGAGTTGCTTGTATCTGTCGTCTGCAGGAGGGTACTGCTCTTCATCAAAATTTGTCTCGTTGTCGGAGACTACCGGACTAGGGACCTTTACTTCTGCCTGAGAAGGACTCTTGCCAACAGAAGAACCAGCCTCTTCATGCTGCAGAGTATTGCCAAACCTTCGGCCCGAGTTGAACAGAACAGTTCTTCTCTTCTTCTTCTTCTCCTTCTTCAGGAGCATAGTCTTTAATTCTTCTTGACCTTTAGCCAGACCCTTGATTAGTTCTTGAAACTGCGCATTCTGCGCCTGAAGAGCCTTGATTGATGTCTCGGTTGATGCAGATTCGGGATTCATGATGCTGAAATAAACAGCGAAGAACTGTAAGCAACCTGAAAAGGGAAAAACCTGCTATGCACATGATGTATGAAATGCGTATGATTTATGTTTTCAAAGACAATCGGGAGTCAACTTTGTAAACAAAAAGGAACACACTTCATTAGATTCAACTTTGCAACTGAAATTATTCAACAAGTTGCCCTTAGGCGTTACATGAAAGGAAATACTGAAAAGGAAATAAAACTGTAAAAGCTCTTTATTGATCCCATGGTCTCCTCTTCTCAGTACGGATGTAGGCATTCAGAGCTCTCTCATTCTCCAACTGCTTTGTCAGCTTCTGGATCTTTGATTCCTGCTCGTTGAACTTTTCTCGGTAAGAATCCCATTCTTCTCGCAGTTGCGACCAAGATCTCTTCAATGTCTCATAATCAGTAGGTATCTGAGGAGGAAGGACAGTTGGAGGAGCACCATCTTTATCAGGACACTCAAGAATGACGGGTCTGACAGCTTCATACGGCATACCTAACTTCTGAGCACGGATGCGAACCCATTTGTAGTAGGCTTCCATAGGTAAAGTTGTCTTTGGCCCTAACTCCTGTGGGTCAGCTTTATGAATTTTGTCCCAAGCCTTGATGAACCTACGACGCAGCTCGTCACTATCCACCTGAAACTCGAAACTGATGTGAGGCACCAACATCTCATGGGGGCCTGCTCTTCTTGCTCTCCCAAACTGACGGAGTGCTAGGCATGGATTGTAAGAGATCCCTCCTTGGGTACCAATCAGAGGAACGTTAGGGTATTCCCCGCATCGATCAATAATAGCTATCTCATCCAAACCTCTGCAGGTCCAAATGATGTCTTTGTCGGTGAGAGACATTAACCTATGAGCCCAACCTCTTCCTTCTTGGTTCTTCAGTACGAACTTAGGGAGGTGCGAAATAAACCACCTCACCAACAAAGGGATACAACACCACAGGGTTCCTCGTCTTCGGGTAGTACGGGCATGAAGTTGTTGCAAGATGTCACCCAAGAGAGTGGGCACAGGATTCTGAGACATAAAGATCCTTATGGCAGTGACATTGATGAAGTTGTCAGGATTAGGAAACAGGACTAACCCATAGATTAGGAGAGCCAAGATGTCTTCATATGCCCTAAAGTCCAGGTCATTCCAGAAATTGTTAGCTTTGCCCATTAGAAACTTAGCCAAGAAACCCTTAACTCCGCTTCTAGTCACCCAGTTGTCTGTTACCTCTTGATGGGTCAAAGGAAGAGCTGCAGCAACATCCTCAAGCCTGAGGGTCTTTTCCCAACCAGTAAAGGGAGTCTGATCCAAGATAGGGATACCAAGTAAATCAGAGAACTCTTCCAGGGTAGGGACCAGCTGGAAGTCTTGAAAGGTGAAGCACTGGTACAGAGGGTCGTAGAACTGGGTCAGAACACTCATCAACTGTTGATCCCTCTTTGCAGTGACTAAACTGAGAAGAGAACCATGCCTCTGAATGAAGGAAGTGGTGTTTGGAATTCTGCTAACCAACTCATCAAGCAACTCAGGTGAACGAACAAAGTTGAACCGGATAGTATTCCTTCGCACAGGCATCATAATGTCCTACAAAACAGAGCAAAGATGAAACCCTCTTGTCTTTGAAATGGTCAGTCCTTATGCAGGATGCATGCAATGCTCATGATGCTATGATGTTATGATAAAGCACACCACATACAGATACAAAGGCAAACATGGTAAGGCACACAAGTCACACAAGGCAAGCCCCTAAAGTTTAGGCCAGCATGAGGTCTAGGTACTACCCTCTTTCAGTTTGTTGGTTCACCTGTCCTAATCAAAAGTAACCGGGTTCTTAGGGGATCCCAATATCATTGACTACCCTCCATCGGTCATAACTCCAGCATCGCAATCTTTTCTTGCGGCCAGAACCATCACGAGAGTTTAGCCTCAATGGGCGTAGCATACTGCTACAATTCTAAAGGCCAAGTTGTGTCAATTAAGGTTCTAAGGTTGTTGGTGCTTAATGACTCCTTAGAAGACCCATATTCTCCTCGTTGCGACACAAGGGATATCGGTACAGACTAAGGTGCCACACCAACGTAGCCACTGCTTCACCTGTGTCGGTCTACGCCGGACAGGTCCCTCACAGCTTATGCTACCTAAACAGGGTATCCCCAGATCCGGGTTAGGATCTATGTATCTCCGATGCAACCCACAATAGTAAAGCAAGCAAATCAATACAAGTGAAAACACAGTTATGACCTAGCCCTAAGGTACACCTCACTTTATAAAGGTATCCCCAGCAGAGTCGCCAGTTCTGTGATCGGTGGATCTGGAACTGACTGTTTAACGCTGGTTCGCGAAATGTCGCGGAAGCAAGAGTCGCCACCGTCTTTTATTTTCTCCAATTGGAAAGGACAAAAGCACAGAAAAATTCCTTAAAGAGATTGCTCTCGGTTCGGGAGGTAGGTTATAGAAAGGGAAGGTGTTAGCACCCTTTCTATCCATGGTTATCCATGGGCTCTTAGATACTTGCTCACTTGTGTTTTCAAAAATGGTTTGTTTGCTTTTCAACTGTGGGTTTTAAAAAAGTTTCTTTGAAAGTTTCAGATCGACTCTTGTGTCAGAGTGTTTGAAAAATTTGCTTTGAAAGCTTTTGAAAAGTGTCGGTGTGAAAAGGTTTTTTTGTTTGTTTTTGAAGAGAGCAAGTATCCATGAGAACCTACCTACCCTAAGGAATTCGTCTGTGTAAATGTCCTTTAAAGTAGTGCCATCCCACCATTGAGAGGTAGGTAGCACCACCGTTGGAGGTGTTCGGGTCAATTCGAAGGTTCGGGACATGGTGATCACCAGAGCAATAGGAAGACACCTTAGAAGCTACCCTCATGCCAGGTTCCCGGATCATGAGGACTTACTAAGACATCCTCTACTCAACGATCACCTTTCGAGGCAAGGCAACAGTGAGGCGTACCCTAGGGGTGGTGTGTGCGAATTGTGTGTTGTTTTCATTTGTATTTTGTCTTGTCATGTTTATTGTGATCTACGCTTGGTTTTATTATGTCCATTCATTCTTGCATGCTTTGTTAACAGTTAAAATATTTGCGAAGAAACAGTAAATCTAAGCTATTACAAATGGCGCGGGTCCACATCGCCAAAATTAAACCGGACCCGATTTGACGGAAAGATAAATAAAGCAAAGTAAATAACGAAATTGAAAAGTGCGAAAAGTAAATGTTACAACGCTTCGGGAGAGATACATAATTATTTAAACGACATAAATACGCGAAATTAACAATTAAGAACATGGGCGTTGGACCCTTTTGCAAAATATTTAAAGTTAACGAGGAATTAAAATTAAAAATAAAAAAAAGAATATTTTTTTGGTATTTTTTAGTGTTTTTAGGAATTTGATAAAAAGAAAGAGTTAATTAAAATTAAACTAAAAGGCAAACCCTAATTCTAATAACTTTTAAATTTATTATGAAAATATTAAATTGAAACCTAAATTAAACCTAATTTTTATGTACAATTAATTATGAAAATAAATAAATAAATAATATTATTGTAAAAAAGAAAAATTAAGAAGGAATAAAAATTAAACCTAATTCTATATTTTTGTATTTTTGTTATTAAAAGAATTAAAATTAAAACTCTAATCTAAATTAATTTATTTACATGAACATATTAAAATAAAAATTATTTATCATGTTTTTATCTTTTTCCTGATTTTTTAGGCATTTTATATATATGGTAAAAATAATTTATTAAATTAAAACAATAAAACAAATAAAATAAGAATTGAAAACAAAATAAATAAAAAAAGGAAATTGCAAACCAGGGGGGGTGGAAGTCCCAATTTGGAGGTCTGAGCCCAGCAATCTAGCCCAGTAAAGCATGGCCCTTCTGACTTTGGCATGTCACGTGTGGCAACGTTGACTAGGGTTTATTGTGTGCTTCAGATCTCAGCCGTTGGATTGACATACTGGACGCGTGGCCATCTGGATCTTGGAGGTGTATCATGGAACGTAACATAAGCGCTTCACCTGAATATCAGAGAAAAAACATTATTGAGAAAGCATGAGACCTGGGACTCGAACCCAGGTCAGGTGTATTGCAAGCCTTGATGCGTGCCAACTGAGCCAATTGCGCGTTGTTAATATATAATAACAATCAAATAATATAAAAGAAAAAACAAGGTTAGTGGGAGTCAGCGCGCGAATTTTCAAACGCACCAACCATCGTGTGACACGGCTTCTTCTTCCTCACCATCCCTGTAAAACAAAACGCGAAGGCAACGGTTTTCATAGCGTGGTTTTAGGGACGTTTTAAGAAAATAGCGATTAGCCCCTCAACGCTCATAAATTGAGCGTGAGGGTTCCATCCTCTTCGTCTTCAAGCGCTGAGTCTAATGGTCATGGTTTTGAGGCTTAATTTTTCCTCTTTGCAAAAGCCCTAAATTCAAGCTCTGTAAACCCTAGAAGACAGTTATGGCATAATCGCGTATGGCTTGCAAAAATTCAACCAAACATGATGGTTAGCTTTAAAACATCACAAGGAACAAGAATCAATAAATAAAATTCACAAATAATGCATGGAATAGGATATGCGATCATGAAGTTTGTTTGATACAGTTCCGGTTCATATTACCAATTCTTGGGGTTTGAAGGGATGTTAATGATTGGAATATGATCAGGAGCCTTCAAGGAAGCTAATGGACTATGAATTATGCCTCGAATCAACCTCTAAAGTGGTTTTCAGTTTTTGTGTTTTTAGGTGAAAATTCCAAGTTTGTATATTGGTCTCTAGCGCAGCTTTCAGTCCATTGTGATTAGGGTTCTCATCCAGCATATGTGCTGAAGCAATTAGGTCAAAAATTTCAATCAAATCTTTTGTCATTCATTGTTTTTGATAATTGATTTTCTAAGATCTTTTCATATCTTTTTCACATGTTCTTTGTGTCAAAATTATGCCAATCAATCCAATTCTTTCCTAATTAGCATGTGCACGAAATATTGACCTTAAAACATGTATAAAAAGATTGGTTTGGTCATGTTAGATATTTTTCACATATTTAAATGATTTAAATGAATTAATATGAATAATAATTCAAATAAATAAATAAAAAATGAGAAAATACTTCCCTTTGGGCCAAGTGGTCGTGCATATGCTTGGAATGATGAATCATGGAAGAAAAATGGGCCCATTAGCAAATTTAGGTCATTTGAAGTAATGTTGACTTTTCAAAATATCCAAAAATTTCCCAACTTCCACAAGGCATAACTTGCTCAATTTTTAATCTTTTCTCATGTTCTTGGACATTTTGGAAAGGTCTTTGAGTCCTTTAACCAATGCCTTTGGTCCCATGTCATTTTGATTTACCAATCTCAAGTTATGGTCTTTGACTTAAAGTCCCTTTTTGTTGACTTTTGAAAATGACCTATAATGTTGAAATTGATAACTTTTTGTGAGAGCATTTCTTGGACTTGAAGTATGAAGATGAGTTGTAGGAAATGTCTTTCTCTTCAAAATGAGCTTTGGATGGAATTTTTCTGATAATCCATGTGAAAGTTATGCCCTGGTCAATTTCAGTTGACTTTTTCAGCTGTCCAAATATAGTAACTTTTGCATCTTTGATGATTTCTGAGCCAAATTTTGAGAATCATGATCAAGCATTGATCAAATGATGTTTGTGGCTTCAAAATGATATGTTGACCAAAAATTTGAACTTTTGACTGTCAAATGACCATTTTACCCCTACAGTTGACTGTATTGCAATTTAGGGTTTTGATTGTGCAATTTTGAGCTGAATGCCTTAAAACTTGATATGAAGATGCTTGACCACATTTGTAGGCATGGGAGACTTGATTGGGCCTTTGAAAACTTCTTTTTCTTGACCAGAACACAAACCCTAGTTTTGACTGTATAGGGGATCTTTGCACTGTGCAACCCTTGGGGAATTTTGTGACTTGGCTTGGCAATTTCTTGAAGAATATGGGAGGGCAAATTTTGGGGTACAACAGGCATCTTATAGTATGCTTTTCGAAAATACACTTGCACCATCATAAACACTACCCTTTCCGACTAATTTCAGATCATATTCATCAAAGGAAACATGTATAGACTCTTAAACTATATGTAATCTTTTATTAAATACTCTATAGGCTTTGCTTGATTGAGAGTATCCGAGAAAGATACCTTCATCAGCTTATGAATCAAATTTACCTAAATTTTCTTTACCATTATTTAACACAAAGCATTTACATCCGAAGACATGAAAATGAGAGATATTTGGTTTTCTTCCTTTCAAAAGTTCATAGGGAGTTTTGTTTAGAATAGGGCGTATTAGAACCCTACTCAAAACATAACATGCCGTGTTAATGGCACCCGCCCTGTTGTACCCCAAAATTTTCCCTCTCATTTATCAAGACTTTTCTCTTAAGATTTCTTTGACTCAAGATTGGTTAGGGTTTGGTCAGCTCAAGGAATCTCATCATGCACTGATGATCCAAAATTAGGGTTTGAGATTGCACAAGGATTTTGGGCTATCAAGGCTTCATGTGACCTTCAAACATCATTATGTACCCCTAAGATCACTCATGACAAGTTTCAAGCTTTGAACCACATTTTTGGTCAGTCAATTGGACAGTTGACCTAAAAATCAACTGTATTGGGGAAAAAGTCAACCATGGCCAATTTACAGTCAAACTTCATAATTCTTGATCCATGTCAACATTTTAAACTTATATGTATCATTTGGTCAAGTTTGGATCACAATTCCTCAAGAAACTTGATCAAATCACAAAAAGGGCAAAATGGTCAAAAATTAGGGTTTTGACTAAGGAAGGGAAATTTCTTATTTTCAACCTAGAAAATGACCAATTGAGTTAAAGCATGATTCCAAGGATTCAATTGCATCATTTTGAACTAATTTCATAGTTCAAAACATTTCAAATTCATTAATAGACAGATGAAAATTGCAGTCAACTGATCAAAAGTCAATTGTGCACTGAAAAGTCAAACTTTGACTTTTTGGTCAAAATCAAGTGCCAAGGGTCACAATTCATCAAAACATGTCAAAATGTGAAACTTGTTCATCAAGGAACCCAAGTTTGAAGATTAGGGTTTAAATTTGAAAATTTTCTAAGTATATAAAATTTCTTATTTTTTCTCAACTTTAGGCCATTTTTTCACCATGATGCATAACGATTCAAAGAAAGTTCCCAACATGAAAGTTGAAGACCTCCATGAAATCTATAACTTTTCTTCACACACTTTTCCCTAAAGATGCTTTGATCTCAAGATATAAATTTATGAATACATGCTCATGAACTAAATAACTTAGTGAAATTTTTACCCTAATTTAGGCAGGTTTTGGACCTAACTTCATGGAAATTTTTCACCTAGTTCCAAGAGGTATCTTGAAATGAATTTCAAAGATGAGTTATAGAGAACATTGCAAGCTTTCCAAAATTTCCAAGAACTCCTCAAGATCATTTTTGAGTAGGGGGAATCGAAGAGATGAAGTTGGCAATTTCTCACTTTTGGTTCAAGCCATTTCATGAAGAACAAAGTCCCAATCAGTACCTATGATGCCTAATCCATGCTTTACAGGTCCCAAAATTGTTCCTTACTCCTTAATTTAATGCTTACTCAGTTGAAAAAGCTTTGATCTAAGCCTTAGAGCCATTACCCAAGTTGTAATTCCATAAATGGCATAAAGTGACCATTGCCATTTTGAAAAAGCTCGACTTTTGCCACTTTCCAATTCTTGAGCATTGAACCTGTCTCCATTGCACATATAAGTCTTACAGGCCTAAAGAAAATTTTACAAGTATATACCAACCCTAAGAAATCCAGTACAAGCATGGCAAGCCTTGTCCCTTCACTTTGCTTCAAAAGCAAGAAAGGTTGCCAAATGGCTAGAACTGGCACATCTGTTGAAGGGCTGACTAAAAACCAATTCCATACTAATATACAAACGTAATACAACACAACACACGACTACTTGAAGCCTGAAACACTCCTAAACTCAAAAACACTAGAAAACTGTCAAGACTTGCAGTTTTTGCATAAGCATACCAATCTCCCATTTGGCTCGTGTGTTTCAAGTCTTGATCATCAAAACACCTTACCTACTTGATATCTAACTAATCCAGACCTTCATCCCTATACTGTAACCCCTTCTCCATCATATTCCATTTTTGTTTTCAAAGCTTGCAGGTTGACTTGGCCAAGGAGTTTCAGACACTTTCAAAGCAAGACAAAGGTTGGAATACGCTCAGGGAAGTTCAAAGAAGCTCAAGCAAGCATCAAGACTCCATCAAACTCACTCCAACTCCATCCATGATTTCAACTGAAGGAGGTAAAATCTAAACTTCTATCTCCTTGTACAGGCAACCATTGGCCACGATTTGTGAATAAATAATGTAGTCATCATTGCAACGAAGCTATACATATCTTTATCTTGCGTTTATTTGGCCTAAGTTGAGAGAATTTAGAACTTGAAGTTTCTGAAAAATTTAGGTTTAAATTTAGGGCTTTTAAAATTATTTCTGATCTTTGATTGTTAGCTTACATGATTTATATGGTTAAGATCGTGAGACAAAATGTTGTAACTTTCATGTTATGAGTTTTCATTTTCATGGAAGAATGAGAGAGTTACAGGACATCTGGCCAAGCTTGGGGAAGAAGATGAAGTACAGGGCAAGGACTTTGTTCATGTTATGTTATTTTTGTTTCACTTAAATCAACGGATGTATAGCCACCCCAGTGGCAAAGTAGCACGCTGGTGAGACCCATGTCCTGGGTTCGAACCTGGGCGATACTTTTGTTTTCCACATTTTTCCATTTTTCAGCTTTGTTATCCTTTTGCAGGATGGGCCTCCATATTTGGGCCATAGTTTTTTTGCTAACCTACTGTCTCTAGTTTGCTTGCTATACCCCCTGGCCCATTATTTTCCATACATTTTTATTTCATTATTTTTGTTTTCATTAATATTTTCTTTGATGCATAAAAAATCCTAAAAATATAAAATTAATAATATTGCATTTTTATTTTGTTTTAGTTTATTTTTTACATAAAAATATATTTTATTTTTAATATATATCATGTATTTTCTTAATAAACTTGTAAAATATAATTAAAATATATTTAGTTTAATTTATTTATTTCCTTTTCATCCCATACTTATACATATTTATTTTTGCATATATAAAAAAACTTTATATTATTTATACAATATTATTTATTATTTTAATATAAAAAATACATAAAAAATAATACATATGAACTTCATTTTCTTTTAAAATAGAAATTAGGGTTAACTTTTACTAAGAATTAATTTCTTTATTTTTTTTTTTAGGATTAGGTTAAAATTTTCTTTGCACATAAAAAAACAAAACAAAAATCTTTTTCTTGCATGCACATAATATTGCATATTTAAATATTGTATATTATTTATTCTAATATTCGTTCAAATTCGATTTGGTTGTAATAATTTATTTAGGTTTACATTCTTGCAAATCCTCTTTCAAATTTGTATTCCCCCTTCCATAAAATTGTTGTAATAGCTTAGTAATATTTATATTACGCAATTTACCGCTTTACATGCCATGATTAGTAATTAGGGTTTGTATGATAAGATCAAAACAAAGCAAAATAGAAAATCCTAAATACAAAATAAAATCAAAGCATGAAAATGATACACTTGCACACAAGCATCCTTAGGGTTTCTCCACTTGGTTGCCTTATACAAAAATAGTCATGCTACGCATGCGAAGTATCTTGGAAAAACAAAACAAATATAAAGATCATAGTCCCTAGATTACGCTATTCAAGGTTGCCTTACAAAAATGATCTTGGTCCCTCAAAAATGCTAAGATACTTTGCAACATTTCTAATCATTGTTATATGATGACCCACGCCCGTCCCGTTTACATCCAAAGATAGGGTTGCTTACCAAATCAATGGTAAGACAACAATATCAAAGGAATAGAAAATGCACAAGAATGAAATTTGAGTAGGTAGATTACTTCTAGTTACTTGCTCTATTTCAAAACAATTATCCTTGCTCTTTTCAAAACAAACACACACATTTCAAAAACATCTTATAAATATTGAAAACATTTCAAAAAGACAAACATCTTTGTATACATTCTTACGAACGAGAATCATTACAAAGATTGCCTAAACGAATGGCCTCTTTTACAAAATACTTTCAAAACCACACCAAACACATTTTCAAACAACAAAAGCAAGTGATCTAGCAAGTAACTAAGAGCCCATGGAAAACCATGGATGAAAAGGGTGCTAATACCTTCCCTTTTCATAATCTACCCCCTCCCCCCCGAACTCAAGAAAACATCTCAAAGGTATTTCCTGTGCTTTTTCACCTTTCCTTTTGGATAAAAGAAAAGTCAGTGGCGACTCTTGCTAACCGCAACATTTGCGATAAAACGCAAAACCCTCAAGTCAGTTCTCCCACCGTATCACAGAACTGGCGACTTTGTTGGGGAATTTAATAAAAGTGGGGTTACCTTAGGGCTAGATCACATTTATTTTCTTACATTGTTTGACTTTTTTGCTTTATATTATGGTTCTTTGTTTGGGTTTGAATCCTCCACCCGGATTTGGGAAACATTATAGGTAAATAGCAATATGTTGTGGAAACCGTGCGGGGTATACCGACATGGTCTAAGCAATAGCTATGTTAGTGTGACATATTTGTGGGTACCGGTAGCCTTTGAGTCAATCAAAGAGAATATGGGGCCATTGAGTGATGTCATGAAACACTAATGAACTTCTAGAACCCTTTACTTGACCAACTTGGCCTTTAGGATGTAGTGAGATGGCCGGCTTTGGTGTAGTCCGAAGTTGGTAGATACTCGATACTATACTCATTGAGGGTTGGTTTCTTGGGATATTTCGGTCGCCATTAAAGAGGCTTGAGCTGAAACAATGACCAAGGAAACAATCCAGTGATATTGAGCTCCTTAGAACCCGGTTACTATTATTAGGACATGCTGAGCCAACTAAACTTCAAGAGGGTACTTACCTATAAAACCCCATGCAAGCCTAAACTAAGAACTTGTTTGATTTTCTTGTATATGCATACTTGTGCATAACATCATGGACATCATAAACATCATATGCATCCACTAACCATTTCAAGGATTTTGGAGATTCATCTTTGTTCTTGTTTTGTAGGATATGGATTCACTCCGCAAGAAAACCATCCAAATCAATCTTGTAAGAATTCCTCCACAACTCAAAGAGCTAGCTTCAAGGATCCCTGAGAATTCTCCATTCACCGAGAGGCATGGTCGTCTACTCAACTTGGTCACCTCCAACACAGAGGAGGATATGATGAAGGTGCTCTTCCAGTTCTTTGATCCTTTGCATCATTGCTTCACATTTCCTGACTATCAACTTGTGCCTACTTTGGAAGAATTCTCTCAACTCTTGAGGATTCCTATTCTCAATCAACTACCTTTCAACGGTATGAAAAGAGATCCAAAGCCAGAAGAGATTGCACAAGCTCTGCACTTGCACTCATCTGATGTCACAACTCATTGGGAAACTAGAAGTGGTGTCAAAGGCTTCTTAGCAAAGTTTCTGTTTGAGAAGGCCCAAAGCTGTTGGAATTCCTTAGACTTGAAAGCATTTGAGGAAATTGTGGCTCTTCTTATCTATGGGATGGTCTTGTTCCGCAATCCTGACCAACTCATAGATATGAGTGTCGTCAAAATCTTCATGTCACGCAATCTGGTGTCTACATTACTAGGGGATATCCTGCACTCTTTTCACACTCGTACAATGATGAAAAGAGGTGTCCTTATGTGTTGCACTCCTCTCCTGGAAAGATGGTTTATTTCTCATCTTCCCCAAACAGTCTTAAAAAATGAGCAAGGATTAAGGTGGTCACAAAGGTTAATGACGCTCAAACATTCAGATATTCATTGGTGCTCTCGATCCAAAGAGAACGTTATCATTGTTGACCGTTATGGGGAATTCCCTAATGTCCCTCTACTTGGCAATAGGGGAGGCATCACATACAACCCATGCTTAGCTCTAAGACAGTTTGGTTATGCCCGAAGGGATGGCCCACATGAGATGCTGATTCAAGGCTTGGTATTCGACTACGGCAACGACGATCAAGGTCTTCTCCAGAGATTCATCTGAGCTTGGAGGATGCTAAACAAGGTGGATAGAAATACTTTGGGACACAAGAATTACATCCCTCTTGAGCCTTACCTCAAGTGGGTACGAACCTGCGCTCAAAGTCTTATGATGCCTTATCCTTCCATTCTCCCGGTGATCATTGAGCCTGTTAAGGAAGGAGAAGTCCCATACACTATCCTACATCCTGACATGCCCACGTCTCTTGAAGACCTACAAAGGGATTGGATACAACTCAAAGGAGAGCGAGATACTTTCGAAGCCCAATTCTACACAAGCGAGAAGAAGGTTTTGGAACTCTCTAGGGTACTTCATGAGGAGCAGACTTTAAATGCCTACATAGCACCAAAGAGGATGCGCACTACTTTTTTATCTTAGAGTTTTGTATTATTTATCCCAAGGGGCATTGATGTACTCAAAATCTATTAATATAACGTGTGTTTCTTTTTGTTTAAAACGAATTTGAATTTTTAAATCCTTGAAAGCATTGCATGTATACATATCATTCATCATGACATAAACAGGTCTTTTGCAACGAGTTTCCTCATCTCTCTACTGTTTATTTCAGTAAGATGGATCTCGAATAGACAATCAAAGATCTTCAAGCTCAAAACATGCAGTTTCAACAGTTACTCACAACCCTGGCCAAAGGGCAAGAAGAGCTGAAGACTCTATTGGCCAAAGAGAAAAATAAGAAAGATAAGAAACCAACTGGTGTTGTAATCATGGGGAGAAGGTTTCAAGGGCAAACTAGAAGAACCATGAATTTCGCAGCAACATCTGATGAAGGAGAAGGGAAAGGAAAAGAAACAGCAGTTCCGTCAGAATCTGAAGAGGAGGAATAAGAGGAAGACTACTCTGAGGAACAGTACCCTCCGGCTGATGATAAGTACAGACATCTTGAAGAGCGTCTGAGCGCTATGGAAATACAAAGGGTACCAGGTCTAGACTTTGAAGAATTGGGGCTAGTGTCGGGAATTGTGATCTCACCAAAGTTCAAAGTGCCGTTGTTTACAAAATATGATGGGGTTCCATGTCCTAAAATGCACCTCCTATCATACGTGAGAAAGATTCAGCCGCACTCTGCCGATAAAGACCTGTGGGTGCATTTTTCCCAAGATAGTTTATCCGGAACACAACTTGATTGGTTTTACCAATTAGAAAGGGCCGACATCCACAACTGGGAAGATCTTGTCGCAGCCTTCTACAAACAATACCAGTATAATACAGATTTGGCGCCTACCCGTACTCAACTTCAGAGTATGGTTATGGCTTCAAATGAGGGTTTCAAAGATTATGCGCAGAAATGGAGAGATCTAGCTGGGAGAGTGCAACCCCCTCTGTCTGAAAGGGAGTTGGTGGATATGTTCTTATGCACTCTATCGGGCCCTTTCTTCAACCATTTGATTGGGAGCTCATCTGCTGGGTTTACTGAGTTAATACTAACTGGAGAGAGGGTGGAAGCTGGCATAAAAAGCGGAAAGATTCAGAAGGATTCGTCTGTTTCTACAGCTGTGAGAAAACCTTTCACTGGGAAGAAGGGGGTATCTGCTGTTTATCCCCAAAGGAACCAAGGGAGAGCTGAATGCCGACCAATGGTAGGGGCCGTTATGATCCCAAAGCCTACATCTGATCAACCAAGGAGTAACCAACCGAGGGTGGAAAGTCCAGTCTGGAAATTCACCAGAATTAATATGACTCTAGCCCAAGTTTTACCATATCTTCTGAAATCTAATCTGGCAACTTTAAAGGAAGCTCCAAGGAATCCCAACATTGCGTCCCCTCATTATCACCCAAATGCCATATGCGCATATCATTCTGAAAGTCTGGGTCACGACACTAACAACTGTTGGGCCTTGAAAAACAAAATTCAAGACCTTATAGATGCAAAAGAGATTGAGTTTGATGTTCCTGAGAAACCAAATGTAATTTCTGATCCTATGCCTAGGCATGGTCACAACACCAATGCTATCGAAGAAGATTTGTTTGTTACCACAGTGGATGAACTGTTGACTCTGCTCCCAATCATTAAGATAAACTTGTTGAAAGCTGGTATATTCCCAGGTTGTAATGAAGACTTCCATCTTTTCTTATCCTCACCAACTGTTTGCCCTTTGTTGAAGACAGGCATTCAACGCTTGATAGACAACCAAGAGATTCTGTTTGAAAATGCTCTTGTTTAACCTGTTCCTGTTTAAGACGTTTTAATCATAACCATCTTCGCCAATCCTTCCAGGGTCCCCAAAAGACCTGTTAGGATTACATCGGTTCCAAAGACTACTCCTCTTATAATCACAATGCCCGGGTCGGTCCCGTATGAATCAGATAAAACAGTACTGTGGAATTACGGTGGAGACATCTACTACCATGGTATCAAACAAGATGGGCTAGCCGCCGAAGAAGTGAGCTCCGAAGAAGAAGATTCTGACATTAGCAATATTGCCGGAACCAGTAAGATTACCTGTAGCGGTAGAATCTTCTCTCCAGAAATTGCCCCTCCAAAGGCAGTTTTTGGACCCGTGGCTGTTCCGAAGGTTACCTCCATACCAATAATCATATCTGCAAGTGCTCCTACTAGAAAAGACGACACAACCCCTGCTGTTATCCCTACCAACACTTCTACTGCTGAAATTCGAGGAAAAAGTATTCAAGAAGAGCCTGTCCGGATGAAGGCTCAACCACTGACTATCCCAGAAACCTCCAAGAAGAAATGGAGGAGATCCTGAGGATAATAAAGAAGAGTGACTATGACGTGGTTGAACAGTTGGGGCAAACTCCCTCCAAAATCTCCATGCTAGCATTGTTGCTGTGTTCTGAGGCACATGTGAAAGCTCTTGTGAAGTTTCTGAAGACAGCCCATGTGCCACAAGAGACGTCTGCTGACCAATTCCAAGATTGTGTATCCAGTTTGACAGCTGATAATGGCCAGGGTTCTCTGATGCTGATTTGACACCAAGAGGGAGAAAGCACAACGAGGCATTACATGTCTCTATGGAGTGTAGAGGAACAACTCTGGCCCATGTCTTGGTGGACACTAGCTCATCTTTGAATGTTTTACCGAAGAAAGCTCTCGACAGATTAGATTGCAAAGGACTGACATTGAAACCCAATAACATAGTCGTAAGAGCATTTGATGGCTCAAAGAGGATGGTCCACGGGGAGGTGGACATCCCCATAAAGGTGGGAACTCATACTTTCAACTCAACTTTCTATGTAATGGACATCTGCCCCTCTTACTCTTGTCTGCTAGGATGGCCCTGGATCTATAATGCTAGTGATGTCACCTCTACACTACACCAGATGCTGAAATACCCGGTCCAAGGAAGATTATCACTGTCCACAGAGAGGAAGAGTACATGATTAGCCATCTAAATTCTTTCTGGTATGTGGAGTTGGATGGCGAGTTCATTGAAACTCCTTTTCAACATTTCGAAGAAGTCTCTTAAGAGGTAGCAGTAACCAAGACGATATCCGAAATCCCCAAGATCACAAGACCTCCGCTTCAGATGTCATCTCTAAAGGACACCAAGGCAGTAGTAGAGGAGGGTGGATGCACCATCTGGGGGCAGCTTCCATACATTCCGTATAAATCTGACAAGTTTGGCTTAGGGTTAACTTTAAATGCTCAGAAGGTTGTGCGTCGTGCCCGTGCTGGAGGGCCACCTCTGAAGATTAGCAACCAAGAGGTCAACATAGTGGAAGATGGCAGCTTGGAGGATTGGATATTTCCTACTGTCAACGAAGGACTTTGCAATTGGGAAGCCAGAGACTTTGTCCCAATAACTTTCATCTCTCAGTAATTTATCTTTTACATTTCTGTTGGACTTGTAATATTCACAAACAATTCGCACATTAAAAACCTTGTGTCTTACCCGAGGCACAATGGTTCATTTATAAGGGTTTTTATTTCATCTTCATATGACATTCAATGAATCATGGACATTTTTTTCACATACAAACCTTTTGCGCTCATTGTCTTTCTTTTACATTTTATTGTTTAAAGATGGCTATACCTTTACACACACCCACACTCACAAATGCAGATACCCCTCCATTCCGGATCTCATGGGTAACGATACTGCTATGGCCTTTAGTGACTCTGAAGATCTAATCTACCAAGCCGAAGACGAAGGTGAGGAAGATTGTGAAGTACCAGGGAAATTGGCCAGACTACTACAACAAGAGGAAAGGGTTATTCAGCCTCATGAGGAACCGTTGGATATAATCAACTTGGGTACCGATGAGGATAAAAAGGAAATCAAGGTGGGTGTCAATCTAGAGTCGAGTGTCATGGAGCGTCTAATTCAGCTATTGCATGATTATGTTGAGATTTGTTCCTGGTCATACGAAGACATGCCAGGACTTGATACAGACATCGTGGTACATCGTCTACCCACAAGAGAAGATTATCCAACAGTGAAACAAAAAGTCCTCCGCGTGAGACCTGACATGTCAGAGAAGATCAAAGCGGAAGTCATGAAACAATTCAATGCTGGATTCTTGGCTGTCACTTCCTATCCTCAATGGGTTGCCAACATTGTTCCTGTGCCTAAAAAGGACGGCAAAGTATGAATGTGCATGGATTATAGAGATTTAAACAGGGCCAGCCCTAAAGATGATTTCCCACTTCCCCACATCGATATCCTGGTTGACAATACGGCCCAGCACAAAGTATTTTCCTTCATAGACGGATTCTCAGGTTATAACCAAATCAAAATGGCACCTGAGGACATGGAGAAAACTACATTTGTCACACAGTGGGGCACATTCTGCTACAAAGTGATGCCATTTGGACTGAAGAATGTTGGGGCAACCTATCAACGCGCCATGGTAGCCTTATTTCATGATATGATACATCACGAGATATAGGTATATGTAGATGACATGATAGCCCGATCACAAATTGAAGAGGAGCACCTTGATCATTTGCAAAAGTTATTTGAGAGATTGAAGGAGTACAAACTAAGGTTGAATCCAAACAAGTGCACATTCGGAGTCCGGTCCGGTAAACTCTTAGGTTTTGTTGTCATCAACAAAGGCATCGAGGTTGATCCTACCAAGGTTAAAGAGATATAAGAAATGCCTGCTTCTCGTACTGAGAAGGAAGTCAGAGGATTCTTGGGACGCCTGAACTATATTGCCAGATTCATTTCTCACCTAACATCTACTTGTGAACCAATCTTCAAACTATTGAAGAAAGATCAAGTAGTCAGATGGAATAATGAATGCCATATTGCTTTTGACAAGATCAAAGAGTAATTACAAGAGCCTCCTGTTTTGATGCCACCTGTCAAGGGAAGACCACTGATCATGTATCTGACCATTTTAGAGAACTCAATGGGGTGTGTATTGGGGCAGCATGACGAGTCTGGCCGAAAAGAGCACGCTATTTACTACCTGGGAAAAAAGTTTACCGACTGTGAAACCAGATATTCACTGCTCGAGAAAACTTGCTGCGCTCTGGCATGGGTTGCTCGCCGGCTAAGGCAATATATGTTGACTCATACTACTTTGTTGATATCTAAGATGGATCCGATAAAGTACATCTTCGAAAAGCCTGCTCTATCTGGGAGGATAGCTAGATGGCAGATGATCCTAACAGAATATGACATACAGTACACTGCCCAGAAAGCTATAAAGGGCAGTGTGCTAGCTGATCATCTTGCTCATCAAGCTGTATAAGATTATCAGTCCATGAAATTTGAATTCCTAGATGAAGACATCATGACATTAGACAACTGTGAAGAAATCAGGCTATATGACGGACCTGAACAAGGATCTCGATGGATCCTGTTCTTTGATGGGGCATCCAACGCACTTGGTAATGGTATCGGCGTTGTACTCATATCTCCAGAAGGGTGTCATACTCCCTTTACTGCCAGACTTTGCTTCAATTGTACGAACAATATGGCGGAGTACGAAGCATGCATCTTTGGTCTCAGAGTTGCCATAGCTTTGGGAATCAAATCCTTATATGTATTCGGAGATTCAGCTTTGGTCATCAGCCAGATCAAAGGAGAATGGGATACTAAGCACCCAAACCTTATCCCTTACAAATAACATGTTTTGACGTTGCTACCACATTTTGAGAAGATTACCTTTGAGCATTTCCCACGAGAAGAAAATCAGCTAGCAGATGCTCTAGCCACAATGTCATCTATGTTTAAACTTGATTGGAATAACGAGGCTCCCCAGATCACCATTGAACGAATGGATGAACCAGCACACTGTCATGAGATTAATACTGAAAAGGTAGTGGACCAGCCTTGGTTTCATGAAGTCAAGAGGTATCTTGAGGCTCAAGAATATCCAAAAGGAGCTTCAATCAATGATAAAAAGTTCTTAAGGAGATTCTCTGCTAAGTTCTTCCTAAGTAATGGTATCCTGTACAAATGCAATCATGACTCCATTCTACTCCGGTGTATGGATAAGATTGAGGCTAAAAAGATCATGGTTGAATTACATAAAGGTACTTTTAGCACTCACTCCAGTGGGCATACGATGGCGAAGAAAATCCTACGGGCAGGCTATTATTGGTCTACCATGGAAGCAGACTGCTATCAACATTCTCGGACCTGTCATAAGTGTCAAATTTATGCGAAAAAGGTGCACGTACCTCCGGTTCCTCTGAATGTCTTGACGGCTCCTTGGCCCTTCGATATGTGGGGAATCGATATGATTGGGGAGATCAAGCCTACAACCTCCAATGGACACTGCTTCATTCTAGTGGCCATTGACTATTTTACAAAGTGGGTCAAAGCATATTCCTTTGCATTTTTTACTAAGAATGTTGTTGCCCGCTTCATCAAACAAAATCTCATTTGTCGGTACGGTATCCCAGAAAGGATCGTCACTGACAATGGTACAAATCTTAACAATACTATTATCACCGCCTTGGGCGAACAGTTCAAGATTCAGCATCACAATTCGTCCTCCTATCGGCCAAAGATGAATGGTGTCGTCGAAGCTGCAAATAAAAACATTAAAAAGATCATACAGAAAATGACAGTCACCTACAAGGACTGGCATGAGATGCTACCATTTTCACTCCACGGGTATCGTACCACGGCTCGCACATCAACTGGGGCAACACCCTATTCTTTGGTTTATGGCATGGAGGTTGTCTTGCCTATTGAGGTTCAGATCCCCTCTTTGAGAATTATGAAGGATGCAGGTTTGAATGAGGATGATTCGATCCAAACTCGACTTGATCAACTAAACTTAATTGATAAGAAGAGACTTACTGCTGTTTTCCATGGTCAGATGTATCAAAAACGGATGATTAAGGCTTTCAACAAGAAAGTCAGACGCCGAGTATATCAAGTTGGAGATCTAGTGATCAAACGCATTATCTTACCACAAAGCGATCCCAGGGGCAAATGGACTCCTATATATGAAGTACCATTTGTAATCAAGAATATATTCTCTGGTGGGGCAATGATCTTAACCACCATGGACGGCGACGACCTGCCACACCCTGCGAACGCGGACATAGTCAAAAGATACTACGCATAAGAGACCCGCTAGGTTGACACACCTAGGCAAAAAAGGGCATCCCGGCGAACCAAAAAGGTTCAGGCAAAAATTAGGGATAAAATAAAAATCTGTACACCCGGCAAGTTGAAAACCCGAAAGGGCGACTTGGGCAAAAAGGGGTTTCCCGGTGGACTGAAACCCCGAAAGAGCGGTCCAGGCAAAAGTTAGGGAATTAAAGTGTATGACTATGTCCTGTTGGATCACTTTGAGGACAACCTTTTGACTTCCACTGACAAACTCGAAGTTTCTGATCAATTCAATCATCTTCGGACGAAGCAACAAATAGACAAGATATTCGGAGATACGAAGGCTATAGCAGAATGGAAACCCCATGGGATTATTACACATAGCTATCTTTCTTTGTATAAAGTTTTTCTTGCTTTTTTATGGCATCATTCTCTTACTAGAATGATTGTCTCCTTTGTACAAAATACTTATTCAAAGTCAATACAAAGATATCTCTTTGAAAATACAAAAAACTATTTACTATGGTGTTTGGTTTGCAAAAAACGTCCAATGATTCATTGATGAACATATGCATTTGAATATAATTACTATTTACAAATAAACAAAATGAGAAAGACAATTACTGGTAGGTTGAAAGGATAGGAAAACATCTCTAGGCTATTCCATAAGGCAATCCCCACAGTATATCATTTAGATCCCCAGCGGAACTAAAACTTCAATTTATTAATCCCCAGTAGAGATCGTCAAATTTCTCAGGATTCCTCAAAGCAATATATGGCATTGCTCTCACAACAGAATTTTGTCAGTACTTCAACTTCAAGACATGAAGAATCCACATATCCTCATCAGCGTTTAAGAATTTATTTTCCTCAATCAGACAGCAATACAGAAAATCAGCTTACATGCGCATACATTACATCCATATATCATAAACATTGATAAAACACATATGTTGCACCATACATTTCATACAACATAATTTTTTGTTTCAGCTAACATTTTACCCTTTTCAGGATAAGATTAACAACTACCATTAACAATGTGCAATCATGATACAGTACGGATATGCTCCAGACACGGATGCCATTCTGATACTCATTCAGATTCAACCTTCAGATACAGTACGGATACGCTCCAGACACTGATGCCATTCTGATACTCATTCAGATTCAACCTTTAGATACAGTACGGATATGCTCCAGACACGGATGCCATTCTTATACTCATTCAGATTCAACCTTCAGATATAGTACGGATACACTCCAGACACGGATGCCATTCTGATACTCATTCAGATTCAGACTGCAGATACAACACAGATACACTCCAGACACGGATGCCATTTTGATACTCATTCAGATTCAGACTGCAGATACAACACAGATACGCTCCAGACACGGATGTTATTCTGATACCCATTCAGATACAGTATGGATACGCTTCAGACACGGATGCCATTCTGATACTCATTCTTTCAGCTTACAATTTACAATTCAACAAACATTCTTGGATGGCATCTACAAGCCCATCTTCAACAAGATTCTATCACTTCTCCAAATGGAATCTTTAAGCCCATTCCCTCAGCTACACATTGTCGAGTGCAAATTTATGGGCACTCTAGTGTCCAATCATCTTTCACCTTCGAGTCACGAATGGAAAAACTCGCCAATCTAACTCTTTAGGTTTAAGAAGATTGAACAGGGGAAGCTGTTGTACCCCAAAATTTTTCCTCTCATTTATCAAGACTTTTCTCACAAGATTTCTTTGACTCAAGATTAGATTAGGGTTTGGTCAGCTCAAGGAATCTCATCATGCACTGATGATCCAAAATTAGGGTTTGAGATTGCACAAGGATTTTTGGGCTATCAAGGCTTCATGTGACTTTAAAACATCATTATGGACCCCTAAGATCACTCATGACAAGTTTCAAGCTTTGAACCATATTTTTTGTCAGTCAATTGGACAGTTGACCTAAAAATCAGTTGTATTGAGGGAAAAGTCAACCATGGCCAATTTACAGTCAAACTTCATAATTCTTGATCCACGCCAACATTTTAAACTTATATGTATCATTTTGTCAAGTTTGGATCACAATTCCTCAAGAAATTTGATCAAATCACAAAAAGGGCAAAATGGTCAAAAATTAGGGTTTTGACTGAGGAAGGACAATTTCTGATTTTCAACCTAGCAAATGACCAATTGAGTTAAATCATGATTCCAATGATTCAATTGCATCATTTTGACCTAATTTCATAGTTCAAAACATTTCAAATCCATTAATAGACAGATGAAAATTGCAGTCAACTGATCAAAAGTCAACTGTACACTAAAAAGTCAAACTTTGACTTTTAGGTCAAAATCAAGTGCCAAGGGTCACAATTCATCAAAACATGTCAAAATGTGAAACTTGTTCATCAAGAAACCCAAGTTTGAAGATTAGGATTTAAATTTGAAAATTTTCGTAACTTAGAAAATTTTCTAAGTATAGAAAATTTCTTATTTTTTCTCAACTTTAGGCCATTTTTTCACCATGATGCATAATGATTCAAAGAAAGTTCCTAACATGAAAGTTGTAGACCTCCATGAAATCTACAACTTTCTTCACACACTTTTCCATAAAGATGCTTGGATCTCAAGATATAAATTTATGAATACATGCTCATGAACTAAATAACTTAGTGAAATTCTTGCCCTAATTTAGGCAGGCTTTGGACCCAACTTCATGGCAATTTTTCACCAATTTACAAGAGGTATATTGAAATTCATTTTAGATATGAGTTATAGAGCACATTGCAAGCTTTCCAAAATGTCCAAGAACTCCTCAAGATCAATTTTTAGTAGGGAGAATCAAAGAGATGAAGTTGGCAATTTCTCACTTTTGGTTCAAGCCATTTCATGAAGAACAAAGTTCCAATCAGTACCTATGCTGCCTAATCCATGCTTTACAGGTCCCAAACTTGTTCCTTACTCCTTAATTTAATGCTTACTAAGTTGACAAAGCTTTGATCTAAGCCTTAGAGCAATTACCCAAGTTGTAATTCCATAAATGGCATAAAGTGACCATTGCCATTTTGAAAAAGCTCAACTTTTGCCACTTTCCAATTCTTGAGCATTGAACTTGTCTCCATTGCACATATAAGTCTTACAGGCCTAAAGAAAATTGTAAAAGTATATACCAACCCTAAGAAAGCCAGTACAAGCATGGCAAGCCTTGTCCCTTCACTTTGCTTCAAAAGCAAGAAAGGTTGCCAAAAGGCTAGAACTGGCACATCTGTTGGAGGGCTGACTAAAAACCAATTCCATACTAATATACAAACATAATACAACATAACACACGAGTACTTGAAGCCTGAAACACTCCCAAACTCAAAAACACCAGAAAACTGTCAAGACTTGCAGTTTTTGCATAAGCATACCAATCTCCCATTTGGCTCGTGCGTTTCAAGTCTTGATCATCAAAACACCTTACCTACTTGATATCTAACTAATCCAGACCTTCATCCATGTATTGTAACCCCTTATCCATCATCTTCCATTTTTGTTTTCAAAGCTTGCAGGTTGACTTGGCCAAGGAGTTTCATACACTTTCAAAGCAAGGCAAGGGTTGGAATACGCTCGGGGAAGTTTAAGGAAGATCAAGAAAGCATTAGGCCTTCATCAAACTCACTCCAACTCCATTCATGATTTCAACTGAAGGAGGTAAAATCTCAACTTTTATCTCCTTGTACAGGCAACCATTGGCCACGATTTGTGAATAAATAATGTAGTCCTCATTGCAACGAAGCTATATATATCTTTATCTTGCATTTATTTGGCCTGAGTTGAGAGAATTTAGAACTTGAAGTTTCTGAAAAATTTAGGTTTAAATTTAGGGCTTTTAAAATTCTTTCTGGTCTTTGATTGTTAGCTTACATGATTTATATGGTTAAGATCGTGAGACAAAATGTTGTAACTTTCATGTTATGAGTTTTCATTTTCATGGAAGAATGAGAGAGTTACAGGACATCTAGCCAAGCTTGGGGAAGAAGATGAAGTACAGGGCAAGGACTTTGTTCATGTTATGTTATTTTTGTTTCACTTAAATCAACGGATGTATAGCCACCCTAGTGGCAAAGTAGCACGCTGGTGAGACCCATGTCTTGGGTTCGAACCTGGGCGATACTTTTGTTTTCCACATTTTTCCATTTTTTAGCTTTGTTATCCTTTTGCAGGATGGGCCTCCATATTTGGGCCATAGTTTTTTTGCTAACCTATTGTCTCTAGTTTGCTTGCTATACCCCCTGGCCCATTATTTTCCATACATTTTTATTTGATTTATTTTTGTTTTCATTAATATTTTCTTTGATGCATAAAAAATCCTAAAAATACAAAATTAATAATATTGCATTTTTATTTTGTTTTAGTTTATTTTTCACATAAAAATATATTTTATTTTTAATATATATCATGTATTTTCTTAATAAACTTGTAAAATATAATTAAAATATATTTAGTTTAATTTATTTACTTCCTTTCCATCCCATACTTATACATATTTATTTTTGCATATATAAAAAAACTTTATATTATTTATACAATATTATTTATTATTTTAATATAAAAAATAATACATATGAACTTCATTTTCTTTTAAAATAGAAATTAGGGTTAACTTTTACTAAGAATTAATTTCTTTGTTTTTTTTTAGGATTAGGTTAAAATTTTCTTTTCACATAAAAAAACAAAACAAAAATCTTTTTCTTGCATGCACATAATATTGCATATTTAAATTTTGTATATTATTTATTCTAATATTCGTACAAATTCGATTTGGTTGTAATAATTTATTTAGGTTTACATTCTTGCAAATCCTCATTCAAATTTGTATTCCCCCCTCCCATAAAATTGTTTTAATAGCTTAGTAATATTTACATTATGCAATTTACCGCTTTACATGCCATGATTAGTGTGATCGGTGGATCTGGAACTGACTGTTTAACGCTGGTTCGCGAAATGTCGCGGAAGCAAGAGTCGCCACCGTCTTTTATTTTCTCCAAATGGAAAGGACAAAAGCACAGAAAAATTCCTTAAAGAGATCGCTCTCGGTTCGGGAGGTAGGTTATAGAAAGGGAAGGTGTTAGCACCCTTTCTATCCATGGTTATCCATGGGCTCTTAGATACTTGCTCAATGTGTTTTCAAAATTGTTTGTTTGCTTTTCAATGTGGGTTTAAAAAAGTTTCTTTGAAAAATTTCAGTTCGACTCGTACGTCAGAGTGTTTGAAAAGTTTGCTTTGAAAGCTTTTGAAAAGTGTTGGTGTGAAAAGTCTTTTTGAGTTTGTTTTGAGATTAGAGAAAGTATCCTTGAGAACCTACCTACCCTAAGGAATTTGTCTGTGTAAATGTCCTTAAAAGTAGTGCCATCCCACCATTGAGAGGTAGGTAGCACCACCGTTGGAGGTGTTCGGGTCAATTCGAGTTTTAGGGACATGGTGATCACCAGAGCAATGGGAAGACACCTTAGAAGCTACCCTCATGCCAGGTTCCCGGATCATGAGGACTTACCAAGACATCCTCTACTCGACGATCACCTTTCGAAAGGCAACAGTGAGGCGTACCCTAGGGGTGGTGTATGCGAATTGTGTGTCATGTTTCAGTTATTTGTCTCGTCATGTTTGTCGTGATCTACGCTTGATTTTAATTAAGACATTCATTCTTGCATGCTTTTTAACAGTTATAAAGTTTGCGAAAAAATAAATCTAAGGCTATTACAAATGGCGCGGGTCCACATCGCCAAAATTAAACCGGACCCGATTTGACGAAAAATAAAGAAAGCGAAGTAAAAGTGCGAAAAGTTAAATGTTACAACGCTTTGGGAGAATTACATAATTATAATAAACGACATAAAATAAATGCGCGAAATTAAATACATTATGAACATGGGCGTTGGACCCTTTTGCAAAACATTAAAGTTGGTGAATTAATTAGAATTAAAGTCAAATGTTTTTTTTTGTATTTTGTGTTTTTTAGGTTTTAAGGAGAAAAGGGAATTAATTAAAATTAAAATGAAATATTAAACCTAATTCTAACTATTTTTAAGTCATTAAGAAAAAGATTGAATTTTTAACCTAATTTAAACCTAAATTATTTATATACAATTAATTATAGAAAATAAATAAATAAATAAATAATATTGTAAAAAGGGAAATTAAGAAGAATAAAAATTAAACCTAATTCTATTTTGGGATTTTTGTTATTAAAAGGATTAAAATTATAACCTAATTAAAACTAAGTTTATTTATATGCATTTATTTACAAAAATAGTAAAATAAAATAATTTATTATATTTTCATCTTTTTCTGATTTTTTTTTTTTATATTTTTTATGTATTTGTAAAAAATATTGAATTAAATTAAAACAAGAAAACAAATAGAAATAATAATTAAAAGATATGAGAAAGAATAAAAATATTTGCAAACCAGGGTGGGGGTGTAGTCCCAATTTGGGAGGTATAGGCCTGGCATTCTGGCCCATTAAGCCTGAGATTCGTTGACCTTTCCAGGATCATGTATGATGCATTGACTGGTGTTTATTGTGCTCCTTGGATCTATGCCTTTGGTGTGGTCGTCTGGGACACGTGTGTGCTTGGATCAGGATGGCATATGGTACATCTCCACAGAAGCGCTGCATGGAATAATGATTGAAAAAATAACATGAGAAATATGTGAGACCTGGGGTTTGAACCCAGGTCATGAGAGTCACAAGCGTGTATACCTGCCAGCTGAGCCATCACGTTTCAATTAACATATTATATTAAATAAATAATAAAAAGCAAAACCCACGCGTAATGGTTAAAAACGCGCGCAATTCAAACTAGCGAATCACACTTCGCCAACACATCATCTTCCCCATTGTTTTTATTTTTTTCTGAATCAAGCACGTATGGCAGCGGTTTTGGAAGCGTGGTCTTAGGCTAGCTACAAGAAAATAGCGACTAGCGCTATGACATCAATAAATTGATCGCGAGGGTCCAGGTCTCCTCGTCTTGATGAGCTGGTTTGAATGGTCATACTTTCATGGGCTAATTTTTCCTTATCGCTAAAGCCCCAATTTTGAAGACCTGTAACCCTAGAATCTCAAACATGGCATAATCTCGTATGGTCAATAAAAACGCAATTAAAGGTAATGGTTAGCTTGGAAACTTCAATATGAACAAGAATCAATAAACAAAAATGCACAAAGATGTATGAATCATGATATACGATTTCAAAAGTTTTACTTTACAGTTTGAGTTACAGGTACCAATTCTTTGCGTTTTGGTTGATGTTAGGGATTGGCACACGTTCAGAGTTTGTCAAGGAAGCTATTGAACCAAGTTTGGAGCCTTGAATTCACCTGTAACCTTGAAATCAGTTTTGTGTTTTTATGGAAAATTTTCAATGTTGCAATGGCTTTTGGGGCGCAGCTTGTAGTCTAATGCCATTAGGTTTTTGATTCTGAATATGTAGTGAGCATATTAGGTTAACAAATTTCAACAAAATCTCATGAATTCAATGGTTTCAATATTTGATTGTATAAGATCTTTTTTGAATCTTTTTTCATGTGTAATTTTGTTCAATCATGCCAAATCAACCAAATCTTGCCATATTTAATTGTACACGAAATCTTGAGCCTAGAATGTGTACAAAAAGATTTTTTTAGGTCATGTTTATATTTTCTATATATTTAAATGATTTAAATGAATTAATATTAATATAAATTCAAATAAATAATTAAAAAATGAGAAAATACTTCCCTTTGGGCTTAATGGTCGTGCATAGGCTTGGCATGAAGAAACTTGGAAGAAAAATGGGCCCATTAGCATTTTTGGATCATTTGCATCAATGTTGACTTTTCAAAATTCCCAAAAATTTCCCAACTTCCACAAGGCATAACTTGCTCAATTTTTAAGCTTTTCACATGTTCTTGGACATTTTGGAAAGGTCTTTGAGTCCTCTAACCAATGCCTTTGGTCCCATGTCATTTTGATTTACCAATATCAAGTTATGGCCTTTGACTTAAAGTCCCTTTTTGTTGACTTTTGAAAATGACCTATAATGTTGAAATTGATAACTTTTTGTGAGAGCATTTCTTGGACTTGGAATATGAAGATGAATTGTAGGAAATGTCTTTCTCCTCAAAATGAGCTTTGGATGGAATTTTTCTGATAATCCATGTGAAAGTTATGCCCTGGTCAATTTCAGTTGACTTTTTCAGCTGTCCAAATATAGTAACTTTTGCATCTTGATGATTTTCTGAGCCAAATTTTGAGAATCATGATCAAGCATTGATCAAATGATGTTTGTGGCTTCAAAATGATGTGTTGACCAAAAATTTGAACTTTTGACTGTCAAATGACCATTTTGCCCCTACAGTTGACTGTAGTGCAATTTAGGGTTTTGACTGTGCAATTTTGAGCTGAATGCCTTGAAACTTGATATGAGGATGTTTGACCACATTTATAAGCATATGAGACTTGATTGGGCCTTTGAAAACTTTCAATTCTTGATCAGAACACAAACCCTAGTTTTGACTGTATAGGAGACAGTTGAACTGCATAGCCCTTGGGGAATTTTATGACTTGGCTTGGCAATTTCTTGGAGAATATGGGAGGGCAAATTTTGGGGTGCAACAGTTGCCCCTGTTCAATCTTCTTAGACCTGAGGATGCAGATTGGCTGACGTGCCTTTCGTAATCCGAAGGTAGAAGATGATTGGACACTAAAGTGCCTAGAAATTTGCGCTCACATAGTAACAGTGATGGGGGAATGGGCTTACAGATGCCATTTGGTGATTGCTGGATAGGGTGATGGGCTTATAGATGCCATCTGGACGTTGATCGCGTAGGAGATTCTTTAGCTAGAACCTGCATACCTGCAAAAGAAAAAATGAGTACCTGACACGTTGCAGGAGCTGATTTTAGATGCTTGGTATAGATGTGTCCTGACTGGTTACAGGAGCTGAGTCTGGAGCTTCAAACGCTGATGAATGAACCAGGGATGGTTACCGCCTTAGCATGGATGGTAAGAGAACCTTGGGCGATTTTAACTTCAACCACGCTCGTTGAGAAAAATCTTGGGTGTCTTCTACTGGGATAAGAATCAGGGAGATCTTAGGGTCGATCTGACTGAACCAGAGGAGGCCTTTGACTGGATAAGCATCAGGAAAATCTTAGGGTCGATTTAACTGAACCGGACAAGGTCTTGGAATATCTTCAACTGGATAAGCATCAGGGAGATCTTAGGGTCGATCTGACTGAACCAGAGAAGGCCTTTGACTGGATAAGCATCAGGAAAATCTTAGGGTCGATTTAACTGAACCGGACAAGGTCTTGGAATATCTTCAACTGGATAAGCATCAGGGAGATCTTAGGGTCGATCTGACTGAACCAGAGAAGGCCTTTGACTGGATAAGCATCAGGAAAATCTTAGGGTCGATTTAACTGAACCGGACAAGGTCTTGGAATATCTTCAACTGGATAAGCATCAGGGAGATCTTAGGGTCGATCTGACTGAACCAGAGAAGGCCTTTGACTGGATAAGCATCAGGAAAATCTTAGGGTCGATTTAACTGAACCGGTCTAGGTCTTGAAATGTGATTGAGACTTTAAACTGCATCTTTCCTGAAAGGTAAAAGTCAGTCATATGCAATGCATGATATGGATCAAGCAATGATGTTCTCAACATAAAGGATACTTGTATGATGCAGTGTGTTATGCATGCTATGATGATGTATGTGAAGTTTTATGTATGTTTTCGTCTAGGAAAGTGAATCCTTGACGGGTGCCGGGAAGTTGTATCCTGGGCTGACGTTGAAGAATAGATTTTGCTTCTGCTGGGGATGATAACTGCAAGAATACCGGTAGGAGAAGATAACTCCGTTGAGGAATAAACTTGGCAAATGAAGAGTCTGCGGGGAGAAAAGATACTCTAGCGACCATGCTGGGAAGCGGTACTCTGTGGGGATAGAGATGCTTTGCTTGAATTATTGAGAATGACTTGCTGAGGATACCGTTGTTGTATGAAGTGTTGACGGACTTCGCTGGGGTAAGAAGACTTTGTCGACGACGCTCTTTCCATGGCTTTTGGCTGAGGATAACCCAGTTATATCCTATTAATGAAATAACTCTTTAAATAAAGCCGGACGACGCGTTCGTGCTCTGTGAGGATAAGCTTCCAGAATTTACTGGGGGTAAGCTTACTGCTTGGGGAGATATGAATTCCAACTTTCCTGGGAAACTGGGTTGGACTGGACTCTTTGGGGAAGTTTTGGGCTGCGGGGAAGTGATTCCTTTGAATGCTGGTATGTCGCCGGGGAACAATCTTTAGACCAAGACTGTCGGGGATGCTTGTTAAGAATATATGTATTGCTGCTGGGGAAGTATTGAGATCTACGGGAGGACACTCAATTTCCTTGAGATTTGATAATTTGCTTGGAGAGGAAAGTACTGTTTCGCTGAACCACTCTCTGGGGAATTAAGATACACTTGGCCGTGTTCTTTAGCTGAATCTACCTTGGTACCTTAGAGGATAGAACAATCAGTTGCTTAGACAATTCTTTTATTGCCCCTGTTTCTAGTGTCACCTGCAATTAATTCCTTTGTTTCATATGCAAATATTTATGAGTTAGCAAATTATTGTCAATGCATATATCACAAATTGAACCTTGGACGTTCTTCGCAAAACAAAACAAAAAAAAGAAAAACACTTGGCACGTTTAACTGAAAATATATTTGTATTGATTTCGAATAGCCTGTGAATAGGCGTTTTGTGTACAAGAGGCTGACGTCCTAGTAAGAGAAACATCGCCGAACAATAGAGTTTATACAAGTTTTGTACAAAAGAAAGTAAAACAGCTGTGTGAAATATGAATGATCCACTGGGTTTCAACTCTGCTATTGCCTTTATAACTCCGAGCGTCTCATCACTTGATGACCTTGGTTGAAGGTGAAGCTGACTGATCGATGCCGTCTGAGCTTGATGCAGATACCGGATTCTGGATGCAAAGTGATCCATTGAGACATAGTATTACGCTTTTATCCCTAATTTTGCCTGGACCGCCCTTTCGGGTTTTCAGTCCACCGGGATACCCATTTTTGCCCAAGCCGCCTTTTCAGGTTTTCGACTTGCCGGGTGTACAGATTTTTTTATTTTCATCCCTTCATTTTGCCCGAACCCTTTTGGTTCGACGGGAAGCCCTAATTTTTGCCTAGGCATGTCAGCCTAGCGGGTCTTTTTTCATGCGTAGTATTTTTTTACTATGTCTGCATTGGCGGGGTGAGGAAGGTCGTCACCATCCATGTTGGTTAAGATCATTGCTCCTCCTGAGAACACATGCTTAACCACAAATGGCCCTTCATACGTAGGGGTCCATTTGCCCCTTGGATCACTCTGAGGAAGGATGATTCTCTTGATAACCAGATCCCCAACTTGATATTCCTGCGGCCTGACCTTTTTGTTAAATGCCCTGATCATTCGTTTTTGATATGTCTAACCATGACAGATAGCAGCAAGTCTCTTTTCGTCAACGAGGTTGAGTTGATCAAGTCGTGTCTGGATCCAATCATCTTCGTCTAGATTTGCGTCCTTCATTATCCGGAGAGAGGGAATTTGTACTTCAATCGGCAAGACTGCCTCCATGCCATAAACCAGAGAGAAGGGAGTTGCCCCGGTTGACGTCCTAGCTGATGTACGGTATCCATGCAGAGCGAACGGTAACATCTCGTGCCAATCTTTGTAAGTTACTGTCATTTTTTGCACGATCTTCTTGATGTTTTTGTTAGCTGCTTCTACAGCCCCATTCATCTTCGGTCTGTAAGGAGAAGAATTGTGGTGCTGTATCTTGAACTGTTCGCAAAGCTCAGCAATCATCTTGTTGTTCAGATTGGTACCGTTGTCTGTAATAATTCGCTCAGGGACGCCGTACCGACAGATCAGATTGTGCCGAATAAACCGTGCCACAACAGTCTTGGTTACTGTAGCATAGGATGCTGCCTCAACCCACTTTGTAAAATAGTCAATCGCCACTAGGATGAAGCGATGTCCATTAGATGTCGTAGGTTTGATCTCGCCGATCATGTCTATACCCCACATTGCAAACGGCCAAGGCGCAGTCAGAACATTCAGGGGAACCGGAGGAACATGCACTTTATCCGCATAGATCTGGCACTTGTGGCATGTCCTGGAGTGTTGGTAACAGTCAGCTTCCATTGTGGACCAGTAATATCCTGCCCGTAGGATTTTCTTAGCCATAGTGTGCCCACTGGAATGCGTACCAAAGGTCCCTTCATGTAGCTCTTCCATGATTCTTTCTGCTTCGGTCTTATCCACACAACGCAGTAAGGTTGAATCATGGTTTCTCTTGTACAAGATGTCGTTGCTTAGGAAGAACTTGGCTGCGAACCTCCTCAGGAATTTCTTATCATTGACAGAGGCACCTTCAGGGTATTCCTGAGCTTCCAGATATCTCTTCACTTCGTGGTACCAAGGCTTCTCAGTTACCAATTCAGTTTCGAGATCACAACAGTATGCCGGTTCGTCCAGTTTCCAGATGATGATCCGGGGAGCTTCATTATCCCATTTAACCTTGAACATTGAAGACATTGTAGCTAACGCGTCCGCTAACTGATTCTCTTCTCTTGGAAAGTGCTCAAAGGTTATCTCTGTGAAGTGGGGAATCAGGGTCAACACACATTCTCTGTAAGGAATCAAGTTTGGATGTTTCGTATCCCACTCTCCTTTAATCTGATTGATCACAAGAGCGGAATCTCCGAAGACACTTAGAAATTTGATCCTTAGGTCGATCGCAGCTTGAAGACCCATGATACACGCCTCATACTCTGCCATGTTGTTGGTACAGTTGAAACACAGCCGGGCAGTGAGTGGAGTATGAGTACCTTGTGGAGATATAATGATGGCGCCGATACCATTTCCCAAAGCATTGGAAGCTCCGTCAAAGTGCATAGACCATCGGGATCCTGGTTCAGGTCCTTCATCCGGTCCAGGTACTTCACAATCAGTTACTATCATAATGCTTTCATCCGGAAACTCGAAGTTCATTGATTGGTAGTCATCTACAGCTTGATGAGCTAAGTGGTCTGCCAATACACTCCCCTTGATGGCTTTTTGGGTTGTGTACTGAATGTCGTATTCCGTCAAGATCATTTGCCATCTTGCAATTCTCCCAGACAGAGCGGGCTTTTCGAATATGTATTTTATCGGATCCATCTTTGAGATTAACAAGGTAGTGTGAGTCAGCATATACTGTCTCAGCCGGCGAGCAGCCCATACCAAAGCGCAGCAAGTTTTCTCAAGCAGTGAGTATCGGGTCTCACAGTCGGTAAACTTTTTGCTAAGGTAATAAATGGCATGCTCTTTTCGGCCAGACTCGTCATGCTGCCCCAGCACACACCCCATTGAGTTGTCTAGCACTGTCAGGTATAGTATCAGAGGTCTCCCTTCAACCGGTGGCATAAGGATGGGTGGTTCTTGGAGATACTCTTTAATTCTGTCAAAAGCAGCCTGACATTCATCGTTCCAACGTACTACCTGATCTTTCTTCAGTAGCTTGAAGATTGGATCACAGGTAGCAGTCAGATGAGAGATGAATCGAGCGATGTAATTCAGGCGTCCTAAAAAGCCTCTGACTTCCTTCTCTGTCCTAGGAACTGGCATCTCTTGAATAGCTTTGACCTTAGCAGGGTCCACTTGAATACCTTTATCACTGACCACGAAGCCTAGTAACTTTCCCGATCTTACCCCGAAGGTGCACTTGTTCGGGTTCAATCTCAGCTTGTACAGTTTCAATCGGTCAAATAACTTCTGTAGGTGATCTAGGTGCTCTTCCTCAGTCTGGGACCTAGCGATCATGTCGTCAACATACACTTCTATCTCGTGATGGATCATGTCATGAAATAAGGCAACCATGGCACGTTGGTAGGTTGCCCCAGCATTCTTTAATCCGAATGGCATGACCTTGTAACAGAAGGTGCCCCACTGAGTAACGAATGTAGTCTTTTCCATGTCTTCAGGTGCCATCTTTATCTGATTGTAACCTGAAAAGCCATCCATGAAAGAGAACACCTTGTGCTGAGCTGTATTATCAACAAGGACATCAATGTGAGGTAAGGGGAAGTCATCCTTGGGGCTAGCCCTGTTCAGATCCCTGTAATCAACACACATTCTGACCTTACCGTCCTTTTTAGGTACCGGCACCACGTTAGCAACCCACTGAGGGTAAGAAGTCACTGCAAGGAAACCGGCATCAAACTGTTTCATGACTTCGGCTTTAATCTTCTCGGACATCTCTGGACGCATCCGACGAACCTTTTGTTTAACTGGAGGGCAGTCTTCCCTAGTCGGCAAATGATGGACAACAATATCGGTATCCAACCCGGGCATGTCTTCGTAGGACCAGGCAAAGATCTCCATATAGTCATGTAACATCTTGGTTAACCGTTGCTTCACGCTGAGCTCTAGGTTGGCACCAATCTTTACCTCTTTTCTATCTGCCTCAGTACCCAGGTTTATGGTTTCCACTGGCTCTTCATGGGGTTGAATTGCCCTCTCTTCCTGAAGCAACAATCTTGCGAGCTCGCCAGGCACTTCGCAATCATCTTCACCTTCGTCTTCGGCTAAGTTGATCGGATTTTCGAAGTCATAACTGGCATTAGCAGAGTTGTTATCAGTGAGATCCAGAGTGGATTGGAACCTGTAGGAGTGAGTGTGTGTGTAAATACAGCTGTTTTGAAAATTATGTAAAGGAAATGAAAGACAGAAAAGGAACACAATATTTGCAATGCAAAAAAATACGTCCAAGATTTTCATTCATGATGTATAAAATGACAGTTTGTATGCCCTCACAAATAGAACCACGGTGCCTCGGGTAAGACACCGGGCCATAGAGTTTATCATTGTTTATTACAAAATAACAAAACATAGGAATTCATTACTGCGTCACAAAGGTAACAGGGGTATGGTCCTTTGCACTCCAATTGTTCAATCCGTCTTCGGCCGTCGGATAAATCCAGCTGTTGAATTCGGCTTCGTCCACTTCATGGTCTTCCCCGACGGCATTCACTTCTGAACCTTTAATAAATACCGGAGGTCTTCCGATCCTTGCTTTCCTCATAGCCCTCTGACCTTCTGTGGTAAAACCCAGCCCAAGTTTATCAGTCTTCTGGGTGAAGTCGGGAAGTCTGCCCCAGTCGGCACATTCACCTTTCTGCACCACAGCCCTGGCATCCTTCAGGGAAGCCATCTTCAAAGGACCACTTGCTTCTGTTGTTTCGGCTGCGATTGGGAACACCTCCTCGAAATGCTGAAAGGGGGTCTCAATGAACTCCCCATCCATCTCAATGTATCTGAATGAGTTTAGGTGACTCACCATATATTCTTCCTCTCCTTGCACAGTGACAATCTTCCCTCTGACGGGGTACTTCAGCTTCTGATGCAAGGTAGAGGTCACTGCCCCCGCCTTATGTATCCAGGGTCGACCCAGCAGACAAGAGTAAGATGGACGGATATCCATCACATAAAAAGTGGAGTCGAACACCTGAGAGCCCACACGAATCGGAATGTCAACCTCTCCATGGACCATCCTCTTTGAACCATCAAAGGCCCTAACGATGATGTTGCTGGGTTTCAGTTCCAGGCCTTCACAATCTAGACGATCCAGAGCCTTCTTGGGTAGCACATTCAAAGATGACCCAGTATCAACCAACACATGTGCCAAGGTGGTGCCCCTGCATTCGATTGAGACATGCAGAGCATCATTATGGTCTCTCCCCTTTGCGGTCAAGTCAGCATCCGAGAAACCCAAGCCATTATCTGCCGTTAGGCTTGCCACGTAATCAGTGAATTGGACTGCAGAGGTTTCATGTGGCACATGGGCCGTCTTGAGGAACGAGATTAGGGCCTTTGCATGGGCCTCAGAGCACAGCAGTAAAGAGAGCATGGAAATCTTGGAGGGCGTATGCCCCAGCTGTTCCACAACATTAAAATCGCTCTTCTTTATAATCTTCAAAATCTCCTCCATCTCTTGTGGGGAGGCCTCAGCAGCTATGGGTATGGGTGCCTCCATCTGGGCAGGCTCAGCTTCAACTCCCTTGCCCCGAGCATTGGATGACTCGGCAGCGGGAGAAACAATCGGATCAGCAGCAGGAACAACCACTTGATCAGCCACAGGAATAGGTGTACTTGCAGGAATTATCAGGAGCGGTCTTCGGGCAGCAGGCGGTGCAATGTCAGGCGAGAAGAGCCTGCCACTGCGGGTAACTTTGGCTGGGCCAGTGATGTCACAGATGCTGGCGCCAGCGTTGAGCTCTTGTTTAATTCCGTTTATATATACATCTGCCCCATAGTGCCAAGGGACAGCTTTATCAGATACATAGGGCAGGGGCCCTGGAACAGTGATAACAACGGGTGCAACGGTCAGAATTTGGACGGGCTTCCTCTGGAGAGTCGGGATCGGATTATTGAAGATAGTCACCACAGAGACTTCTTCTATTGGAACCAAACGAACAGCAAACTTCTTGAATAGAATCTCCTTGCCATCCATTAAGCTTTGGATGCCTAACTTTAGCAAGGGACAACCGGATGGGGACACAACACAGAACAGGCAACCCTCACTACAACCCGGAAATAAACCGGCCTGCAGTAGGTTCTTCTTAACGATCTTTAGAGGAGTGGCTAGATCATCCACAGAAACAGCATAAACGTCTTCATCAACAGCATTTACCCCGTGCTGAGGCATAGGGGCAGTAACTACATTCGGCTTTGCAGGCGTTTCGAATTGTATCTCATTTGCGTCGATAAGGTCTTGCACCTTATTCTTCAACGCCCAACAGTCATCAGTAGAGTGCCCCGGGCTTTCTGAATGATAAGTACAACGAGCATTCGGGTTATACTTGGGGGATGCGGTATTTGGAAACTTCGGCGCCTCCCTGACAGTCACTAAATTAGTTGAGAGCAACTGTGGCAGGATCTGCGACAAGGTCATGTTTAAACGGGAGAATTCTCTCCGGGGTCTTTCCACCTTCTGAGTATTGTTTGGCCGGGGAGCGGCAGCAGGCTTAGCAATCATTACCGCACTGACAGATTGGCGGTGTTCATTCCTCTCTGATCTCCTGGAACCATATACGGCGCTAGACTCCTTCTTGAAGGGTTTCTTCTCAGCACTGGATGATGCACCCTTCGGAATTTTTCCAGATTTTAACCCAGCTTCAATCCTCTCTCCAGTCAAGATTAAATCAGTGAAACCAGCAGAAGAATTCCCAATGAGATGGTTGAAAAACGGCCCAGATAGGGTCCCCAAGAACATGTCTACCAATTCCCGATCAGTCAATGGTGGCTGCACCCTGCCAGCCAGGTCTCTCCACTTCTGAGCGTACTCCTTAAAACCTTCGCTTGCGCCTAACGCCATACCCTGGAGTTGGGTACGTGTGGGGGCAAGGTCGGCATTATACTGATACTGCTTGTAGAAAGCAGTAGCCAGCTCCTCCCAGTTACGAACTTTGGTCCCATCCAGCTGATAGAACCATTCGAGATGAGTCCCTGAAAGACTCTCCTGGAAGAAGTGGATCCATAGATTCTTGTCCGCAGAGTACGGCTGAATTTTCCGAACATAGGACTTTAAGTGCAGCTTGGGACAAGACGCCCCGTCATACTTCGAGAAGGATGGTGCTTTGAATTTATGCGGGATAATCACACCAGTCGACAAACCAGATCTCCGAAATCCAGCCCAGGTGCCTGTTGCACCTCCATAGCCTTCAACCTGTCCTCCAGTTGTTTGTACCTGTCATCTGAAGGAGGGTACTGCTCTTCATCAAAATCTGTCTCGTTGTCGGAGACGACCGGACTAGGAACCTTTACTTCTGCCTGAGAAGGACTCTTGCCAACAGAAGAACCAGCCTCTTCATGTTGCAGAGTATTGCCGAACCTTCGGCCCGAGTTGAATAGAACAGTTCTTCTCTTCTTCTTCTTCTCCTTCTTCAGGAGCATAGCCTTCAGTTCTTCTTGGCCTTTAGCCAGACCCTTGATTAGTTCTTGGAACTGCGCATTCTGCGCCTGGAGAGCCTTGATTGATGTCTCTGTTGATTCATATCCGGGATTCATGATGCTGAAATAAACAGCGAAGAACTGTAAGCAACCTGAAAAGGGGAAAAACCTGCTATGCACATGATGTATGAAATGCGTATGCAATGCATTCAAGGGTTCGAAAGTTCAAATTTGTTGTAGACAAAAAGGAACACACGTTATCATTAAAGAAATCATTGTTTAATACATCAAGGCCTCATGGGCAAAAGTACAAAAATCAAGTCAATCCCAAAATACACCGCGCATCCTCTTTGGAGCTATGTAGGTGTTGAGATTCCTCTCCTCATGCAACAGGCGGGTGAGCTCCAAGACTTTCTTTTCACTGGCGTGCAGACTAGTCTCAAGAGAACTCCTTTCTTCCTTAAGCTGGATCCAGCTCTTCTGCATCTCTTCCCAGGATGTGGGCATATCAGGGTGCTGAATAATGTGGGACACTTCCCCTTCCAAGACTGGTTCTTTGATTACTGGGAGCATGTGAGGATAAGGCATCACTAACTTCTGGGAACGGGCACGTACCCACTTGAGATAAGGCTCCAAAGGGATGGAGTTCCTGTGCCCCAGTGTCTTGCTGTCTATCCTACTGGGCATCCTCCAGGCTCTGATAAATCTCTGACGAAGTCCTTGAGTATCATTGTCGAAGTCAAAAACTATATCAGGAATTAACATGTCATGAGGACCATCCTTCCGAGCATAACCAAACTGTCTCCAAGCCAGGCATGGGCTATAAGTAATACCTCCTCTGATTCCAAGTAAAGGAACATTAGGGTACTCCCCACAACGATCAATGATAGTGACATCTCCTCTGGATCTAGGACACCAATGTATATCTGCATGTGTAAGAGTCATCAACCGTTGTGACCATCTCAAACCCCGCTCATTCTTCAGGACTGATTGGGGAAGGTGCGAAATAAACCACCTTCCCAGGAGAGGAGTGCAACACATAAGGACACCTCTTTTTCTCATGGTTCGAGTGTAACATGAGTGAAGGATGTCCCCCAGCAACGTAGGTATGGGATTCCTGGACATAAAGATCTGAACAGCACTGATATCGATAAGCTGATCTGGGTTAGGGAACAACACCAAACCATAAACAAGGAGGGCCACAACCTCTTCAAAAGCTTGCAAGTCAAGGGAGTTCCAACATTCAAAGGCCTTTTCAAACAGAAACCTGGCTAAGAACCCTTTGATACCACTTCTAACTTCCCAATGTCCCTTGAGGTCAGATGACTGTAGGTGCAAGGCTTTAGCAATCTCTTCCAGCTTCGGTTCCTTTTCTGTACCGTTGAAGGGTAGCTGATCAAGGATAGGGATCTTCAGGAGCCGGGAGAACTCCTCCAACGTAGGTACCAACTGATAGTCCAAGAAGGTAAAGCAGTGATGCAGAGGGTCAAAGAATTGGAACAAGACCTTAATCATATCTTCCTCAATGTTGGTGTTGACCAAGCTGATGAGGCTTCCATGCCTTTCACTGAATGAAGAGTTCTCGGGAATCCTGGATATAAGCTCTTTAAGCTGAGGAGGGATCCTTACAAGATTGACCTGAATTGTCTTTCTACGAACAGTTTCCATGTCCTACAAAACAAGAACAAAGATGAAAATTTGAACCCCTGAAATGGTTAGTCAATGCATATGATGCTGGATGATGTCATGATGCTATGATTAAACACACCACAGATATTTACAAAGACAAACATGTAGGGCACACAAGGCACACAAGACAAGCCCTTAAGGTTTAAGGCCAGCATGGGGTCTGGGTAGTACCCTCTTGAAGTTGGTGGGTTCAACCTGTCCTAATCAAAGTAACCGGGTTCTAAGGTTCCCAATATCACGGGATTGCTTTCATTGTTCATCGTTTCGATTTAGCCACTGAACTGGCGACCGAAATATTCTAGGAAAGCAACCCTCAATTGAGTGTAGTATCGAGTATCAACCAACCTCGGACTGCACCAAAGTCAGTTATCTCACTACCCTAAAGAGGCCAAGATAGTTCAATTAAGGTTCCTAAGGTCTGTTGATGCTTCATGACACCACGCGGAGGCCCCGTACTCTCCTTGACTGAACTCAAGGGTTACCGGTACACACCAAAGTGCCACATCAACGTAGCAGACTGTTTCAACCATGTCGGTATACCCCGCACAGTTCTCTCACAGCCTTGTTGCTACTTTCTAAGAAGGTATCCCCCAGATCCGGGTTTAGGATCTATAGAACTCCCAAGCAACCCACAATTTAAAGCACACAAGGAAAACAATTGAAAACATAGTTATAAGCTAGCCCTAAGGTACACCTCACCTTATAAAGATATCCCCAGCAGAGTCGCCAGTTCTGTGATCGGTGGATCTGGAACTGACTGTTTAACACTGGTTCGCGAAATGTCGTGGAAGCAAGAGTCGCCACCGTCTTTTATTTTCTCCAAATGGAAAGGACAAAAGCACAGAAAAATTCCTTAAAGAGATCGCTCTCGGTTCGGGAGGTAGGTTATAGAAAGGGAAGGTGTTAGCACCCTTTCTATCCATGGTTATCCATGGGCTCTTAGATACTTGCTCAATGTGTTTTCAAAATTGTTTGTTTGCTTTTCAATGTGGGTTTAAAAAAGTTTCTTTGAAAAATTTCAGTTCGACTCGTACGTCAGAGTGTTTGAAAAGTTTGCTTTGAAAGCTTTTGAAAAGTGTTGGTGTGAAAAGTCTTTTTGAGTTTGTTTTGAGATTAGAGCAAGTATCCTTGAGAACCTACCTACCCTAAGGAATTTGTCTGTGTAAATGTCCTTAAAAGTAGTGCCATCCCACCATTGAGAGGTAGGTAGCACCACCGTTGGAGGTGTTCGGGTCAATTCGAGTTTTAGGGACATGGTGATCACCAGAGCAATGGGAAGACACCTTAGAAGCTACCCTCATGCCAGGTTCCCGGATCATGAGGACTTACCAAGACATCCTCTACTCGACGATCACCTTTCGAAAGGCAACAGTGAGGCGTACCCTAGGGGTGGTGTGTGCGAATTGTGTGTCATGTTTCAGTTATTTGTCTCGTCATGTTTGTCGTGATCTACGCTTGATTTTAATTAAGACATTCATTCTTGCATGCTTTTTAACAGTTATAAAGTTTGCGAAAAAATAAATCTAAGGCTATTACAAATGGCGCGGGTCCACATCGCCAAAATTAAACCGGACCCGATTTGACGAAAAATAAAGAAAGCGAAGTAAAAGTGCAAAAAGTTAAATGTTACAACGCTTTGGGAGAATTACATAATTATAATAAACGACATAAAATAAATGCGCGAAATTAAATACATTATGAACATGGGCGTTGGACCCTTTTGCAAAACATTAAAGTTGGTGAATTAATTAGAATTAAAGTCAAATGTTTTTTTTTGTATTTTGTGTTTTTTAGGTTTTAAGGAGAAAAGGGAATTAATTAAAATTAAAATGAAATATTAAACCTAATTCTAACTATTTTTAAGTCATTAAGAAAAAGATTGAATTTTTAACCTAATTTAAACCTAAATTATTTATATACAATTAATTATAGAAAATAAATAAATAAATAAATAATATTGTAAAAGGGGAAATTAAGAAGAATAAAAATTAAACCTAATTCTATTTTGGGATTTTTGTTATTAAAAGGATTAAAATTATAACCTAATTAAAACTAAGTTTATTTATATGCATTTATTTACAAAAATAGTAAAATAAAATAATTTATTATATTTTCATCTTTTTCTGATTTTTTTTTTTATATTTTTTATGTATTTGTAAAAAATATTGAATTAAATTAAAACAAGAAAACAAATAGAAATAATAATTAAAAGATATGAGAAAGAATAAAAATATTTGCAAACCAGGGTGGGGGTGTAGTCCCAATTTGGGAGGTATAGGCCTGGCATTCTGGCCCATTAAGCCTGAGATTCGTTGACCTTTCCAGGATCATGTATGATGCATTGACTGGTGTTTATTGTGCTCCTTGGATCTATGCCTTTGGTGTGGTCGTCTGGGACACGTGTGTGCTTGGATCAGGATGGCATATGGTACATCTCCACAGAAGCGCTGCATGGAATAATGATTGAAAAAATAACATGAGAAATATGTGAGACCTGGGGTTTGAACCCAGGTCATGAGAGTCACAAGCGTGTATACCTGCCAGCTGAGCCATCACGTTTCAATTAACATATTATATTAAATAAATAATAAAAAGCAAAACCCACGCGTAATGGTTAAAAACGCGCGCAATTCAAACTAGTGAATCACACTTCGCCAACACATCATCTTCCCCATTGTTTTTATTTTTTTCTGAATCAAGCACGTATGGCAGCGGTTTTGGAAGCGTGGTCTTAGGCTAGCTACAAGAAAATAGCGACTAGCGCTATGACATCAATAAATTGATCGCGAGGGTCCAGGTCTCCTCGTCTTGATGAGCTGGTTTGAATGGTCATACTTTCATGGGCTAATTTTTCCTTATCGCTAAAGCCCCAATTTTGAAGACCTGTAACCCTAGAATCTCAAACATGGCATAATCTCGTATGGTCAATAAAAACGCAATTAAAGGTAATGGTTAGCTTGGAAACTTCAATATGAACAAGAATCAATAAACAAAAATGCACAAAGATGTATGAATCATGATATACGATTTCAAAAGTTTTGCTTTACAGTTTGAGTTACAGGTACCAATTCTTTGCGTTTTGGTTGATGTTAGGGATTGGCACACGTTCAGAGTTTGTCAAGGAAGCTATTGAACCAAGTTTGGAGCCTTGAATTCACCTGTAACCTTGAAATCAGTTTTGTGTTTTTATGGAAAATTTTCAATGTTGCAATGGCTTTTGGGGCGCAGCTTGTAGTCTAATGCCATTAGGTTTTTGATTCTGAATATGTAGTGAGCATATTAGGTTAACAAATTTCAACAAAATCTCATGAATTCAATGGTTTCAATATTTGATTGTATAAGATCTTTTTTGAATCTTTTTTCATGTGTAATTTTGTTCAATCATGCCAAATCAACCAAATCTTGCCATATTTAATTGTACACGAAATCTTGAGCCTAGAATGTGTACAAAAAGATTTTTTTAGGTCATGTTTATATTTTCTATATATTTAAATGATTTAAATGAATTAATATTAATATAAATTCAAATAAATAATTAAAAAATGAGAAAATACTTCCCTTTGGGCTTAATGGTCGTGCATAGGCTTGGCATGAAGAAACTTGGAAGAAAAATGGGCCCATTAGCATTTTTGGATCATTTGCATCAATGTTGACTTTTCAAAATTCCCAAAAATTTCCCAACTTCCACAAGGCATAACTTGCTCAATTTTTAAGCTTTTCACATGTTCTTGGACATTTTGGAAAGGTCTTTGAGTCCTCTAACCAATGCCTTTGGTCCCATGTCATTTTGATTTACCAATATCAAGTTATGGCCTTTGACTTAAAGTCCCTTTTTGTTGACTTTTGAAAATGACCTATAATGTTGAAATTGATAACTTTTTGTGAGAGAATTTCTTGGACTTGGAATATGAAGATGAATTGTAGGAAATGTCTTTCTCCTCAAAATGAGCTTTGGATGGAATTTTTCTGATAATCCATGTGAAAGTTATGCCCTGGTCAATTTCAGTTGACTTTTTCAGCTGTCCAAATATAGTAACTTTTGCATCTTGATGATTTTCTGAGCCAAATTTTGAGAATCATGATCAAGCATTGATCAAATGATGTTTGTGGCTTCAAAATGATGTGTTGACCAAAAATTTGAACTTTTGACTGTCAAATGACCATTTTGCCCCTACAGTTGACTGTAGTGCAATTTAGGGTTTTGACTGTGCAATTTTGAGCTGAATGCCTTGAAACTTGATATGAGGATGTTTGACCACATTTATAAGCATATGAGACTTGATTGGGCCTTTGAAAACTTTCAATTCTTGATCAGAACACAAACCCTAGTTTTGACTGTATAGGAGACAGTTGAACTGCATAGCCCTTGGGGAATTTTATGACTTGGCTTGGCAATTTCTTGGAGAATATGGGAGGGCAAATTTTGGGGTGCAACAATTAGTAATTAGGGTTTGTATGATAAGATTAAAACAAAGCGAAATAGAAACCCCTAAATACAAGATAAAATCAAAGCATGAAAATGATACACTTGCACACAAGAATCCTTAGGGTTTCTCCACTTGGTTGCCTTATACAAAAATAGCCATGTTACGCATGCGAAGTATCTTGGCAAAACAAAACAAATATAAAGATCATAGTCCCTCGATGACGCTATTCAAGGTTGACTTACAAAAATGATCTTGGTCCCTCAAAAATGCTAAGATACTTTGCAACATTGCTAATCATTGTTATACGATGAGCCACGCCCGTCCCGTTTATATCCAAATATAGGGTTGCTTACCAAATCAATGGTAAGACAACAATATCAAAAGAATAGAAAATGCACAAGAATGAAATTTGAGTAGGTAGATTACTTCTAGTTACTTGCTCTATTTCAAAACAACTATCCTTACTCTTTTTAAAACAAACACACACATTTCAAAAACATCTTACAAATATTGAAAACATTTCAAAAAGACAAACATCTTTGTATACATTCTTACGAACGAGAATCATTACAAAGATTGGCTAAACGAATGGCCTCTTTTACAAAATACTTTCAAAACCACATCAAACACATTTTCAAACAACAAAAGCAAGTGATCTAGCAAGTAACTAAGAGCCCATGGAAAACCATGGATGAAAAGGATGCTAATACCTTCCCTTTTCATAATCTACCCCCCCCCCCCCCCCCGAACTCAAGAAAACATCTCAAAGGTCTTTCCTGTGCTTTTTCACCTTTCCTTTTGGATAAAAGAAAAGTCGGTGGCGACTCTTGCTAACCGCAACATTTGCGATAAAATAAAAAACCCTCAAGTCAGTTCTCCCACCGTATCACACGCGCAAAAGTATTTTGGAAGATGGTGTTCATTGATCATAGTTCTTCCGAGTTCTTCTAAAATACGGTTTTTACGTTCCACCACTCCATTTTTTGAGGAGTACGTGGAGCGGAAAAATTATGATCAATACCGTATTTTTCACAAAATTTATCAAAGATATCATTCTCAAATTTACCACTGTGATCGCTTCGAATAGTAACTATGCTAGTGTTCAATTTGTTTTGAGAAAACTTAGCAAATTTTTCAAAACTGGAAAGGTGACACTTTTATTTGCCAAGAAAATTGTCCAACAAAATCTTGAGTAGTCATCTACAATAACAAATCCATAGTAGTTACCACCTAGACTTTTAATTCTATATGGTCCAAAAAGATCCATATGAAGAAGTTAGAGAGGTCTCGTTGTAGAAACAATGTTTTTAGATTTAAACGAGATTCTGGTTTGCTTCCCAATTTGGCAAGCATCACATAAGTGATCCTTGGAAAAATTTAATTTTTGTAAACCGACTACTAAATCTTTTGAGACAACTTTATTTAAAAAATCAAAATTCAAGTGAGCTAGACGTCTATGCCACAACCATGAATCCTCATTTAAAGTAACAAGACATTTAGTTTCGGTTAGAGATACATTGTTCAAGTCAAGCATATACACATTGTTTACCCTCAAGCCTTTGAACACATCATCTTTCTTATCATTGTGTTCAATTATGCAGAAGTCTTTTGAAAGCGATACATTGTATCCTTTGTCGCATAATTGACTAATGCTAATAAGATTGTGTTTAAGACCATCAACTAATAATACATCAGAGATAGTAGTAGAATAGGGATTGTGATCGGTGGATCTGGAACTGACTGTTTAATGCTGGTTCGCGAAATGTCACGGAAGCAAGAGTCGCCACCGTCTTTTATTTTCTCCAAATGGAAAGGACAAAAGCACAGAAAAATTCCTTAAAGAGATTGCTCTCGGTTCGGGAGGTAGATTATAGAAAGGGAAAGTGTTATCACCCTTTCTATCCATGGTTATCCATGGGCTCTTAGTGACTTGCTCATTTGTGTTTTCAAAAATTGGTTTGTTTGCTTTTCAACTGTGGGTTTTAAAAAAGTTTCTTTGAAAATTCCAGTTTGACTCTTGTATCGGTCCTCAAGAGTGTTTGAAAAATTGCTTTCGAAAGCTTTTTGAAAAGGTGTCGGTGTGAAAAGTATTTTTGATTTGTTTTTGAAATTAGAGCAAGTATCTAGAGTCGTCTACCTACCCTAAGGAATTCGTCTGTGTAAATGTCCTTTAAAGTAGTGCCATCCCACCATTGAGAGGTAGGTAGCACCACCGTTGGAGGTGTTCGGGTCAATTCGAGGTTCGGGACATGATGATCACCAGAGCAATAGGAAGATACCTTAGAAGCTACCCTCATGCCAGGTTCCCGGATCATGAGGACTTACTAAGACATCCTCTACTCGACGATCACCTTTCGAGGGGCAAGGCAACAGTGAAGCGTACCCTAGGGGTGGTGTGTGATTTGTGTGTCATGTTCATTTATTTTTGTCTTATTCATGTCATGGGTGATCTACGCTTTTGTTTTTATTTTAACATTCATTCTTGCATGCAATTTATTAGCAGTTAAAAAGATGCGGAAATTAAAAGTTCCTACGCTATTACAAAGGCGCGGGTCCACATCGCCAAATTTAATCCAGGACCCGATTTGACATAAAATAAAGTAAAGTGCGAGAAATATAAATATCGAATTTACACGGCTTTGGGAGAATTACATAAAAAGAAGAAATAAGATAAACGCGCGAATTGAAATTACGATCGCATACGAGGGCGTTGGACCCTTTTTAATGAAATTAAATTATATTAACAAATTAATTAAATTAAAATGAAAGGAAATTATTTTTTTTGAGTTTTTGTATTTATGAATTTTTTAATGAGAACTAAATGAAATTAATTAATTAACCCTAATTCTACAAATTTTAATTTATTAAGAAAAGCATTAAAATTTAATCTGAAATTAACCTAATTAATTAATACAATTTTATTTTCAAAAATAAATAATTAGTTATTAATAATGAGAAAAGAAAAGAATAAAAATCTTTTAAAACCCTAATTCTACAAATTTTAAGTTTATTAGAAAATATTAACATTAATCCTAGAATTTAAAACTAAATTAATTGATATAATTTATTTACAAAGATATTAAAATAAAATATATTTTTGTTTTTTTGTCTTTTCTGGTTTTTTATATTATTTTTATATTTTGTGAAAATAAATTAAATTAAAGAATTACATTAAAACTAATTAAAACTAATAAAATAGAAAAAATATGAGAAAGAATGAAAAGCAAACCAATGGGGGGTTCTGTCCCCAAACTGGAGGTATGACCCAATAATTTTGGCCCAACGTTTAAGGCCTTTGTTAACTTCTGGCAATTACGTATGGACTCGTTAACAAACGCCCATGGTGCTCTTCAAACATTGGCCCTTGGATTACCCTCAGTGGCCATGTGGCGCTCTTGGATCATGGAGTGTACGCTGAACCTCTGGAAGCGAACTACACAGAAGCATGATTAGAAAAATAATATGGAAAGGGAGGGGGACTTGGGATCGAACCCAGGTCCTGTTGCTTACCAAATAACGTGCCTGCCAACTGAGCTACCAACGTACTTTGTATATAGTATAGAACATGAACAAAATATTGCAAAACAAATGGTAAGTGGCTAATTCCGCGCGAAATTCAAACGAGCCACTCGTTGGCCTACACATCATCATCTTCTCCCATGGCTTGCTGTACCTGAAACAAAAAACAAATTGAATAGCGGGGGTTTTAAACCCCCACTAAATAACAAGCATAAAAATAGCGATTAGCACCCTGCTAATCATAAATTAATCGCGAGGTATGGAAACGGTTCACATGAAGCTTCTGAATTCAACAGTCCTGGCCTTGGAGTCTAATTTTTCTGGACGAGGAAACCCCCAATTTTTCAGTTTTGTAACCCTAGTATGCTTCCATGGTGAAATCGCGTACGATGCATAAAAACTCAATCAAACTATATGGTTAGCTTCAGCATGATAAGACTAACACAAAACAATCATTAGAACTCAAAATTATGGCATGAATGATAAAATATGATTATGCAAAAAAGATGAAACAGTTTGATTGCTAGGTACCAATTCTGGGTGCATGAGGATTGTAAAATAATGCAGTTAGGTTCAGTGAAGCTTTTGCAAGCTATTGCAATTGGTATTTTGCCTTGAAAAGCCTTGGAACCACGTTTTCAGTTTTGGAATTTTTCACCAAAAATACAAACTTTGTTCTTGAGAAGAGGCGCAGCTTTCAGCCCTTTTCCACTAGGGTTTGCTTCTGGCTTATGTATGGAATGATTAGGGTAAAGATTTGGATCCAAAAAACCTTTGCATTGATGGAATGGATATTTGATTTTCATGCATAATTTTTCCAATCTTTTTCACATGTTTTTGATGCCAATCATGTCCAATCAAATTGATTCTTTCCATATCAGATAATGCACGAAATCTTGAAGATATTTCATGCATAAAAAGATTTGAAAAGCTTGCTTTGGTATTTTTTCCATATTTTAATTAATTAAATGAATTATTAGCAATTAAAAATTCAAATAAATAAATAAAAATGATGAATAAATTCCCTTTGGGCCAAATGGTCGTGCACATGTTTTGGATGATGAATCTTGGAAGAAAAAGAGGCCCATTAGCAATTTTAAGGCATTTGAAGCAAAGTTGACTTTTCAAAATACCCAAAAATTTCCCAACTTCCACAAGGCATATCTTGCTCAATTATTAAGCTTTGATCATGTTCTTGGACATTTTGGAAAGGTCTTGAAGTCCTATAACCAATGCCTTTGGTCCCATATCATTTTGATTTACCAATCTCATGTTATGGCCTTTGACTTAAAGTCTCTTTTTGTTGACTTTTGAAAATGACCTATAATGTTGAAATTGATAACTTTTTGTGAGAGCATTTCTTGGACTTGAAGTGTGAAGAGGAGTTGTAGGAAATGTCTTTCTCTTCAAAATGAGCTTTGGATGGAATTTTTCTGATAAACCATGTGGAAGTTATGCCTTGGTCAAGTTACAGTTGACTTTTTCAACTGTCCAAATATGGAAACTTTTGCATCTTGAGACTTTTTGAGCCAAGCTTTGAGAATCATGATCAAGAATTGATCAAATGATGTTTGTGGCTTCAAAATAATATGTTGACCAAAAATTTGAACTTTTGACTGTCAAATGACCATTTTGCCCCTACAGTTGACTGTTGAGCAATTAGGGTTTTTGACTGTGCAATTTTGTGCTGTAAGTCTTGAAACTTGGCATGAGGATGCTTGACCATGTTTGTAGGCATGTGGGACTTGATTGGACCCTTGAAAACTTCAATTTCTTTGCCAGAACCAAAACCCTAGTTTTTGACTGTTAGGAGGCCCTTGAACTGTGCAACCCTTGGGGAGATTTTGAAGCATGCTCTTTGCAATTCTTGAAGAATATGGGAGGGCAGATTTTGGGGTACAACAGTTGCCCCTGTTCAATCTTCTTAGACCTGAGGATGCAGATTGGCTGACGTGCCTTTCGTAATCCGAAGGTGGAAGATGATTGAACACTAGAGTGCCCAGAAATTTGCGCTCACATGTTAGCAGTGTGATGATGGGAATGGGCTTATAGATGCCATTTGGAGATTAGTGGATAGGAAGATGGGCTTATAGATTCCATGTTGAGAGATGATGGATAGGTGGATGGGCTTATGGATGCCATCTGGAGATTGATGGATAGGATGATGGGCTTATAGATGCCATCTGGGTGTCGATCGCGTAAGAGATTCCTTAGCGAGAACTTGCGTACATGAAAAAAGAAAAATGATTACCTGGCCTGCTACAGGAGCTGGTCTTCAGATTCTTTGTATAGATGTGTCCTGACTGGTTACAGGAGCTGGATCTGGATCTTCAAAAGGTGATGAATGAACCAGGGATGGTTACTACCTCAACAGGAACGCTGAGAGAACCTGGGGACGATTACTACCTCAACAGTAACGCTGAGAGAATCTTGGGCGACTTCAACCTCAACAGTATCGCTGAGAGAATCTTGGGCGACTTCTACCTCAACAGTAACACTGAGAGAATCTTGGATATCTTCTACTGAGTCTTTATCAGGAAAATCTTTTAGGGGTCGATTTAACTGGACTAGAGAAGGCCTTTGACTGGATAAGAAACAGAAAAATCTTAGGGTCGATTTAACTGAACCGGTCTAGGTCTTGAAATCTTCAACTGGATAAGAAACAGGGAGATCTTAGGGTCGATCTGACTGAACCAGAGAAGGCCTTTGACTGGATAAGAAACAGTAAAATCTTAGGGTCGATTTAACTGAACCGGTCTAGGTCTTGAAATCTTCAACTGGATAAGAAACAGGGAGATCTTAGGGTCAATCTGACTGAACCAGAGAAGGCCTTGGACTGGATAAGAAACAGAAAAATCTTAGGGTCAATTTAACTGAACCGGTCTAGGTCTTGAAATGTCTTCAACTGGATAAGAAACAGGGAGATCTTAGGGTCGAACTGACTGAACCAGAGAAGGCCTTTGACTGGATAAGAAACAGAAAAATCTTAGGGTCGATTTAACTGAACCGATTTAGGTCTTGAAATCTTCAACTGGATAAGAAACAGGGAGATCTTAGGGTCGATCTGACTGAACCAGAGAAGGCCTTTGACTGGATAAGAAACAGAAAAATTTTAGGGTCGATTTAACTGAACCGGTCTAGGTCTTGAAATGTCTTCAACTGGATAAGAATCAGGGAGATCTTAGGGTCGATCTGACTGAACCAGAGAAGGCCTTTGACTGGATAAGAAACAGAAAAATCTTAGGGTCGATTTAACTGAACCGGTCTAGGTCTTGAAATGTCTTCAACTGGATAAGAATCAGGGAGATCTTAGGGTCGATCTGACTGAACCAGAGGAGGCCTTTGACTGGATAAGAAACAGAAAAATCTTAGGGTCGATTTAACTGAACCGGTCTAGGTCTTGAAATATAGTTGAGAACTTAACTGAATCTTTCCTGAAAGGTAAAGGTCAGTCATATGCAATGCATGATACGGATCAAGCAATGATGTTCTCAATATAAATGAGATTTGTGAGATATGATGCATAGATGCATGCTATAATGTATGAAAATATGATGTTTATGAATGTATCTTTTTGTCTTTTAGGAAAATAAAATCCTTGACGGGTGTCGGGAAGTCACTCCTGGGCTGATGTTGAAGAATAGATTTTTGCCTCCGCTGGGGGTGATAGTTGCAAGAATACCGGTAGGAGAAGATGACTCCGTTGGGGAATAAACTTGGCGAATGGATTACTCTGCGGGGAGAAAAGTACTCTGGCGATCTTGCTGGGAAGAAACTCTGTGGGGAGAGTGATACTTTCCTGAAATGTTGATGGTAACTTCGCTGGGGATACCATTGTTGTGTTGGAAGTGTTAATAGACTTTGCTGGGGATAAGAAGACTTCGTTGAAGACGCTCTTTCCGTGGCTTTTGGCTGAGGATAACCCAGTTATATCCTGGTAGGGAAATAACTCTTGAATAAAGTCGGGAGACGCGTTCGTGTTCTGCGAGGATAAGCTTCCAGAATCTACTGGGGATAAGCTTACTGCTTGGGGAGATGGATTCCAACTTTTCTGGGGAAGTTTTGAACTATAATTTTTGTAAGCTGAAAGAGGGAACCTATGTAGGGTTGCCTGATGATGAGCTCGTGTAAAACCGCATCTTGGAAAGAAGCACACCTGTGTAGGGTTACTTTTGAGGTTGGGCTCGTGTGGAGCTGCATATGGGGTTGAAGGAAACCTGTGTAGGGTTTACTGACAATGAGTCCGTATAAAACTGCATCTTTGAAAATAGAGGACCTGTGTAGGGTTTCTAGGTGACGAGTTCGTGTAAAACTACATCTGAAGTTTTGATAAGGAAACCTGTGTAGGGTTTACTGATGATGAGTCCGTGTAAGACTACGTCTGGAAAGAGATAACCTGTGTAGGGTTACTTCGGGATAAGTTCGTGTAAAACTTCTGGAGGAACCGGGGTAAGGTTATCTTGGAGGTAAGTCCGTGTAAGACTTCTGGAGGAACCAGGGTAAGGTTACTGCACGGTAAGTTCGTGTGAAACTTCTTGATAAACCGGGGTAAGGTTATCTTGGAGGTAAGTCCGTGTAAGACTTCTGGAGGAACCGGGGTAAGGTTACTGCAGGGTAAGTTCGTGTGAAACTTCTTGATGAACCGGGGTAAGGTTATCTTGGGATAAGTCCGTGTAAGACTTCTGGAGGAACCGGGGTAAGGTTTCTTGTAGAGGGTGAGTCCGTGTAAGACTTCGTCTGAAAATTGAGAAGGAACCGGTGTAGGGTTACTTTGATGATAAGTCCGTGTAAGACTTTTTCTGAAAGAAAAGGAACCGGTGTAGGGTTGCCTGATGGTGATTAAGTGGATGATTGTCCTGTTTGGTTTCAGATGTTAACCCATGATCTGGAATTTGTAAAGGTAGATGGTAATCGTCTTTGCATTAACCTTTCCTTGGTACTTTGGTTGACAGAGCAACTGGATCGCCTGGATGACTCACTATTGCCCCTGTTTCTGTGGGAGGAGGCACCTGTGGGGTAATTGACAAATCTTCTGGTAGACAAGTGACGAGATGCCAGGACATAGTCGTACGCTTTGATCCCTAACTTTTGCCTGGACCGCCCTTTCGGATTTTCAATCCACCGGGATACCCATTTTTGCCCAAGCCGCCTTTTCAGGTTTTCGACTTGCCGGGTGTACAGATTTTTTCATTTCATCCCTTCATTTTGCCCGAACCCTTTTGGTTCGCCAAGAAGCCCTTATTTTTGCCTAGGTGTGTCAACCTAGCGGGTCTTTGATTTTGCGTAGTATTTTTTCGACTATGTCCACGTTCAGGGAGTGTAGGGAGTTGCCCCTGTTGGAAGTATTTTGCCATGCCCCAGATAATGGACAATGCTCATGCCGTGCCCTTTGATTGTAAGTGTTATTTCCATTTGAGGTGACTCTTTTGTTGAGAAGACCTTTGTTCATTAGATATTCGTCGTGCGAATTTCTTTGCTGTTCAAACAAATGGTCATATGCAAACAATATTATTCTAAGAATGCAAAAGCTTATGTCTGTCTTGAAGTTTTGAAAACGCATTTTTTTGTAAAACAATGTGATGTCAACTCAGTATTTTACAGTAAACCTTAAGGAGTCAGGATACCTTTCGTAACAGTATGCTTTCGAACTAACCCATGCTTCAGCTAGGACTTTTAAGGGTTATAACGTAGCCTGGTTCACGGTTTAAGAAACAAAGGATAAAGGCTCAAATTATATTTGTACCCACCCGCTCTTCGTGATGTTCTTCAAACCTAAACTCAGTTGATCGTGCGTTAGACTTTTTGAGTCTTTGCTCTGATATTTCGATGATGGTTCAGATACCGATAGTTTATTTCGAATAGGCCGTCATTTCTTTTTTGGTTGAGGGTTTGTATGACCTCTTTTTCTTTCTTGATTTTGTTGTCCCTGTTTTTTGCCTGAGCTGTTTCCTTTTTGGAATTACAGTCAGCGGGATGCCCCAGTTTTGTAAGTCTCCTTCATAGGTTTTGACTTAATGGGTTTTTATTTTGAGAAGTAATGACTGCCTGTCTTTATGATTGTTCGGGACCATCACTGTCTTTCTTTGTTTTGTAAGGACCTCTTTGGTGTCATTCGTTATGCACTTGGATCAACTGAGAGAACTACCCTGCCCCAGGTTATGATTAAGGGTTTTAATTTTCAAAAAGAAAAACTCCTACTTCTTTGGCTCGAAGGGGGTTGACGAGGGATTATCTTCCTTATAACTCCAGTGTTTAGGAATTGAAACAATGCATGTACCTCATCAGCGGGGTCTGTTCAAAAGCATACTGTAGATTGTGGTATCGTTTTTGTCATCCTCCCTCAAGAGGCTTAGAATTGTTAATTGAGAGTTGATCATCACAAAAATATGAAAACAGTTTGCATATAGTGAATACGAAATAATTACTTCAAAACAGACATGTGTAGTGCATTAATGAAATAACAATGTTTAACATGAATAAATGTTTGAACAATCAAAAGAAAATTACAAATTGAACATTCGAATGAACAAAAAATCCAGTCCTAGCCATATTTTAGCAAGGGAGCAGTGATCACATTGGGAGTATCTGGAGAGTCGAGCTGGACTTCCTTTGCGTCAATCAGATCCTGGACCTTATTTCTCAAAGTCCAACAGTCATCTGTAGCATGCCCCGGGCTGTCAGAATGGTAAGCGCAGCGAACGTTGGGGTTATACCTTGAAGGCGTCCTGTTGGGATTCTTTTGAGGGTCCATGAGAGTTACCAACTTGGTTTCCAGCAACTGTGGCAATATCTGTGACAAGGTCATGCCGAGGGGAGTGAATTGCCTTTTGGGTCTCTCTTCCCTTTGCTGATTGTGACGCTGAGGAGTGCCGGCCGGTTTTACAATAAGCACCGCGTTGACATCTTGGCGGTGTTTGGACCTATTCTGCCCTCTTGAGCCATAGACAGCACTAGATTCTCTCTTGGATGGTTTCTTCTCAGTGTTCGAGGAGTCACCATTCTGTATTTTCCCCGACTTGATGCCAGCTTCTATTCTTTCCCCGGTCACGATCAGATCTGTAAACCCAGCAGCAGAATTCCCAATAAGGTGGTTGAAGAATGGACCAGACAGGGTCCCCAAGAACATGTCGACGAGCTCGCGGTCAGTCAGAGGTGGTTGTACCCTTCCAGCAAGGTCCCTCCATTTTTGAGCATATTCTTTAAAGCCTTCGCCTGCACCCATAGACATTCCCTGAAGCTGAGTGCGCATGGGAGCAAGGTCGGCATTGTACTGGTACTGTTTATAGAATGCAGTGGCCAAGTCCTCCCAGCTGCGGATGTTGGCTCCATTCAGTTGATAGAACCAGTCGAGTTGAGTCCCTGCCAGACTATCCTGAAAGAAGTGAATCCACAAATTCTTGTCAGCCGTGTAGGGCCGGATCCTCCTTATGTATGACCTGAGATGCAGCTTAGGACAGGAAGCCCCGTCATATTTTGCAAAGGCAGGTGCCTTGAATTTGTGTGGGATTACTACCCCAGAAGACAGACCTAGATCTTCGAAGTCCAGGCCGGGCACTTTTTGTATCTCCATGGCACTTAACCGGTCTTCTAGTTGTTTGTACCTGTCCTCAACTGGAGGGTACTGCTCATCATTGTAATCGGTCTCGTTGTCGGAGACCACTGGACTAGGAACCTCCCTTTCTTGGGGATTGTCTTTCCCAACAGATGGGGTAGTCTGCTCAACTTCATTTTGTGATCCATTCCCAGATTTGCGTCTAGGGTTGAACAGCACCGTCCTCTTCTTCTTCTTTTTCAAAAGCAGGGTCTTCAGATCTTGTTGCCCCTGGGCCAAACTCATGATCAACTCTTGGAACTGGGCGTTCTGAGCCTGGAGGGCCTTGATGGATTGCTCAGTAGATGATTCAGGATTCATGACGATCGGCTGAAATAAACAGCGAAGAAGGTAAGTGACCTGTCAAAAGGGTACCTGTAAGGCAATGATATGTATGATATGCATGCAATGTTTTCAAGGACCTCGTGGGGTAAACAAGAAACTTGTTAGAATTGGAGTCTGATAGCTTGATTGAAGGAACTGCATGTTGTTGAGAGTCCTTCTTCAAGGGTCAAGGCTCACCATATTGAGTGGGTCATAGCCCCTGACAACCTTGGCTAGAGGAAAATAAATCCCCTTTGCCCCTTGCTGGACAATGGGTTCATCATGACCTCATCACAAGCCCTTGAGATCCTTGAAACGGGTTAGTCTTTATGCGGGATATATGCAATGGTATGATGTTATGCTATGCATGGGGTAATGTAGGCAAATCCTATTATGAGTCCCAACTAAGGACTGTAAACAAAACCTGCAAGAAACTCAAGTGTCAGATAACAAGCATGCAAGTAGTCAAGTATGAAAGCACACAAGTCACACCACAGCCCTTAGAGTTTAGGCCAGCATGGGGTCTAGGGTACTACCCTCTTGAAGTTGGTTGGTTAAGACCTGTCCTATCAGAAGTAACCGGGTTCTAAGGGTCCCAATATCACTGGATTGCTTTCATTGTTCATCGTTTCGATTTAGCCACTGAACTGGCGACCGAAATATTCCAAGAAAACAACCCTCAATTGAGTGTAGTATCGAGTATCAACCAACCTCGGACTGCACCAAAGTCAGTTATCTCAATACCCTAAAGAGGCCAAGATGGTTCAATTAAGGTTCCTAAGGTCAGTTGATGCTTCACGACACCACGCGGCGGCCCCGTACTCTCCTTGACTGGACTCAAGGGTTACCGGTACACACCAAAGTGCCACATCAACGTAGCAGACTGCTTCAACCATGTCGGTATACTCCGCACAGTTCCCTCACAGCCTTGTTGCTACTTTCTAAGAAGGTATCCCCAGATCCGGGTTAGGATCTATAGAACTCCCAAGACATGCCCACAATTTAAAGCAAACAATTCAGACAATTGAAAACACAAGTGATATTAGTCCTAAGGTACACCTCACTTTAAAATTATCCCCAGCAGAGTCGCCAGTTCTGTGATCGGTGGATCTGGAACTGACTGTTTAACGCTGGTTCGCGAAATGTCACGGAAGCAAGAGTCGCCACCGTCTTTTATTTTCTCCAAATGGAAAGGACAAAAGCACAGAAAAATTCCTTAAAGAGATTGCTCTCGGTTCGGGAGGTAGATTATAGAAAGGGAAAGTGTTAGCACCCTTTCTATCCATGGTTATCCATGGGCTCTTAGATACTTGCTCATTTGTGTTTTCAAAAATTGGTTTGTTTGCTTTTCAACTGTGGGTTTTAAAAAAGTTTCTTTGAAAATTCCAGTTCGACTCTTGTATCGGTCCTCAAGAGTGTTTGAAAAATTGCTTTCGAAAGCTTTTTGAAAAGGTGTCGGTGTGAAAAGTATTTTTGATTTGTTTTTGAAATTAGAGCAAGTATCTAGAGTCGTCTACCTACCCTAAGGAATTCGTCTGTGTAAATGTCCTTTAAAGTAGTGCCATCCCACCATTGAGAGGTAGGTAGCACCACCGTTGGAGGTGTTCGGGTCAATTCGAGGTTCGGGACATGATGATCACCAGAGCAATAGGAAGATACCTTAGAAGCTACCCTCATGCCAGGTTCCCGGATCATGAGGACTTACTAAGACATCCTCTACTCGACGATCACCTTTCGAGGGGCAAGGCAACAGTGAAGCGTACCCTAGGGGTGGTGTGTGATTTGTGTGTAATGTTCATTTATTTTTGTCTTATTCATGTCATGGGTGATCTACGCTTTTGTTTTTATTTTAACATTCATTCTTGCATGCAATTTATTAGCAGTTAAAAAGATGCGGAAATTAAAAGTTCCTACGCTATTACAAAGGCGCGGGTCCACATCGCCAAATTTAATCCAGGACCCGATTTGACATAAAATAAAGTAAAGTGCGAGAAATATAAATATCGAATTTACACGGCTTTGGGAGAATTACATAAAAAGAAGAAATAAGATAAACGCGCGAATTGAAATTACGATCGCATACGAGGGCGTTGGACCCTTTTTAATGAAATTAAATTATATTAACAAATTAATTAAATTAAAATGAAAGGAAATTATTTTTTTTGAGTTTTTGTATTTATGAATTTTTTAATGAGAACTAAATGAAATTAATTAATTAACCCTAATTCTACAAATTTTAATTTATTAAGAAAAGCATTAAAATTTAATCTGAAATTAACCTAATTAATTAATACAATTTTATTTTCAAAAATAAATAATTAGTTATTAATAATGAGAAAAGAAAGAATAAAAATCTTTTAAAACCCTAATTCTACAAATTTTAAGTTTATTAGAAAATATTAACATTAATCCTAGAATTTAAAACTAAATTAATTGATATAATTTATTTACAAAGATATTAAAATAAAATATATTTTTGTTTTTTTGTCTTTTCTGGTTTTTTATATTATTTTTATATTTTGTGAAAATAAATTAAATTAAAGAATTACATTAAAACTAATTAAAACAAATAAAATAGAAAAAATATGAGAAAGAATGAAAAGCAAACCAATGGGGGGTTCTGTCCCCAAACTGGAGGTATGACCCAATAATTCTGGCCCAACGTTTAAGGCCTTTGTTAACTTCTGGCAATTACGTATGGACTCGTTGACCAACGCCCATGGTGCTCTTCAAACATTGGCCCTTGGATTACCCTCAGTGGCCATGTGGCGCTCTTGGATCATGGAGTGTACGCTGAACCTCTGGAAGCGAACTACACAGAAGCATGATTAGAAAAATAATATGGAAAGGGAGGGGGACTTGGGATCGAACCCAGGTCCTGTTGCTTACCAAATAACGTGCCTGCCAACTGAGCTACCAACGTACTTTGTATATAGTATAGAACATGAATAAAATATTGCAAAACAAATGGTAAGTGGCTAATTCCGCGCGAAATTCAAACGAGCCACTCGTTGGCCTACACATCATCATCTTCTCCCATGGCTTGATGTACCTGAAACAAAAAACAAATTGAATAGCGGGGGTCTTAAACCCCCACTAAATAACAAGCACAAAAATAGCGATTAGCACCCTGCTAATCATAAATTAATCGCGAGGTATGGAAACGGTTCACATGAAGCTTCTGAATTCAACAGTCCTGGCCTTGGATTCTAATTTTTCTGGACGAGGAAACCCCCAATTTTTCAGTTTTGTAACCCTAGTATGCTTCCATGGTGAAATCGCGTATGATGCATAAAAACTCAATCAAACTATATGGTTAGCTTCAGCATGATAAGACTAACACAAAACAATCATTAGAACTCAAAATTATGGCATGAATGATAAAATATGATAATGCAAAAAAGATGAAACAGTTTGATTGCTAGGTACCAATTCTGGGTGCGTGAGGATTGTAAAATAATGCAGTTAGGTTCAGTGAAGCTTTTGCAAGCTATTGCAATTGGTATTTTGCCTTGAAAAGCCTTGGAACCACGTTTTCAGTTTTGGAATTTTTCACCAAAAATACAAACTTTGTTCTTGAGAAGAGGCGCAGCTTTCAGCCCTTTTCCACTAGGGTTTGCTTCTGGCTTATGTATGGAATGATTAGGGTAAAGATTTGGATCCAAAAAACCTTTGCATTGATGGAATGGATATTTGATTTTCATGCATAATTTTTCCAATCTTTTTCACATGTTTTTGATGCCAATCATGTCCAATCAACTTGATTCTTTCCATATCAGATAATGCACGAAATCTTGAAGATATTTCATGCATAAAAAGATTTGAAAAGCTTGCTTTGGTATTTTTTTCCATATTTTAATTAATTAAATGAATTATTAGCAATTAAAAATTCAAATAAATAAATAAAAATGATGATTAAATTCCCTTTGGTCCAAATGGTCGTGCACATGTTTTGGATGATGAATCTTGGAAGAAAAAGAGGCCCATTAGCAATTTTAAGGCATTTGAAGCAAAGGTTACTTTTCAAAATACCCAAAAATTTCCCAACTTCCACAAGGCATATCTTGCTCAATTCTTAAGCTTTGATCATGTTCTTGGACATTTTGGAAAGGTCTTGAAGTCCTATAACCAATGCCTTTGGTCCCATTTCATTTTGATTTACCAATCTCAAGTTATGGCCTTTGACTTAAAGTCTCTTTTTGTTGACTTTTGAAAATGACCTATAATGTTGAAATTGATAACTTTTTGTGAGAGCATTTCTTGGACTTGAAGTGTGAAGAGGAGTTGTAGGAAATGTCTTTCTATTCAAAATGAGCTTTGGATGGAATTTTTCTGATAAACCATGTGGAAGTTATGCCTTGGTCAAGTTACAGTTGACTTTTTCAACTGTCCAAATATGGAAACTTTTGCATCTTGAGACTTTTTGAGCCAAGCTTTGAGAATCATGATCAAGAATTGATCAAATGATGTTTGTGGCTTCAAAATAATATGTTGACCAAAAATTTGAACTTTTGACTGTCAAATGACCATTTTGCCCCTACAGTTGACTGTTGAGCAATTAGGGTTTTTTACTGTGCAATTTTGTGCTGTAAGTCTTGAAACTTGGCATGAGGATGCTTGACCATGTTTGTAGGCATGTGGGACTTGATTGGACCCTTGAAAACTTCAATTTCTTTTCCAGAACCAAAACCCTAGTTTTTGACTGTTAGGAGGCCCTTGAACTGTGCAACCCTTGGGGAGATTTTGAAGCATGCTCTTTGCAATTCTTGAAGAATATGGGAGGGAAAATTTTGGGGTACAACAGGGATTACCTACACTACCTTTACCGGGTATTGCTCCCGTGTTATTGTCTCCATAGTAACAAATCCTTTCTTTTTTGCCACAAAGTCAAAAAATAAAGAGATGTCGCCCGTCATATGTCTTGAGCACCCACTATCGAGAAACCATTTTTTCTCCGTAGTCTCAAGACATTCCACCTACAAGTTTAAACAAGGGAAGTAGGTACCCTATTTTTACTGGGTCCTTATGTGTGAATGATACTTGAGTTGCATTTTGGAAACCATTTAAAAATGCCTTGAGGAACCAGAAATCTCCTAAATTGACATTTGCTAATGGTGTGTTCCCTTTTACAACAGTATAAACATGTTAGAGTTTTGGGCAAGTTACTTTTGCTTGGAGGATCTTTTATTTCATAAGTGTATTTTTGATATGGATTTATCATACTACTTTTGAAATTTGATCTATCAATCCTAAAATTAATTTTGGGTTGTAAGGCCTTGTCAAGTTTGGCTTTAAGAGTTTTTTTCTTTTGCCAAATGTAGCAAGTTTCACATCCAGCCCAATCATGCCAAGAAAGTTTATTATCTTTGCTATTAGTTTTGATTTTCTCTACCATGGATGCCTTGAGAGCTTCCAATTCTTTTTGGGATTTGGACACTTTATGCTCAAGGTATGAATTTTTTTTCTTATTTGAGGCCAATCGCTTAAAAGCTTCTGTAGCCTCATTTTGTAGAGAATCAAAAGCTTTTTGTAATTCTATGTGAGACATTTTATCAATGTGATTATATTTAGAGTGGCTTACATTGCTTTTCTTCTTTTAATGAGCCATGAGGCAAAGGTTGACGGTTTCCTCTTTGCCACTAGAGTCACTTTTGCTTGAGGCTTCACTTTCACTATTCCAAGCAATGTATGCTCTTCTAGATTTGTTAGGTCTCTTTTGAAATTTGTCTTTTCCTTTGTCTTTCTTGAGCAACGGACATTCCGGTTTGTAGTGGTCGTGTTTTCCGCATTTGAAACATGATCCTCTTGATTTAGATTTCTTGCCTTCATCTTATCTTAAAGGTTTTGTTTGGTTTCTATAATTGATGAGATTTTTGTCCGAGTGTTGGACTTCATTCTTTAGGAGATATCTGGGACATTTTCTCACAAACAGCCTCATGTCTTCACTTGAGCTTTCATCTTCATCACTAGAATTAATCACATAAGAGTTATTGGTGGAGTACTTTGAGCTTGAAGCCTTTAATGCGACAAACTTATTTTCAATGTCTTTTAGTTTTCCCTTCTTTTCCTTTTTCTCATGCTTATTGAGATTTATGAGCTCTTGGTCATGCTCTTGAAGCTTTCCAAACAGTGTTGTCATGTCGAGTGTAGCTAGATTGTTTTCTTCATTGATAGATTTAACTTTAGGATTCCATTTCCTATTAAGACATCTTAAAATTTTGTTAGTAGCAACAGCATTGGGAGTAACATGACCAAGAGTGTGTAAGCGATTGATTATATGAGAAAATCTATTTTGCATATCAACAATGGTTTCACCATGCTTCATGTGAAAGAGATCAAACTCTTGAGTTAATGTATTGATTCTAGCAAGCTTAACATCATTTGTTCCTTCATGGGAAATTTGTAGAGCATCCCACATTACCTTAGCAATTGCATAATGTGATACTCTAAAATATTCATCAACACCTAAAGAAGCAATAGGCATATTTCTACCTTTCCAATCATAGCTATACTTTTTCTCATCTTCCTCATCCCATAGTGCTTCCGGTTTTGGTATGGTAATGTTATCCTCATTGGTCATGGTTATTTGCATAGGACCATCCTCGATAACTTTCCATATATTTCTATTAACAGAGTTAATATGCACACGCATACAATCTTTCCAATAGCTATAGTTTTCACCGGTGAAAATAGGAGCTCTCGTATAAGCCCCTTTTGGATCGTTCTCCATTTTCTACAAAGTAATATGTGAAGCACCTGATGAACCGATGCTCTGATACCACTTGATAGACGATGTGACTAATCTAGAATGGGGGTTGAATAGATCGTTTAAAATAATTTGCGCTTTTTAAAATTGTTTTCAGAAAAATATTTGAAAGCTTCTTGGAATCCCCAATCATCTAAGTGATCCTCTATTGAAAAGATCAGATGTGCATAACTGTATGGGATATAATGACAAAATAAGAATCAATGTGTTTTACTCAATTGATCAATCACTTATACACCATCAATGATTATTAATTACTACCAATGAGTTGAATGAAATAACGATAGGCATAATGAATAATTTATGGATTAGTCAATTTGTCAAACACCTTGTGAGAAAATCACCTTAGGTTTGGTTTTACTAAATTGTAGTGGTGAGTTTTCTTAGGTATCAATCAAAAGGATTGTTACCAATGTTTTGAAATGAACTCAACACACACAATTTCAATAAATGCAGATTTGACAAATTAATTTTCACACAGTATAGTAATTAAGTATAGAGATAAAGAAAAAGCAGAAGCACGCACGATTTGTTAAGGCAGTTCCCCTTGTCGTCCTCGCGTAGGGTACGTCTGCCCCCAATTCTAGAATCTAGAATTGAGATATTTGATATTAAGTTTCAAATGATACAAGAGAAGAGATGGTTCACAATACAAACAAACCAATGTTGCTGAAGTAAAAATCTTCTTCCCTTTCCTTGGTTTGAGCAAAACCAAGTGCCAAATTCTTCGAACAAACCTCCGGTTACCACTACTTGATTAAGAAAACCCACCATTTCTTAATCCTTTCACTCGGCTGGTTTCGATCGCAAGTAATTTGACCCCAAATCAATCTTCACAATCCTCCGGTTACCGTTACTTGATTAAGCAAACCCACGTTTCTTAATCCTTTCACTCGGTTGAATTCAATGAAGCAAAGACTTGTGCAAAAACTCTCGCACCAATAGGAATCTTGGTGGAGAAAATCCCAATGATTTTATTCAGGAACAACCCACAATTGCTCAACCCAAATCTGAATTGAATTCTTGATTTGAACTTTATCACCACAGCAATTTTCTTGAATCAACAACCATGATTATGTGAAGATGTTGATTTTTGAGAAGAGAGGATGAAGATGATGATGAGCACTATGTATATCTTTCACTAGTTCTTGTTGGCTTCCCATAATGATGCATAATGAATATATATATATATATATATATATATATATATATATATATATATATATATATATATATATATATATATATATATATATATATATATATATATATATATATATATATATATGTTACCTAATAGACTAGACACACAAACATAGCAGAAAATCAGATGTGGCAAGCGAGCGGTCGACTCAACCAGAAGCAGGGGTCGGCGCGGCACAACCTGCACTAGGAGAGAAAATTGTTTTGAAGTGTAATGCATCGAACGCTTTAGGACTTGCGTCAATGCAAACATTGAATATTCTGATTCCCAGGTTGAGTCGGCCAGAAGGGTTGACGTGTTACATCCAATAGTCATAGAGAATTCCATTTTGAAGTGAGATGCGTGGACCGTTTTAGGGCTTGCGTCGATGAAAACTTTGAATGCTTTGATTTTCATTTTGAGTCGACCGGAAGGGTTGAACTGATACATCCAGGACTTGATTGAAGATGGTGATTCAACCGCAAATATCTTTGAGTCAACGCACAAATTGGATTTTCTCAAAAATACTTGTTTTTGGAGATCTTCATTCCAATCATTTCATTGCAAGATTGTTCATAGGACTAACCCAAATAGAGAGAGAGAGATTAATAGTCGTTTTGACATCATTAAAATACTTATAGAGGAACTTTGCCCTTACAATTTCCCTCCCGCTGGCTGAGTAACAAGATCCTTGAGGTACTTAGGGACTAAAATCTTTCTGGTGGCCACATAGTAGTGGACCCCCATCCCTGAAATATTAAGCTTGACACCTGGATTCAAGACTTGGATTTGTTTCACTACATTTTCAAAGCTCGCCTTAGAAGCGGACAAGACGTCATCCATCGCAAGTTGGAATCGACCGACCAGCTCAGCCCGAGTCTTCAGAACCTTTGCCTCTTCGGGCTCATCCTCTGCGGGCGCAACTTCAGCAGTTAAGGTTACTACATTCTCCTCCAAGACCTTTTTCTCGAGCAGCCACAATTTGTGCTCCTCGGACAATTTCCGAAGGTTCTCCTTTGCCAGCTTGTAAGTGTTATCCCTTTCGGTGTGCCCCTTCTCGACCTCGGTCAGTTTGGTCCATAACTTTTTCAGCTCGACCTCCTGAGAAGGATCCTCTTCAGTGTAGGCCACAACCATCTCCAGTATCTGCATCAAACCCCTAGCGTCTTGCGCCAGTTCCTCCCTCTTCTCCGGGCGATCCAATCCCTCAAGATGAAGTGATTCAACCTAAGGGAGTTGTTAGTTCTCTTTTTTTAGGATTGGCTTAATTTTTGTAAAACAAATAATAGCAGCAATAATGTAATGTAGAATAGGATGTACAAACTTGCTAAGAAGAACAGGTACAACAAGAAGTCCTATTACAATGTCAGAACATGTTGTGTTGAACTTTTTCAACAATTGGAACAACATGTCGAAGAAGATGTCTTGACATCGCGCCTGCTGAGCTGGATTAATGAGATTCAGTTTGTTCTCAACATTGGCAGAATATTCAGGAGAATATTATGCATCCTATGTGGCATATATTTAAAGGTCCAGAAAATTCAATCAGAAATCAAGGAGAATGAAGACTTTCTAAATAAGGAGATTATTTAGGAAAGTAAAGATTGAAGACATTTCTTGGGGCAGAAGTTTCTACAGTTTGTTACAGCTGATTTGCTGTGATTGAAGGCCTAAAAACAGTTGGGTAACAAGTTATAAATAGAAGGTTTTATAACCTAGAAAATATACGGCTCAAGATGTATAAGTCTAGGGTTTTGTCAAGGTAAACCTCCTGAGTTGTGGGAAGGTTACCATGTTCACCTTGAAGCCTGTAGGTAAGAGGTGCATTGTTCTTGGAGGAAGCTTTGAAGCAACTCTAGGATGTGTTAGGAGAAAAGCTAACAAATAGTGTAGTTTGGCTTAGAGACTTAGCTAGGTTGTCATGGAAGTGTGTCTTCCAAACTGTCTATCTGTGTGATCAGAATCTTGGTGAAGGGTCGTCTATGTAGTGACTGAGGTGTTGACTGCTAGATATCATTGCGATGATTGGAAATGGGATGGGGATATTACATATCTAGGGAGTACCTAGGTAGAAGGGTCATTGGGTAGTGATTAAGTGCGTAGATCGTCAACGGGTGTGTTGGCTATAGGGTCTACAAATTGATATTGCTGATAGTGGACTTCATTCCTGGCTTGGTAGCCCCCAGAGTAGGTGTTGTTGTACATTGAACTGGGTAAACAAATTTGGTGTGTTTATTTTATCTTTTTAGTAATGTTTTATCTTGCTTGTGTGTTTATGTCAGATCAGATGTCTCGACATCCTTGTAGGACATCTGATTCTGATGTACCAAAATTTCAATTGGTATCAAAGCAGGCATTCTGTTCTGTTCTGGGTGAGATCCTGAGAAGATACTTTCTGGTCATGGGAAAAGAAGAAAGTATTTACTGAAAAGCGGTATGAACTTGGACAATTCATACTATTGTATGGATTATCTCTTGGAAATGATTGTTGGTTATATATGACAGGTAGTGTTTATGGGTGTTTCCATCAGGCCTGCAGCTTAGTGGGAAGCTGCTGTTTGTAGGGTTTATTTTTTAATCCTAGGTTTCCATGCTTGTACTTAGATAGTGGTGTGTCTGAACATTGTTGAGGAGTTTATTATATTCCGCTGCATATAACCCTAAAAGTATGAGAAGGATACTAGGGTTGTTACCCTCAACATAATATATGCTGACGTTTTCAACTGTATTAAAAGTGTCAAAAATACTTGAGATTTACCTCAAGTCCACTCATAAAGACATTTTTCAATAAGCTTGATGAAAATCAATTGATCAATGATGCCCATATACATCTGCATATTGACCTCGAAGACTGTCAAGGATGGTGTGTCACAAGAAGAAGGAACTGATGTTCTATAGGATGTTAGAACATTACTTCAGCAGATATGCAACTACCAGTTGAAGAACGGGTGTTTTGGGTGCTGGAAAAAAAATATTATGAATACTTTTTGTTTGGAACCTACTCCTGATCTGGAAGAGGAGGCATCTGGTTTGTGCAAGTTGATTAGGACACGATCAACAGTTTATCTACTCCATGTGTCAGGCTTATGGGATTATAGAGGTTGAGATCCATGCTCTTGAGAAGAACTCATAAAGGAATCTCCACAAGATCCTTTATGTATATGAGATGAGCTCGTATCTGGAAGATCCTTTTTATCAAAGGAACCATATTAATGGAATCCTGTTTGTGACCATAGAACATATTATGTTTGAAGAGGAGTATTATGATCCAACCACAGTGTTTGATGCTCTTGAGTATTGTTTTAATTGCCCTTGAGGAAGAGAATTTGTAATTCTCTTTGTGTACCCTCAGAAGTTGTTGAAAAAGATCCTGTTGTCAAAGGTTAATATGAATGATGTCATGCAGAATGTCGTGATATCTTTGAAGATGTTAAAATTTGAAGGGCATTTCTTTTGAATAATCAAGGGAAACAGATGCTTTGAAAAGTATTTTTTTTGTGTCATGCCTAGCAGAGTCTGTTCCAGAGACCTAATAGAGGGAATTTCCTCTGTAGGTACATACAATGGAATCCACCATCTCAAAGTCAGACATGAGGTCTAAAGAAAAGCTTATTGAGATGTGGCTCGTGCAATCCCCTGCATATGCTGGTAGTCTGATCCTGAAGATTGATCAGTTGTTGTTGGTTTGTTTCCTTGTGTTAACCCCCACAAGAGTTGATTATAAGTTACTATGGAAGTTACCCCCAGAACCATAGTAAGAATGGATGATATCGTATCTGATGTAGGGACATCATTTCTAGGTGTGTGCTTCCTCTAAAAAGGAAGTTGTTGTGTAGATCATGAGGTGAGTATTATTGTTCACCAGTGAAGTTCAAAGTTGGAATGTTTGATCATGATGGAGCTGAAGACTAGTCTCTGACCAATTCTAGAATGTTGAAAGGATCCTCTTGTGTTAAACAATAAAGAAGAAGGATGTCAGTTCAAGTGCTCTAACATTTGTTGAAAAGGAGTATCATCTGTAATTGTGTATGTGGGCAAGTTTTTCCTCTGATTACAAATATCTTGTTAGGAGCTAAGTATAAGTCTGATATTGTGAAGACGTGCATGTTACTAATGATAAAGACCTTGTCGGGAGTTGAGTAATTATCTGAGGTATGGATGCAAATCTACTATCTAAACTGATGATTCGGATATTTTTGAGTTTATAGTGTTTAGGTGGCTGTAGATGTAATCTTTTGTAATCTTCTCCTAAAAATACTATCAAGATTAATAATCTCTTTGGATGATAAATCAAGAACTGAATTATTAGGATTTGTGAAGAAAGGTTGATGTCCTAAATGATATTGTAACATCATTTTGTAAAGGAAGGTTTGGGATTATGATTATGGAAGATTGAGGATCAACATGGTTGTCAAAAGAAGGAGTTTCGACTTTGTGGATTAGAAGATGCAGATCCTGATCCTGTATTTAGTAGTATGCTTAGTGACTACATAACTACTATGTTAAAGACTTCACTAGTACCAGCAATTTCTAGTGATTGATAGAGCAAGGGAATATGAAGAAGGTGGTTTTCCTCTGTTGCAAGTATGTCAGCCTGGTGTGCTTAAAACAAGCTATTTGAGGGATTGTGTTTGTCCAAGTATGTGTTCACGATATCTTGGTTATCCAAAGAGGTGTGGATATTTGTATGGTTATGTAGGGCCATGTATCATACATTACCTTGTCAAAATCTGAAGACCTGGAGTTGGTATATCAGATTTAGGATGAGTTATTTTCACAACAGTGTGAATATGTTTTAGTGAGTGCGTGAAGTCTCTTGTTTATCTTTTGGTGTCCAAGTGTTCATCCTCAGCAGAAGCCTTGTTTTTCCATGATAGGGGGGCTTAGAACCTATATATGGTTATTTTTGTAGTAGTTATGGAGCTTGCGCTTGTGAAGATTACAGGAAACATGTTGCGACCTGTGGCTACTAAGTGTAGATGTCTATGCCCTTGTTGGGTCTATGTGGTTCTAGTCAGGAGAAGCTAGTATATTCTGTGTTCTCCAAGAGTTGAGCTTAAGGTCAAGTCACTGACCTAACCTGGAATGTTTTGGCTTCCATGATTAGATGTCTTGTCGAAGATTCAACAAGTATCACAGGTGTGAAGAAGAAAGTTGTCAGTTTTACCTAGTGTGAGAAGCTTACTACAGAATATAGTGAGAGAATATTTCTGTTGTGAGACCTTGTGAGATCCTCTTGTGAGAATGGGGAGTTTGTTAAATGGCATGGATGGAAATAAGTCCCTTGGATGATGATTCTAGAACCAAAGCAGATAAGTTCTGTGGTAATGTTACTGATGTCTCAAATGATTTTGGAACATCATTTTTTATGATAGTCTATTAAAGATACTTGGAACTATGAATCTAAATATTCAAACTCCACATTTATTAGTGGAAGTTATGTCTATGGTGTTGAATAAGGAGATTCTGATTGAAGGAGAAGTATGCTCAAGCAATGTATAACTACCATATTGGTTTGAAGACTTTACTAGTGTCAGCAAATACTAGTAATATGCAGAAGGAGGATTTAATCAGCACATTGGTTAAGGGGCACTCCCTCTGTTGGAGAGTCTAAATATTAGTAAAAATTTTAAGCACACTAAGAAATGGTTGGAAGTTGGTTTCAGACTATGGTTACATGACATCTTAGCCACCCAAAGAGTCATGATAATATGTGTGGAGGTGTAAGGGCATGAATCAGAGATGTCCTTGTTATGTGACTAGTTCAGGGTGCTTGGAGTTATTCCCATTGAACTAGTGGGTGTTTAGTGTTGTGTTTTCTCCATAATAAAGTTTTTGATTGTCCATGACAGGAGAAGTCAGTGGACTAATTGGGTTGTTTGGAGCTTGTGATGTTCAAGCATATGGAGTTATTGCCCTCCTATGAGGATGATGTTGGATAACATGTTGAGACATGTTGCTACTAGATGTAGCTATTTATGTCCTTATGATTCTCTGAAGACTCTAGCTATATGTTGCTAGAGTATACCACCCTTCTCCAAGAGGATGTGTTGGTTCTGCGAGAATTTATTTTTCTCTGCAGTAGTGAATGGGATAAAGAAGACTATTTTGTTGGTTGTTAGAAGATGTTGACTCTGGTTATGATGTTAAGGATGATGTCCAGGACATCTCTCCTTTGAAGAAGTCTGCAAGCAAGAAGCTTTCAATCAAGGTGCCTGATGCTCCTCTTGACAACACTTCCTTCCATTCTATTGGCAATGTTGAAAAATGGAAATATGTGTTTCAAAGAACAATTGCCCTTGAAAGAGAATTAGGAGCAGGTGCACTGGAGTGCAAAGAAATTATGGAGATGATTCCTTTTGTTGGCTTGTGCTGATCACAGAAGTAAGGAATATAGGAAGGCATTTGTGTTAAATTTTCCCTTGCTAACATCAATAGTTATCTGGGCGAGTATGAAGATGATTACTGTAAGTTGGAAGTGACTGTTAATCAGGTGTGCAAAGCCATTACTGCAAATCAAAGCATGCAGGAACCTGCGCACCGACTGTGTGTTCTAATGGGAGCTTCTTAAAGGATTTCTATGCATAATGAAAATGATTGATAAAAAACCAGTTTGATTAGGTTATATGGAGTTGATGTACCACATGATGTCTTAACATCATGATTGATTGATGGTTGTTTTGTTTAATGCTTGGGATTGTTCATGTGAAGTTGGATGCTTAAGCATTATTGTGAGAAGTGTCATTTTTGACTATGTGTAGCATGCTTGATGAATGCATTGCTACCTTGTTGAAGACTCCACTAGTATCAACAACTACTAGTGGATACAAAGGCAGAAGGTTGCTAACATATATTGAGGTCTGAGCAGAGCATCTTGAAGTGGTATTTTTTGCTGCAAGTCACTCTAAAAAAGGTTTGGTGATCTGGATATTATTAAAGCTTTTAAGTAAACTAAGAGTTTTTGGAGTTTGTGAGTGACTTCACACCTAGTATGCATGACATCTTGCCTATTCAAAAGGTCATGATATAGATTGTGCTTATGATAAGGCAATGATCAAATGTATCCTTGTTTTGTGAAGAACTCAGGGTTCCTGGAAGTATTCTCAAGGAGTGAGAATATTTGACTCTAGTTTGACTCTACTGAGGGAGTCAAGGTTCAGCATATGCAGGAAGTGCTGAAGTTTCTCATCTAGTCTTCATCTTCAAATGGAGCATTAGTTACTCATGACAAAGGGAGTTATATGGATATTTGTAAATTGTTGCTGTAATGATACATGTATTATCAAGCCAGAATATTGTTCACTTTTGTAAAGGTTCTATGAGGAAATGATGTTGAAACAACATGTTGTGACATTGTGAAGTTATGGATAAACTTAACAAGACATGGTGGTTTCTAATTATGAAAATCCCGGTGAAGATCATAATATCACACATCTCTTAGAAGTGTATTGGGAAGTCTGGGAGAAATTATTTTTCTCTATAGATTTCAAAAAGACTCCTTGAGGGTCTATATTATGAAGAGGTGTCACAAATGTAATATTTTGTTATCTTAGTATATGTCACTAAGTCTAAGTGAAAGAAGAACACTTAGAATACAATATGAACAGGTGAATAATCTGGTGAAGCATCCCTGATTGGTGAGAGAAGATGTGTTGATCACTGAAATAAGAAGATAATGTCTGACTAAGTGTCAGGACATTATACAGGACATGTGCCTGCATGGTCAACTTAGGGTGGAGTGACCTATGTGTTCAAACACGTGGCTGTAAATAGGAGGAGAAAAATGTGTCTGACTATGCATGTGTGTGTACTGGAAGTAGCTACAACATTCAAAACCATTATGGATGGTGTGCATTGATACTTGAAGTTTTCTCCTCAAATATCGTTTCCTTTTGACCAAGATTGGTGCTATAATCTAGGATCGTTATTTTCCAAGTAAAAATCCAAGTTATTTATAGAGAGTTCTCCATTTCTCTATAACCACGTGAGCTTATTGAGCCCATAATTCTTATGGCTTTTATTCGAGTTTGGGTAAGTTGTGCTTGTCTGGTATTATGAAGGTCTCCTTTGCCAAGTTTTAGCTATAAAGGGGGAGAAAGGTGAATTAGCTCAGATGTTGCTGCTTCCACAAGTGGTTATTATTAATGTTCATAGATGTCAAAATAAGATGTCAAGTGGTTATTATTTGTGACACATGTTTGTGACCTGTGATATGAGTTATGAACACAGTTGTGACCTGCGTTCTGAGTTATCAGGGGCAGTGGTTGATTTGGTCTTAAGGAGTTATTGAGAGTTCTCTTATTCCACCATTGGTCTTCTATGTTTAGAATGTGTTCCTGCATTAAGGGGGAGTACAAGTTTTCTTCTTCTATCTTCTTCCTCGTGTGAATCAACCAAACTTTAGGACTTTCCTTCCTTTTATCCTGAAACTGATGTTCGTTGGTGCTGATGCAATTGAGTTCTTCAGAGTGATGCAAAGAAGATGTCTAACAAGATGCTGAGACATCATTTTCAACTGAAGATCTATAGTTGTGTGCAGCAACTTCTGAATTGCTGCAAATTGTTTTTTAGATTATTTATTTTAGCCAAAATTTTCCAAAGGGGGAGATTGTTAGTTCTCTTGTTTTAGGATTGGCTTAATTTTTGTAAAAAAAATAATAGCAGCAATAATGTAATGTAGAATAGGATGTGAAAACTTTCTAAGAAGAACAGGTACAACAAGAAGTCCTATTACAATGTCATAACATGTTGTGTTGAACTTTTTCAAAAACTGGAACAACATGTCGAAGAAGATGTCTTGACATCGCGCCTACTGAGCTGGATTAATGAGATTCAGTTTGTTCTCAACATTGGCAGAATATTCAGGAGAATATTATGCATCCTATGTGGCGCATATTTAAAGGTCCGAAAAATTCAATCAGAAATCAAGGAGAATGAAGACTTTCTAAATAAGGAGATTATTTAGGAAAGTAAAGATTGAAGATATTTCTTAGGGCAGAAGTTTCTGCAGTTTGTTACATCTGATTTACTGTCATTGAAGGCCCAAAACTAGTTGGGTAACAAGTTATAAATATAAGGGTTTGTAACCTAGAAAAGATACGGCTCAAGATGTAGAAGTCTAGGGTTTTGTCAAGGTAAATCTTCCGTGTTGTGGGAAGGTTACCATGCTCACCTCAAAGCCTGTAGGTAAGAGGTGCATTGTTCTTGGAGGAAGCTTTGAAGCAACTCCAGGATGTGTTAGGAGCAAATCTAACAAACAATGGAGTTTGGCTTAGAGACTTAGCTAGGTTGTTATTGAAGTGTATCTTCCAAACTGTCTATCTGCGTGGTCAAAATCCTGGTGAAGGGCCGTCTATGCAGTGACTGAGGTGTTGACTGCTAGACATCATTATGATGATTGGAAGTGGGATGGGGATATTCCATATCTAGGGAGGACCTAGGTAGAAGTGTCATTGGGTAGTGATTAAGTTTGTAGACCGTCAACGGGTGTGTTGGTTGTAGGGTCTGCAAATTGATACTGCTGATAGTGGACTTCATTCCTGGCTTGGTAGCCCCCAGAATAGGTGTTGTTGTACATTAAGCTGGGTAAACAATTTTGGTGTATTTTTTATCTTATCAGTACTGTTTTATCTTGCTTGTGTGTTTGTCAGATCAGATGTCTCAACATCCTTGTAGGACATCTGAGTCTGCTGTACCAGAATTTCAGGAGTTGCAAAGCAGCACCCTCAAAGAAGGCCCTTTCCAGCCAACAAGGAGACAGGTCGTACTTCCCCTTCCCCTTCTCACTAGTCAAATCAATGATGCCCTCAATATGTGACCTTTTTCCTTCAAAGACACTGGAACAGGGGATAGAGTATCGACAACTGGGCCTGATGATGAATTGCTCGACCTGGACGTTGGAGTCGTCTCCGTACCAGCCTGGGCATCCTTCAACGCCTTCTTCACCTTCGAGGCAAGATTCTTCGTCATGCGCTCCTGGGCAAAATTCATATTATCTGCAAATAAATAAATAAATCAAAGTTAGCAAACGAGGACATAGATGTCAAGCACATAAAGTTATTCGAAACATAAAGCAAATACCCAAGTACAAAACAGGGTCCTCTCTTTCGAAGAGATCCTTAACGCCTATCAGGCCCGGTTCATAAACGATATCCTCGTTTTTGTCTTTAATCGGTTTTCCTCCTCGGGCCACGCACTGAACACGAGGAATCCTCACAACAAAGGTTGCTGAACGGGAAAAGATGGTTTGGTCCTCGTCGCCAAGTTGTCCCTCTTTCCACACATGGGTCTCCAACTTCCTATCAAAATGCTTCTTGGTCCACTGGAAGGGAAACTTGCGAACCAACTTGGTTAGATGCTCCCCCAGCTCGATTCGGACAGGAGCTCCATCCTCATCATACTCTGGGGCGACCCGGAAAATGTTTAACATGGCCCTGCCCGAAACTGGCTGGACAAGTATGTACTTGTCTTTAAAAAATCTTAGACTCCAAGTAAGCCTTGAACAGCTTCCCGTTGGCCTGTTTCAAAGCGACCCATCCATGCAGGCCATTAACCTTGCTCCTCTGAAGATGGACGTAGTAGAAGAACAAAGGCATAGTAGCCCCTATCTTTAAGTAATCGCACACAACCTCAAATTCCCCTATAAAGGCAATCTCGTAAGGGTGCAGTTGAGAGGGAGCCAGCTGAAGGTTCCTGAAAACATCCACTTGGAAGTCCATAAAAGGGAAATTAAGGCCCATCTTTTGGAACAAGATGTCATACATAGGGATCCTCCGCTTGTTATACCTCGAGCAAATCTGACTCTTCTTTTTGGGAATCCAGATAACCATTCCTCCTGGTCATCCCCTCCGTCCACGTATGAATCCACCTCAATGAAAACATCATCCGGATTCTTGACAAAATAGGATACATGCTCCCATGGGTCCGCCGCGACCCAAGTCCTTGGATCATCGTCATCCTCACGAACGAGTAACCCCCTAGTCAGCGGGAACCATATCAGCGTCCTCCTCCACGATGTACCGATCAGGTTCGTTCGACTTAGGCTCAGATACCCCCGAGTAGTTCAACTCGCTAGGGGTCTCGTCAGTAGAATTCTGGGAATATTCGATGGGCTCGGTCGGGAGGTCGTCTCCGACATTATCAGTCATATTACCTGAAAAGTAGAGGATATATGTGAGTTTGATATTAGTGTCAAAACCACCCTTCCACCACTAATCAAGTGAAAGGACACTAAGGAACGAGGACCCTATCCCTGACCAGAGCCCACACTTAGGCATCTAGCAGACAATCATTCCCCCTCGACAGAACGAGCTGAGATTAACAGGAACGCTCAAGTCACCGACAAGAATCATCTACGGTTCATCATAAACGCCGCTATTATTCCAGGCTCGTCCAGGAATTACCTATGGCGGCTCTGATGATTCCAACCCATTGAACCATCATCTGCCACCAACACTCTCCCAAGAACTTCCTAACAAACAATGCCCTCCGTCGGGCACCACCGGTCGATGGCTCTCCCAGACCAGCTAGACCAACTACGTCCGACAGACACTTCTCTGTCTGCTCGACATCAAGTCGACCAGACAACTAGGGGCCGACCAGATCGATGCCCGTAATCTACCTTGTCCTCGAAACTAACGGCTAGTTGCAGGCACATCTGCCTGGTTTGACCAAGTCCTGGCAGTTCCTATATTCACAGACCCGGATATATAAGCCCAAAAATAGGAATCAATGGCTACGCGTTAGGGGTATTATATAAACCCTTACACTTGTGAGGCCCAGGTATTCACTATTCATCTCTGAAACCCTAATATTCTGCTTGTATCTCTTGGCTCCCACACTTACTTGATCGTCGGAGTGCCTTTCAGGTACAATCCCCCTCCTTTTCGTCGACCTTTCTAACCCGTCAAAGATCATCCTTCGACCAACTTACAAGTTCTGATTAACCGATAAGATCAAATAGAAATTCGAATGTTACAATAAATACCTTTAACTGATTGGAGGGGCCAGAAATTTGACATTTATAATATATAAACTATGAGAGGAATTTAAAATTTCTTAATGTTATTTATCATTTAGAATTTCTTAAATTTAATTTGAATAAAACACTTCTTAAATTTTCATCATTTCAACAATTTACCACATTCTTTGTCCAAACAAAATTTTGATTAAATTATTTTAAATTTTTCAAAAAAATTTATTTCTCTTTTATGTGTCAAATTGTGTATTATTAATCTTTAAAAATTTTAAATTGGTCTCTATTTTTTGCAAAAAAATTCAAATTGACCCCCTAAAATTTTCAAAAAATAACGAACAAGTCATTAATAATTTTCAAATTTCATAATTGGTCTACTTAAACTTTCAAAAATTCTAAATTTTAAATTTGATAAAATGATAAATAAAAAATTACAATAACTAAATTTAATTAAATTATTTAAATTATTTTAAATTTATTTATCATAAATTTTCTATTACCTTGTCCAAAAACACCATAATCTTTTCTTTAATTAAGTTATAAACTTTATTTAAAGTTATATAATGAAAGCAGTACAATGATTTTGTTGCTGATGTTACGCCTCAAAAGCAAAAATGTCTCCTTGGACCACATTTTATTTTATTTTAAAAAATATCCAAAGCAAGACCAAAATGGACCCCCTTAATCTCTACGTGGAAGAATATCATCCACTTTTTATCTCAAACAATGCGACAAGATTATTGTTAACCTTTCCTTTTCATCTTTCATTCACCCACACCCTATTTTTTTAATGCAAAAAATCACACAACTCCGAGAATCTAAAATATTACTTACCTTTAATATTTGTTTTAATATTTTTTAGATATAGATATAGATAGATAAAGTAAATTTATTCTTATAATAAAAATTGGAGTAAGTAATAATCTATGTCTCATCAATTATCTAGTCTAGCTATTAAAATTAAATGCTACCAAACTACTAAAAAAGTCATTTCCTTTAAATTAATAATACTACTAAAATGATATATTTTATTCAATCAAATGTTGATGATATTTGATAATATAAAACCACTTCTATTTTTTCAATTCTTATTCTATTTCACTTCTTTTCTACATTTGTTTTTTATTTCATTTCTACTTTCTTCTCTCTTGCATTTTTCTCTATAATATTTTCACTTTCATTTTAATTTTCTCTTTTAATTCTCTCTTTTCTTTTTTATTTTTATAAACATAAATAAATTAATAAATTAAATTAATATAACTATTAAAAAAATTATTTTTAAATGTCAAAATTATTAATAATTATTAAAAAATATTTAAATATTAAAATTTCTATTTTTTTTTCACGGATCATTATCAACAAAATACCTATTTTATTTTAGTTAACATTATATTTCTTTGAAACAAAAAATTTCTTATTTTCAAATGTCAATATTTCTATTTTTTTTTCAAGGAATTATAAGCAAAATACCTATTTTTATATTAATTAACAATATATTTATTTGAGACATAAAATTCTTATTTTCAAATGTCAAAATTTCTATTTTCTCTCTCTCAAATTTCTCCTTTCTCTTTTATTTTTCTAAACATAAACAAATCAATAAATTGAATTAACATAAATATTAAAAAAAAAAAATTAAATGTCAAAATTATTCATAATTATTAAAAATATTATTTTTAAATTCAAAATTTTTACTTTTTTCATAGATCAACAAAATACTTATTTTATTTTAATTAATATTATACTTATTTGAGACACAAAATTTTTATTTTCAAATATCAATATTTTTTATTTTTTTACAGGGAATTATCAACAAAATAATTATTTTTTATTGTAATTGTCTTTATTTGAGACACAAAATTTTTATTTTCAAATGTCAAAATTTCTATTTTTCCGAAAGAGCACTATCAATAAAATAATTATTTTATTTTAATTAATAACTATCTTTATTTGAGACACAAAAGTCTTATTTTCAAATATTTAAATTAAATATATATTATTATTATTATTTATTTTATAATTAAATAACTCTTTTCAAATTTACATGTATATTTAAATAAAATTTAAATAAAATTTATATCGTATTAAATAAATTTATAACGGAACACAATGAGTTAAATTCACACAAATTTTTTTATAGATATTACTTTCAATATATATTTGAATACAAATTACTATACAAAATTATTTTAACATATACAAACACATTAATATCATTATTTTTTTACAATTATATTTATCATTCAATATTATAAATATCTAAACAAATTATATATATAATATCAAATAAATATACTCGTGCGGCTAGCATGGATAGTTTTATTAGTTTTATTTTCTCTATTCCAATTAAGTTGTATACAATTTAAAAAATAATAATTAATTGAATTAATTTTAATAATAAAATATATTAAATTTATTAAAATATTTTATCAATACTATAGTTAACAAAGTATTTTATAATTTGGATTGATATGCATGCCTATGAATTAATATATTTTATAATTGTCAATATTTTTTCTCTTTTAAATAATATTAAATTAATATTGACATATTATTTAAAAAAGTGATAATGCCGCTGTTGTGCGGAACACGAATATGTTACTAATTATAATTTATATTTTATAAGTCGATCTTTTTAAAAACAATTGTCTAGTAATTTTTTTTTCAATTTTATCTCTATTATTTTAATGGGAAAAATATTATAAATATCAATTTAATAATATTTTTATATTTTTAAATCAAATTATATGTTACTAATTATAATTTATATTTTATAAGTCGATCTTTTTAAAAACAATTGTCTAGTAATTTTTTTTTCAATTTTATCTCTATTATTTTAATGGGGAAAATATTACAAATATCAATTTAATAAATATTTTTATATTTTAAAATCAAATTTTATAAATTCAATCAATTAAGTTAAAAGCTATTAACTATACACTTATCTATTAAAAAAAATAGTATGTTATTAACATTTTTTTACTAACATACATAGCTTGGAAGGAAAAAAAAAGTTAATGGAATAGTTATATTAATTGATAAAAGTATTGAAAGCAAAAAGAAGGTCTCTTTAGCTGACAGTCATGGACATGGTCTATTAAACTGAAAAAAAAGAAGGTACTCCACAATTACAGTCTCTTGTTGTCTTTTTCCCATTTCATCAATTTCATTCCATTCAACATTTTCTCCATAAAGCAAAACTCTCTTCTTTATACCTATTTTAGGTAACAATAACTACCTAGCTAGCACTCATTTTCACACTCATCTTCAACATCTTTCTTTCTAGAATGTCTCATCTCAAATTAGACACTCAACTTTATCATATACAATGTTTTGATTTTACTAGGAAACTTCTTCCTTGTTAATGTTGGATTATTTTTGTCTTAGGCCATTCATACATAGGAGTTATGTTCATTGAAAAACTTTCTAAGTTGATATGTTTTTGTTCAATTATTACACTATGTTATGCTGCAACAAACCCTAATGATCTCAAAGTTTTGAATGATTTTAGAAAAGGATTAGAGAATCCTGAGCTTTTGAAATGGCCAGAAAAAGGAAACAATGATCCATGTGGTCCTCCTTCATGGCCTTATGTCTTCTGTTCGGAAGATAGAGTCACTCAGATTCAAGCTAAGAATCTTGGTCTCATAGGAACATTACCTCAAAACTTTAACCAACTCACAGAACTCTACAATTTAGGTCTTCAACGAAACAATCTCACTGGGATTTTACCGAGTTTTAGTGGCTTGTCGAAACTGGAATTCGCTTTCTTGGATTACAATTCATTTGATGCTATTCCATTTGATTTCTTCAATGGATTGACAAGCCTTAGGGTTTTGTCTTTGGAAGAAAATCAACTCAATGTGAGTACTAATGGTTGGTTATTTCCTTCGGATTTGGATAAATCGGTTCAGTTAACTAATCTTTCTTTCGTTCATTGTAATTTGGTTGGATCTTTGCCTGATTTTCTAGGCACATTGTCATCTCTCACAAATCTAAGGCTTTCAAACAACAGACTTTCCGGTACGATTCCAGCTACTTTTTCTCAATCTTCAATTCAGGTTCTGTGGTTGAATAATCAAGAAGGAGAAGGTGGTTTTACAGGTTCTATCGATGTTATTGCTTCGATGGTTTTCGTAACGCAGATTTGGCTACACGGAAACAAGTTTTCAGGTACGATTCCAAAGAACATTGGAAATCTCACTTCCCTGAATGAACTCAACCTTAACAGTAATCAATTTGTTGGGTTGATTCCACAATCCTTAGCAGAAATGAACCTCGAGTTACTTGTTTTGAACAATAACATGCTAATGGGTCCAATACCGAAGTTTAAAGCTGCAAACTTTACTTATGATGATAATCTCTTTTGCCAAACTGAGCCTGGAGTTGAATGTTCTCAACAGGTTACATCACTTTTGGATTTTCTGGCTAATCTGAATTATCCGTCGTTTCTAATTTCCGATTGGTCAGGTAATAAACCATGCACAAGTAGCACAGGACCATGGTTTGGATTGAGCTGCAATTCCTCTGAGGTATCTTTAATTAATCTACCAAAGCATAAGCTTAATGGTAGTTTGAGTCCTTCACTTGCGAAGTTAGAATCACTTCTCGAAATTAGGCTTGCTGGAAATAATATATCTGGCGTAGTTCCGAGTGATTTTACTAAATTGAAATCCTTGAGATTGTTGGATTTGAGTGACAATAATATTGAATCTCCTTTGCCGAATTTTCGTGATGGTGTGAAGGTTATTACCGTTGGTAATCCTTCTCTTAATAATCAAACTGGAGGGAGTGTTAGTCCTGTTACTAGCGGCCCGAGTTTGGAAAACAACTCGACACACTCTTCAGCGTCATATAATCAGCTAGTTCCAAGCTCACATCACAGAAGATTCAAGACAGTAGCAATATTGGTTGGAGTTGCAGTGTTTGCAGTTGTAGTGTCTTTTATTGTTTATCTCTTTTTATGTTTCTTTAAGAAGGATAAAAACTCCTTGGATGCTCCGAGTTCCATTGTGGTTCACTCTCGAGATTCATCTGATCCATACAACGGAATTAAAATTGCTGTTTCAAGCAATAACACTGGAAGCTTAACAGAAAAATCTGGGACGAGTTCTCTGACTAACTTAAGTGGTGAAACTAAAAACTCTCACCTAATTGAGGTTGGAAACCATGTCATATCGGTGCAAATGCTACGCAAGGTTACTAACGATTTTGCATCGGAAAATGAGCTAGGCCGTGGTGGATTTGGAACTGTTTACAAAGGTGAATTAGAAGATGGAACCAAGATAGCAGTAAAGAGAATGGAGAATGGAACTATCGGAAATAAGGGAGTGGAAGAGTTTCAAGCTGAAATAGATGTTCTTTCCAAGGTTCGTCATCGACATTTGGTATCTCTTTTGGGGCATTCCATTGAAGGAAATGAAAGACTTCTAGTTTATGAATATATGCCACTTGGTGCTCTAAGTCAGCATCTTTTTCATTGGAAAAAATTGGACTTAAAGCCTTTGTCTTGGTCACAAAGGCTTGTAATAGCACTAGATGTTGCTAGAGCAATGGAATATCTTCACGGTCTTACCCGCGAGACCTTCATTCACAGAGATCTCAAGTCTTCTAATATTCTACTAGGTCACGATTTTCGTGCAAAAGTTTCGGATTTCGGTCTTGTGAAGCTTGCCCCAGATGGTGAAAAATCTGTAGTAACAAAACTTGCTGGGACTTTCGGTTACTTAGCCCCGGAATATGCAGGTATGACCTTGCTTTATATTTTTCATCCTTCTAAATTATAACATGAAATAGTTGTAGAAATTGTATCTCAGTGTTTATGGTTATGTGTTTCAGTGATGGGGAAAATCACCACAAAAGTTGATGTATTCAGCTACGGTGTCGTGTTAATGGAGCTTCTAACCGGTCTAACGGCCCTTGATGAGAGCCGGTCAGAGGAAATCCGATACTTGGCCGAATGGTTTTGGCGAGTTAAATCGAACAATGAAAAGCTTATGGCTGCAATTGATCCAGCTTTGGAACAAAACAAAGAATCATGTGAAAGTATAACTATTGTAGCAGAACTTGCTGGACATTGCACTGCTAGGGAAGCATACCATAGGCCAGATATGAGTCATGCTGTCAACGTACTATCAGCCTTAGTGGAGAAATGGCGACCAGTTTCCGATGAATTTAACGATTCGTATTCTGCCGTTGACGGCACTCGACCACTTCCTCAAATGTTGAAAATTTGGAAGGATGCAGAAAACAATGAGTTTAGTTATAGTAGTACTTCTGCTAGTCTTGAAGACAGTAAAGGAAGTATTGCACTGAGGCCTAATGGATTTGCTGACTCCTTCACTTCTGCTGATGCTAGATGATTATGAGTTGATTTTTTTGGTTCTTGTTAATGTGTTCTTGATGAAATTGACATGGATTCTCCATGTCTGTTTTTTGTATTTTGTTTTTGTTTTTTTTTGGAGCTGAAATACTGCAGAGTACTATACCAAGATGTGGATAAATGTTGGTTTGGTCTTTTTTGTGGTCTTCCCATAAAACACAAATTCTGTTTGATAGTAATGAATCTGCGTTACAATTTACAAGACAAGTTATATTTATAAAGTGATGCTATAAGTTTCTTGTGAGATTCATATTGTACAAGTTTGATTATTGTATTAACATGTGATACCAAATGAAACTGTCTAGCTTATTTTGTTCCTGCATAAACATTTTTGTAAACATGATAGGTGATAAAGCAACTATTTGCTCTCTAAACTAAGGTTGTAATCAAATTCATATTTAGGTAGCAAGAATTGATAGTTTCTCCCCCTCTAAAGAATGATCCTCACTACGTGCACTGCCACCCCAACACAACACTCTCATCCTCCAAAAACACATTCACCCATTCATCTTCCAAATCAAATACCTGACTCTAACCCCAACAAAAACCAAACCATCTCCCTAAAACACAAACCCCCCACAGACCCGACTGTAGCATGGACATCCTCCATTTCTCACCACTGCAAAAACGGCCATTTACTCCAAGCAGCTTCCGAATTCACCCGCATGAGAGAAGCTCAAGTTGAACCCAATAACATTACTCTCATCACTCTTCTCTCTGCTTGCGCTCACCGTCCCTCCCAAACCACCATCTCCTTTGGAGCCACCATACACGCACATGCTTTCAAACACGGTTTCGCCATAAACGATGTAAAGGTGGGTACTGCGTTGATTGACATGTACGCTAAATCTAGTCGTGTGGATGCCGCTAGGTTGGTGTTCGATCAAATGGGTGTCCGAAATTTGGTTTCTTGGAATACTATGATTGATGGGTATGTCAAGAATGGTGAGATTGAAAATGCACTCAAGCTGTTTGATAAATTGCCTACCAAGAATGCTGTTTCTTGGACTGTGCTTATTGGTGGGTTTCTGAAGAGAGATTGTTATGAACAAGCTCTTGAATGTTTTCGAGAAATGCAGATTGCTGGTGTTGCTCCTGATTACGTGACTATTATTGCTATCATTGCTGCGTGTGCTAACTTGGGTGCACTCGGTCTTGGATTGTGGATACACAGGCTTGTGATGAAGAAAGAGTTCAGAGATAATGTTAGAGTTTTGAATTCGTTGATAGATATGTATGCTCGATGTGGGTGCATAGAGCTTGCTCGTCAGGTGTTTAATGGGATGACTCAGCGGAATTTGGTGTCGTGGAATTCAATCATTGTTGGTTTTGCTCAAAATGGACTTGCAGGCGAGGCTCTGAGTTTTTTCCATTCAATGAAGAAGGAAGGGTTCGAGCCGAATGGAGTCAGTTACACGGGGGCACTCACAGCGTGCAGTCATGCTGGATTGATTGACGATGGACTAAAAATCTTTGCTGACATGAAGAGAGTTTGTAGAGTTTCGCCGAGGATTGAGCATTATGGTTGCATAGTGGATCTTTATAGTAGAGCAGGGAGATTGGAGGAAGCATGGGACGTCATAGAGAAAATGCCCATGAAGCCTAATGAAGTGGTGTTGGGGTCATTGCTTGCAGCTTGTAGAACTCTAGGTGACGTTGAATTGGCTGAAAAAGTGATGAAGTATCTTGTTGAATTGTACCCTGGTGGAGATTCAAATTATGTGCTTCTGTCTAACATATATGCTGCAGTTGGAAAATGGGATGGTGCGAGCAAGCTTAGGAAGGCAATGAAAGAACGTGGCTTACAAAAGAAACAAGGCTTTAGTTCCATTGAAATTGATTCTAGCATTCACAAATTTGTGTCTGGTGATAAATATCATGATGAGAAAGATAATATTTACTCAACCTTGGAGCTTCTGTCTTTTGAGCTCCAATTATATGACTTTGTTCCTGATTTATCTGGAAAAGAATCTTACGAGGAAGATTGAATTTTGCGATCGAGTTGCAGTTACATAACTCATTAAACAGCCCTAGTAATTGAGTTCAATAAATGACTCTGAAATGGTACAAATCCAAAAACATTAAGACTTCAACTTTTCCTCATGTTATGTGGCAAAAGATATATAGTCGATTTTTGTTCATATGAAACGAACTCTCTAGAAAAATCGGTGAATTTTCCTTATCCACATTACACCATGGTGGAAACTCCATCTACTCCTACATAATTAATTTATAATTCACTTCTTTGATACTATTTCTTTATTTATTTATACTAGTACGTTTCGGATTGTTTGCTTTTCTCAATGTTTCAATTTTTGTTCTCTATACTTTTCTATAGTTTTTTCCCACAACTACCTAGAGATCAGATTGGGGCCAAATCTGCATCACAAAAGCCATGTAAGGCGAAGGGATGTTGAAGATAAGTCTGGTGTAGTTGAAAACCATAGTTGAGAGTACCTTGCAAGTATTTGAGGATTCTTTTCGGTGCTTGCCAGTGAGGGATTTATCATAAACTAACATCCTTTGTAACATAGTAGTTAAGTTCAGGTCTAGTAATTGTGGCATTGAAGAGTTCTTACTACTGACTTGAATAGGGTGGGATCATCAAAAGGTGCAGAGCCAACATCTTGCAGGGATGTTCTATGTAGCAGGTCACTTAAACATTTGGAATGATTCAATGCCAGCTTGTAGTTGGTTTGTATTCTTGGTGGGGTGGTTTGTAGCACATTGCTGTGCTACAAACCACCCCACCAAGAATACAAACCAACTACAAAATTAGCATAATAACTAAACAACACCCCTCATATCAACATAACTACTTAAAGTTAGATTAAGTTAGTTATGCATATGGTGAGAGTTAGTTAGAGTTGTTATTCTTTTCTTCTTAGTACATAAGATATACAAGTAACATTGTATATCAAAGTATTGTTAGACGATGTGATCGATCTAGAAGGGGGTTGAATAGATTATCTAAAATAATTTGCGCTTTTTGAAATTATTTTTAAGAAATTTATGCGAAAGCTTCCGGAATCTCCAATCGTCTAAACGATCCTCTATTGAAAAAATCGGATATGCGAAACTGTATGGGATAGAATAACAAAGAAGGAAACAATGTGTTTTACTCAATTGGTCAATCACTTATACACTCTCAATGAATATGAATTACTTCCAATGAGTTGAATGAGATAAAACTATACACTATGAATAATTTGTGAATTAGTCAATTTGTCAAACACCTTATGAGCAAAGCACCTTAGGTTTGATTTAACTAAATTGTAGTGGTGAGTTTTCTTGGGTATCAATCAAAATGATTGTTACCAATGTTGAAAAATGATCTCAACATACCACAATTTCAGTACATGCAGATTTGACAAATTAATTTTCACAAATTATATTAATCAAGCATGAAGATAAAGAAAAAGAAGAAGAGCACACGATTTATTAAGGTAGTTCCCCTTATCGTCCTCGCGTAGGGTACGTTTGTCCCCAATTCTAGAATCTAGAATTGAGATATTTGATATTAAGTTGCAAATGATACAAGAGAAGAGAGAATTCACAATACAAACAAACCAATGTTGCTGATGTAACAATCTTCTTCCTTTCCTTGGTTTGAGCAAAACCAAGTGCCAAATTCTTCGAACAAACCTCTGATTACCGCTACTTGATTAAGCAAACCTACCGTTTCTTAATCCTTTCACTCGGTTGATTTCGATCGCAAGAAATTTGACTCCAAATCAATCTTCACAATCCTCCGGTTACTGCTACTTGGAACCTTGGAGGAGAAAATCCCACACCAATAGGAATCTTGGAGGAGAAAATCCAAACAATTTTATTCAAGAACAACCCACAATTGCTCAACCCAAATCTGAACTGAATCCTTGATTTGAACGTTATCACCATAGCAATTTTCTTGAATCAACAACCATGATTATGTGTAGATGTTAATTTTTGAGAAGAGAGGATGAAGACGATGAACACTATGTGTATCTTTCACTAGTTCTTGTTAACTTCAAATAATGATGCATAATATATATATATATATATATATATATATATATATATATATATATATATATATATATATATATATATATATATATATATATATATATATATATATATATATATATATATATATATATATATATATATATATATATATATATATATATATATATATATATATATATATAATAGCCAAGACCCACAATCATAGCAGAAAATCAGATGAAGCCAGCGAGCGGTCGACTCAAACAGAAATGGGGGTCGACGCGACACAACCCGCATACAAAGGAAAAACTGTTTTGAAGTGCAATGCGTCGACCGCTTCAGGACTTGCGTCGACTCAAACTTTGAATATTTTGATTCCCAGGTTGAGTCGACCGGAAGGGTCGACGTGACACATTCAGCAGTTTGAGGGAAATCCATTATGAAGTGAAGTACGTCGACCGCTACAGGGCTTGCGTCGACGTAATAGTTTAATATTTTGCTTTCCAGGTTGAGTCGACCGGAAGGGTCGACCTGAAACATCCAGGGCTTGATTGAAGGTGATGAGTCGACCGCACGTATCTTTGAATCGACGCACAGATTGAATTTTCTCAAAAATAAGAATTTCTGAAGATCTTCATTCCAATCATTCCATTGCAAGATTGTTCATAGGACCAACCCAAATAGAGAGAGATTAATAATCGTTTTGACATCATTAAAATACTTATAGAGGGACCTTTCCCTCACATACTCTCCATTTTTGATGATGGAAAAACAATGCTCAAATATGCTCCCCCTGAGTTTGTGCGTTTGGTAAAGCACCGCTTGCAAGCGTCATATAATCTTCTGATCTTCTGTGTGTTTGCTTCTCCCCCTTTGACAATATCAAAAAGAGAAAAAGCATAAGGTCAAGAGTAACAAAATCATTTAAGTGCAAAATCATCTACTATTTGCAACTTAATACATTAACAATCATTCACATAAAATGAGATTAGTGCGGATCATAAAGTGAAATAATTAGATAAACGCATGTAGCATATTACAAACCAGTTAATAAGGATAAGTGCATAAAAATAACAGAAAGGGCAACATAATGACTTAAACATAATTACACATAGACATGAATCAATTATCTAGGTTTTCGTTATCATGGTTTTTTGGAATCTGATGAAAGATTTGGAAAATGCTGAAGGAAGGTGGATTGAAAGGAGGCAAGGTTTTCAGCTTATGATTGAAGCATGCCTTCTAATATGGAGTACCGTTGAGCTTGAATATTTGAATAGGTTGAGAACATTTCTGTGATCGGTGGATCTGGAACTGACTGTTTAACGCTGGTTCGCGAAATGTCGCGGAAGCAAGAGTCGCCACCGTCTTTTATTTTCTCCAAATGGAAAGGACAAAAGCACAGAAAAATTCCTTAAAGAGATTGCTCTCGGTTCGGGAGGTAGGTTATAGAAAGGGAAGGTGTTAGCACCCTTTCTATCCATGGTTATCCATGGGCTCTTAGATACTTGCTCACTTGTGTTTTCAAAAATGGTTTGTTTGCTTTTCAACTGTGGATTTTAAAAAGTTTCTTTGAAAATTTCAGTTCGACTCTTGTATCGGTCCTCAAGAGTGTTTGAAAAGTTGCTTTCGAAAGCTTTTTGAAAAGGTGTCGGTGTGAAAAGTATTTTGATTTTTGTTTTGAAATTAGAGCAAGTATCTAGAGTCGTCTACCTACCCTAAGGAATTCGTCTGTGTAGATGTCCTTAAAGTAGTGCCATCCCACCATTGAGAGGTAGGTAGCACCACCGTTGGAGGTGTTCGGGTCAATTCGAGGGTTCGGGACATGGTGATCACCAGAGCAATGGGAAGACACCTTAGAAGCTACCCTCATGCCAGGTTCCCGGATCATGAGGACTTACTAAGACATCCTCTACTCGACGATCACCTTTCGAGGCAAGGCAACAGTGAGGCGTACCCTAGGGGTGGTGTGTGCGATTTGTGTGTCGTTTTCATTTATTTTTGTCTTTTGTCATGTTATTGGCGATCTAACGTTTGTTTTTATTTTTGTCCATACATTCTTTCATGCCTTGATTTAACAGTTAAAAATATTGCGGGAAAGTAAAAAATTCTAAGCTATTACAAAAGGCGCGGGTCCACATCGCCAAAATTTCTCGAACCCGATTTGACAGAAAAATAAAGAAAGTAAAGAAAATAAAGAATTAAAAGTGCAAGAAATTAATTACATGGCTTCGGGAGAGATACATAAATATTTAAACGAAATAAAATAAATATGCGAATTAATAAGAATTAAAAAACGAGGGCGTTGGACCCTTTTTTGCAAAATTAACTTAAATGGAATTAATTAATAAAGAAAAAGGAAAAGGAGATGTTTTTGGTATTTTTTTAGTATTTTAGGATTTAAATGAAAAAGAATTAATTGAAATTAAATGCTAACCCTAATTCTATTTGTTTTTTAATTTATTAAGAAAAGAAGATTAAAACCTAATATTAACCCTAATTAATTTACATGCAATTTTAATTACAAAAATAAATATTTAATTATTTTAATTATTATGAAAGAAAAAATAAAAAGGAAAAAAACATTAATTAAACCCTATTTCTACATTTTTTAGATTTTTGTTAAAAGAGTTAAAATTAAAACCTAATTTAAAACTAATTAATTCATGAATTTATTTACAAGAAATATTAAAATAAAATATTTATTATTTTTTCTCTTTTTCTGATTTTTTATGTGTTTTTTATATTTTATGAAAACATTAAATTAAAGCATTTAAAAAAAAGATTAATTAAAACAAAGAAAAGAAAAAAAATAAAAGTAAAAAGAAGCAAACTGGAGGGGGGTGTTGTCCCCAATTGTGAGGCTTTTCTTTAGCAATCTGGCCCAATATTCTGAGGCCTTTTTGACTTTCGTGGCTAGCGTGCATCAGCGTTGACTGGGGTTCACCGTGCTCTCCAGATCATGACCTTTGATTTGATGCCACTGAACGCGTGGACGGATAGATTATGAAGGTGTATGATGGTCCTTGTTATTGAATCTGCATGTGAATTTTAATTGAAAAATAATATGGACATAATGAAGACCTGGGGCTCGAACCCAGGTCTTGAACGTTAACACACACATGCCTTACCAATCGTACCAAGCGCGTTTTCTGTATAATAAAGAACAAACAAATATTATAAGAATAAAAACGTGCGTTAATGCTTTTTAGCGCGAAAATTCAAAAGAGCCAATGGTTGCTGGCCACCACATCATCTTCTTCGTTGGTTTTTATTTTCCTGAAACACAAACATATTAGGCAACGGTTTTGCAAGCGTTTTAAAAGGTCCCCTTCCAGAAAATAACGAATAGCTCTAGGACGCTCATAAATTGAGCGCGAGGGTGGATTCTTGATTGTCCAGACACGCTGATTCCAATTATGGTACTGTGGGGTTCTAATTTTTCCTGAACTGGGAAACCCCAATTCAAAGTTCTTCAAACCCTAAAAAACGATAATGGTAGATTCGCGTAGGGTGCATAAAAATTCAATCAAACATATGGGTTAACTTCAGAATTGAATATTGAATATGAATCAAGCATCAAAAATTATTAAAAGTGCATGAATCGAGATGCAAGATTATGAGATTTTTTCTGTACAGGGCGAGGTCGTGTTACCAATCTAGGGTGTTAGAACGATTGGTTTTGATTGGAAAATTCTCCTTGAAGCTGCAGGAAGCTAATGAGATCAAAATCTTGGCTTGAAACCACCTACAAATTGGTTTTCAGTTTTGAATTTATTTGCAAAAATTTCAAGTTTGATGATGGGGTTCTTGCGCAGCTGAGTGGTTTTTTGAGCACAAGGGTTTGATCAGGCTTAAGTATAGAATGAATTAGGTCAAAGAAAACAATCTAAATCTTTTGCATTCATGGTTTTTGAAATTTGATTTTCAAAGATCTTTTTCAATCTTTTTTCATGTGCTTTTGCTCTCAATCATATCCAATCAATCCAATTCCTTCCATATCTGATCATGCACGAGTTATTGAGTATATTTCATGCACAAAAAGATTGAAAAAGTTAGGTTAAATATTTTTCATGTATTTAATTGATTTAAATGAATTATTATTAATAAAAATTCAAATAAATAAATAAAAAATGAATAAAAACTTCCCTTTGGGCCAAGTGGTCGTGCACATGTATTGGATGATGAATTATGGAAGAAAAATAGGCCCATTAGCAATTTTAGGTCATTTGAACCAATGTTGACTTTTCAAAATATCCAAAAATTTCCCAACTTCCACAAGGCATAACTTGCTCAATTTTTAAGATTTGCTCATGTTCTTGGACATTTTGGAAAGGTCTTTGAGTCCTATAACCAATGCCTTTGGTCCCATGTCATTTTGATTTACCAATCTCAAGTTATGGCCTTTGACTTAAAGTCCCTTTTTGTTGGCTTTTGAAAATGACCTATAATGTTGAAATTGATAACTTTTTGTGAGAGCACTTATTGGACTTGAAGTATGAATATGAATTGTAGGAAATGTCTTTCTCTTCAAAATGAGCTTTGGATGGAATTTTTCTGATAATCCATGTGAAAGTTATGCCCTGGTCAATTTACAGTTGACTTTTTCAACTGTCCAAATAAGGAAACTTTTGCATCTTGATGATTTTTGAGCCAAGCTTTGAGAATCATGATCAAGCATTGATCAAATGATGTTTGTGGCTTCAAAATGATATGTTGATCAAAAATTTGAACTTTTGACTGTCAAATGACCATTTTACCCCTATAGTTGACTGTAGTGCAATTAGGGTTTTGACTGTGTAATTTTGTGCTGAAAGTCTTGAAACTTGATATGAGGATGATTGACCATATTTGTAGGCATGTGAGACTTGATTGGACCTTTGGAAACTTCATTTTCTTGATCAGAACCAAAACCCTAATTTTGACTGTTTAGGAGGCCTTGCACTGTGCAACCCTTGGGGAATCTTGAAGCTTGACTTGGCAATTTCTTGAAGAATATGGGAGGGCAAATTTTGGGGTACAACAGTTGCCCCTGTTCAATCTTCTTAGACCTGAGGATGCAGATTGGCTGACGTGCCTTTCGTAATCTGAGGGTAGAAGATGATTGAACACTAGAGTGCCCAGAAATTTGCGCTCACATAGTAGCAATGTGATGATGGAATGGGCTTATAGATGCCATTTAGAGGTTGATGGATAGGATGATGGGCTTATAGATGCCATCTGGACGTTGATCGCATAAGAGATTCCTTAGCGAGAACCTGTATACCTGCAAAAGAAAAATGAGTACCTGACACGTTGCAGGAGCTGGTTTTCAGATGCTTGATATAGATGTGTCCTGACTGGTTACAGGAGCTAAATCTGGATCTTCAAAAGATGATGAATGAACCAGGGATGGTTACTACCTCAGCATGAACGGTGAGAGAACCTTGGGTGACTTTAACTTCAACAGCAGTCATTGAGCAAAATCTTGGTGGGAATTACCATCTTCGCAGTATCGGGAAGAGAACCGTAGGCAATTATAATCTCAAAAGCGGACGTTTGAGAAAAACCTGAGTTGGAATTATCATCTTCGCACCGCTGGGGAGAGAACCATAGGAAATTATAATCTCAAAAGCGGACGTCTGAGAAAAACCTGGGATGGAATTATCATCTCACGCACCGTCGGGGAGAGAACCATAGGAAATTATAATCTCAAAAGCGGACGTTTGAGAAAAACCTGGGATGGAATTATCATCTCACGCACCGTCGGGGAGAGAACCATAGGAAATTATAATCTCAAAAGCGGACGTCTGAGAAAAACCTGGAATGGAATTATCATCTCACGCACCGTCGGGGAGAGAACCATAGGAAATTATAATCTCAAAAGCGGACGTTTGAGAAAAACCTGGGCTGGAATTATCGTCTCACGCACCGTCGGGGAGAGAACCATAGGAAATTATAATCTCAAAAGCGGACGTTTGAGAAAAACCTGGGCTGGAATTATTGTCTCACGCACCGTCGGGGAGAGAACCATAGGAAATTATAATCTCAAAAGCGGACGTTTGAGAAAAACCTGGGCTGGAATTATCGTCTCACGCACCGTCGGGGAGAGAACCATAGGAAATTATAATCTCAAAAGCGGACGTCTGAGAAAAACCTGGGATGGAATTATCATCTCACGCACCGTCGGGGAGAGAAACATAGGAAATTATAATCTCAAAAGCGGACGTCTGAGAAAAACCTGGGATGGAATTATCATCTCACGCACCGTCGGGGAGAGAACCATAGGAAATTATAATCTCAAAAGCGGACGTTTGAGAAAAACCTGAGATAACTTCTACTGAGTCTTCATCAGAAAAATCTGTTGGGAGTCGATTTGGCTGGACTAGAGAAGGCCTTGGACTGGATAAGAAATCTTTGGAGTCGATTAACTGAACCGGTCTAGGTCTTGAAATATGATTGAGAATTTAACTGAATCTTTCCTGAAAGGTAAAGGTCAGTCATATGCAATGCATGATATGGACCAAGCAATGATGTTCTCAACATAAATGAGATTTGTATGATATGATGCGTACATGCATGCTACAATGATGTATGTGATGTTTATGTATGCTTTCGTCTAGGAATGTAAGTCCTTGACGGGTGCCGGGAAGTCATTCCTGGGCTGATATTGAAGAATAAGCTTTTACTCCTGCTGGGGATGATAACTGCAAGAATACCGGTAGGAGAAGATGACTCCGTTGAGGAATAAACTTGGCAAATGGAAGATTCTGTGGGGAGAAAAATACTCTAGCGACCATGCTGGGGAGCGATACTCTGTGGGGAGAGAGATACTTTGTTGAATTGTTGATAATAATTTGCTGAGGATATCTTTGCTGTATTGGAAGTGCTGATAGACTTTGCTGGGGGTAAGAGAACTTCGTCGGGGACACTCTTTCCATGGCTTTTGGCTGAGGATAACCCATTTATATCCTGTTAAGGAAATAACTCTTTAAATAAAGCCGGGTGACGCGTTCATGCTCTGCGAGGGATAAGCTTCCAGAATCTACTGGGGATAAGCTTACTGCTTGGAGAGATGAGTTCCAACTTTCCTAGGGAACTAGATTGGACTCTCCTGGGGAAGTTTTGATATGCTGGGGAAGTGATTCCTTTGAATGTTGATATACCGCCGGGGAACAATCTTTAGATCAAGACTGCCGGGGATGCTTGTTATATATATGTATGCTGCTGGGGAAGTATTGAGATCTACTGGAGGATACTCAACTTCCTTGAGATTTGATAATTCTGCTTGGAGAAGAATGCACTGACTGCTGACTCACTCTCTGGGGAATTGAGATGTACTGGTTGAATCTTCCTTGATACCTTGGAGGATAGAACAATTGGACTACTCAGACAACTCTTTATTGCCCCTGTTTTTATGGGAGATGAAGACATGTGAGGTACTGATAGTTGTTGAGGGTCAAACCTTCTTCTGGTAGGCAGGTGACAAGATGACAGGACATAGTCGTACGCTTTTGATCCCTAAATTTTGCCTGGACCGCCCTTTCGGGTTTTCAGTCCACCGGGATACCCATTTTTGCCCAAGCCGCCTTTTCAGGTTTTCGACTTGCCGGGTGTACAGATTTTTCATTTCATCCCTTATTTTGCCCGAACCCTTTTGATTCGCCGGGAAGCCCTTATTTTTGCCTAGGTGTGTCAACCTAGCGGGTCTTTGATTATGCGTAGTATCTTTTCGACTATGTCCATGTTCTCAGAATGTAGGGAGTTGCCCCTGTTTAGAAGTGTTTTGTCATGCCACCAGAAGGTGTTTGATCAGGCCAGATTCGTTGTTGAAATGCCCCAAGTGACTCAGGCGGAGATTTGCCCCAGGCTATTTGGCCTTTGAGAGATTCTCCGAATCTTGATTGGATTGCCCCAGATGATGGACCATGATCATGTCGTGCCCCTTGGTTGGAAGTGCTTTTGTTCACTAGGTATTTCTCGTGCGAATTTCCCTGCTGTTCAAACAAAAAGTCATATGCAAACAAAGTTATGTTAAAAATGCAAAGCCTATGTCTGTCTTGAAGATTTTGAAAATGCATTCTTTTTCATAAAACAAGCGAATGTTTGTAAAACATGATGTCAACTCCGTATTTACCGTAGGCCTTAAGGAGTCAGGATACCTTTCGTAACAGTATGCTTTCGAACTAACCCATGCTTCAGCTAGGACTTTTAAGGGTTATAACGTGGCCTGGTTCATGGTTCAAGAAACAAAGGATAAAGGCTCAAATTATTTGTACCCACCCGCTCTTCGTGATGTTCTCCAAACCTAAACTCAGTTGATCATACGTTAGACCTTGTTTGAGTCCTTGCTCTGATTTTTCGGTGATGATTCGGATGTTGATAACTTATTTCGAATAGGCAGTCATTTCTTTTTTTTGTTGAGGGTTTGTATGACCTCTTTCTTTTTTGATTTTGTTATCCCTTTCTTTTTTTGCCTGAACGAATTCCTTTTTTGGAATTACAGTCAGCGGGATGCCCCAGTTTTGTAAGTCTCCTTCATGGGTTTTGACTTAATGGGCTTTTTGATTTTGGTAATGACTGCCTTTCTCTATTGATTATTCGGAACCATCACTGTCTTTCTTCATTTTGTAAGAACTTCTTTGATGCCATTCGTTATGCACTTGGATCAACTGAGAGACTACCCTGCCCCAGGTTATGATTAAGGGTTTTAAATTTCGAAAAGAAAAACTCCTACTTCTTTGGCTCAGAGGGGTTGACGAGGGATTATCATCCTTATTACTCCAGTGTTTAGGAATTGAAACAATGCATGTACCTCATCAGCGGGGTCTGTTCAAAAGCATACTGTAGATTATGGTATCGTTTTCGTCATCCTCCCTCAAGAGGCTTAGAATTATTATTTAAGAGTTGATCATCAGAAAAAATATGAAAATAATTTGCGTATAGTGAATACGAATATATTGCTTCAAAACAGACATATGCGATGCATTAATGAAATAACAATGTTTAACAATGAGTAAATGTTTGAACAAAAGAAAATTGCAACTTGAACATTCGAATGAACAAAAATTCTTCTCATCTCCGGGCTTGTTACTTCAAATGGTGCCTCCTGTAGGGATGGTAGAAGCACTCAGCCTGGCCATCTTGGGTGAATTCCACAGCTCCTTCCTCAATCAGGTCCTGGATCTTATTCTTCAAAGTCCAACAATCCTCTATAGCATGCCCCGGGCTGTCAGAATGATAAGCGTAGCGAGCGTTGGGGTTATACCTTGAAGGTGTCCTGTTCGGATTCTTAGGAGGATCCTTTAGAGTTACCAAATTCAACCTCAGCAGTTGTTGTAAGGCTTGAGGCAGCGACACGTTGAGCTTGGTGAATCGCCTTTTGGGCTTGTATGGCTGAAGCTGGTGAGGTTGATACTGAATTGGTGATACTGAAGCCATCTGAGGAGCTTTTCCCTTGTCCGCTTGTCTCAAGGGTGGTTGAATGATGCATGGCTCTTCAACCCTAGATGTTTGCCCCAGCTGGTTACCCTGAAGCAGTTGGTTGATGAGAACCCCGAGCTCGTCTTGTCTTTGAGCTAACCTTTGAATGGCAGTCGCCTGCCCCAGCATCTGGACTTTCAATGCATCCATCTCAGCTTGCAGGTGTTTCAGCCTTTCATCCTCAGCATTGTTCTTGACAAAAGTCCCCATGAGAAGTGTCCTTAGCTCCTCCTGTCCCTTGGATAGATTCAGGAGGATTTCCCCAAACCGAGTCTCTTGAGCAAGAAGATCCTGGTTATCTGGTTGGAAGGCCATTGCTGAAATAAACAGCGAGAAAGGTAAGTGACCTGCAACAAAGTTACCTGTTATGTAATGATGTGTATGACATGCATGCAATGTTTTCAAGGACCTCGCGGGGTAAACAAGAAAATTTGTTAGCATTTGGATCCGGTAGCTTGATTGAAGGAACTTTGGATTGTTGAGAGTCCTTCTTCCAGGGTCAAAGGCTCACCATATCAAGTGGGTCATAGCCCCCGACTCAAGTCATCAACCTTATTTTGCTTTCCAAACAACCTTGGCTAGGGGAACCCTCTTCAGGAGTCAAAGCTCACCATATCAAGTGGGTCATAGCCTCTGACAACTTTGGCTAGAGGAAAATAAATCCTCTTTGCCCCTTGCTAGATGTTTGATTCATCATGACCTGCATCACAAGCCTTTGAGATCCTTGAAATGGGTTAGGATGTATGCAATGGTATGATGTCATGATGCATGGGGTAATATGAATAAACCCTGTTATGAGCCCTTATCAAGGACTATAAACAGAAACCTGCAAGAAACTCGGTAAACCCTGTTATGAGTCCTAATTAAGGACTGCAAACCAAAATCTGTAAGGAACTTAGTATACCCTGTTATGAGTCCATATTAAGGACTATAAACAAAACCTGCGAGAAACTCAAGGGTCAGATAAAGCATGCAAATAGTCACGTACGAAGGCACACAAGTCACACAAAAGAGCCCTTAGAGTTCAGGCCAGCATGGGGTCTGGGTATTACCCTCTTGAAGTTGGTGGGCTCAACCTGTCCTATTAGAAGTAACCGGGTTCTAAGGATCCCAATATCACTGGATTGCTTTCATTGTTCATCGTTTCAATTTAGCCACTGAACTGGCGACCGAAATATTCCAGGAAAGCAACCTTCAGTTGGGTGTAGTATCGAGTATCAACCAACCTCGGACTGCACCAAAGTCAGTTATCTCACTACCCTAAAGAGGCCAAGATAGTTCAATTAAGGTTCCTAAGGTCTGTTGATGCTTCATGACACTACGCGGAGGCCCCGTACTCTCCTTGACTGAACTCAAGGGTTACCGGTACACACTGTTATACCCCAAAATTTGCCCTCCCATATTCCTCAAGAAATTGCCAAGCCAAGCCACAAAATTCCCCAAGGGTTGTGCAGTGCAACTGTCTCCTATACAGTCAAAATTAGGGTTTGTGTTCTGATCAAGAAAAGGAAGTGTTCAAAGGTCCAATCAAGTCTCATATGCTTACAAACATGGTCAAGTATCCTCATATCAAGTTTCAAGGCATTCAGCTCAAAATTGCACAGTCAAAACCCTAAATTGCACTACAGTCAACTGTAGGGGCAAAATGGTCATTTGGCAGTCAAAAGTTCAAATTTTTGGTCAATATATCATTTTGAAGCCACAAACATCATTTGATCAATGCTTGATCATGATTCTCAAAATTTGGCTCAGAAATCATCAAAGATGCAAAAGTTGCTATATTTGGACAGCTGAAAAAGTCAACTGAAATTGACCAGGGCATAACTTTCACATGGATTATCAGAAAAATTCCATCCAAAGCTCATTTTGAAGAAAAAGACATTTCCTACAACTCATCTTCATACTTCAAGTCCAAGAAATGCTCTCACAAAAAGTTATCAATTTCAACATTATAGGTCATTTTCAAAAGTCAACAAAAAGGGACTTTAAGTCAAAGGCCATAACTTGAGATTGGTAAATCAAAATGACATGGGACCAAAGGCATTGGTTAAAGGACTCAAAGACCTTTCCAAAATGTCCAAGAACATGTGAAAAGCTTAAAAATTGAGCAAGTTATGCCTTGTAGAAGTTGGGAAAATTTTGTGAAATGGCAAAAGTCAACTATCTTTGAAAATCCAATTTTTGACAAAAGGGCCCCATTTTTTCCACTTGGTTCATCCTTGTCATGCCACACACGTGTCCCATGGTTAATTTCAAGACCAAATATTGACTTTTTTATTTTATTTAATTTTTGATGATTTAATTCATTTTAATTCTTTGAAAATTCAAATAAAATTTAAAAATCAATGAAATGGTGTCATGTGAACTTGGACAATTCCTATGTATCATGAACCAACTCAAAAATCAGGCTAAGGTTCATTTGCACACTAGGTCTAGGTTTTGGCTAGAAAATAGGAAAAATGGTTAATGGAAGAAACCCTAAGACCAATTCTTTCCCAAGCATGGATTAAGGTCAAATAGCAAGCCTATTCAATTCCATGATGATCACTGAGTCCAACCCTAACTAGAACATAGCAAAAAGCTCGCTGAAAAAGCCATTGGACATTTGAAATTTTGGCCATAAAATGCAAAACTGAAATCAGTGCTAGGGATCTTTTCAAGCCTCAATTTTTTTCCCATTAGCATCCTGAGGCAACTCTGAACGCTTTTCAGTTCATAACATCAATCAAAACTCCTTGAACTGGTATCTACAAGTGAAACTGTACAGAAAAATTTTTGAATTCGTGTTCTTGATTCTAAGCATCCTTTTGCATTTTTAATTACATATTCATGTTCCTCACAAAGTTTCCAAGCTGTTCATGGTATTTAATTGCATTTTCATAAGCCATACACGATTTTACCATTTTCACGTTCTAGGGTTTTCAAGTTTTGATTTTAGGGTTTTTACCATACTGCAAAATTGGCCCTCAAGACCATGACTGTTACACTCCATGCATCTGGACGAAAAGATCTACATACTCGCGATTAATTTCTGATGCACGCAGCTCTATTCGCTATTTTTTCAAATGTTGCCTAATGAAACGCGTAGGAAAGCGTTGCCTTTGAGTTTTGTTTACAGGGACGTGAAGAAGATGAAGATGTGGCACGCTGTCATTCGTCCATTCAAAATTCGCGCGTTTCAGCCACTAGCGCGTTGTATTTGTTTTATATGATTTATTTATATATTATACATCAAAGTGATCAAGTAGCTCAGTTGGCAAGTTATTAGCGTGTTAACCTCAATGACCTGGGTTCAAGTCCCAGGTCTGGCATTTCTCATGTTATTTTTCAGCTTGAGTTCACATGCAGCGCTAACATTGAGACTCACCATGCACGCTCAAAATGCATCATCCACGTGTCCCAGAGCACTCACATCAAAGGCAAGGATTGGGAAATATGCTACGCTTCAGTCAAATGCCTCACACTGGATCAAAAAAGTCAACAAATTCTCACAAATAATTGGGCCAGGCTTTTCAAACCAACACCTCCACAATGGGACAGAACACCCCCTGGTTCCATTTTTTTTTCTAATTTTCTTTATGTTCTATTATTTTTAATCATTTACTTGTGTATTTTATTTTCTGACTTAATTAATTTTTACAAAAAAAACATAAAAACATTAAAATTCAGAAAAGACAAAAAATTTAATAATTATTTTATTATAGTTATTTTTCATAAATAAATGCTTGTAATTATATAATCTAATTATAACCTTAATTCTTTTTTAATAAAAAATCTAAAAATGTGTAGAATTAGGTTTAATGAATTCTTTTTATCCTTTCTTATTTTTCCCTTTTCTACAATAATAATATTTAATTCATTTATTTTCATAATTAAATTGTATATAAATTAACTTAGGTTTAATTTAAGTTATATTTTAATTTCTTTCATAATAAGTAAAAAATATTAGAATTAGGGTTTGCTTTTTATTTTATTTAATTCTCCTTTTTCTCATTAAATCTAAAAAACACAAAAATATCATTCTCATTTAATTTTAAATTCCTTGATTAATTTTAATTGTTTGTAAAAGGGTCCAACGCCCTAATTTTGTTTAATCTCTTCATTTCGCGCATCTATTTTATATTGTTTAAATACCTCTGTATATGCCCCAAAGCCTTGTAATAAGTTTAGATGTATTTCTCGCACTTTTATTTATTCGCTTTATTTAGTTTCAGTCAAATCGGGTTCGGTTTTTTTGGCGATGTGGACCCGCGCCAGTTGTAATAGTCTAGATTTATTTTCTCGCAAGTATATAACTGTTAATAAATATGCATGAAAGAATGAATGCCCAAAAATAAAATCGAATCGTTAGATCACCAATGCATGACAAGACAAACGATAAACTGAAAATGATACACAATTCGCACACACCACCCCTAGGGTACGCCTCACTGTTGCATTTCGAAAGGTGGTCGTCGAGTATAGGACGTTTTAGTAAGTCCTTATGTCCATGACATGATCCAGTTGCCTCGAAACGGTTGCCTCGGAAAATAAAGGATCAATGGCATAAGGGTAGCTTCTAAGGTGTCCTACTGTTGCTCCGGTGACCACCACGTCCCTAAAACTCGAATTGACCCGAACACCTCCAACGGTGGTGCTACCTACCTCTCAATGGTGGGATGGCACTACCTAAAGGACATTTACACAAACTAATTCCTTAGGGTAGGTAGGTTCTCGTAGGTACTTGCTCTAATTTCAAACAAACCAAAATACTTTTCACACCAACACATTTTCAAAAAACTTTCGAAACAAACTTTTCAAACACTCTGACGTACGAGTTGAACTGAAATTTTTCAAAGAAACTTTTTTTAAACCCACATTGAAAAGCAAGCAAACATTTTGAAAACACATTGAGCAAGTACCTAAGAGCCCATGGATAACCATGGATAGAAAGGGTGCTAATACCTTCCCTTTCTATAACCTACCTCCCGAACCGAGAGCAATCTCTTTAAAGGAATTTTTCTGTGCTTTTGTCCTTTCCATTTGGAGAAAATAAAAGACGGTGGCGACTCTTGCTTACCGCGACATTTCGCGAACCAGCTTTAAAACAGTCAGTTCCAGATCCACCGATCACAGAACTGGCGACTCTGCTGGGGAAACTTAAAGTGAGGTGTACCTTAGGACTAGTTACAACTGTGTTTTCAATTGTTTTCCTTGTGTGCTTTAAAATTGTGGGTTGCTTGGGAGTTCTATAGATCCTAACCCGGATCTGGGGGATACCTTCTTAGAAAGTAGCAACAAGGCTGTGAGGGAACTGTGCGGGGTATACCGACATGGTTGAAACAGTCTGCTACGTTGATGTGGCACTTTGGTGTGTACCGGTAACCCTTGAGTTCAGTCAAGGAGAGTACGGGGCCTCCATGTGGTGTCATGAAGCATCAACAGACCTTAGGAACCTTAATTGAACAATCTTGGCCTCTTTAGGGTAGTGAGATAACTGACTTTGGTGCAGTCCGAGGTTGGTTGATACTCGATACTACACTCAATTGAGGGTTGCTTTCCTGGAATATTTCGGTCGCCAGTTCAGTGGCTAAATCGAAACGATGAACAATGAAAGCAATCCCGTGATATTGGGAACCTTAGAACCCGGTTACTTTGATAGGACAGGTTGAACCCACCAACTTCAAGAGGGTACTACCCAGACTCCATGCTGGCCTAAACTTTAAGGGCTTCTCTTGTGTGACTTGTGTGCCTTCCTACTTGAACTACTTGCATGCTTATTACCTGACATTTGTCTCTTGCAGGTTGTGTTTGTAGTCCTTAATTAGGACTCATAACAGGGTATCCTAAGTTTCTTGCAGGTTTTTGCAGTCCTTAATTGGGACTCATAACAGGGTTACTCACATTACCCCATGCATATCATGACATCATACCATTGCATACATCCTAACCCATTTCAAGGATCTCAAGGGCTTGTGATACAGGTCATATAAATCAAACATCTAGCAAGGGGCAAAGAGGATTTATTTTCTTCTAGCCAATGTTGTCAGAGGCTATGACCCACTTGATATGGTGAGCTCTGACTCCTGAAGAAGGTTCCCTAACCAAGGTTGTTTGGAAATCAAAACCAGACATGATGACTAAAGTCAGGGGCTATGACCCACTTGATATGGTGAGCCTTTGACTCTTGAAGAAGAGTTCTCAATAACATGGGTGTCCTTCAATCAAGCTCTAAATTCCAAATGCTAACAAATTTCCTTGTTTACCCCGCGAGGTCCTTGAAAACATTGCATGCATATCATACACATCATTGCATCACAGGTATCCCTTTTGCAGGTCACTCACCTTTCCCGCTGTTTATTTCAGCCATGGCTTCCCAACAAGACAATCAGGACTTTCTTGCTCAAGGGACTCGGTTCGAGGAAATCCTCCTGAATCTATCCAAGGGGCAGGAGGAGCTAAGGACACTTGTCATGGAGACTTTTGTCAGGAACAGTGCTGAGGATGAAAGGCTGGAACACCTACAAGCTGAGGTGGATGCATTGAAAGCCCAGATGCTGGGGCAGATGACTGCCATTCAGGGTTTAACTCAAAGACAAGATGAGCTCGGGGTTCTCATCAACAAACTGCTTCAGGGCAACCAACTGGGGCAAACATCTAAGGGTAAAAAGCCAATCATCGTTCAACCACCTTTGAGACAAAGAGGCAAGGAGAAAGCTCCTCATATGGCTCCAGTATCACCAATTCAGCAGCAACTTCACCAACTTCAGGCAGACAAACCCAAGAGGCAGTTCACCCCGCTCAATATGTCGCTGTTTCAAGCTTTACAACGCCTGTTGAGATTGAACCTGATCACATTAAGGGCTCAGCCCCAGAACCTTAACACAGCGCATCCTGCTTATGATCGCAATAAAAGGTGTGCCTACCACTCTGCCTGCCCAGGACATAATGCAAACGAATGTTGGGCTTTGAAAAACAAGATCCAGGACCTGATTGATGAAGGAGCACTGGAATTCACACAAGATGGTCAGGCTGAATTTTTCTACCATCCCTCCAAGGCTCACCATTTGAAGTGACAAGCCCTGAGACTAGAAATTTTTGTTCATTCGAATGTTCAAGTTGCAATTTTCTTTTGTTCAAACATTTACTCATTGTTAAAACATTGTTATTTCATTAATGCATCGCTTATGTCTATTTTGAATCAATATATTCGTATTCACTATACGCAAATTATTTTCATATTTGTTCTGATGTCAACTCTTTCAATCAATAATTCTAAGCCTCTTGAGGGAGGATGACGAAAACGATACCACGATCTACAGTATGCTTTTGAACAGACCCCGCTGATGAGGTACAGGCATTGTTTCAATCCCTAAACACTGGAGTTATAAGGATGATAATCCCTCGTCAACCCCTCTGAGCCAAAGAAATAGGAGTTTTTTCTTTTCGAAATTTAAAACCCTTTATCATAACCTGGGGCAGGGTAGTTCTCTCAGTTGATCCAAGTGCATGACGAATAGCACCGAAGAGATCTTTACAAAACAAACAAAGACAGTGATGGTTCAGAACAATCAAAAGGACAGGCAGTCATCATCAAAATTCATAAACGAAAAGCCCAAAAAGTCTAAACCTACAAAGGGGACTTATGAAACTGGGGCATCCCGCTGACTGTAATTCCAAAAAGGAAACAGTCCAGGCAAAAAGAAAGGGATAACAAAAAAGAAGAGGTCCTATAAACCATCAGCAAAAAAAGATGACTGCCCATTCAAAATAAATCATCAATATCGGAACCATCACCGGAAAATCAGGGCAAAGACTCAAACAAAGTCTAACGCACGATCAGCTGAGTTTAGGTTTGGAGAACATCACGAAGAGCGGGTGGGTACAAATAATTTGAGTCTTGATCCTTTGTTTCTTAAACCGTGAACCATGCCACGATATAACCCTTAAAAAGTCCTAGCTGAAGTATGGGTTAGTTCGAAAGCATACTGTTACGAAAGGTATCCTGACTCCTTAAGGCCTACGGTAAATACGGAATTGACATCACGTTTTACAAACATTCACTTGTTTTATGAAAAAGAATGCATTTTCAAAATCTTCAAGACAGACATAAGCTTTGCATTCTTAAAATAACCTTGTTTGCACATGACTTTTTGTTTGAACAGCAGGAAATTTGCATGACGAATGCCTAATGAATAGAAGTACCTCCAATCAAGGGGCAGACATGACCATGGTCCTTCATCTGGGGCAATCCAGTCAAGATTCGGAGAATCTCTCAAAAGGCCACCAGCCTGGGGCAAATCTCCGTCTAAGTCACTTGGGGCATTTCAACAACGAATCTGGCCTGATCAAACACCTTCTGGTGGCATGACAAAACAATTTCTAACAGGGGCAATTCCCTACATGCTGAAAGCACGGACATAGTCGAAAAATACTATGCACAATCAAAGGTCCGCTAGGTTGACACACCTAGGCAAAAATAAGGGCTTCCCGGCGAATCAAAAGGGTTCGGGCAAAATGAAGGGATGAAAATGAAAAATCTATACACCCGGCAGGTCGAAAACCTGAAAAGGCGGCTTGGGCAAAAATGGGTATCCCGGTGGACTGCAAACCCGAAAGGGCAGTCCAGGCAAAAGTTAGGGATTAAAAGCATACGACTATGTCCCGCCATCTGTCTACCAGAAGAAAGTTTGTCCGCCAACAACTATCAGCACCCCACAAGAAACAGGGGCAATAAAGGTTGATCTGGGCAGTCTGATTGTTCTATCCTCCAAGGTATCAGGGTAGGTCCTGTTGAAGAACACAACCAGGTATCTTAATTCCCCAGAGAGCGAGCCAGCAAGCAGTATACTCTCCTCAAGCAAAGCAGTTATCAACCTTAAGGAAGTTGAGTATCCTCTCGCAGATCTCAACACTCCCCAGCAGCATATATTCTTAACAAGCATCTCCGGCAGCCTTGGTCTAAAGACTGTTCCCCGGCGGCATACATCAACATCCAAGGGAATCACTTCCCCAGCCTATCTTAAATTCCCCAGGAGAGTCCCATCCAAGTTCCCCAGGAAAGATGGAATTCATCTCCCCAAGCAGTAAGCTTATCCCCAGTATATTCTGGAAGCTTATCCTTCACAGGACACGAACGCGTCGTCCGGCTTGATTTAAAGAGTTATTTCCTCAACAGGATATAACTGGGTTATCCTCAGCCAAAAGCCAAGGGAAGGTCGTCGTCAACGTAGCTCTTTCCTATCTCCAGCGAGGTCAATTCACACTTCCAATACAACAACGGTATCCCCAACAGAGTTACTATCAACATTCAGCAAAGCATCACTCTTCCCACAGAGTATTGCTTTCCAGCATGATCGCTAGAGTATCTTTTCTCCCCGCAGAATCTTCCATTCGCCAAGTTTATTCCGCAACGGAGTCATCTTTTCCTACCGGTATTCTTGCAACTATCATCCCCAGCGGAAGTACAAGTTTATTCCTCAATATCAGCCCAGGATACGACTTCCCGGCACCCGTCAAGGATTTACTTTCCTAGACGAAAACATACATAAAACATCACATACATCATTATAGCATGCATAACACACTGCATCATACAAATCTCAGTTATGTTGAGAACATCATTGCTTGATCCATATCATGCATTGCATATGACTGACTTGTACCTTTCAGGAAAGATCCAGTTAAGTTCTCAAGCTACATTTCAAGACCTAGACCGGTTCAGTTAAATCGTCCCAAGATTTTCCTGATTGCTTATCCAGTCAAAGGCCTCCTCTGGTTCAGTTAAATCGTCCCAAGATTTTCCTGATTGCTTATCCAGTGGAAGACATTTCAAGACCTAGACCGGTTCAGTTAAATCGTCCCAAGATTTTCCTGATTGCTTATCCAGTCAAAGGCCTCCTCTGGTTCAGTTAAATCGTCCCAAGATTTTCCTGATTGCTTATCCAGTGGAAGACATTTCAAGACCTAGACCGGTTCAGTTAAATCGTCCCAAGATTTTCCTGATTGCTTATCCAGTCAAAGGCCTCCTCTGGTTCAGTTAAATCGTCCCAAGATTTTCCTGATTGCTTATCCAGTGGAAGACATTTCAAGACCTAGACCGGTTCAGTTAAATCGTCCCAAGATTTTCCTGATTGCTTATCCAGTCAAAGGCCTCCTCTGGTTCAGTTAAATCGTCCCAAGATTTTCCTGATTGCTTATCCAGTGGAAGACATTTCAAGACCTAGACCGGTTCAGTTAAATCGTCCCAAGATTTTCCTGATTGCTTATCCAGTCAAAGGCCTCCTCTGGTTCAGTTAAATCGTCCCAAGATTTTCCTGATTGCTTATCCAGTGGAAGACATTTCAAGACCTAGACCGGTTCAGTTAAATCGTCCCAAGATTTTCCTGATTGCTTATCCAGTCAAAGGCCTCCTCTGGTTCAGTTAAATCGTCCCAAGATTTTCCTGATTGCTTATCCAGTGGAAGACATTTCAAGACCTAGACCGGTTCAGTTAAATCGTCCCAAGATTTTCCTGATTGCTTATCCAGTCAAAGGCCTTCTCTGGTTCAGTTAAATCGTCCCAAGATTTTCCTGATTGCTTATCCCATTGAAGACATTTCAAGACCTAGACTGGTTCAGTCAAAGGCCTTCTCTGGTTCAGTTAAATCATCCCAAGATTTTCCTGATTGCTTATCCCTTTGAAGACATTTCAAGACCTAGACTGGTTCAGTCAAAGGCCTTCTCTGGTTCAGTTAAATCATCCCAAGATTTTCCTGATGCTTATCCCTTTGAAGACATTTCAAGACCTAGACTGGTTCAGTCAAAGGCCTTCTCTGGTTCAGTTAAATCGTCCCAAGATTTTCCTGATGCTTATCCCTTTGAAGACATTTCAAGACCTAGACTGGTTCAGTCAAAGGCCTTCTCTGGTTCAGTTAAATCGTCCCAAGATTTTCCTGATGCTTATCCCTTTGAAGACATTTCAAGACCTAGACTGGTTCAGTCAAAGGCCTTCTCTGGTTCAGTTAAATCGTCCCAAGATTTTCCTGATGCTTATCCCTTTGAAGACATTTCAAGACCTAGACTGGTTCAGTCAAAGGCCTTCTCTGGTTCAGTCAGATCGACCTTAAGATCTCCCTGATACTTATCCCAGTTGAAGACATTTCAAGACCTAGACCGGTTCAGTTAAATCGTCCCAAGATTTTCCTGATTGCTTATCCAGTCAAAGGCCTTTTCTGGTTCAGTCAGATCGACCTTAAGATCTCCCTGACTCTTATCCCAGTAGAAGACACCCCAGATTTTTCTCAACGAGCGTAGTTGAAGTTAAAGTCGCCCAAGGCTCTCTTACCATTCATGCTAAGGAAGTAATCATCCCTGGTTCTTTCATCGCCGTTTGAAGTTCCAGACTCAGCTCCTGCAACGTGTCAGGTACTCATTTTCTGTTTTGCAGGTATGCAGGTTCTCGCTAAGGAATCTCTTACGCAATCAAAACATCCAAATGGCATCTATAAGCCCATTCCCACCATCATTGCTAACATGTGAGCGCAAATTTCTGGGCACTCTAGTGTCCAATCATCTTTTACCCTCGGATTACGAAAGGCACGTCAGCCAATCTGCATCCTCAGGTCTAAGAAGATTGAACAGGGGCAACTGTTATACCCCAAAATTTGCCCTCCCATATTCCTCAAGAAATTGCCAAGCCAAGCCACAAAATTCCCCAAGGGTTGTGCAGTGCAACTGTCTCCTATACAGTCAAAATTAGGGTTTGTGTTCTGATCAAGAAAAGGAAGTGTTCAAAGGTCCAATCAAGTCTCATATGCTTACAAACATGGTCAAGTATCCTCATATCAAGTTTCAAGGCATTCAGCTCAAAATTGCACAGTCAAAACCCTAAATTGCACTACAGTCAACTGTAGGGGCAAAATGGTCATTTGGCAGTCAAAAGTTCAAATTTTTGGTCAATATATCATTTTGAAGCCACAAACATCATTTGATCAATGCTTGATCATGATTCTCAAAATTTGGCTCAGAAATCATCAAAGATGCAAAAGTTGCTATATTTGGACAGTTGAAAAAGTCAACTGAAATTGACCAGGGCATAACTTTCACATGGATTATCAGAAAAATTCCATCCAAAGCTCATTTTGAAGAGAAAGACATTTCCTACAACTCATCTTCATACTTCAAGTCCAAGAAATGCTCTCACAAAAAGTTATCAATTTCAACATTATAGGTCATTTTCAAAAGTCAACAAAAAGGGACTTTAAGTCAAAGGCCATAACTTGAGATTGGTAAATCAAAATGACATGGGACCAAAGGCATTGGTTAAAGGACTCAAATACCTTTCCAAAATGTCCAAGAACATGTGAAAAGCTTAAAAATTGAGCAAGTTATGCCTTGTAGAAGTTGGGAAAAATTTGTGAAATGGCAAAAGTCAACTATCTTTGAAAATCCAATTTTTGACAAAAGGGCCCCATTTTTTCCACTTGGTTCATCCTTGTCATGCCACACACGTGTCCCATGGTTAATTTCAAGACCAAATATTGACTTTTTTATTTTATTTAATTTTTGATGATTTAATTCATTTTAATTCTTTGAAAATTCAAATAAAATTTAAAAATCAATGAAATGGTGTCATGTGAACTTGGACAATTCCTATGTATCATGAACCAACTCAAAAATCAGGCTAAGGTTCATTTGCACACTAGGTCTAGGTTTTGGCTAGAAAATAGGAAAAATGGTTAATGGAAGAAACCCTAAGACCAATTCTTTCCCAAGCATGGATTAAGGTCAAATAGCAAGCCTATTCAATTCCATGATGATCACTGAGTCCAACCCTAACTAGAACATAGCAAAAAGCTCGCTGAAAAAGCCATTGGACATTTGAAATTTTGGCCATAAAATGCAAAACTGAAATCAGTGCTAGGGATCTTTTCAAGCCTCAATTTTTTTCCCATTAGCATCCTGAGGCAACTCTGAACGCTTTTCAGTTCATAACATCAATCAAAACTCCTTGAACTGGTATCTACAAGTGAAACTGTACAGAAAAATTTTTGAATTCGTGTTCTTGATTCTAAGCATCCTTTTGCATTTTTAATTACATATTCATGTTCCTCACAAAGTTTCCAAGCTGTTCATGGTATTTAATTGCATTTTCATAAGCCATACACGATTTTACCATTTTCACGTTCTAGGGTTTTCAAGTTTTGATTTTAGGGTTTTTACCATACTGCAAAATTGGCCCTCAAGACCATGACTGTTACACTCCATGCATCTGGACGAAAAGATCTACATACTCGCGATTAATTTCTGATGCACGCAGCTCTATTCGCTATTTTTTCAAATGTTGCCTAATGAAACGCGTAGGAAAGCGTTGCCTTTGAGTTTTGTTTACAGGGACGTGAAGAAGATGAAGATGTGGCACGCTGTCATTCGTCCATTCAAAATTCGCGCGTTTCAGCCACTAGCGCGTTGTATTTGTTTTATATGATTTATTTATATATTATACATCAAAGTGATCAAGTAGCTCAGTTGGCAAGTTATTAGCGTGTTAACCTCAATGACCTGGGTTCAAGTCCCAGGTCTGGCATTTCTCATGTTATTTTTCAGCTTGAGTTCACATGCAGCGCTAACATTGAGACTCACCATGCACGCTCAAAATGCATCATCCACGTGTCCCAGAGCACTCACATCAAAGGCAAGGATTGGGAAATATGCTACGCTTCAGTCAAATGCCTCACACTGGATCAAAAAAGTCAACAAATTCTCACAAATAATTGGGCCAGGCTTTTCAAACCAACACCTCCACAATGGGACAGAACACCCCCTGGTTCCATTTTTTTTTCTAATTTTCTTTATGTTCTATTATTTTTAATCATTTACTTGTGTATTTTATTTTCTGACTTAATTAATTTTTACAAAAAAAACATAAAAACATTAAAATTCAGAAAAGACAAAAAATTTAATAATTATTTTATTATAGTTATTTTTCATAAATAAATGCTTGTAATTATATAATCTAATTATAACCTTAATTCTTTTTTAATAAAAAATCTAAAAATGTGTAGAATTAGGTTTAATGAATTCTTTTTATCCTTTCTTATTTTTCCCTTTTCTACAATAATAATATTTAATTCATTTATTTTCATAATTAAATTGTATATAAATTAACTTAGGTTTAATTTAAGTTATATTTTAATTTCTTTCATAATAAGTAAAAAATATTAGAATTAGGGTTTGCTTTTTATTTTATTTAATTCTCCTTTTTCTCATTAAATCTAAAAAACACAAAAATATCATTCTCATTTAATTTTAAATTCCTTGATTAATTTTAATTGTTTGTAAAAGGGTCCAACGCCCTAATTTTGTTTAATCTCTTCATTTCGCGCATCTATTTTATATTGTTTAAATACCTATGTATATGCCCCAAAGCCTTGTAATAAGTTTAGATGTATTTCTCGCACTTTTATTTATTCGCTTTATTTAGTTTCAGTCAAATCGGGTTCGGTTTTTTGGCGATGTGGACCCGCGCCAGTTGTAATAGTCTAGATTTATTTTCTCGCAAGTATATAACTGTTAATAAATATGCATGAAAGAATGAATGCCCAAAAATAAAATCGAATCGTTAGATCACCAATGCATGACAAGACAAACGATAAACTGAAAATGATACACAATTCGCACACACCACCCCTAGGGTACGCCTCACTGTTGCCTTTCGAAAGGTGGTCGTCGAGTATAGGACGTTTTAGTAAGTCCTTATGTCCATGACATGATCCAGTTGCCTCGAAACGGTTGCCTCGGAAAATAAAGGATCAATGGCATAAGGGTAGCTTCTAAGGTGTCCTACTGTTGCTCCGGTGACCACCACGTCCCTAAAACTCGAATTGACCCGAACACCTCCAACGGTGGTGCTACCTACCTCTCAATGGTGGGATGGCACTACCTAAAGGACATTTACACAAACTAATTCCTTAGGGTAGGTAGGTTCTCGTAGGTACTTGCTCTAATTTCAAACAAACCAAAATACTTTTCACACCAACACATTTTCAAAAAACTTTCGAAACAAACTTTTCAAACACTCTGACGTACGAGTTGAACTGAAATTTTTCAAAGAAACTTTTTTTAAACCCACATTGAAAAGCAAGCAAACATTTTGAAAACACATTGAGCAAGTACCTAAGAGCCCATGGATAACCATGGATAGAAAGGGTGCTAATACCTTCCCTTTCTATAACCTACCTCCCGAACCGAGAGCAATCTCTTTAAAGGAATTTTTCTGTGCTTTTGTCCTTTCCATTTGGAGAAAATAAAAGACGGTGGCGACTCTTGCTTACCGCGACATTTCGCGAAATAGCTTTAAAACAGTCAGTTCCAGATCCACCGATCACACACACCAAAGTGCCACATCAATGTAGCAGACTATTTCAACCATGTCGGTATACCCCGCACAGTTCCCTCACAGCCTTGTTGCTACTTTCTAAGAAGGTATCCCCCAGATCCGGGTTAGGATCTATAGAACTCCCAAGCAACCCACAATTTAAAGCACACAAGGAAAACAATTGAAAACACAATTATGAACTAGCCCTAAGGTACACCTCACTTTAAGATTATCCCCAGCAGAGTCGCCAGTTCTGTGATCGGTGGATCTGGAACTGACTGTTTAACGCTGGTTCGCGAAATGTCGCGGAAGCAAGAGTCGCCACCGTCTTTTATTTTCTCCAAATGGAAAGGACAAAAGCACAGAAAAATTCCTTAAAGAGATTGCTCTCGGTTCGGGAGGTAGGTTATAGAAAGGGAAGGTGTTAGCACCCTTTCTATCCATGGTTATCCATGGGCTCTTAGATACTTGCTCACTTGTGTTTTCAAAAATGGTTTGTTTGCTTTTCAACTGTGGATTTTAAAAAGTTTCTTTGAAAATTTCAGTTCGACTCTTGTATCGGTCCTCAAGAGTGTTTGAAAAGTTGCTTTCGAAAGCTTTTTGAAAAGGTGTCGGTGTGAAAAGTATTTTGATTTTTGTTTTGAAATTAGAGCAAGTATCTAGAGTCGTCTACCTACCCTAAGGAATTCGTCTGTGTAGATGTCCTTAAAGTAGTGCCATCCCACCATTGAGAGGTAGGTAGCACCACCGTTGGAGGTGTTCGGGTCAATTCGAGGGTTCGGGACATGGTGATCACCAGAGCAATGGGAAGACACCTTAGAAGCTACCCTCATGCCAGGTTCCCGGATCATGAGGACTTACTAAGACATCCTCTACTCGACGATCACCTTTCGAGGCAAGGCAACAGTGAGGCGTACCCTAGGGGTGGTGTGTGCGATTTGTGTGTCGTTTTCATTTATTTTTGTCTTTTGTCATGTTATTGGCGATCTAACGTTTGTTTTTATTTTTGTCCATACATTCTTTCATGCCTTGATTTAACAGTTAAAAATATTGCGGGAAAGTAAAAAATTCTAAGCTATTACAAAAGGCGCGGGTCCACATCGCCAAAATTTCTCGAACCCGATTTGACAGAAAAATAAAGAAAGTAAAGAAAATAAAGAATTAAAAGTGCAAGAAATTAATTACATGGCTTCGGGAGAGATACATAAATATTTAAACGAAATAAAATAAATATGCGAATTAATAAGAATTAAAAAACGAGGGCGTTGGACCCTTTTTTGCAAAATTAACTTAAATGGAATTAATTAATAAAGAAAAAGGAAAAGGAGATGTTTTTGGTATTTTTTTAGTATTTTAGGATTTAAATGAAAAAGAATTAATTGAAATTAAATGCTAACCCTAATTCTATTTGTTTTTTAATTTATTAAGAAAAGAAGATTAAAACCTAATATTAACCCTAATTAATTTACATGCAATTTTAATTACAAAAATAAATATTTAATTATTTTAATTATTATGAAAGAAAAAATAAAAAGGAAAAAAACATTAATTAAACCCTATTTCTACATTTTTTAGATTTTTGTTAAAAGAGTTAAAATTAAAACCTAATTTAAAACTAATTAATTCATGAATTTATTTACAAGAAATATTAAAATAAAATATTTATTATTTTTTCTCTTTTTCTGATTTTTTATGTGTTTTTTATATTTTATGAAAATATTAAATTAAAGCATTTAAAAAAAAGATTAATTAAAACAAAGAAAAGAAAAAAAATAAAAGTAAAAAGAAGCAAACTGGAGGGGGGTGTTGTCCCCAATTGTGAGGCTTTTCTTTAGCAATCTGGCCCAATATTCTGAGGCCTTTTTGACTTTCGTGGCTAGCGCGCATCAGCGTTGACTGGGGTTCACCGTGCTCTCCAGATCATGACCTTTGATTTGATGCCACTGAACGCGTGGACGGATAGATTATGAAGGTGTATGATGGTCCTTGTTATTGAATCTGCATGTGAATTTTAATTGAAAAATAATATGGACATAATGAAGACCTGGGGCTCGAACCCAGGTCTTGAACGTTAACACACACATGCCTTACCAATCGTACCAAGCGCGTTTTCTGTATAATAAAGAACAAACAAATATTATAAGAATAAAAACGTGCGTTAATGCTTTTTAGCGCGAAAATTCAAAAGAGCCAATGGTTGCTGGCCACCACATCATCTTCTTCGTTGGTTTTTATTTTCCTGAAACACAAACATATTAGGCAACGGTTTTGCAAGCGTTTTAAAAGGTCCCCTTCCAGAAAATAACGAATAGCTCTAGGACGCTCATAAATTGAGCGCGAGGGTGGATTCTTGATTGTCCAGACACGCTGATTCCAATTATGGTACTGTGGGGTTCTAATTTTTCCTGAACTGGGAAACCCCAATTCAAAGTTCTTCAAACCCTAAAAAACGATAATGGTAGATTCGCGTAGGGTGCATAAAAATTCAATCAAACATATGGGTTAACTTCAGAATTGAATATTGAATATGAATCAAGCATCAAAAATTATTAAAAGTGCATGAATCGAGATGCAAGATTATGAGATTTTTTCTGTACAGGGCGAGGTCGTGTTACCAATCTAGGGTGTTAGAACGATTGGTTTTGATTGGAAAATTCTCCTTGAAGCTGCAGGAAGCTAATGAGATCAAAATCTTGGCTTGAAACCACCTACAAATTGGTTTTCAGTTTTGAATTTATTTGCAAAAATTTCAAGTTTGATGATGGGGTTCTTGCGCAGCTGAGTGGTTTTTTGAGCACAAGGGTTTGATCAGGCTTAAGTATAGAATGAATTAGGTCAAAGAAAACAATCTAAATCTTTTGCATTCATGGTTTTTGAAATTTGATTTTCAAAGATCTTTTTCAATCTTTTTTCATGTGCTTTTGCTCTCAATCATATCCAATCAATCCAATTCCTTCCATATCTGATCATGCACGAGTTATTGAGTATATTTCATGCACAAAAAGATTGAAAAAGTTAGGTTAAATATTTTTCATGTATTTAATTGATTTAAATGAATTATTATTAATAAAAATTCAAATAAATAAATAAAAAATGAATAAAAACTTCCCTTTGGACCAAGTGGTCGTGCACATGTATTGGATGATGAATTATGGAAGAAAAATAGGCCCATTAGCAATTTTAGGTCATTTGAACCAATGTTGACTTTTCAAAATATCCAAAACTTTCCCAACTTCCACAAGGCATAACTTGCTCAATTTTTAATCTTTGCTCATGTTCTTGGACATTTTGGAAAGGTCTTTGAGTCCTATAACCAATGCCTTTGGTCCCATGTCATTTCGATTTACCAATCTCAAGTTATGGCCTTTGACTTAAAGTCCCTTTTTGTTGACTTTTGAAAATGACCTATAATGTTGAAATTGATAACTTTTTGTGAGAGCACTTATTGGACTTGAAGTATGAATATGAATTGTAGGAAATGTCTTTCTCTTCAAAATGAGCTTTGGATGGAATTTTTCTGATAATCCATGTGAAAGTTATGCCCTGGTCAATTTACAGTTGACTTTTTCAACTGTCCAAATAAGGAAACTTTTGCATCTTGATGATTTTTGAGCCAAGCTTTGAGAATCATGATCAAGCATTGATCAAATGATGTTTGTGGCTTCAAAATGATATGTTGATCAAAAATTTGAACTTTTGACTGTCAAATGACCATTTTACCCCTATAGTTGACTGTAGTGCAATTAGGGTTTTGACTGTGTAATTTTGTGCTGAAAGTCTTGAAACTTGATATGAGGATGATTGACCATATTTGTAGGCATGTGAGACTTGATTGGACCTTTGGAAACTTCATTTTCTTGATCAGAACCAAAACCCTAATTTTGACTGTTTAGGAGGCCTTGCACTGTGCAACCCTTGGGGAATCTTGAAGCTTGACTTGGCAATTTCTTGAAGAATATGGGAGGGAAAATTTTGGGGTACAACAGTTGCCCCTGTTCAATCTTCTTAGACCTGAGGATGCAGATTGGCTGACGTGCCTTTCGTAATCCGAGGGTAGAAGATGATTGAACACTAGAGTGCCCAGAAATTTGCGCTCACATAGTAGCAATGTGATGATGGAATGGGCTTATAGATGCCATTTAGAGGTTGATGGATAGGATGATGGGCTTATAGATGCCATCTGGACGTTGATCGCATAAGAGATTCCTTAGCGAGAACCTGTATACCTGCAAAAGAAAAATGAGTACCTGACACGTTGCAGGAGCTGGTTTTCAGATGCTTGATATAGATGTGTCCTGACTGGTTACAGGAGCTAAATCTGGATCTTCAAAAGATGATGAATGAACCAGGGATGGTTACTACCTCAGCATGAACGGTGAGAGAACCTTGGGTGACTTTAACTTCAACAGCAGTCATTGAGCAAAATCTTGGTGGGAATTACCATCTTCGCAGTATCGGGAAGAGAACCGTAGGCAATTATAATCTCAAAAGCGGACGTTTGAGAAAAACCTGAGTTGGAATTATCATCTTCGCACCGCTGGGGAGAGAACCATAGGAAATTATAATCTCAAAAGCGGACGTCTGAGAAAAACCTGGGATGGAATTATCATCTCACGCACCGTCGGGGAGAGAACCATAGGAAATTATAATCTCAAAAGCGGACGTTTGAGAAAAACCTGGGATGGAATTATCATCTCACGCACCGTCGGGGAGAGAACCATAGGAAATTATAATCTCAAAAGCGGACGTCTGAGAAAAACCTGGAATGGAATTATCATCTCACGCACCGTCGGGGAGAGAACCATAGGAAATTATAATCTCAAAAGCGGACGTTTGAGAAAAACCTGGGCTGGAATTATCGTCTCACGCACCGTCGGGGAGAGAACCATAGGAAATTATAATCTCAAAAGCGGACGTTTGAGAAAAACCTGGGCTGGAATTATTGTCTCACGCACCGTCGGGGAGAGAACCATAGGAAATTATAATCTCAAAAGCGGACGTTTGAGAAAAACCTGGGCTGGAATTATCGTCTCACGCACCGTCGGGGAGAGAACCATAGGAAATTATAATCTCAAAAGCGGACGTCTGAGAAAAACCTGGGATGGAATTATCATCTCACGCACCGTCGGGGAGAGAACCATAGGAAATTATAATCTCAAAAGCGGACGTCTGAGAAAAACCTGGGATGGAATTATCATCTCACGCACCGTCGGGGAGAGAACCATAGGAAATTATAATCTCAAAAGCGGACGTTTGAGAAAAACCTGAGATAACTTCTACTGAGTCTTCATCAGAAAAATCTGTTGGGAGTCGATTTGGCTGGACTAGAGAAGGCCTTGGACTGGATAAGAAATCTTTGGAGTCGATTAACTGAACCGGTCTAGGTCTTGAAATATGATTGAGAATTTAACTGAATCTTTCCTGAAAGGTAAAGGTCAGTCATATGCAATGCATGATATGGACCAAGCAATGATGTTCTCAACATAAATGAGATTTGTATGATATGATGCGTACATGCATGCTACAATGATGTATGTGATGTTTATGTATGCTTTCGTCTAGGAATGTAAGTCCTTGACGGGTGCCGGGAAGTCACTCCTGGGCTGATATTGAAGAATAAGCTTTTACTCCTGCTGGGGATGATAACTGCAAGAATACCGGTAGGAGAAGATGACTCCGTTGAGGAATAAACTTGGCAAATGGAAGATTCTGTGGGGAGAAAAATACTCTAGAGACCATGCTGGGGAGCGATACTCTGTGGGGAGAGAGATACTTTGTTGAATTGTTGATAATAATTTGCTGAGGATATCTTTGCTGTATTGGAAGTGCTGATAGACTTTGCTGGGGGTAAGAGAACTTCGTCGGGGACACTCTTTCCATGGCTTTTGGCTGAGGATAACCCATTTATATCCTGTTAAGGAAATAACTCTTTAAATAAAGCCGGGTGACGCGTTCATGCTCTGCGAGGGATAAGCTTCCAGAATCTACTGGGGATAAGCTTACTGCTTGGAGAGATGAGTTCCAACTTTCCTGGGGAACTAGATTGGACTCTCCTGGGGAAGTTTTGATATGCTGGGGAAGTGATTCCTTTGAATGTTGATATACCGCCGGGGAACAATCTTTAGATCAAGACTGCCGGGGATGCTTGTTATATATATGTATGCTGCTGGGGAAGTATTGAGATCTACTGGAGGATACTCAACTTCCTTGAGATTTGATAATTCTGCTTGGAGAAGAATGCACTGACTGCTGACTCACTCTCTGGGGAATTGAGATGTACTGGTTGAATCTTCCTTGATACCTTGGAGGATAGAACAATTGGACTACTCAGACAACTCTTTATTGCCCCTGTTTTTATGGGAGATGAAGACATGTGAGGTACTGATAGTTGTTGAGGGTCAAACCTTCTTCTGGTAGGCAGGTGACAAGATGACAGGACATAGTCGTACGCTTTTGATCCCTAAATTTTGCCTGGACCGCCCTTTCGGGTTTTCAGTCCACCGGGATACCCATTTTTGCCCAAGCCGCCTTTTCAGGTTTTCGACTTGCCGGGTGTACAGATTTTTCATTTCATCCCTTATTTTGCCCGAACCCTTTTGATTCGCCGGGAAGCCCTTATTTTTGCCTAGGTGTGTCAACCTAGCGGGTCTTTGATTATGCGTAGTATCTTTTCGACTATGTCCATGTTCTCAGAATGTAGGGAGTTGCCCCTGTTTAGAAGTGTTTTGTCATGCCACCAGAAGGTGTTTGATCAGGCCAGATTCGTTGTTGAAATGCCCCAAGTGACTCAGGCGGAGATTTGCCCCAGGCTATTTGGCCTTTGAGAGATTCTCCGAATCTTGATTGGATTGCCCCAGATGATGGACCATGATCATGTCGTGCCCCTTGGTTGGAAGTGCTTTTGTTCACTAGGTATTTCTCGTGCGAATTTCCCTGCTGTTCAAACAAAAAGTCATATGCAAACAAAGTTATGTTAAAAATGCAAAGCCTATGTCTGTCTTGAAGATTTTGAAAATGCATTCTTTTTCATAAAACAAGCGAATGTTTGTAAAACATGATGTCAACTCCGTATTTACCGTAGGCCTTAAGGAGTCAGGATACCTTTCGTAACAGTATGCTTTCGAACTAACCCATGCTTCAGCTAGGACTTTTAAGGGTTATAACGTGGCCTGGTTCATGGTTCAAGAAACAAAGGATAAAGGCTCAAATTATTTGTACCCACCCGCTCTTCGTGATGTTCTCCAAACCTAAACTCAGTTGATCATACGTTAGACCTTGTTTGAGTCCTTGCTCTAATTTTTCGGTGATGATTCGGATGTTGATAACTTATTTCGAATAGGCAGTCATTTCTTTTTTTTGTTGAGGGTTTGTATGACCTCTTTCTTTTTTGATTTTGTTATCCCTTTCTTTTTTTGCCTGAACGAATTCCTTTTTTGGAATTACAGTCAGCGGGATGCCCCAGTTTTGTAAGTCTCCTTCATGGGTTTTGACTTAATGGGCTTTTTGATTTTGGTAATGACTGCCTTTCTCTATTGATTATTCGGAACCATCACTGTCTTTCTTCATTTTGTAAGAACTTCTTTGATGCCATTCGTTATGCACTTGGATCAACTGAGAGACTACCCTGCCCCAGGTTATGATTAAGGGTTTTAAATTTCGAAAAGAAAAACTCCTACTTCTTTGGCTCAGAGGGGTTGACGAGGGATTATCATCCTTATTACTCCAGTGTTTAGGAATTGAAACAATGCATGTACCTCATCAGCGGGGTCTGTTCAAAAGCATACTGTAGATTATGGTATCGTTTTCGTCATCCTCCCTCAAGAGGCTTAGAATTATTATTTAAGAGTTGATCATCAGAAAAAATATGAAAATAATTTGCGTATAGTGAATACGAATATATTGCTTCAAAACAGACATATGCGATGCATTAATGAAATAACAATGTTTAACAATGAGTAAATGTTTGAACAAAAGAAAATTGCAACTTGAACATTCGAATGAACAAAAATTCTTCTCATCTCCGGGCTTGTTACTTCAAATGGTGCCTCCTGTAGGGATGGTAGAAGCACTCAGCCTGGCCATCTTGGGTGAATTCCACAGCTCCTTCCTCAATCAGGTCCTGGATCTTATTCTTCAAAGTCCAACAATCCTCTATAGCATGCCCCGGGCTGTCAGAATGATAAGCGTAGCGAGCGTTGGGGTTATACCTTGAAGGTGTCCTGTTCGGATTCTTAGGAGGATCCTTTAGAGTTACCAAATTCAACCTCAGCAGTTGTTGTAAGGCTTGAGGCAGCGACACGTTGAGCTTGGTGAATCGCCTTTTGGGCTTGTATGGCTGAAGCTGGTGAGGTTGATACTGAATTGGTGATACTGAAGCCATCTGAGGAGCTTTTCCCTTGTCCGCTTGTCTCAAAGGTGGTTGAATGATGCCTGGCTCTTCAACCCTAGATGTTTGCCCCAGCTGGTTACCCTGAAGCATTTGGTTGATGAGAACCCCGAGCTCGTCTTGTCTTTGAGCTAACCTTTGAATGGCAGTCGCCTGCCCCAGCATCTGGACTTTCAATGCATCCATCTCAGCTTGCAGGTGTTTCAGCCTTTCATCCTCAGCATTGTTCTTGACAAAAGTCCCCATGAGAAGTGTCCTTAGCTCCTCCTGTCCCTTGGATAGATTCAGGAGGATTTCCCCAAACCGAGTCTCTTGAGCAAGAAGATCCTGGTTATCTGGTTGGAAGGCCATTGCTGAAATAAACAGCGAGAAAGGTAAGTGACCTGCAACAAAGTTACCTGTTATGTAATGATGTGTATGACATGCATGCAATGTTTTCAAGGACCTCGCGGGGTAAACAAGAAAATTTGTTAGCATTTGGATCCGGTAGCTTGATTGAAGGAACTTTGGATTGTTGAGAGTCCTTCTTCCAGGGTCAAAGGCTCACCATATCAAGTGGGTCATAGCCCCTGACTCAAGTCATCAACCTTATTTTGCTTTCCAAACAACCTTGGCTAGGGGAACCCTCTTCAGGAGTCAAAGCTCACCATATCAAGTGGGTCATAGCCTCTGACAACTTTGGCTAGAGGAAAATAAATCCTTTTTGCCCCTTGTTAGATGTTTGATTCATCATGACCTGCATCACAAGCCTTTGAGATCCTTGAAATGGGTTAGGATGTATGCAATGGTATGATGTCATGATGCATGGGGTAATATGAATAAACCCTGTTATGAGCCCTTATCAAGGACTATAAACAGAAACCTGCAAGAAACTCGGTAAACCCTGTTATGAGTCCTAATTAAGGACTGCAAACCAAAATCTGTAAGGAACTTAGTATACCCTGTTATGAGTCCATATTAAGGACTATAAACAAAACCTGCGAGAAACTCAAGGGTCAGATAAAGCATGCAAATAGTCACGTACGAAGGCACACAAGTCACACAAAAGAGCCCTTAGAGTTCAGGCCAGCATGGGGTCTGGGTATTACCCTCTTGAAGTTGGTGGGCTCAACCTGTCCTATTAGAAGTAACCGGGTTCTAAGGATCCCAATATCACTGGATTGCTTTCATTGTTCATCGTTTCAATTTAGCCACTGAACTGGCGACCGAAATATTCCAGGAAAGCAACCTTCAGTTGGGTGTAGTATCGAGTATCAACCAACCTCGGACTGCACCAAAGTCAGTTATCTCACTACCCTAAAGAGGCCAAGATAGTTCAATTAAGGTTCCTAAGGTCTGTTGATGCTTCATGACACTACGCGGAGGCCCCGTACTCTCCTTGACTGAACTCAAGGGTTACCGGTACACACCAAAGTGCCACATCAATGTAGCAGACTATTTCAACCATGTCGGTATACCCCGCACAGTTCCCTCACAGCCTTGTTGCTACTTTCTAAGAAGGTATCCCCCAGATCCGGGTTAGGATCTATAGAACTCCCAAGCAACCCACAATTTAAAGCACACAAGGAAAACAATTGAAAACACAATTATGAACTAGCCCTAAGGTACACCTCACTTTAAGATTATCCCCAGCAGAGTCGCCAGTTCTGTGATCGGTGGATCTGGAACTGACTGTTTAACGCTGGTTCGCGAAATGTCGCGGAAGCAAGAGTCGCCACCGTCTTTTATTTTCTCCAAATGGAAAGGACAAAAGCACAGAAAAATTCCTTAAAGAGATTGCTCTCGGTTCGGGAGGTAGGTTATAGAAAGGGAAGGTGTTAGCACCCTTTCTATCCATGGTTATCCATGGGCTCTTAGATACTTGCTCACTTGTGTTTTCAAAAATGGTTTGTTTGCTTTTCAACTGTGGATTTTAAAAAGTTTCTTTGAAAATTTCAGTTCGACTCTTGTATCGGTCCTCAAGAGTGTTTGAAAAGTTGCTTTCGAAAGCTTTTTGAAAAGGTGTCGGTGTGAAAAGTATTTTGATTTTTGTTTTGAAATTAGAGCAAGTATCTAGAGTCGTCTACCTACCCTAAGGAATTCGTCTGTGTAGATGTCCTTAAAGTAGTGCCATCCCACCATTGAGAGGTAGGTAGCACCACCGTTGGAGGTGTTCGGGTCAATTCGAGGGTTCGGGACATGGTGATCACCAGAGCAATGGGAAGACACCTTAGAAGCTACCCTCATGCCAGGTTCCCGGATCATGAGGACTTACTAAGACATCCTCTACTCGACGATCACCTTTCGAGGCAAGGCAACAGTGAGGCGTACCCTAGGGGTGGTGTGTGCGATTTGTGTGTCGTTTTCATTTATTTTTGTCTTTTGTCATGTTATTGGCGATCTAACGTTTGTTTTTATTTTTGTCCATACATTCTTTCATGCCTTGATTTAACAGTTAAAAATATTGCGGGAAAGTAAAAAATTCTAAGCTATTACAAAAGGCGCGGGTCCACATCGCCAAAATTTCTCGAACCCGATTTGACAGAAAAATAAAGAAAGTAAAGAAAATAAAGAATTAAAAGTGCAAGAAATTAATTACATGGCTTCGGGAGAGATACATAAATATTTAAACGAAATAAAATAAATATGCGAATTAATAAGAATTAAAAAACGAGGGCGTTGGACCCTTTTTTGCAAAATTAACTTAAATGGAATTAATTAATAAAGAAAAAGGAAAAGGAGATGTTTTTGGTATTTTTTTAGTATTTTAGGATTTAAATGAAAAAGAATTAATTGAAATTAAATGCTAACCCTAATTCTATTTGTTTTTTAATTTATTAAGAAAAGAAGATTAAAACCTAATATTAACCCTAATTAATTTACATGCAATTTTAATTACAAAAATAAATATTTAATTATTTTAATTATTATGAAAGAAAAAATAAAAAGGAAAAAAACATTAATTAAACCCTATTTCTACATTTTTTAGATTTTTGTTAAAAGAGTTAAAATTAAAACCTAATTTAAAACTAATTAATTCATGAATTTATTTACAAGAAATATTAAAATAAAATATTTATTATTTTTTCTCTTTTTCTGATTTTTTATGTGTTTTTTATATTTTATGAAAACATTAAATTAAAGCATTTAAAAAAAAGATTAATTAAAACAAAGAAAAGAAAAAAAATAAAAGTAAAAAGAAGCAAACTGGAGGGGGGTGTTGTCCCCAATTGTGAGGCTTTTCTTTAGCAATCTGGCCCAATATTCTGAGGCCTTTTTGACTTTCGTGGCTAGCGCGCATCAGCGTTGACTGGGGTTCACCGTGCTCTCCAGATCATGACCTTTGATTTGATGCCACTGAACGCGTGGACGGATAGATTATAAAGGTGTATGATGGTCCTTGTTATTGAATTTGCATGTGAATTTTAATTGAAAAATAATATGGACATAATGAAGACCTGGGGCTCGAACCCAGGTCTTGAACGTTAACACACACATGCCTTACCAATCGTACCAAGCGCGTTTTCTGTATAATAAAGAACAAACAAATATTATAAGAATAAAAACGTGCGTTAATGCTTTTTAGCGCGAAAATTCAAAAGAGCCAATGGTTGCTGGCCACCACATCATCTTCTTCGTTGGTTTTTATTTTCCTGAAACACAAACATATTAGGCAACGGTTTTGCAAGCGTTTTAAAAGGTCCCCTTCCAGAAAATAACGAATAGCTCTAGGACGCTCATAAATTGAGCGCGAGGGTGGATTCTTGATCGTCCAGACACGCTGATTCCAATTATGGTACTGTGGGGTTCTAATTTTTCCTGAACTGGGAAACCCCAATTCAAAGTTCTTCAAACCCTAAAAAACGATAATGGTAGATTCGCGTAGGGTGCATAAAAATTCAATCAAACATATGGGTTAGCTTCAGAATTGAATATTGAATATGAATCAGGCATAAAAAATTATTAAAAGTGCATGAATCGAGATGCAAGATTATGAGATTTTTTCTGTACAGGGCGAGGTCGTGTTACCAATCTAGGGTGTTAGAACGATTGGTTTTGATTGGAAAATTCTCCTTGAAGCTGCAGGAAGCTAATGAGATCAAAATCTTGGCTTGAAACCACCTACAAATTGGTTTTCAGTTTTGAATTTATTTGCAAAAATTTCAAGTTTGATGATGGGGTTCTTGCGCAGCTGAGTGGTTTTTTGAGCACAAGGGTTTGACCAGGCTTAAGTATAGAATGAATTAGGTCAAAGAAAACAATCTAAATCTTTTGCATTCATGGTTTTTGAAATTTGATTTTCAAAGATCTTTTTCAATCTTTTTTCATGTGCTTTTGCTCTCAATCATATCCAATCAATCCAATTCCTTCCATATCTGATCATGCACGAGTTATTGAGTATATTTCATGCACAAAAAGATTGAAAAAGTTAGGTTAAATATTTTTCATGTATTTAATTGATTTAAATGAATTATTATTAATAAAAATTCAAATAAATAAATAAAAAATGAATAAAAACTTCCCTTTGGGCCAAGTGGTCGTGCACATGTATTGGATGATGAATTATGGAAGAAAAATAGGCCCATTAGCAATTTTAGGTCATTTGAACCAATGTTGACTTTTCAAAATATCCAAAAATTTCCCAACTTCCACAAGGCATAACTTGCTCAATTTTTAAGCTTTGCTCATGTTCTTGGACATTTTGGAAAGGTCGTTGAGTCCTCTAACCAATGCCTGTTGTCCCATGTCATTTTGATTTACCAATCTCAAGTTATGGCCTTTGACTTAAAGTCCCTTTTTGTTGACTTTTGAAAATGACCTATAATGTTGAAATTGATAACTTTTTGTGAGAGCACTTCTTGGACTTGAAGTATGAAGATGAATTGTAGGAAATGTCTTTATATTCAAAATGAGCTTTGGATGGAATTTTTCTGATAATCCATGTGAAAGTTATGCCCTGGTCAATTTACAGTTGACTTTTTCAGCTGTCCAAATAAGGAAACTTTTGCATCTTGATGATTTTTGAGCCAAGCTTTGAGAATCATGATCAAGCATTGATCAAATGATGTTTGTGGCTTCAAAATGAGATGTTGATCAAAAATTTGAACTTTTGACTGTCAAATGACCATTTTACCCCTACAGTTGACTGTAGTGCAATTAGGGTTTTGACTGTGTAATTTTGTGCTGAAAGTCTTGAAACTTGATATGAGGATGCTTGACCATATTTGTAGGCATGTGAGACTTGATTGGACCTTTGGAAACTTCATTTTCTTGATCAGAACCAAAACCCTAATTTTGACTGTTTATGAGGCCTTGCACTGTGCAACCCTTGGGGAATCTTGAAGCTTGACTTGGCAATTTCTTGAAGAATATGGGAGGGCAAATTTTGGGGTACAACAATTTCGTTTTGGACTTTAACAAGGTTGTAGAGGTTCGAAATCCTCTCATTTTGAAGGAATGCGTCTTCTTTTTGTTGGATCTGCATTTTCTCCAAAAGAGCTATCACATTTGCATTGTTTTCTTGAGGAAATGAGGTATCCTCATATTTGCTTCATTTTCTTCTTCCTCGTACTCTTCTTATTCTTCATTATCATCCTCTTCACCATCACTATTTTGGAATGAAACAGACGTACTTCTCACAATGTAACGGTATCTTTGTTCTTTGTGATTCCATTGGAAGCCCATTAAAGTAAGCGATTTCTTTGTAAATTCTAGATTAGAGGATATACCAACATAGGAAATTCCTTGAACTTTAATCTTTTCTCGATTCAGAATTCTTTGAATAAAAGAGGGATAGCATAGTGTGGTGCATCTTCCTGAATTGTGCAAATCAAACATTCTACTAGCGAAGTGATGGGGCCAATGAACCTTTATCCTATGTTTCAATATATAAAGTAGTTGAACCTCAAATTTATCCACACGAGAGAGACCTCCCTTCTTGGGTAGAATAATGTGACAAACGATCCAAAAGAGAATTCTATCAAATGGGACTAGGGCACCAGTAGTTACAGATCTTGGAAACAAGTCACTATTCATAATTCTATCACTGTAAGGCTTCTTAAGCATGAAGTTTAAGGCATACTTGAATTCATAGTTAGGAGCAAGAACAATATCAGAAATTTTAATAGCATCAGAGTCAATTGGCCACATACCAAATAGATCTTTCCATACATGTGAGCTCACCATATAATATTTATTGTTGATTCTATACTTAAATTCAAATCCTTCAAACTTACCTTGCATGCCAACATAGAACAATTTGGCTAAATCCTCATTATAAGGTGATCTGACCTGATCAGAAATGGACCGTCACGGCTGGCTCCAAGCTGAAAGCTTCTTGAACAAGGTGGGGGGGGGTACCTGCAAGGCACTCCGATGCTGAAGTAAGTAGAAGCACGAGCAGGCAATAATGAGTGTATGGGTAGAATGATGAATACCCGACCCTCTGGAAACAGAGGGTATTTATAGCCCCCAGCGCTGGGCCAAGGTTCCTTCATTGGGTCGGGCAGGTTTGGCCCAATGGAGGAACTGCCAGGTTCTACGTGCGTAGTGGGGACCCGCACGTGGTCCCCTTCCTGGATGTTCTGCGTGAAGTGCGGGCGGACAGAGACGCGGTCTTTTCGGGGCCTCGTTGGGAGTGCAGTGGACTGAGTCTGCCCTAGTTGGGGTGCGCGAGGTGATGTCGAGCTGGACAGTAGGATGTCGAGCTAGAGGTGTAGAGGTCGAGCACGTGACCTCAGGGAGCACGTTGGGCACGACTGTGACCCTTTGGTCGGCGTGGTCCTCAGCAAGTCCATTTGGATTGGGCCTTAGCAATGCTTTTGGGCCTGTCGGGCCCAGTCCAGAACAGGAGCCCCCCAAGTCGTGGTTCCTTTGTTAGGAGCCATGGCTTGAACTCAGGTCGTTTCCGCTTCGGGGTCTCGCGCCCGGGACAGAGATGCAGGCCCTCGAGGGACTCTCCGTGCCGTGCTCAGAGACATCTTCCGTGGTGGATGCTCGGAGGATCCTCACCGGCGCGTGTCTGTCGAGCACACGAGGTATCTTTTGGGAACTGTGCCGCCACCCTATGATGATAGGGTCATCATTGCGTTGGGAGCAGTGTGTCGAGGAGAGAAACTCCATGGTTGCCCGAGGTGACGTTTGGTATTCCACGTCATCACTATAAATAGGAACCTTGGGCCCCATAACACGTTTCTACTCTTTGCGCTCCTACTGCTGTTGTTCTTCCAGATTTTTCATAGCTGCGATCTTCTGTTACAGATTCTTTTCCTCCGTAGCCGAATCCACTTTTTGATTCAAGTAAGTGACTTATCTTCTTCATTTTCCTGTTGTAATGCATGATTTTCAGCGTTTGTGGACGTTTTAGGGACTGTGCGCGTGGGACTAGCCCGATAAACTCATGCTTAGCTCGACATATCCATGCTTAGGATCGGCAAACACATACTCGTGGCCGGTAGATTCATAGTTTTAGGTAATAATCAGCAGCGCTGCCCGGGGTCTTCATGATCCAGGGCACCTGATTCATGATCGCGCCCGGAATGTTCATGGTCCTGGCCGTAGGTCTCATGATGTTGCTCGCCATGTTCATACCTTGGGTCGACATGTTGGAGAGTGGCCGCGTAGTCGGTTTGGAGAAGAACACATCGAGTTTTCTGGATGTCGGGGAGGCGACTACTTGTGTAAACTGACCTTTGTGGTCGTGCATGTGACGACGTGGTTTGTCGAGCGTATGGTTCCGTGCCCAATTAACTGGTTTCCCGTGCTCTGCAGGTAACCATGGCGGACGAGTCGTGCTCCTCTGGATGCCACGAACATGAGGAACAAAGTGCCGATGAGGCGGTCAGCTTGATTGATACTGTCGATGACCCTTTGCTGGATTGGGTGGGCGCCGAGCCCCGAGGAATCACGTCGATATATAGTCGGCATGACCGAAATCCATATGCTATCCTCGAAGCGGGCCAGGGCCAGCCTGACTTCCAAAAGAATTTCGTTGTCATGCGTCCGACCTCCCGTGCCCGGATCTGCTCGGTGTACCCAGAGTATAGCTTCCCGGTGTACGAGATCGCGTTCAAAGATCTTGGGCTGCAGCTGCCCTTCAGTGACTTTCAGACCGGGGTCTTCACCCATCTAGAGTTGGCTCCGTCGCAGCTACACCCGAACTCACTCGCCTTTATCCGGGCGTTTGAGCTGACATGTCGCTTTCTGAGGATCGAGGCGACCATACCGCTCTTCTTTAGAATTTTTCATCTGCAGCGCTAGTCCCGAGGAGGGAAACACAACTGGGTCTCCTTAAAACAGTCGAGGAGACTATTCAAAATGTACATGGACTCCGTGAGGGGTTTTAAAGACAAGTGGTATGTCGTGCGGCCCGTTACCACATCTGCTTTAGGATCCCTGTACGAGGAGGAGGCGCCCATAAGCGATGATGACGGGGAGGCGGTCTTAGGCAACGATGGGTATCCCGTGATGGCCCGTACAACCAAGTTCCCTGTGCATTGGATGTTCAGGCACTACGAGCAAGGGACTGGATACTACCATACTGCTGTCGGGGACATGTGTTCGGAGGACGAGGAGGCGTACGCCACTCTTTGTCGGTTCGTCGACAGCTTCCACCCCGCCCGGTGGGCCACGAGGGAAGGGGATGATGTCTTGGATGCAGAGGGTTATCCGACATTTGAGTCCCGGTCGATTGATACTAAGGCACTCGTGGAGTGTCAGACGTTCAGGCAGGCTGCTCGTCTGCTAGGTCGTTTATTGCTTGAATTTCTTTGCTCGTCATTTATTTATGAACTTGCTCGACACTAACCCGTCTTTTATTTTGTGTAGGCTCGATGGCCGATCGAAGGGAAAGACTTTTGAAGCTGTCTTGCGACCAGAAGCGGGGCAGGAGGGTCGTGAAGGCTCCCCAGGCGACGAGGATGGGCCCGCCACATAGTCCGGGCGCTCCCCAGGTGGTGAGGGTGGATTCGTCGCCCAGCTCGTGGGCCGCGTCGGACGGGATCCCAGAGGTTCAAGAGGTCGATCCTAATGCCGACCTGATACAAAGAAAGAGGACCCGGGTGGAAAGCGGTCCGACTGTCAGCGAGGACACTAGCGCCGTCAGGTCTTTCGGGTTTCCCCCTTGTTTCAAAGAGGAGGGTTTCTTCGAGAGATTCCCTCTGTCAGTGGTTGCCGACGAGGCTGAGACTATCAAAAGGATGAGTAAGGAGGATCAGAAGAGGCATCTTGCCACCAGCATGGACGGGCTGGTGAAAATGGTCGAAATGGCCCTGGTGTTGTCCGAGGAAGGGGGGGATCCTGTCCGTATTGAAGAACTTGAGCAGGAGAAAGCGGCTCTCACCTCGAGCTCGCGGAAGTTGAAGACTGCCCTGGAACGCTCCGAGGAGATGTTCCGCGAGCAGACAGTGCTGCTGGATGCTGAGAGGGAGATGCTGGTCCTGGAGAAGGAAAGGTCGGGGAAGCTGGCCGAGGAGGGAGAGTTTCTCCGTGCGGACAGGAATCGTCTGGAGACTGACATCGGGCGCTTGACCCAACAAATCGAGGACATGAGAGTCGCCATGCTTCCTGCCGAGGACGAGCCGGAGGACTTAGCGGCTTTGAAGAGTCGATCGGAGTTGGTCGCCCATATCCGTTTACTCGAGGCAGATTGTGTCGGTGCTCTGGAGGAGGGGTTCGACTCTGCAGTCGGCCAGCTTTCCTTGTTAAACCCTAGTTTGGTTACTGAGGGGACGGGCCACACACATCAGATCGTGGACGGCGTGATCGTGCCCCCGCCCGACTCTCCAGTTGTCGACAATGATGGTTCTGGGGAAGCCTGATTGTAGGATAGCGGGCATGCGTGCCTTTGACATTTGTATTTTTTGGGCCTGCGTGCCCGTCAGTTGTATGTTATGAACATCGCCGGCCTTCTTGGTCGGTTTATAATTGTTTGCTTTGTCGCCTTCGGGCATTTTTATTTGAATGAATGTTGTTTTACATTTGAATGTTTTGCCCGTGTTTGAAATCTTATATATTTGCATAAAATTTAGCCTGTCATGGGCCCGAGGACTGCCCGTAAGTGGCTGTGATTTAGCGAGCGAGTCTGCCCGTCTTCCGCTTGTATATGTGCCCGGCCCTCTTTCGCTGGCCAGAGTCACCTAAGTGTTGCGCTCGAGGGGAGAGACTTCCCTTTGACCCTTTTAGATGGCCCGTCATTCTTGACGACTTGTCGGGCATATGGAGCGAAGGTGCTCAGTCGGGCGCGAAGCCCGGTAGGGACTATTCGCCCATGGCGTGAACTGCCCATCGCGAGCTGGGTGTTCTGCCTTACGGGTACAACGATGGTGGTGCTCGGTGTAGCTGTCCACGTCGGGCACTATCGATTATCCTCGTTTGCCGAGTGATGTTGTGCGATTTAGCCGTATGTCAGGCTTGTACCTCAGCCTTTATACGAAGTCGGACGTTTTCCTCATTGACCGAGCGCGGGTGCCGTTGGTCGAGGGTCCCAGGTGTTGGTAGTTTTTAACTGTAGTACTTGTTTAGCTTAGCAGCGTTCCAGGGTCGTGGCAATGGCTCTCCGTCTAATTGCTCGAGATAGTACGCCCCGGTACCAGTGGTGCCGTGGACGCGATAAGGTCCTTCCCAGTTCACGGCCAGCTTTCCTTCGCGGGAATCCTTCTGGTTCCTACGTAATACCAGGCTGCCGATTTCGAACTCGCGCTTGATGACCTTGTCGTTGTGGCGTAGAGCCACTCGTTGTTTTAGGGTGGCTTCGCGCAGGGCTGCACCCGATCGGATTTCCTCGACTAGGTCGAGTTCGTCCCTTAGTGCCTCGTCGTTCATTTCTTCATCAAGGGGGTTCTCGGTTCGTCTGGATGGTTCCATGATTTCGACCGGGATGACGGCCTCGGTGCCATATGTCAGTCGAAATGGCGTCTCGCCCGTCGTTGAGTGGGGCGTGGTGCGATATGCCCACAAGACGCTGTGGAGCTCCTCGACCCATCCCCTCTTGGCTTCGCCGAGTCGACGTTTGAGTCCTCGGAGGATGACCCTGTTCGCGGCTTCGGCTTGCCCGTTGGTCTGAGGGTGCTCGACCGACGTGAAATGTTGTTTTGTACCTAGTTTGGTGATGAAGTCTTGGAACCCGCGGTCGGTGAACTGGGTACCGTTGTCGGTCACCAGGGCCCGCGAAATTCCGAATCTGGCGAGGATGTTTCTTTTGTAGAAACGGAGGATATTGTGCGAGGTGATTTTTGCGAGGGCCTCGGCCTCGATCCATTTTGTGAAGTAATCCACGGCGACGATGAGAAATTTGTTCTGGTAGGTTCCTTGCACGAAAGGCCCGAGGATATCCATACCCCACCAGGCGAACGGCCACGGGGACGACAGTATGCTCAGCTCGTGCGGAGGGGCGAGGTGCATGTCCCCGTGCTTCTGGTACTTATCACATTTTTTGACGTGTTCCTTGGCATCCTGCTGCATCGTCGGCCAGTAGTATCCTGCTCGAAGGGCTTTCCTTGCTAAGGATTTACCGCCCATGTGTTGGGCGTTGATCCCTTCGTGTATCTCCCGCAGTACTTCGGGGATGGTGGACTCGTCGATGCATTTCAGGAGGGGGATGGAGAATCCTCTCCGGTACAGTTTCTGCTCGAGAACCACGTAGGAACATGCTCGTCGCTTGGTGACGGCAGCTTCGGCCTGGTTCGACGGGAGTTCTCCTTTTGTCAGGAAATTATAAACCGGGGTCATCCAGGACGTAGCATCCCCGATGGCATGGATCTCGACTGTAGTCGAGGGTCGTTCGATACTTGGACGCGCTAGAGATTCCTGGATGACGGATTTGTTCCCGCCCTTCTTTCGTGTGCTCGCAAGTTTGGACAATATGTCCGCCCTCGTGTTTTGCTCGCGGGGAACGTGTGAAATTTCTGCTCGTACGAACTTTGTCATGTGTTTTTTGACTAAGTTCAAATACTCGATGAGGTTGTCGTTTTTGGCCTGGTAGCTTCCCTGTACTTGAGAGGCGACGAGCTGGGAGTCGGTGTAGATCTGTACCTCGCGGGCTCCCAGGTCCTCGGCCAGTCTCAGTCCTGCGAGCAGGGCTTCATATTCTGCCTGGTTGTTTGACGTCAGGAAGGAGAGAGCTAAGGAGTGCTCGATTACTATGCCTTCTTCGTTTTCCAGGAGGATTCCTGCGCTGCTTCTGGACGAGCTGGATGCTCCGTCGACGAAGATGGTCCACTTGTGTTCTTTCCCCGGGGGAGGGTCGTGAGTGGTCATTTCCGCGACAAAGTCGGCCAAGGCCTGTGCTTTCAGGGCTTTCCTGCTTTCGTACTGAATGTCGAATTCGGAGAGTTCCAAGGACCACTTTAACATTCTGCCCGCCATGTCGGGCCGTCCCAGGAGTTGCCTCACCGGTTGGTCGGTTCGCACGATGATGATGTGGGCCAGAAAGTAGTGTATGAGCCTCCTCGCCGCATTGACGAGGGCCAGAGAAACCTTTTCTATCTGCTGGTATCTTCTTTCGGGCCCCTGTAAGGCTTTGCTCGTGAAGTAGACGGGTTTCTGCCCGTCGGGGGTTTCGCGGACAAGGGCTGCGCTGATGGCTTCGTTCGAAACGGCCAAGTATAAGTACAGTGGTTCCCCGTCGTCGGGTCGAGATAGCACGGGCGGTTGAGACAGGCTTTGCTTTAGGTGGCGAAGTGCCTGCTCGCATTCCTCATTCCATTCGAAGGCTGCTTCCTTTCGAAGGAGTTTGAAGAAGGGAAGGGCGTGCTGAGCGGATTTCGCGACGAAGCAGGACAGCGACGTGAGCATGCCGTTCATGATTTGTATCGACTTCTTCGATGTCGGTGTTGGGAGGTCAGAGAATGCCCGGCATTTGTCGGGGTTGGCTTCGATTCCCCGTTCTGTTAGATAGAATCCAAGGAATTTTCCCGCCTTAACCCCGAACGTACATTTCTCGGGGTTGAACCTCATTTTACATTGCCTTGCTTGGGCAAAGACTGTCTTGAGATGAGCTGCGTGGTCGGTGTCTGCTCGGGATTTGACGATCATGCCGTCCATGTATACCTCGAGCATGTCACTGATCTGTTTGTTGAAAACTTTGTTCATCATGCGTTGGTAAGTTGCTCCGGCATTTTTCAGTCCGAAGGGCATTACGTTGTAGTAATAGTTGCCCGAGCTGGTCATGAATGTCGTGCAGTGTTTGTCGCCCAGGGCCATTGGGATTTGGTTATATCCCGAATAGGCGTCCATGAACGACAAAGTTTTGTAGCCGGCCGAATTGTCGACCAGCATATCCATGTTAGGCAAGGGAAAAGCATCTTTCGGGCAAGCCCGGTTGAGATCAGTATAATCAACGCACATTCTCCATTTTCCATTATTCTTTTTCACAAGTACAACATTTGACAGCCAGGTGGAATACCGGGCTTCAGAAATAAAATTTGCCTCTAGAAGGTCTTTTACAGCTTTTTCAGCAGCCTCCATTTTTTCTGGAGACTGCCTACGCCTACGTTGTACTACGGCCTTGGCGGCTGGATCAATGGCGAGGTGGTGACAGGCGACCTCAGGGTCGAGTCCGGGCATCTCCGCAGCGCTCCAGGAGAAGAGATCAGCATTCTCGCGCAGACAGACCTTGATTTGCTTCCTGGCCAAGTCGTGGAGGTCTTTGCCAATCTTCACTCCCTTGGTCGGGTCTGCGCTGAGGGGAACGAGTTCAAAATCCCCGTCCGGTATTGGTCGGAGTGGGATTTGCTCGCTGCTGGATGGTTCGTCCTGATCGAAGCGGGTGTCCAGGGCTATGGAGTCGACCTTTGGTGGAGCTTTCTGGACTTCTTCCTCGGGGGATGCTTTCCTGTCGGGCTCCTGTTTTGTCCTTTTAGCGGGTCTGGTCCCTATGTCGACGATATCCCGTCCCTTAGAAGCAGCGTTGAAGCACCTACGGGCAGCGGCTAGGTCTCCTTGGATGGTGGCTACCCGTGCCCTTCTGGTGTAGAACTTCATCTTTAGATGGACGGTCGAGGGCACCGCTGTTAGCTCTGCCAGTGTCGGTCTCCCCAAGATGCAATTGTATAGAGACGGACAGTCAATGACGAGGAATCGGACCTTAACTTGTCTCGTAGCCGTTCCTTCGCCGAACGTAACCAAGAGCTCGACATAACCCCAAGGTTTGGAAGTCGAGCCGTTGAAGCCTTGTAGATCCGACCCCACACACGGAGAGAGATGTGAGTCGTCCAGCTGTAAGGTTCGGAACAGCTGGCTGTACATCACGTCGACGGAACTCCCTTCGTCGACCAGGATGCGATGCACGTCAAAATTGGCCATTCTTGCCCTTATCAGTAAGGGGATGACCGCGTTCGGGGCTCCGCCAGGGAGTTCTTCTAGGTAGAAGGTGATGGGCTCTGACCTGCCCTTCACCCTTTCGAACGTTACTGTTTGCGGGGGAGCCGCGTCGACCAGCTCGTCCAACTTCCTCTTAGCTGAATTGATGGTGAGGTCGTTGAACCCGCCCCCGTTGATGACCATGGCGGAGGGAAAGTATTCCCACCTGCTGTGCGTTGTCAGCGGCTCCTGCAGGTGCTCGGGAATGTCGAAATCCTCGGGCCTGGTTACCGAGAGGGCGGTCTGGATAGGCACCGAATCGTCTGATGGTCGGGCGTCTTCTTCTGGCTCCTTGGCCTCATGGGCGTCACGACGAGGAGCGTCGTTTCGCCTGTACTGCGCGAGCCTCCCTCCCTTGATGAGGGTTTCAATGGCGTCCTTGAGGTGGACGCAGTCCTCTGTCAAATGACCATGACTCCTATGGTATTGACAGTATTTATTTTTATCCGCCCCTGGCTTGGCGGGAGCAGGTCGGGGACGCTTGACGCCGCCGTCCTTGAAGTCTGTACTGGCACATTCTGCCAAAATACGCTCGCGGGAAGCTGTGAGCGGACTGTACTCGGTGAAACGGCCCGAGGGGCCCCTTTGTTCCCGGACTTCCCGGGGTCGATCTTCTTTCCTTTTCTCCCCGATACGTCGGGGAGGAGCCTCTTGGCGTGAGCTGCTGCTGTTGTTGGGACCCCGAGTCCTGGAGTCTCGGGCCCTGTTGGCAGCTTCCCTCTCCTCGTAGTCCATATATGCTCGGGCCTTATCGAGGAGGGCATCAAATGTCGGAGGTGGCTCGATACCCACAGCCTTTCTGAATTCTGTGTCGGGGAGGAGACCCCTCTCCAGCAAGTATCTTTTCATATGGTCCGCGCAGGGGACCTGTATTGCTTCTCGGTTGAAGCGGTTGATGAACTCCCTCAAGGTTTCATCCTGTCTTTGGATGATGGCCTCGAGGGCCGCCTCGGTCTTCGGATGGCGCCGAGAAGCTGTGAAGGAACTGATGAACTGGTTCTTCAGGTTCCTCCACGACGTGATTGAGCCCGGGGCGAGTCCTTTATACCAGTCCATGGCCGCCTTCTTGAGAGTCGTGGGGAAAAGACGGCACTTGATGGGCCCCCCGACATTATGATAATGGAGCATAGCCTCGAACCCGTCAATGTGGTCGACCGGGTCCGCGACTCCATCGTACTCCTTCAGATGTGGGGGCTTCTCCATGCCCGGGGGGATGGGTGCATCCATGATGGCCTGCGACAGGGGACCGCGGGGGTCGTCCTCGTCGCTCCTCTCCGGAGACAGAGATGGGGACCTGTAGTATTGTCTGGCACGGAGGTCATGGTCGTGCTGAGTCTCCCTCGAGCGTGATGCTCGTTGGGTGAATGTTACACGCCCGTCTTCGGCGTGTCTCTTGTCGTGCCTTGCCGGGTCGCGACTGGGTTCTCCGGCAGGGATGACGGGCTGTCTCTCCAAATAGGGGCGCCTCTGCTTTGGCCGGGGAGAGGGGCTTCTGGAGTTCTCCTTGTAGAGTCTCTGCGGGGGAGAGGGGTGTCGAACTTCTGTGACCCGAGGAGGTGGGGAATGTGGCCTCCGATGCCTCCTCGGGGGTCTTCGGTCATCTTCAAGCGCCCTTAGTCTTTCTCCTTGGGCGAAGATGAGATAGTTTGTCTGATTAATGGCCGCGAACAGTGCCTGAGTCGTGGCATCTACCCCGGCGGGAACCGGGACTTCATGGAACCGGGAATCTCTGTAATGAGCGAGGGTCGCCGGGTCGTCTTCAAGTGGTGGTGGGAGCGGGGAGGATGATGCAGTAGCCCCGTCCCTGTAGGAGGAAGTTCCAGGGGCGGTCGTCACAGGAATGGTACTGTGGCCGGGGTCGTCGGGGTTATCGAGGTGTCCATTCTTGTCCGCGGTGCCGTTATTAGTGTCGGCGACACAGACGTGCTGCTCGTCGCGAGCTGGATCAGCCATGACAGGTAGTTGAATTGAGCTTTGGTCTTTTGAGTTGTTTGTCAGACGGGGAAGCTAGATTCCCACAGACGGCGCCACTGATCTGACCTGATCAGAAATGGACCGTCACGGCTGGCTCCGAGCTGGAAGCTTCTTGAACGAGGTGGGTGGGGGGGTACCTGCAAGGCACTCCGATGCTGAAGTAAGTAGAAGCACGAGCAGGCAATAATGAGTGTATGGGTAGAATGATGAATACCTGACCCTCTGGAAACAGAGGGTATTTATAGCCCCCAGCGCTGGGCCAAGGTTCCTTCATTGGGCCGGGCAGGTTTGGCCCAATGGAGGAACTGCCAGGTTCTACATGCGTAGTGGGGACCCGCACGTGGTCCCCTTCCTGGATGTTCTGCGTGAAGTGCGGGCGGACGGAGACGCGGTCTTTTCGGGGCCTCGTTGGGAGTGCAGTGGACTGAGTCTGCCCTAGTTGGGGTGCGCGAGGTGATGTCGAGCTGGACAACAGGATGTCGAGCTGGAGGTGTAGAGGTCGAGCGCGTGACCTCAGGGAGCACGTCGGGCACGACTGTGACCCTTTGGTCGGCGTGGTCCTCAGCAAGTCCATTTGGATTGGGCCTTAGCAATGCTTTTGGGCCTGTCGGGCCCAGTCCAGAACATAAGATGTGTCACATTCAAGAAATAAGTGGAGGTTTTAAAATATCAACAATTAAATAATCTCAGAAAGGTGCATGTGATCCAAAGTTTTCAGATATAAAGTTAATTGTCTAACTATACTTCTCTTACCAAAAGTGTCTGTAAAAGTATCGCCAATATCATCAGAGATAAGTGAAAGAGCAGTTACCGGAATATCGGAAGGAACACTGGAGGAGATGCCTCTGAAGGTTCTATTTTTGAATACCCTTGAATCCATTAGAGGAGTTTTCTTGAGAGAAATGGGTATGTGAGAGAGATTATAATTTTTAAGGTTTTAAGAGAAATGGGTATTTTTAGGAAAAACAGTATGATATATAATATTCACAAAGCATGAATGCAGAATTTCACGCGATGCATCAACCGCTTATAGGGCTTTGAGTCGACGCAAGAATAATTTTAATTAATGCTGAGTGAGATGTATGATACGCGTCGACGCATTCAAGCTATGAGTCGACTCAACAACAAAGATGTTTGATTTCATGCAACTTCTTCAATTGATTTCATGTAATTTATATAACACTTAGAATCCCTATGTACTTAACAATAAAGATAAAGAAGAACAAGTTTAGCAGTTACACATAGTTAAGAATAGAGAATAGATGAGAACGATATTACCTTCATGAGAGTTGATAAAAGCTTTCACTAAGACTATCCATGAGTGCATCAAGCATTAAGAGAATATGTTCAATAAAATAAGGGGTATGCAACTTACTTAAGTTACAACCTATTCGAGATATCGAGAACACCACGTTTCCTACGAATGTGAAAGAAGGGTTTCGTAGCGAGTGGTTTAGTAAAAATGTTAGCAAGTTGATTTTTTCTATCAACATGCTCAAAAATAATATCACCCTTTTCCACATGATCCCTTAGGAAATGATGCCTTATCTCAATATGTTTTGTGCGAGAGTGCAAAATAGGATTTTTGGTTAGGTTGATGGCACTTGTATTGTCACAAAAAATAGGAATGTGATCAAGTCGGACATTGAAGTCGAGTAATTATTGTTTGAGCCATAAGATTTGGGCACAACAATTATTGGCTGCAACGCATTCCGCTTCGGTGGTTGACAAGGCAACTGAAACTTGCTTTTTGCTATGCCAACTGACCAAATAATTTGAAAAGAAATGACAAGTACCACTAGTGCTTTTCCTATCCGATTTGCAACCGGAAAAGTCAGAATCGGAATAGCCAAACAAAGAACAATCACTACCCTTGGAGTATCAAAGTCCATACTTAGTTGTACCACTAAGGTACCTAAGTATGCGTTTTATGGCTTTTAAACGTTACTCCTTAGGACATGATTGAAATCGAGCACACATGAAAACACTAAACATAATATTTAGATGAGAGGTCGTAAGATAAAGAAGGGAACAAATCATACCTCTATACCTTTTTATATCAATGAGCTTACCATTATCATCTCGGTCTAAGTTCACGATCGTAGGCATAAGAGTATTGATTGCTTTTGAGTTTGCCATGTCAAATCGCTTGAGTAGGTCAAGACAAAATTTAGTTTGACTCATGAATGTTCCTTCATTTAATTGCTTGATTTGAAGTCCAAGGAAGTAATTTAACTCTCCCATCATGCTCATCTCAAATTCTCCCTGCATTAGCTTAGAGAATTTCTTGACCAAAGATGTGTTAGAAGAACCAAAAATAATGTCATCTACATAAACTTGAACTAAAATAAAATGCATTCCTTCATGCTTAATAAAAAGGGTTGTGTCAACCTTTCCTCTTGAGAATCTTTGATCTAGTAAGAATTTGCTGAGACGTTCATACCAAGCCTTAGGGGCTTGTTTAAGACCGTATAGTGCATGCTTAAGTTTGTAAACATAGTTAGGATTCTCAAAATTCTCAAAACTGGGAGGTTGAGACACATAAACCTCTTCATTAATGTATCCATTTAATAAGGCACTTTTTACATCCATTTTAAATGATTTGAAGTTTTGTGAGCATGTATATGAAAGCAAAATGCATATAGCCTTGAGTTGGGCCACTGGAGCATAAGTTTCCTCATAATCTATGCCTTCCTCTTGGTCATACCCTTGGGCAACAAGTCGATCCTTGTTGTGAGTTATAATTCCGTTTTTGTCTAGTTTGTTCCTAAAAACCCATTTAGTTCCAATAACTCGATGATCTCGCAGAGGGGGGAAAAGGTCCCATACCTCATTTATTTTAAACTGATTTAGTTCCTCTTGCATGGTTAAAAACCAATGTTCACCGAGTAAGGCATCTTTAGAGTTTTTGGGTTCAATTTGAGAGACGAAAGGAAAATGATAATAAAAGTTACTTAACTTAGAGCGAGTGGTGACTCCCTTTGATATATCTCCTAGGATGTTGTCGATGGGATGATCCTTAGAGGTTTTCCATTCCAAAGAAAGATCATTTTTATTGCTTGGATGATCTTCCTCTCTTTTTTCGGATACTTGATCCAACTCTTCTTCAATTTTAGTAGATTCCGAGTCCTTTTCTTTGGGATCTTGTAGTATGCTTTCCAAAGATACAACTGCACCATCATAAACATTATCCTTTCCGACTAATTTCAGATCAGATTCATCAAAGGAAACATGTACAGACTCTTCAACTATATGTAATCTTTTATTAAATACTCTATAGGCTTTACTTGATTGAGAGTATCCGAGAAAGATACCTTCGTCAGCTTTTGAATCAAATTTACCTAAACTTTCTTTACCATTATTTAACACAAAACATTTACATCCAAAGACGTGAAGATGAGAAATATTTGGTTTTCTTCCTTTCAAAAGTTCATAGGGAGTTTTGTTTAGAATAGGACGTATTAAAACCCTATTCAATATATAACATGTCGTGTTAATGGCATCAGCCTAAAAGTATTTTGGAAGACGGTGTTCATTGATCATAGTTCTTCCGAGTTCTTCTAAAACACGGTTTTTACGTTCCACCACTCCATTTTGTTGGGGAGTACGCGGAGCGGAAAAATTATGATCAATGCCGTATTTTTCACAAAATTTATCAAAGAGATCATTCTCAAATTCACCACCGTGATCGCTTCGAATAGTAACTATGATAGCGTTCAATTTGTTTTGAGAAAAGGCAAAATTTTCAAATGCTGGAAAGGTGTCACTTTTATTTGCCAATAAAATTGTCCAACAAAATCTTGAGTAGTCATCTACAATAACGAATCCATAGTAGTTACCACCTAGACTTTTAATTCTAGATGGTCCAAAAAAATCCATATGAAGAAGTTCAAGAGGTATCATTGTAGAAACAATGTTTTTAGATTTAAACGAGATTCTAGTTTGCTTCCCCATTTGGCAAGCATCACATAAGTGATCCGTGGAAAATTTTAGTTTTGGTAAACCGACTACTAAATCTTTTGAGACAACTTTATTTAACAAATCAAAATTCAAGTGAGCTAGACGTCTATGCCACAACCATGAATCCTTATTTAAAGTGACTAGACATTTAGCTCCGGTTAGGGACACATTATTCAAGTCAAGCATGTATACATTGTTTACCCTCAAGCCTTTGAACACATCATCTTTCTTATCATTGTGTTCAATTATGCAACAATCTTTTGAAAACGATACATTGTATCCTTTGTCGTATACTTGACTAATGCTAATAAGATTGTGTTTAAGACCATCAACTAATAGGACATCTGAGATAGTAGTAGAAGAGGGATTACCTACACTACCTTTTCCGAGTATTGCTCCCTTGTTATTGTCGTCATAGGTGACAAATCCTTTCTTTTTCGCCACAAAGTAAAAAAATAGGAAGATGTCGCCCGTCATATGTCTTGAGCACCCACTATCGAGAAACCATCTTTTCTCCGTAGTCTCAAGATATTCCACCTACAAATTTAAACAAGGGAAATAGGTACCCAATTTTTATTGGGTCCTTGTATGTGAATGATACTTGAGTTGCATTTTGGCAACCATTTGAAAATGCCTTGAGGGACCAAAAACCTCCTAAATCGACATTTACTAATGGCGTGCCCCCTTTTGCAACAATGTAAACATGTTAGAGTTTTGGGTAAGTTACTTTTGCTTGGAGGATCTCTTATTTCATAAGTGTATTTTTTATATGGACTTATCATACTACTTCTGAAATTTGATCTATCAATGCTAAAAGTAATTTTGGGTTGTAAAGCCTTGTCAAGTTTGGCTTTAAGAGTTTTTACCTCTCTTTGCCAAATGTAGCAAGTTTCACATCCATCCCAATCATGCCAAGAAAACTTATCATTTTTTCTATCAGTTTTGATTTTCTCCACCATAGATGCCTTGAGAGCTTCCAATTCTTTTTGGGATTTGGACACTTTATGCTCAGGGTATGAATTTTTTTTCTTATTTTAGGCTAATCGTTTAAAAGCTTCCTTAGCCTCATTTTATAAAGTATCAAAAGCTCTTTGCAGTTCTATGTGAGATATTTTATCAATGTGATTATATTTAGAGTGACTTACATTGCTTTTCTTCTTTTGATGAGCCATGAGGCAAAGGTTAACCGTTTCTTCTTCGTCATTAGAGTCACTTTTCATTGAGGCTTCACTATCACTATCCCAAGCAATGTACGCTCTTTTAGCTTTGTTCGGTATCTTTTGGAATTTGTCTTTTCTTTTGTCTTTTTTGAGCAACAGGCAGTCTGGCTTGTAGTGGTCGGGTTTTCCGCAGTTGAAACATGATCCTTTTGATTTAGATTTATTACCTTCATCTTGTCTTAAAGGTTTTGATTGGCTTCTATAATTGATGAGATTTTTGTCCGAGTGTTGGACTTTATTCTTTCGGAGATATCTGTGATATTTTCTCACAAATAACCCCATGTCTTCACTTGAGCTTTCATCATTATCATCACTAGAATCACTCACACAAGAGTTATTGGTGGAGGAATTTGAGCTTGAAGCCTTTAATGCAATAGACTTATTTTCCGTGTCTTTTGGTTTTTCCTTCTTTTCCTTTTTCTCATGCTTATTGAGATTTATGAGCTCTTTCTCATGCTCTTGAAGCTTCCCAAACAGTGTTGTTATATCGAGTGTAGCTAGATTGTTTGCTTCCTTAATTGTTGTAACTTTAGGCTGCAATGTCCTATTAAGACATCTTAAAATTTTGTTAGTAGAAATAACATTGGGAGTAACATGACCAAGAGTGTGTAAGCGGTTGATTATATGAGAAAATCTCTTTTGCATATCAGCAATGGTTTCACCATGCTTCATGTGAAAGAGATCAAACTCTTGAGTCAATATATTGATTCTAGCAAGTTTAACATCATTTGTCCCATCATGGGCAATTTGTAGAGCATCTCACATTACTTTAGCAGTCGCACAATGTGATACTCTAAAATATTCATCAACACCTAAAGAAGCAATAAGCATATTTTTACCTTTCCAATCATAGCTATACTTTTTCTCGTCTTCCTCATTCCATAATGCTTCCGGTTTGGGTATGGTAATATTATCCTCATTAGTCATGGTTACTTGCATAGGATCATCCTCGATAACTTTTCATATATTTCTATTAACAGAATTAATATGCACACGCATACAATATTTCCAATAGTTATAGTTTTCACCGGTGAAAACAGGAGCGCTCGTATAAGCCCCTTTTGGATCGTTCTTTATATTCTACAAAGTAATATGTGAAGCACCAGATGAACCGGTGCTCTGATACCACTTGCTAGACGATGTGATCGATCTAGAAGGGGGGTTTAATAGATCGTTAGAATAATTTACGCTTTTTGAAATTGTTTTTAAGAAATTTATGTGAAAGCTCCTGGAATCTCCAATCGTCTAAATGATCCTCTATTGAAAAGATCGGATATGCGAAACCATATGGGATAGAATGACAAAGAAGGAAATAATGTGTTTTACTCAATTGGTCAATCGCTTATACACTTACAGTGAATATGAATTACTTCCAATGAGTTGAATGAGATAAAACTATACACTATGAATAATTTGTGAATTAGTCAATTTGTCAAACACCTTATGAGCAAAGCACCTTAGGTTTGATTTCACTAAATTGTAGTGGTGAACTTTCTTGGGTATCAATCAAAATGATTGTTACCAATGTTGAAAAATGATCTCAACACACCAAAATTTCAGTACATGCAGATTTGACAAATTAATTTTCACAAATTATATTAATCAAGTATGAAGATAAAGAAAAAGAAGAAGAACACGTGATTTGTTAAGGCATTTCCCCTTGTCGTCCTCGCGTAGGGTACGTCTGCCCCCAATTCTAGAATCTAGAATTGAGATATTTGATATTAAGTTGCAAATGATACAAGAGAAGAGAGAGTTCACAATATAAACATACCAATGTTGCTGATGTAACAGTCTTCTTCCCTTTCCTTGATTTGAGAAAAACCAAGTGTCAAATTCTTCGAACAAATCTCCGGTTACCACTACTTGATTAAGCAAACCTATTGTTTCTTAATCCTTTCACTCGGTTGATTTCGGTCGCAAGCAATTTGACCCCAAATCAATCTTCACAATCCTCCGGTTACAGCTACTTGATTAAGCAAACCCACCGTTTTCTTAATCCTTTCACTCGGTTGAATTCAATGAAGCAAAGACTTGTGCAAAAACCCCCGCACCAATAGGATTCTTGAAGGAGAAAATCCAAACGATTTTATTCAAGAACAACCCACAATTGCTCAACCCAAATCTGAACTGAATCCTTGATTTGAACGTTATCACCACAATAATTTTCTTGAATCAACAACCATGATTATGTGTAGATATTGATTTTTGAGAAGAGAGGATGAAGATGATGAGCACTATGTGTATCTTTCACTAGTTCTTGTTAACTTCAAATAATGATGCATAATGAATATATATATATATATATATATATATATATATATATATATATATATATATATATATATATATATATATATATATATATATATATATATATATATATATATATATATATATATATATATATATATGTGTGTGTGTGTGTGTGTGTGTGTGTGTGTGTGTGTGTGTGTGTGTGTGTGTGTGTGTGTGTGTGTGTGTGTGTGTGTGTGTGTGTGTGTGTGTGTGTGTGTGTGTGTTATCTAATAGCCAAGACTCACAATCATAGCAGAAAATCAGATGAAGCCAGCGAGTGGTCGACTCAAACAGAAATGGGGGTTGGCGCGACACAACCCGCAGACAAAGGAAAAACTGTTTTAAAGTGCAATGCGTCGACCGCTTCAGGACTTGCGTCGATGCAAACTTTGAATATTTTGATTCCCAGGTTGAGTCGACTAGAAGGGTCGACGTGATACATCCAGCAGTTTGAGGAAAATCCATTATGAAGTGCAGTGCATCGACCGCTACAGGGCTTGCGTAGACGCAATAGTTTAATATTTTACTTTCCAGGTTGAGTCGACTGGAAGGGTCGACCTGACACATTCAGGGCTTGATTGAAGGTGATGAGTCGACCGCATATATCTTTGAGGAACTATGATTAATGTCAAAGTTCCTCTATTTGAAGGAGAGAACTGTGATTTTTGGACTGTTAAAATGGAGACTCTATTCACATCTTTGGATGTTCTAGAGTATGTCAAAAACAGCTATGAAGAACCGGCGGTGACAGAGGCTGAAAAATCAAAAGAAAAGGTTGAAGAATCAAGCCAACGGCTTGAAGAATTGAAGAAGAAGAATAAGATGACAGATGATGGAGTTCTCGGGATGATTCAAAGAGGGGTCTCTCTATCCATCTTCCCAAGGATTATGAGAGCTAAAACATCGAAAGAAGCCTGGAGTATCCTACAACAAGAGTTCGAAGGAGACTCAAAGGTGCGAACGGTGAAGCTTCAATCTCTTAAGTGAGATTATGAAAATGAAAGGATGAAGGAGAACGAGAGCCTGAACGAATACTTCAACAGACTCTCCGAGTTGGTGAATCAGATGAAGTCACATGGTAATACGATAGAAGATCGCAGAATCGTTGACAAAATTCTGATCAGTTTGACAGCAAGATTTGACCCAATGGTGGGGGTAATAGAAGAAACCAAGGATCTATCAACCTTGAATGTTCAAGGGTTGATGGGGTCTTTGAGATCCTACGAGCAAAGGATGTTACGACATTCTGAAAAATCAATCGAGAGTGCCTTTCAATCTAAACTCAACATTCAGCCCAACAATGGTGAAAATAAGCCCCAAATACAAACTAGAGGTGAGTCTTCTAGAGGTGGCAGATTTGGAAGAGGCAGAGGCAGAGGCCGAAACTCACATGGAAGATCTGGAAGAAGCGAAAATGGCAGAAGATGGAATGGAGCATCAAATAAATGGTGCAAAATTTGTAACAGCGGTACTCATGACGAGAAGGATTGTTGGAATAAAGGTAAACCGCAATGCCACAATTGCAAGAGATTAGGGCACCTTCAAAAGGATTGTCATCTTGCAAATCAACAACATGCTTCGTGCGCAGAAGGAGAATCTGATGAAGGAAATTTATTTTTTGCTTGTCAAAAAGCATTGCATGAAGAAGGTAAAAATGTATGGTATTTGGACAGCGGCTGTAGCAACCATATGACCGGACAGAAGGAAGCATTTATAGACATTGATTCTTCATTTGGCTCAAAAGTTAAATTGGGCAATAGAGAACATGTCGTAGTGAAAGGGAAAGGAAGCATTGGAGTCACCACAAAGCAAGGAAGCAAAGACATACATGACACGCTCTATGTACCGGAATTAGACGAAAATTTGCTTAGCATTGGACAACTTCTGGAGCACGACTATTCTCTAAAATTTGAGAATAACGAGTGCAGAATTTTTGACTCAGAAAGAAGAAGTGTTGTCGTTGTGAAGATGACTAACAACAGGAGCTTTCCACTATCTTTTAACTATGAGAAAAATGTAAGCATGATGGCCAGAGAAGAGAATGACTCGTGTTTATGGCACAGGAGACTTGGGCATTTGAATTACGAAAGCCTCAAGTTACTCTATCAAAAGAAGATGGTGTATGGGCTGCCAAGAATCGAAGAAAAATCTGGTGTGTGCGAAGGTTTTGTGCTTGGCAAACACCACCGGCAACCATTTCCAAAGGAAGGTGCATGGAGAGCTAAACATGTGTTGGAACTTGTACACACAAATGTGTGTGGCCCTATGAATACTTTGTCTCATGGTAAAAATAGGTACTTTATCTTGTTTATTGACGACTTTACCCGCATGACGGGTATACTTCATGAGACAAAAATCTGAAGCGTTTGTAATCTTTAAGAAATTTAAAGCATTAATCGAAAAACAAAGTGGAAGATTTATAAAGATGCTGAGAAGTGATCGAGGGAAGGAGTACACCTCAAATGAATTTCATAAATTTTGTGAAGATGAAGGTGTTGAAAGACAGCTCACTGTTGGATATATACCTCAGCAAAATGGTGTATCTGAAAGAAAGAACCAAACCGTGATGGAGATGGCGAAGTCTATGCTACTTGAGAAAGGTTTACCTAAAACCTTTTGGCCCGAGGCCGTTAACACTGATGTGTATTTGACGAATAGGTGTCCAAAAAAGGCCGTGTGGAAAAAGACTCCATTTGAAGCCTGGAGTGGAAGAACACCATCGGTGAACCATCTTAAAATTTTTGGGTGTGTTTGCTATGCTCAAATTCCTAAACAAAAGAGGACAAAGCTAGAAGAAACAAATGAAAGATGTGTCTTTATTGGCTATAGTTCCATGTCAAAGGGCTATAGACTTTACAACTTGAAGACAAACAAGGTGATCATTAGCCAGGATGTTGTATTTGATGAGAACGCTTCTTGGAATTGGGAAGAAGACAAAACGAAGGAGAAAACAGTCCCTGCAATCATATTACAACAACAAAACCTAACAGCTGATAATGAGCAACCAGCTCCATGTACACCAAGTTCCTCATCCTCTCCAAGTTCACAAATTTCAAGTTCATCATCTCCCAGCTCAACTCCAATAAAATTGAAGGACTTGAGTGATATTTATGCAAGATGTAACTATTGTGTTGTGGAACCAGAAAATTTTGATGAAGAAATCAAAGAAGATGCTTGGAGGAATGCGATGCAAGAAGAAATAAATGCCATTGAGAAAAACAAAACATGGCAGTTAGTTGAAAAGCCAAATGACAAAGAAGCTATTGGAGTAAAGTGGTGTACAAATTGAAGCATAATCCAGATGGGTCAATTCAAAGAGCCAAGGATAGATTGGTAGTAAAAGGCTATGCACAACAGCCTGGAATTGACTATAGTGAAACTTTTGCCCCAGTTGCAAGATTGGATACTGCACGAACAATTATTGCATTAACAGCTCAGAAAGGGTGGAACATGTACCAACTTGATGTGAAGTCAGCTTTCCTGAATGGAGAATTAAAAGAAGAGGTATATGTGCAGCAACCTCAAGGCTTTGTGACTAAAGTCCAAGAGGAAAAAGTTTACAAGTTGAAGAAAGCTCTCTATGGGTTGAAACATACCCCGAGAGCATGGTATAGTGAAATTGACAGCTACTTCATTCAACAAGAATTTGAAAGAAGTCAAAGTGAGCATACCTTGTATGTGAAGCATCAAGGTAAAGATGATATCCTTCTTGTTGCCCTTTATGTTGATGATTTGGTGTATACGGGTAACAACAAGAAAATGGTTGAAAATTTTAAAATAGAAATGATGAAAAAACATGAGATGAGTGATCTTGGCTTGCTGCATCATTTTCTTGGTATTGAGGTTTACCAAGATGAATATGGAGTTTTTATTTGTCAAAAGAGATATGCTGAAAATATTTTGAAAAAGTTTGGCATGAATGGCTGCAAACCTGTTGATATTCCTTTATTGGTGAATGAAAAATTAAAGAAGGAAGATGGTGGAAGATTAGTAGATGCAAGTATGTATAGAAGTTTGGTTGGAAGCTTGTTTTATCTTACAGCTTCAAGGCCCAATTTAATGTTTGCTGCTAGTTTACTCTCAAGTTTTATGAGTAAACCGAGTCACTTACACCTTGGAGCAGCAAAAAGAGTTCTAAGGTATGTCATGGGAACCATGGAACATGGAATCAGGTTTGAAAAGAATTTTAAACTCGAAGTTAAAGGCTACTGTGACAGTGATTGGGCTGGAAGTGTTGATGACATGAAAAGCACTTCCGGTTATGTGTTCAGTCTGGGCTCAGGAGTAATTTCTTGGTGTTCGAAGAAACAAGATACTGTAGCGCAATCTTTAGTTGAAGCAGAATATTTGGCAACTGGTTTGGCTACACAACAATCATTGTGGTTGAGAAGAATACTTGAAGATATCGGAGAAAAGCAAGAAGAAAGTCTGCTGCTTCACTGTGACAATAAATCAGCAATAGCCATGGCGAAGAATCCAGTTTTCCACAGTCGAACAAGACATATTAATATAAAGCACCACTTCATTCGAAGTGTGATCGAAGATGGTGATGTGCAGTTAGTGTTCTGCAATTTACAAGAGCAGCTTGCAGACATTTTTACTAAAGCACTACCAAGAGGAAGATTTCAGCAACTTAGAGAAGCAATGGGAGTTAAAGAGCAACACATTAAGGGGGAGTGTTAAAATTAATGTGTTGTAACCACCACTATCTTTAGGAAGTATTATGAGAGAATTGTAACCATCACATTATAATGATTGCCTTTATTTAGATTTATGGTAGAATTGTATCATTAAAATTGAGAGAACCAAATAGTCCTCATCTTGATTAGCAACCTATTTGTATTCTCTACCAGTTTCATTCAAGCCTATATAAAGGCTTTGTAACGCCAAGATTAATAGTAAGAAGTGTTTGGTGAATTAAAAAAAAAAAAAGAGTCTTTCAATGGTCATCCACCAGTAGAAGTATAGTACAAAAAGTAACGAAAAGTAGTTTTCTCTGCAGAATCCTGCAACACTATAATTTTCACATACCACCTCTAGAATACCGCCAACAAATTATACCATATACATAAACCAGTAAAATAAGCAATAGATGACTATGAGTTACACTTACATGCTATGAAAATTAATGGATACAAGAGTAACTAATATAATAAAATTATCTAAGTTAATTCTCACTAATGCAAGTGGCCAATGATACCTAGTGTGGTTTTGGCGATGCCACCACCGTCCCTTGAACTAAGCCAATCAGAATCTATTTCAAGGCAAGTCCAAGAGAAATTCCGTTCGGAAGATTTCAACCTCTTGGAGAAAGGTGGCACTGCAACTTTGGTCAAGAATGAAGGATCAAAGCAAGTATCAAAAGATTTTTGCATGGGGCAGCCAGAGAAAAAGGGAACTAATGGATACACAATGTTTATCTCGTTTTCCATAATGTCTATATCAAACTCCACAATGTCTGGGTTGATTTTCAACTTCTTCAACGATGGAAAATGAACACAGGAATTAGCTGGTGCAATTGGGAACATGAAGCATAACAAGATACATCATCGTCGAACAACAGGTGTCGAGAAGAGTGGCGTAGATTGGTTTGAGTTCATGAGGTTTGGCCATGGCTTTAATTAACACAAATATGCGATACGTTGTTGCAGAGTGAATAGCATTTATGTTATTGTAGTTGATTTGAAATTTGGAAGGACTCAGTATTTTGATTTCTTGTTGTATATATGTGATGTGAGAACGGATTCGCGGCAACTGCAGGTTGCCTTTAAATATTATTATCCATTAGATTAATCTCTTGTTTCATGACATGTATTGAGAAAAAATATATGCACCGGTAATTCATGTTCTGATGGTATTGTTGCATCGACCACACGCCCTAACATAACATTTCCCGCATGAACATCCACAATAAATCCAGTACGTTTGATAAGATCTCCTTCTTTGATAGAGGTATCACTACCAAAGACAACAATTCCGACATTCTCATTCTCAAGATTCAACATTATTCTTTTCAGAAGTAGTTCTAACTCAAGTTTCTGAGATTTCTGTGTTGGCCCAAAAGCGTGTCTAGTTTTTGGAGGAGTAGTTAGTTGTTTGCCCACGTGACATTTAGCGTTTGTTTTAAGCTTTATTAGTTGTGCCTAAGTGGCTAACGACATCGTAAATTAGAATGAATCGTTCATTTTAGGACCCTTTTTTTAATTCCAAATAAACCACTCATTGTGGACGGATGGAGAATTATTTATTTCAAAGTTGCTATCTTCCATATTGGCAAAGGTATTCATTTATACAACTTTGAATGACAGCTAAATTATAATTATGTTTAAATTAAAGTTCTTTTTGGTAAGACACATTTTTGAGCATATAACTTATAGCTTATAAGCTCATATGACAATTTAGACATGTTTGGTAATTGTTTTGGATTGAGCCAGCGACTAGACAAGCCCAATCCAGTCCTGCTCCGGGACGATCCAAAAGTATTGGCCCAATCGACATATGGCTAGCTAAGGGCACGTCTTTCACTCTGCCCGACACCATTGATCATGTGGCCCCGAAGACGACAAGACCGTCCCTGCCTACAATTGTGTCCCTGCTCGCGGCAACAGCTAGTTCTGGACATCCCTGCCTGTGATAACGGCTAGTTTCGAGCACCTCTCCCTAGGACAACGAGCATGAGCTGCCCGCTCCTGACAGTTACCTATTTTTGAGGACCTAATATCTAGGCCCAAAAATAGGGACCAATGGTCAAGCGTTGAGAGAATTATATAAACCCTCACACTTGTGAGAGTCAGTTATTCAATATTCACTTCTAAAACCCTATATTATCGCTAGTATCTCTTTGCACTCTTACTTACTTGAGCATCAGAGTGTCTTACATGTACACCCCTATCTTCACTTATTCCAACCTTGCAGACGCAGATATCGGTCCATTACAGGTTCTGATCATCGGTAAGATCAGTCGCGCCGTCTGTGGGAAACTGTTTTCCCCATCTTTATTTTCCCGAAAACTAAAGATCAAAGCAATGTTTCAAGATTCAGGTCATGGTCGGCCAAAATGACATCCATCTCGCTGGCAAAACTGTCATCTCCCATATCCGCAAGACTGACGATAACAGAGTGATGCCTCTCCATGAAGACATTCCCCTAGGAAGAGCGACCGTACCGCATCTCCCTTCTCTGACGAAGTTGAGGAAGACGACGTCTAGTTCTTGGAATCTAACAAATCCAAAAAATTCCAAGAAGAAGCATCGGCCATCTTCCAGCCTATTCCAGTACCGACCAACACTGACCCAACTATGACAACATTGCTCGCAACGCTAAATCAGACCAACGCTCTGATCCTTCAGCTGAACAAAAGGAACAGGGCTTTGGAAAAGATACATCGGTCCAGATCTCCTCTACAGAGACCCCGACGACGAGGGTCTCACATCACATCTCCACGACGACCCATCCTTTGTTCCGCTCTAGAAAAACTAGGAACCTGGCTAATCAAGAAACGCGAGTGTACTCCTCCTCGCAGAGACTGTCGCTTCCCGATCACGAAGAAGACCTGAGGCAACCAGCGGTCAGAGAATCATCATTCTCCTTCACCCAAGCCTAAAGGTCGTTCGAGAATCACATCACCTCGATGTGATGATAGTCCTCGACGAGGAAGGTACAATTACCCTCCTCCACCATCACCAGAGCGGAGCGAGGATGACGAGCCCCGCAGTCCGTTGTCAAGAGAAATCATGGAAATTCCCATACCTGTCGGACTAAAAAAGCCTCTGTATTTGGGGACGTACGATGGTACCACCGGTCCAGACGAGCACATAGAGAATATTGATATCCTGCTCGACTGCCGAGGCATTATGGGCGCTATCAAGTGTCGACTTTTTCCCACCACTCTGAGAAAGGGGGCTATGGCCTGATACAAAAGCCTCATCGACGAGTCAATAACATTTTGGAAGAATCATGGAAATCATTTCTCCATGAACTTTACAGCCTCCCGCTGACATCTAAAGTATGAGGCATCGTTGTAGGCGATCATCCAAGGGAAGGAAGAATCCCTTCGGGCATATATAGAAAGATTCAATTGTCAAGCCGTCCAAGTCTCCACGACGGATGGTATGAAAAAATATCTGCTCGAACGCGGGCTACGTCCCCGCAGTGATTTTGCCAAAGCAGTTGACACTAAAACACATGCTACACTGGATTTCATCCTCCTCAAGGCACAAGCATACATCTAGTATGGAGAAAAAGTAGCTGCTAACAACGCACGAGACTCACGGCATCAGGAGAATGCCAAAGTTTAAAAACATGAAGACTCCTCGACATCTCGCTGGAGAGTAGATAAAAGATAAGAGGACAAACCCCACGAGTCACTGGAGTACAAAGGGCCCACTGGCCGGTTCCAGGACCACACGCCCCTCACCTCCTCACGTGAATGCATCCTGGCAGAATGTGCCAACTCAGAGTTTCTTCAAGTCGGAGTCCTCTTTCCTCGACAAACATCGTCCAAGCCTAACACGGACGAAACTAAATATTATCGATTTCATAAGAGCCACGTGTTGGTGTAAGCCCTAGAGGCTAATACTTTTGGTACTTGTATCGAATTATTTATTAATAATAAAAGGCATTTCTTTATTATGTTTGCTTTCCAAAATAATAAAGTCCCTAGAATGGTTTATTAGTTTAATGAAATGTTAAGTGTGACTTAATCATGAGATCCCATTAAACATAAGACACTATTCTTAAAGTATCCGTAGTCAAGCTTTAATGTGAAGTGGGATAATATTAAAGCATTAAGATTATTATGAAGATAGATTGATGATCACATCTCATGGATCATAGATAAGGAGTTATCAAGTCTTGACATAGGTATGAATATTAGGAGTAATATTTATACTGGATTGACCCGCTATGAGAATACTACATAGAATGTTATGCAAAGTGTCATAAGTTATTCTCATGATGATAATGGTGTATACCACCCTTCGACCTGAAACCACTATGGACCCTAGATATAGAGTCAAGTACTTTATTGCTGATCAAACGTCATCCGTAACTGGATGACTATAAAGACGGTTGATGGGTACTTCACAAAGCATGCTAAGGGACATGAGTGACCTAGATGGAATTTGCTCATCCTGCATAACAGGATAAATGTCTAAGGATCCAATATTGAACTGGACAAGGGTGACACAGGGTATGCCTTGTGTTCAATATAGACATGAGGGCAAAAGGGTAATTGTACAACACAAATATTATCACGGAAAAGGTTTGGTCAAATCACATGACATTTTCGTGACTTGGGTAACAGTGATGTGTTGCTAGATACCGCTCACTGTTTATTATATTAAATGTGTGATTTAATATAATTGCCAACGTCGCGAAAACCTACAGGGTCACACACATAAGGACAGGTTGATGAGAGATAGAATAAATAAGGAACACCGTAAGGTACGGTGCACTTAAGTGTAATACGGAAAGTGGTAAGGTACCACGTGGATAAGTGATATATGGTACATCATAAGGTATGATGTCCATAAGCTTAATTGGGCTTTTAGCTTATAGCCTTAATTGGGCTTTTAGCTTGTAGCCCACACGAGTGATTCTATAAATAGATCCCTTGTGATGAAGCAATTTCACTTGATGCAATTTCGTTTTTGATTCTCTCTCTCACTCAAGGTTTCCGTTCGTGATCAGCTAGCACTGTGACCGGAAACGATCTGTTCGTGTGGACTGAGTAGAGGCGTTGTTCTTCATCAACGCTCGTGATCACAACATCAAAGGTCTGAATTGCCACAAGAGGTAAATATTTCTATCACTGACCATGCTCATTCGTAAGGATCGCTAAAGGAAAATTTTAAATTCCGCTGCGCTTTTGATCGCAATTTTCCTTCACCACGAGCGTACCACCGAAGAATGCATCCATATAAAGGAAGCCATCAAGATCCTCATCAGAGATGGGCATCTCAAAAAATACAAGAAAAAAGAGGGTTCTCGCGAGGACGTCCTAGAATCAAAGAAGGTCGAGGAGGAGAAATCATCCCACGACAACGCCAGCATGTCAATCACCATGTGCATCTTGTGACCCAAAGATTTCTACATCCCCGATGATGCCGAGAACCCCTATACTTCTCAATGCACATTCCTTGGGAGACCTTCCCCTTTGCCATGGTCATCTCAGGCGGGGGATTAAATAAATTCACTGTGGGCTCGGTGAAAAGTAAGTTTGAACAACTGAACGACACGAGCTTCAACAGAAACTCCACCCTCCAACAGTTTCGAGGAAACTTCATCCCCATCGCATTCTATCGCGACGAGCTGCCCAGTGGGGCTCCCAACTCCAGCATTCCTCTGCTCGTACGAGCATAAATGGCAAACTTTGATGTTCGACGTATACTTGTCGACCAGGGAAGCTCGATTTACATTATGTACTCCCAGTTGTTCACTACGCTAAAGCTCAATGAGACACACCTAATGCTCTATGTGGGCTCAGACCTTTAAGGCTTCAACGGTGCAGTCACAAAACCATGGGACTACGTCGAATTGATCTCACATTCAAAGTAGATGAGACGGCCAAGTCCATCAAAATCCAGTTTCTGGTAATAGACTGTCCATCTCTATACCAGTGCATTTTGGGGAGGCCAACCCTGGCCGAATTAATAGTTGTCCTCTCCACTGTGCACCTAAAAATAAAGTATTACACTCTAGAGGGACTCATCACCACCCTCTGTTGCACCCTATTATTTGCCCCTTATCTTTTTCAATTGACACATATTTTTTGCCTTTTGAAAAATCGATCATTTTCTCATGTTTCTTTTTTTAATTCATCTTTTTAATTTCTATTTCAAAAAAATTCAAAAATATCATAGTCTTCGTTAGTTCCATTTAAGTTTACAACTTTTGCATCATTATTCAAAAAAATCACAAAAAATATATATAATTTCTCATTTGCATTTTATTTCAATTTAGTCAAAGTTTTTGGATTAAAGATAATCTTACTAATAATTCATAGTTTTTAATTATTAGATTATTTAGTCATTTTATTCTATAGTCTAATTAATTTTGATATTTTGTCCTTAAAATTGATTTAAATTTTTAAATTTTAACCATATTCAATTTTAAATGAATTTCTAATAAAGATTCAATTTAAAATTTAATTTGATATTTTAAAAAAAATTGTCTTTTTGTTTCAATAATTGATTTGATTTGATTTTTTATTTTAATTCAAATTGAAAATATCTATTTTTTTATTTGAATTATTATTAAAAATTATAATCATTTTAAATCTTTTCATTTAATTCAAAATTTATTTATTAGTTACATATTTCTAACCAATCGATTTTTCATAGTAGTATTGCTATTATTAATATTTTTTGTTAATTGTTAATTGTGACTAACATTTTTTTTTAATTTTCCTCTTTCTTACTATTATTGCATTTTTATATTTTATGATTACTAATTATCTCAAATTTTCTCATTATTAGTATCAATATTATTATTATTATTATTATTATTATTATTATTATTATTATTATTATTATTATTATTATTATTATTATTATTATTATTATTAACCTTTCATTATTTTTCTTATTATTATTAATATTATTATTGTATTTACATTTTTTATTTTTATATATCTTTTATTACTAACATTTTTTTCAATTTTTCTTGTTATTATTTTTAGTGCATTTGTTAATATGTTAAAAAATAGAGGAAAAATAGAGAATTGGCAAGTTGGGACCTATAAGTAAAATTCACGGTTCTTGTCCTTGTTTACAGAAATATCACATTCACCAAATTTAAATTCAACTCAAAATTCTCAAACTCTCAAGACCACATTCCATCTTACAATCGTAACCATCCATTCTAAAGTTATCAAGGGTCATATTTCCTCTATAGCAATCGACACAGATTATAATAAAAAATAACATAGTTTTCAATCCAGACCATTCATACAAAGTTATGGACAGTGCAAAATTCACAAGAAAAATAAAAATGTTAATTGTGACTAACATTTTTTTTTAATTTTCCTCTTTCTTATTATTATTACATTTTTATTTTTTATGATTACTGATTATCTCAAATTTTCTTATTATTAGTATCACTATTATTATTATTAATGCATTATTTTTACTAACAATCTTTTGTTATTTTTCTTATTATTATTAGTATTATTATTGTATTTACATTTTTTATTTTTTTTATGTTTTTTATTACTAACAATTTTTTTTAATTTTTCTTGTTATTATTTTAAGAGAAATGAAATGGATTTGAGAAAAAGAATAAGGAAGGAATGGTGTTCAAATTACATAAAGTTTTGTATGGATTGAAGCAAGTATTTAGAGTCTGAAATTTGAATATTGATTCATTTTTCAAGGAGTGTGAAATTGAGTATGGTGTTTATGTTTAGTACACTTCAGAAGGTAATATAATTCTGATATGTTTGTATGTTGATGACATATTGTTTATCGGAAGTTCTGAACAAGAGATAGCTAAGTTCAAGAAAATTCTGATGAATGAGTTTGAGATGACGGATCTCTAATTACTGTTTCATCAAACAAAAATTTTATAATTTACTTTGATACATTTGATTGATTATCAGAGTGCAAGAAACATGAATCCAAAGCAATCAAATCGAGAAGTTCACTTACACATATGACAGAGAGTGCACGAGTTCTTGTAGATCATCTGTTGAAAAGCCAATCTCATCCAATAGAACATGATAATGTGTTGGCCTAGTTGTCCCCTAAAAATAGATTTTGAAAAATAAAATAAGCATCAAGTTTACTAAAGAATTTCATGATAAAAAGCAAGCATGTAAACCAGACTAAAAAAATGTTGAGGCTAAAAGAACGCAGATACGCATTTTATCAAGGAATAGAAGTGACAATCATGCAACTTCAAAAGGCAAACTCAACATAAATGAATATAGTAAAAAAAAAGTCAGGATATTCACTCTCATTCCTTTATGAGCACACATATAGAAATCATTATTGCTAGGATGACAAATTTTGTTGTCCACGACAGAAGGGTCACAAAACACCATCAAAAGCAATAAAGCACACTAGTAGAAATAAATTACCACACATAAATCAGACATGAATAATATATCAAATACAATAGTAATTAAGATAAATAAGTCATATTATAAGAAGATTAAAGATAGAGATAGAGGAAAGATCGTATACCAATTACAATGATCTAGGATTTAATTTGATGTAGAAGTAACGTTAGTAAAATAAAATTTATATAGAAAAATCACTATAATATCAAAAATATAATTGGATACAACGTTTTAAGTTCAGCCCGTGGATTTTTCAATAAGATAAGCTTTTCTTGATTGAGATTCTTAGACAATCTTTAATTAGATATCAATGAATTGAAATAGTTATTTACTATGAGGTTTTTTGCTTGTCTTGCCATCAAAACAGAGGCTAATTACTTATTTGCCTAACTTATGCTTCAACCAACTTGGACAATTAGTTCAATATTGGCAGTGATTCAACACATTTAATGCACTTTTTTTTTTAATCTTTTCATATATTTGTTGATCCAATTCAGGAACACAACAATTTCTTTTACTTTAGAAGAATCTTCATAAGAACTATCTCCATCTTCTTTTACGATGATGGCCTTGGAAGAAGAGGTCTTTTCTCTTCTTCGTTAACATTTTCCTCGTTTTCATAATAGATTCAGATGCTTCAAGTTTAACTATAAATCAACTTTTCAAATTAATTGTAATATCTAGCCTACAAGTCATTTGGATAGTTTTGCATTCCCTGTACATAGATCTTAACACTTTGTTAACACAATTTTGGTTTGACAAAGTTAATTAAAATCTCAAACTTGATGATTATATGAATAAAGCATATATGCATAGATTCTACAGTTTCATTGAGTTCCATACTGAAAAGCTCGTATTCTTCTATTAACTTTATATGACTCAGAGTAATTTTATCAATTGATATCAAATAGTCAATATGTTATCCTTTCAAAGCATATAGGTTCCACTTTTTAGTATAGGAGTTCTATTGAATACATCATTCAGATCGTTCTCGCCCATATTTTAATTTTTTGAAGTTCCAAGACCTGGTCAAAAGACTAACTTTGAGGTCAATTGTTGGGAGAGAATGTGAGTATAGAATGCTCTAGAAGAAGAGTTGAATATATTGTTCTCCTAATCTGTTTTCAAAAATATTTTCTTCGAAAATAATATTTTTACAAATAGATGTGCAAATTACAAACAAAAATGAAAGATAGTAGAGTTTTGTAAAAGATATGATTGAATGTATTTCATAGTTAACTCAAATTATCAAAAATCACAACAATTGAGAAATATGAAGTTGCATAAACAAGCAATGTATAAATTAACATAACTCAATTTACACGCAAGGTTTAAATCAAATTTGATAAATCAATAATCTAATGTTAATAGTTCATAGTCATAATTGATAGAAAGAACATTCATACAACTAAATCTATCACAGACATTCACTTACACAATAAATCACTATAAGCAGATAAAATGCCCTCAACATATGATTATAGAAAGTGATAAAATCTCATTCAACTAGGGATATATTTGCTGGTAATATGGTTGTCTACCATACAATTTATAATAGTAGGATCGAATGTGACCACGTTGACCATAATAGTGACAAACCTAATAGGGTTCGGAGTAGATAAAATTAGTGCGCTTGTGATTATGTTTGATAGGTTGTTAAGACTTCTTACTTGACATCGTGAATTCAATTTTCTAAATAGGTGTAACAAACATATTCTTTGAATTGGATGACTCCCCAGTATATCCAATACCCTTCATGTCTTTTGATGACTTTCCTAAACCTAGAATTTCCTCGAGGCTATTGGTTCCTGAGTCCAACATGCAAACATATTTAGTCATGCCATAAAGTTTATAATTGAGATGTCTTAATGCTCTTAATGAGTTTTATCTTGAAGAAGGGCTTAAATATTTTCCTTTTTCTTTTCAGCAACTTGTGATTCTTTAGTCCAATTAAGGTACAATGTCTTGTAAGCTTCACCAATAACATCATTAGATAGATCATCGTCACAATTATCTTCATTTTCATCAGTCAACTCATAAATTGAACTTTCTTTGATTTAAGTAATGAAATCTATAACACTATTTGCATTATGATACTTACTTTATTTGTCTGACTCAACATCCAAGAAAGTGGTATTGTAGCCCTTTTTCTGTTTTCTAAGAAAATTTGGACATTCAAATTGAATATGTCCAAAACCTTCACATTCGTGACATCGGATTCTCAGGATCTTGTTCAGATTTTCTCCATATTTTGTTAAAACATAGTTTGATTCTACAACCCTTAATTAGAATTTTGATGATAGCAAACACAAAGAACAAATATGCACTCTAAATTTGTATTATTTTGTATGTAGAAGTTCTGACCAAAGCAGCATCAGAAATTAAGCTATAGAAGCTTTCAAGCTGAGGTAATCAGAATTTGCGCTGAATAATGATAATCAGAACCTGCACTGAAGTGAAGAATACTCTGATTCTGAACATAAGTTTCATATAGCATCAGATCCTCATCTCTGAGTTATCAATGTTCTGAAGCAATTGCAACATACAAGATTCTAAGTTCTGAAGTGTTACTATTCAATCAAGACAACATCACATGCAACGGCTTCATTCAGACAAGAATCTTCTCAATATGGAAACAACATTGAATGTCCATTATCACGCTTTATGTTGGACAGGATTTTCATGCCTATATAAACAAGCCAAGAGGACAAATCGTTAACGATTTTTTGATACTACTGCAACATACCTCTCAAACGCTGCAATCTTACATATTCATATTTACGCTTAAAATTGTGTAAAATATCACAGTTGTGATACTACTTTTTGTAAGGAAAAACAACTATACACATAATACTCTTTTATCTTGATTAAGCTAGTTTTCCTTGAGATTAACTGGGTTGTGGTTGAACTCAAGAAGACTTTGGCAGTTGTCAAAGTAGTGTTGTAATCAGTTTTTGATTAGTGAATTAAGTCCTCGTTGGAGAGAGGCGAAATCACCTTGACAGGTGGAATGAAGTATTTTGAGATCAAACAAACCAGGATAAAAATATCGGGTCTACTGCGCTTTTAATTTTAAGTTTCAATTCAACCCCCCCTTCTTGTGTTTTTCACTTCTTCAATTGGCATCAGAGCGCCTAGTTCTGAGTTCATACACTCAACCGTGTCAGTACAAGATCCAAGCTTTAGAAAAACATTATGGTGGGACCAAGCCAAAACATCAGCAATTACTATCATGAGGACAAGGACAGAATCAGCGACAAACCTCCAGTCTTTGATGGAGAAAATTTTGACTACTGGAAAGACAGAATTTAGAGCTTCTTTCTGGCTCATGATGCTGATCTATGGGATATGTTAATTGATGGATACACACATCCAGTGGATGAAAGTGGTCAGAAGATAGACGGAAAAAGGATGTCTGACCAGCAAAAACGTGATTTCAGAAACCATCATAAAGCCAGAACAATACTTCTCAGTGCTATCTCATACTCAGAATATGAGAAAATCTCAAAAAAAGAGACAGCCAAAAATATGTTTGACTCTCTGAGAATGACGCATGAAGGCAACATACAAGTTAAAGAAACCAAGGACCTTGCGCTCATTCAGAAATATGAAGCATTCAAGATGGAAGACAGTGAATCCATAGAAGCAATGTTCTCAAGATTCCATATTCTTGTTGTTGGGCTGAAGGTTCTTGACAAAGGATATTCTACTACTAATCACGTAAAGAAGATCATCAGAAGTCTACCCAAGAATTTGAGGCCAATGGTCACTGCACTTAAGCTAGCTAAATATCTCAACAAGATATCTCTGGAGGAACTTGTCAGCTCCCTCAAAAGTCAGGAGATAGAGCTAGAAGAAGATGAGCCTTAAAATCAAGGTAAGCCTCTAGCATTAAAATCTAACAAAAAATCTGATTCTAAGGTTTTGTAGGCTATGGAAGAAACCTCTGATGGATCCTCATCAGAAGAAGATGAATTGTCTCTCCTCTCCAGAAGGGTCAATCAATTGTGGAAGCAGAGACAAAGGAAATTCAAAAACCCGATAAGATCAGAGAATCAAAATGAATCCTCCTCCAGATATAGAAAGTCTGAGTCCTCCTCTGGACACAGAAGATCTGAAGGTTCTTCAGGATACAGAAAGTCAAATAACAAGGACATCATCTGCTATGAGTGCAATGAGCAAGGGAACTACAAAAGTGATTGTCCAAGGCTTCAGAAGGAGAAGCCCAAAAAGAAGTTCTTCAAGGAGAAGAAGAAAAGCCTCATGGAAACATGAGACGATTCAGACACTTATGATGCTGACTCAGAGTCAGAAGATGAAAGAGCCAACATAGCTCTCATGGAAAATGTGTCAGAAGATAGTGAAGCTTCTAGTTCAGACTCAGAATCAGACACAGAAGAGGTATTCCCTGATTTCACTGTTAATTTTACTAAGGTTGAACTTGCAAAAAGTATGAATGAAATTCTGGAAAGGTATCAGCAAATCAGAGTCAAATTCAAGAACCTGAAAAGGGATCTTGTCTCTGACTCTGAAAAGACTGAGAGTCTTAGATTAGAGAATTCTGAGTTAAAAGAAAAGGTTTCAAAATTAGAAAACAATTTACAAAATTCTCAGAAAGAAATAATCTCAGAGACTCCCAGTAATGCTGATAAGATCATCAAAGAGTATGATCACAGCTTTCAGAAGTTTCTGGCTAAAAACATAGATAGAAGCAAGATGGATTCAATGGTCTATGGAGTTAGCAGGAATGGTAGAAAAGGAATAGGATACCAAGGTAAGGTATCTACACATAAGAAAGTCATGGACCTTGTCATAAAACGCACACCACTAAAATCACACTTCACATATGGGCACACACATGACCTAAAATAAACTAGTAATGATTACTCTGTCAAACCAAAATTCAACCAGAATTTTTGCAAAACTAACAAACCAGGACCCAAAAAGATATGGGTACCTAAGGAAAAAATTATATATGTAGCAGATATCTTTAACAGCAAGGCTAAAACACCAGTCATGGTACCTGGACTCTGGATGCTCTCGACACATGACGGGAAGAAAGCATATGTTCCAAAGCCTGGAACTTAAACCTGGAGGCTATGTGGGCTTTGGAGGAAACCAAAGAGGGAAGATCATTGGCTCTGGAGCAGTAGGTAATGGTAATCTTCCTTCTATAAATAACGTGCTCTTAGTTGATGGATTAATGCATAACCTGTTATCCATAAGTCAATTAAGTGATAACGGTTATGATATAATCTTTAATCAAAATTCATGCAAAGTTGTTAGTCAGAAAGATGGAACTATCCTTTTTAATGGAAAGAGGAAAAACAACATTTATAAGATAAAACTTTCTGAACTAAAGAGTCAAAATGTAAAATGTCTTCTCTCTGTTAACAACGAGCAATGGGTCTGGCACAGAAGATTGGAGCATGTTAGTATGAGAAGATTATCTCAGATTAACAAACTCAATCTGGTCAGAGGACTTCCTAATCTGAAGTTCAGCTCATATGCTCTGTCTGAAGCATGTCAGAAAGACAAATTTGCAAAACCTGCTTTTAAATCTAAAAATGTTGTTTCCACCTCTAAGCCATTAGAACTTCTGCACATAGACTTATTTGGACCAGTAAAAACTGCGTCTGTTAGTGGCAAGAAGCATGAGTTAGTGATTATAGATGACTATAACAAATGGACATGGGTAAAGTTCTTAAGACACAAGGACGAGTCACATTTTTATGTTCGTTGCATTCTGTAACCAAGTTCAGAATGAAAAGGATCTTAGAATTGTCAAAGTCAGAAGTGATCATGGTGGAGAATTTGAAAATAAAAAATTTGAAACTTTTTTTAATGAAAAAGGAATCTTGCATGACTTCTCTTGTCCTAGAACTCCCCAACAAAATGGAGTTGTAGAACGAAAGAATAGAACACTGCAAGAAATGGCCAGAACCATGATCAATGAGACTAACATTGCTAAGATCTTCTGGGCAGAAGCAATTAACAGTGTGTTACATTCAGAATAGAATCTCTATAAGACTTATTCTGGAAAAGACTCCATATGAATTGTGGAAGAACAGAAAGCCCAACATTTCTTATTTCCATCCTTTTGGATGCACCTGTTTTATTCTGAATACTAAAGATCATCTGAACAAGTTTGACTCTAAAGCACAAAAGTGTATTATGTTAGGATACTCTGAACACTCAAGAGGGTACGTAGTATATAATACAGAAACACAGATTGTTGAAGAGTTAATCAGTGTTAGATTTGATGATAAGCTTGACCCTCAAAAGTCAAAGCAGAATGAATTCTTTGCAGATATAGAAGTTGAATTCACAGGTACTGAAGACAACTCATCAGAAGTTCCCAACGGAGACGCTCCAACAACTTTAGAAAGAAATATTAAAAGTGATCATGTACCTCCTGTTGATCAACTCTGGAAAAGGTTATCCAGAAGTAGCATAGCTCACCCAGAAGATAAGATCCTGGGAAAGAAGGATGATCCAATCAGAACAAGATCAACATTTAGAAACTCTGAAGAATCCCTCATGGGACTGGTCTCTCTGATTGAACCAACAACAATTGATGAAGCTCTTCTGGACAATGACTGGATTCTGGCAATGCAGGAGGAATTAAATCAATTCACCAGAAATGACGTATGGGATCTGGTTCCCAAACCAAAAGGATTCAACGTCATTGGAATAAAGTGGGTGTTCAGAAACAAACTGAACGAGCAAGGAGAAGTCATCAGAAACAAAGCATGATTGGTGGCATAAGTTTATAGTCAGCAGGAGGGGATATACTATACAGAAACCTTTGCTCCAGTCGCCGGATTAGAATCTATCAGACTCTTAATCTCATTTGTTGTAAACAATGGAATCACTCTGTATCAGATGGATGTCAAAAGTGCATTCCTAAATGGCTACATAGATGAAGAGGTATATGTGCACCAACCCCCTGGGTTTGAAAATTCCAAACACCTAGAATATATTTTCAAACTAAAGAAGTCACTCTATGGTCTGAAACAGGCTCCCAGTGCTTGGTATGAAAGACTAAGTAACTTCCTGTTAGAAAAGGAATTCACCAGAGGGAAAGTGGACACAACCTTGTTATGTAAGACATTTAAGAATGACATTTTAGTTTTCCAGATTTATGTAGATGATATCATTTTTGGATCCACTAAACCTTCTCTGGGAAGAGAATTTGCTAAGTTCATCCAGGCATAGTTTGAGATGAGCTTAATGGGGGAACTCAAATTCTTTCTGGGCATTCAGATAAACCAAACTCCAGAAGGAACTTACATTCATCAGAACAAATATGTCAGAGAACTTCTGAAGAAATTTAACCTCTCAGAATGTAAGCCCTCAAAGACTCCAATGCATCCCACATGCATTTTGGAAAAGGAAGAGAAAATCTAATGAATACAGCTTAGTAGGATATTGTGATGCTGACTTTGCTGGAGACAAAGTAGAGCGTAAAAGCACTTCTGGAAGCTGCCAGTTTTTGGGAGACAATATGATCTCATGGACTAGCAAGAGACAGTCCACAATAGCATTATGAACAACAGAAGCTAAATACATAGCAGCTGCTGGATGTAGCACTCAAATGCTCTGGATGAAAAGTCAACTTGAAGACTTTAACATATTTGAGAAAGTTAGAAGTACAGTTTCCTCAGAATCTATCTATGAAGATCTGAACGTTTCATTTCAAGGATAGAGGCGTGCAGTTCACATCATCAAACATCTGTCATCCTCTCACAAGCTACCTTCTGAGGCTGAACACGCATTCAAATTCTGAAGGGTCCAAGGCTCTGATTGGATGCATTGAGACACTTGTCAGTGGTAACTGTTCAATATCTCTCTAAATCCCCTGATTTCAGGTTTCATTAATGCATATAATCATTACTTATTTTCTTTCTTACTGATTACGCTTTCTAAAAACCTATATAAACTCAATTTACTATTTCATTCATTCACGTTTTAACCTCTTCTATATTCTCTCTTGTTCTATTCTTTTTCAAAAACCCTTTCCATTATTTTTCTTCAAAGAATCCGTGTGAACAATGGCATCATCATCAAGTCTCAAGAATCTCAGTGCTCCTGAATCTTCATCAACAGAACAATATGAAGAACCCATTATAACGCTACTCACTCTGGTTGACAACCTTGAAGTTCTCTCTGAATTGATCATTGATTTTGAAAGCTTACAAGAAAATGGGTTTAATCTGTATGAAGATGTAACTGCACAGGGATAGAACAAATATTTTGATCGTCTGTTAGGTCCAACCTTTCCCATTCTTGTTAAAGAGTTCTGGATTCATGCTACCTCATCCAACCACCAATTCACATCATATGTTATGGGGAAGAAGATAGTGATAACAGAATATTTAATTGGGAAACTCATTGGATACAATGGCGGTGGGGTCAGGTGCATTGATATGGTTGATAGGTGCTCTGACCTAAAATCTATTGCTAGGGAAATCTTCACTTATGGGCAGCCATCCAGTAAGATCAGAGACTTGAAGGATCATCATAGAATCTGGGCTAGAATAATTCTGGGATGCATCAATCACAGGAAGCCTACAAGCTCTCCTGATTAAATCAATATTGATCAGCAGTTTGTGATTTACTTTATTGCAAAGAAGACCAAGATAAACCTTCCACACTTGCTCTTCAACCATCTCAGAACAAGTGTGAAAGAGACAAGAGAAGAAGAAAGAACTAAGAGGTATTAGATTCCTCTTGGAAGATTGATTTCATATATTCTAACAGAAAACATGCTGATAGAACATCTGACAGAGGCTCAAGAAATTAGTACTCTGGAAGCAACTGCTGGGAAACCCTTAAATGCCAAGAATTTGAAGAAAATTAAGATTATTGAGAACATTAAGAAGGAACCAACAACTGCTTCTCATTCTAGGAGAATCCCACTGAAGGATTTTCCACTATTTTCTGAGATAGATGCCTCTCCAGAAATCATAGTCAGATACCTTGAGGCTTACAAGGCTGATGGGACTATTCCAGAAATCAACATCCAAGATTTGCACAAGCCAGCTCCAGAGGTTTTGCTAAAGAAATCCAAAAAGAGGAAGGCATCAGGAGAAGGATCCTCTCAGAGGACACCTAAAGTTGCGAAGAAGAAAGGTAATCCATCTTCTGTTTCTGTTGTAGATTCAATAGCTATTCTAACATCTGAAACTATTCCCCCTCAACCAACAGAAAATCCTTCACCCCAAAAATTTGAGGATTTTGACATAGAGTTTGATCCATCTATAACTCTTGGAAACTTCTTGAATGAATATCACTCCCCCAATCCAAATCCAAATCCAGAACAACATCAACCAAAACTTGCTAAAGTTCTATCTGATATTAAACTGTTTGATCAAGACTTTTCCTCACCACTCCCAGAAAATCCAAACACTCAACCTCAATGTGATCGGTGGAAATAGAACTGACTCTTTTAAAGCTGGTTCGCGAAATGTCGCGATAAGAAAGAGTCGCCACCGTCTTTTATTTTCTCCAACAAGGAAAGGACAAAAGCACAACAAAATTCCTTTTCGAGATGTTTCTCGGTTCGGGAGGTAGATTATAGAAAGGGAAGGTGTTAGCACCCTTTCTATCTGTGGTTATCCACAGGCTCTTAGGTACTTGCTCACTATGTTTTCAAAAAGAGTTTGCTTTTCTTGTGTATGTGGGTTTTGAAAAAAGCTTCATTTTGAAAACTTCTAAGTAACTCTTGTATCAGTCCTCAAGAGTGTATGAAGTATTTGTTTGAAAACTTTTTGAAAGTGTAGGTGCGAAAAGTTTGTTTTGCTTTTGAAAGAGCAAGTACCCAGGAGAAATCTACCTACTCTAAGGAATTAAGCTGTGTAAGAGTCCTTTAGACAGTACTATCCCACTATTGAGAAGTAGGTAGCATCGTCGTTGGAGTTATTCGGGTCAATTCGATTATAGGGACAATGTGGTCACCAAAGCAATGGTAGGACGCCTTAGCGGTAACCCTAATGTCCTAGATCCTTTTTTATCCGAGGCAACCGTTTCGAGGCAACTGGATCTTTAGACAAGAGGGCGACCTCTAAAACACCCTATACTTGATGACCACGTCGAGCCAACCAAGTGAGGCGTACCCTAGGAGTGGCATGTGCACGTGTGTCAGGATTCAGTTTATATTATCTTTGCACATATAATTGCGAGCTACGGGTTGATTTTATTTTTCAAACAAGCCTTGCATGCATAATTAACAATTAATATTTGTGCGGAAAGTAAATTGCAGAAAATTGAATCTACGCTATTACAAGGCGTCGGGTTTTACATCGCTAAAAACACAACCCTTTGGAAAATAAATGCGAGAAAGTAAAGAAAGCGATAAAAGCCTAATTATCTATTACATTCTCGGAGCAGATACATAAATATAATCAAAATAAAGAATTAAAAATAAATATGCGCGCGAAAGAATTGAATCGGGACGTCCTTATGGTTTTGACCCTTTTGAGAAAAGAATTGAATTTGGTCCTTTTTTGCAATTAAATTAAATATTTAACCTAAAACTAATTAATTAATTAAAAGAAAAAGTATTTTTTATGTTTTTTAATGTTTTAATGAAAATAAAAATAAAAGAAATTAAAAGTCAAAAGAAAAACCCTAAGTCTAACTTATTTTATTTATTATGAAAAAGAGATTAAAATTATCCTAATTAAACAACTAAACTAATTAATTAGAATTTATTTACAAAAATAATAATTAATAGTGAAATTAATAAATAATAAAAATAAATAATGTTTTAGGTTTCTGAATTTATTATGAAAATAATTATTTGTGAATTAATTAAATAATAATAATAATAATAATAATAATAGTTATTAAAAGAAAATAAAAAGAAAGAAAATAAGAATAAAAAGAAAGCCAGGGGGTGTGTTGACCCATTAGGAGGTGAATTTGGAGATTTCTGGCCCAAGAAGAATCAAGCCCTGTTGATTTTCTGGAATTGTCCAGCTGGCTTTGACCAGGAGCATGGTGGTCATCCACTTTTTGACCATTGGATTGGTATTGTGAGACACATGGCATGATGTTGCTGGGAGCGCATGGTAGAACGTTTCTGAAAGCCTGCATGTGATCAAGTTAGAAAAAATAGAAACAAAGGTTTGGGGGGACCTGGGAATCGAACCCAGGTCCCAATGGTTGCCAGCCACATCATCTTCCACTGAGCCATGCGCCTGTATTTGATATTATAATAGCTAATGAATATAATATATGAAACATATCAATTGTGCTGGAAAGAGAAAAAAAGCGCGCGTTCGTTTGAACGCTCCAATCACAAACCAACACGTCCTTCGTCTTCCCCAGATTCCCTGTAAAACAAAAACAATTAGCGGGGGTTTTTAACCCCCACAATATGGAACGACCAAAAATAGCGAATATAGCTATGCTCTATATAAATAGGGCGCGATGGTTGGGTTCAATTCGTCTAAATCTCCTGAGTTTAACCATAGGTCTTATGAAGCTTGATTTTTCCTATACTGAAAAGCCCCAATTTGGAAGCTTGGAAAACCTAGAATTCGTCAATGGTGGTTTGTGATTCAAGGCGTTTCAGTCCAATTAACCTGCACCATTAGCTTCCTGTGGACTCATACAACACAAAACAAACAACAAATCGTGTTAAATGCACATGAATAATGAGATGCGATTCTGAAAAAATTGTTCAAACCGTGACACTGTTCTTGCGTGTTTCTTGAGCTTTAGTGCTTGGTTTCGATTGCAATATGTTCCTGGGGATCCCTGCAATGTATTAGAAGCAATTAAAAGTATTGAATTGGCCTTGAAGTGAGAAAACAATTTTCAAATTTTCTTGACTTTTTTGGAATTGGTTATGGCTTTTTGCAGCAGCTTTTTGTGTGTGGCATTAGGTTTAGCTTCAATACTTATAATAGAATGGATTTTAGGTTAAATCTTTGACCAAGAATCCATTGCATTATGGTTTCAATATTTGATTTTCAATCATATCTTTTTGCATATTTTTGATTGAAAAATCTTGCCAAATTGAGAGATCCTTGTTCCCTTGATGTGTACACGAAATCTCCAGCACATGTTGACCACTTTTGCTTCACAAAAAGATTTAGAAATCATATCTTGGTATTTTCCTACAATTAAATTAATTAAATCAATTAAAAATCAATTAAAAATCCAATTAATTAATAAAAATAAGAAAATAATTCAATTTAATCTCAATGGGTCATGCATAAGCCTTGGATAAAGTTTCAAGAAGGAATTTGAGGCCCATTAGCAAAAATGATGTGTTTTGAGCAAAGTTGACTTTTGCAAATTCACAAAAATTTCCCAACTTCTCCAATGCATATCTTGCTCAATTTTGATCATATGAACATGTTCTTGGACATTTTGGAAAGGTCTTGAAGTCCTCTAACCAATGCCTTTGGTCGCATGTCATTTGGATTTACCAATCTCAAGTTATGGTCTTTGACTTAAAGTGCATTTTTGTTGACTTTTGAAATTGACCTATAATGTAGAAATTGATAACTTTTTGTGAGGGAATTTATTGGACTTGGAATGTGAAGATGAGTTATAGGAAATGTCATACCCTTCAAAATGAGCATTGGATGGGATTTTTCTGATGAACCATGAAAAAGTTATGCCTTGGTCAAGTTACAGTTGACTTTTCTACTGTCCAAAAATAGTAACTTTTGCATCTTGATGATTTTTGAGCCATGCTTGTAGAATCATGATCAAGACTTGATCAAATGATGATTGTGGGCTCAAAATAAGATGTTGACCAAAAATATTGACTTTTGACTACAAAATGACCATTTTACCCCTGCAGTTGACTGTGGATCAAATAGGGCTTTTGACTGTGGAAACTGGCATTGTGAATCTTGAAACTTGGCATGTAGGTGCTTGACAATGTGTATAGGCCTATGAGACTTGATTGAGCCATTAAAAAACTCAAATTCCTTGAAAGAAACAAAACCCTAATTTTGACTGGCTTAGGAGATGTTTGGACTGTGCAACCCTTGAGTGGTCTTGAACCATTTGAAGATGATTCTTGGCAAACTTTGAAGAATATGGGAGGGAAAATTTTGGGGTACAACAGTTGCCCCTGTTCAATCTTCTTAGACCTGAGGATGTAGATTGGCTTGCGTGCCTTTCGTGATCCGAAGGTGGAAGATGATTGAACACTAGAGTGCCCAGAAATTTGCACTCGCATAGTAGAATATTAGCAATGTGATGTCGGGAATGGGCTTACAGATGCCATTTGAAGAGATGGTGGATAGGAGGATGGGCTTATAGATGCCATATGGAGATGTGACAGAGTCTTGTCGGGAATGGGCTTATAGATGCCATTTGGAAATGTAATGGATAGTTGTGGAGATGGGCTTAAAGATGCCATCCGGAGGTGTCGATCGCGTAAGAGATTCCTTAGCGAGAACTTGCGTACTTGAGAAAGAAAGATGGTTTCCTGGCTTGCTACAGGTGTTGATCTTCAAACTCTTCATGTAGATATGCCCTGGCTAGATATAGGTATCGAATCTACAATCAACCGCTCACAGATATGCCCTGGCTAGATACAGGTATCGAATCCGGGACTTCAAACTCTTCATGCAGATATGCCCTGGCTAGATACAGGTATCGAATCCACAATCAATCGCTCACAGATATGCCCTGGCTAGATACAGGTATCGAATCTGGAATTGGTTGTCTACAGATATGCCCTAGCTGGATACATGTATCGAATCTTTAAACTCTTCATGCAGATATGCCCTGGCTAGATACATGTGTTGAATCCACAATCAATCGCTCACAGATATGCCCTGGCTAGATACAGGTATCGAATCTGGAACTTCAAACTCTTCATGCAGATATGCCCTGGCTAGGTACAGGTATCGAATCCACAATCAATCGCTCACAGATATTCCCTGGCTAGATACAGGTATCGAATCTGGAACTGGTCGTCTACAGATATGCCCTGGATGGATACAGGTATCGAATCTCCAAACTCTTCATGCAGACATGCCCTGGCTAGATACAGGTATCGAATCTACAATCAATCACTCACAGATCTGCCCTGGCTAGATACAGGTATCGAATCTGGAACTGGTCGTCTATAGATATGCCCTGGCTGGATATAGGTATCGAATCTTCAAACTCTTCATGCAGACATGCCCTGGCTAGATACAGGTATCGAATCTACAATCAATCACTCACAGATATGCCCTGGCTAGATACATGTATCGAATCTGGAACTTTAAGAGTTGATGGTAATCGTCTTTTGATTGACCTTTTCCTGAAAAGGCAAAACATTAGTTGTATGCAATGTCATGATGTATGAAATGCATGATGTCATGAGATCGTGTCGTATGCACTTTATCATGTATGTAAGCAGGATGTATGAAATGTGAAATGTCTATGAATGTATTTTCGTCTAGGAAAATAAATCCTTGACGAATGCCGGGAGCTTGTTGAATCCTGGGCTGATGTTTGAAGAGTAGAGTTCTTCATTTCCGCTGGGGATGATGATTGCAAGAATAGACCGGTAGGAGAAGATGACTCCGTTGGGGAATAAACTTGATGAAGAAACTACTCTGCGGGGAATTACTCTGTGGGAAGAGATACTTCGCTGAGATTTTGATGATAACTCCGCTGGGGATTCCTGTTGATAAGCTATGTTGGGGAATTTGATGAACTCCGCTGGGGGATAGGAAGGACTTCGCCGAGGACGATCTTTCCGTGGTAATTAGCTGAGGATAACCCAGTTAGAGGCTCTGGTGGGGGATAACCTTCTGAATAAAGTCGGGGAGAGGCTTTTGCACTCTGCAGGGGACAAGCTTCCAGAATCTACTGGGGATAAGCCTCCAGAATCTACTAGGGAGAATGATTCAACTCTCCTGGGGAAACTTTTGGACTGCACTGGGGAATGGCTCCACTAGGGTGTCTGGTATTTCACCGGGGAACAATCTTATATTTCTATCGAGGAATATTAAGACTGCCGGGGATGATTGTTGAGGAATATATGTATACTCTGCTGGAGAATATTGAGATCTTCTGGGGATGTCCAACTTCCTTGGGGCTGACAGTAGACTAACTCTGCTTGGGGAGAGCGTTGCTGACTTGCTAGGGATACTGTGCCTTTTTGGGCTGATGGGAGACCAACTCTGCTTGGGGAGAGTATTGTTGAATCTTATCTTACTCTACGGGGAGTGAAGGTATCTTGGCCACGTTCTTCAGTCGAACCTACCTTGGCACCTTGGTGGACAGAGCAACTAAACCACTCAGACAATTATTATTGCCCCAGTTTCTGCGGGAGAAGGTACCTGTGGAGGCTTTGATAACTACCGGTTGACAAATCTCCTTTTGGTAGGCAAGTGGCGATATGACGGGACATAGTCGTATGCTTTGATCCCTAACTTTTTCCTGGACTGCCCTTTCAGGTTTTCAGTCCACCGGGATACCCATTTTTGCCCAAGCCGCCTTTTCAGGTTTTCGACTTGCCGGGTGTACAAATTTTTTTTCATTTTCATCCCTTATTTTTGCCCGAACCCTTTTGGTTTGCTGGGAAGCCCTTATTTTTGCCTAGGCCAGTCAACCTAGCGGGTCTTTGATTATGCGCAGTATTTTCTGACTATGTCCGTGCTCTCAGGATGTAGGGAGGTTGTCACTATCAGTAGTGTAGGGTTGCCATACTACCAGAAGATGTTTGATCAGGCAAGATTCGTAACTGGAATTCAGGTCCAATGCCCCAAGTGATTCAGACAGAGATCTGCCCCTGGCTATTTGGCATTTGAGAGATTCTCTGAATCTTGACTGGACTGCCCCAGATGACGGACAATGCTCATGCCGTGCCCCTTGATTGGAAGTGTTTTTCCACTTGAGGTGATCCTCTTTTGTTGAGAAGGTTTTTTGTTCACTAGATTTTCTTCGTGCGAATTTCTCTGTTGTTGAACAAATAGTCATATGCAAACAATGTTATTTTAAGAATGCAAAGCTTATGTCTGTCTTGAAGTTTTTGAAAATGCAGTTCTTAATTAAAACAAGGGAATTTTGTAAAATGTGATGTCAACTCAGGATTTTACAGCGACGAGCCCTACAGGAGTCAGGATACCTTTCGTAACAGTATGCTTTCGAACTAACCCATGCTTCAGCTAGGACTTTTAAGGGTTATAACGTGGCCTGGTTCACGGTTTAAGAAACAAAGGATAAAGGCTCAAACTTTATTTGTACCCACCCGTTCTTCGTGATGTTCTTCCATCCTAAACTTAGTTAATCGTGCATTAGACCTTGTTTGAGTCTTTGCTCTGATATACCAGTGATGGTTCGGATACTGAAAGTTTATTTTGAATAGGCAGTCATTTTGTTTTGTTGAGGGTTTGTAGAACCTCTTTCTTTTTTTGATTTTGTTATCCCTGTTTTTTTTTGCCTGAACTGTTTCTTTACAGTCAGCGGGATGCCCCAGTTTTGTAAGTCTCCTTCATAGGTTTTGACTTGCTGGGCTTTTATTTTTGAGAGATAATGACTGCCTGTCTTGACAATCATAGGGAACCATCATGTCTTTTGTTTTGGAAGGACTCCTTTGATACCATTTATTGCGCATCTGGATCAACTGAGAAAACTACCCTGCCCCAGGTTATGATTAAGGGTTTTAATTTTCGAAAAGAAAAAAAACTCCAACTTCTTTGGCTCAAAGGGGTTGACGAGGGATTATCTTCCTTATAACTCCACTGTTTAGGATTTGAAACAATGCATGTACCTCATCAGCGGGGTCTATTCAAAAGCATACTGTAAAGATCGTGGTATCGTTTTCGTCATCCTCCCTCAAGAGGCTTAGAATTTTTTTAATCGAGAGTTGAACATCACAAAAAATGAAAGCAATTTGAAAATAGTGAATACGAATGGATTAATTCAAAACAGACATATGCGATGCATTAATGAAAGTAGTAAAGTTTGCTATGACGAAATGTTTGAACAATCAAAAGAAAATTACAAATTGCAAAAAAATCTAATGAGCAAAAAGTCTTCTCGTCTCAGGACTTGTCACTTCAAATGGTGAACCTTGGAGGGATGGTAGAAGAACTCCGTCTGACCATCTTGTGTGAATTCCAATTCTCCTTCATCAATCAGGTCTTGGATCTTGTTCTTCAGAGACCAACAGTCGTCGGTGTCATGTCCTAGACTGGCAGAGTGGTAGGCACACCTTTTATTGGGATGATAGGTAAGAGCTGAGGTGTTGGGATTCCGGGGAGGAGCCCTTAATGTGATCAGATTCAATCTCAACAGGCGTTGTAAAGCTTGAAACAGCGACATGTTGAGCTGGGTGAATTGCCTCCTGGGCTTGTATGGCTTGCTCTGATCAACCCATTGTTCTTGGTGAGGTCGTTGTTGGACCTGTGAAGTAGTAGCAGCTCGGAGAGGTCTATTCATCACACCAAACCTTTGACTTCTTGGGGGCTGATTACCGGTTTGGTCCCCAACCCTGACTACTTGCTTCATACTGTCTTGCTGAAGCTGGTTGATCATGGCTTTCAACTCTTCTTGCTCCCGAGCTAAGCCTTGGATAAGGGTCGTCTGCCCCAGCATCTGGGTTCTCATAGCATCCACCTCAGCTTGCAGACGTTTCAGTCGTTCGTCCTTACTGTCTTCTGGACTGTTCTTGACCAAATTCCCCATGAGGAGCGTTCTCAATTCTTCCTGCCCCTTGGATAGGCTTAGGAAGATTTCCCTGAACCAAAAAATCCACAACCACACTCTCCTCAACCAGAAAATACATAACCACACTATCCTCAACCAGAAAATCCACAACCACACTCTCCTCAACTAGAAAATTCACAACCACACTCTCCTCAACCAGAACATCTGAACCTCAACTCACCTTAACCAGAGAATGGAAACTCTCTCACTCCTTCCTCTGAAAACCCATCTTCTGAAATTTCTGAACCAGAAATTCAACACGCTACCACAAACCAATCTGAAGACTCTCGTTCAGATTCTGATACCACTATCTCAATCCCTGGAATAATAGAACCTCTTACGGTTTATTTACCTATCACTATTCATGATATTCCAGAAATCCCTTCAACATATGAATCTACACCACCAAACACCCCTAACTCACCAATCCTGATTTCTGACTCTTCCACTCCATCACCCATCAACCGTCCAACTGAAAACCTCAGATTTGTCATTGATCCACAAGTCCTGGACCAACTAGCTTCCACCTCAAACAAAATTGCCACTCCCAAACCTAAACCAACCTCAACCAAATCAGATGTTGGTAAGAATCTGTTGATTTTTAAAACATAAATGCAGGAATGGATTACTTCTTTGAAGCAAGCAAGTCAACAGATTTCTAATCCAGTTGCTTCTGATTCTCTATGGGAAAGATTCAGAAAATGGCTCAACTCTGAAACCCAGAAGCTGAAAGAATTTGGCTATGAAAGGGCTCAACAGAACTTCAGTGATCAGCTGAAAGCCTTCCAAGATCAAGTTCTGAGCCAATGGTACAAGAAAGAAATTCTTCCGCTGGATAATGCTCCCTGAAAAGAGCACCATCCTTCAGAAGTCACTGAAGCAAATTCTAATAGTCAACCTCTGACTACTGCTCCAGAAAACATGATTGCAACAGAAGAAGTGGTTCAATCAGAAGAGGCTACAGAATGTTCTGAACGACATGCAACCCCTGAAGATACACCAGCTTCGTCACTATTCATGCAAACTCTGGAAGAGTTGAAGAAGGAGAATTCCTTAATCCATGCCAGACTGGATAAGTAAGAGGATACAAACAAAGAGATCAAGGGTATTTTGGATAAACAAGAAGATACAACAAAATAAATTAAAGACATTCTGGGAAAGTAGGAAGAGTCAAGCACTCAGATCAAGAGCTTATTGGAAGCGTTGTTCACACGCTTCCCCCTCCTTCTTAGATTTTCTTTAAACTGTTTATCTGTATTTTTTATCTTATTCTACTAGTTTCTAAAAATTGTCATTGCATTCTGTTTTCAATATAATTCATCCTTTTTGACTCTGATTATATTGCTTTTTGATACCTGACAAAAAGGGGGAGAAAGTAAGATATTTTCAATAACAGAATACCGGGACAAAGTCTCAAACATTTTGAATATTTTAACCTCTATATTTTCTGAAAAGCTTGAACAGGAACACATTCTGATAAGGACATAAGGAGATGCATCAAAAGGTCTGACTATAAGGAACTTCAGGGAAGTAATCAACTCAGGGGAGATTGTTAGAACATAGTTTGATTCTAGTTTTTGTTATCAGAAAAAGGGGGAGATTGTTAGAACATAGTTTGATTCTACAACCCTTAATTAGAGTTTTGATGATAACAAACACAAAGAACAAATATGCACTCTAAATTTGTGTTATTTTGTATGCAGAAGTTTTGACCAAAGCAGCATCAGAAATTAAGCTATAGAAGCTTTCAAGCTGAGGTAATCAGAATCTGCGCTGAAGAATGATGATCAAAACCTGTGCTGAAGTGAAGAATACTCTGATTCTGAACAGAATTTTCATATACCATCAGATCCTCATCTCTGAGTCATCAATGTTCTGAAGCAATTGCATCATGCAAGATTCTAAGTTCTGAAGCATTACTATTCAATTAAGACATCATCACATGCAACGGCTTCATTCAGACAAGAATCTTCTCAATATGGAAACATCATTGAATGTCCATTATCACGCTTTATATTGGACATGATTTTCATGCCTATATAAACAAGCCAAGAGGATAAATCGTTAACGATTTTTTGATACTACTGCAACATACCTCTCAAACGCTGCAATATTACATATTCATATTCATGCTTAAAATTGTGTAAAATATCACAGTTGTGATACCATTTTTGTAAGGAAAACAATTATACACAGAATACTCTTTTATCTTGATTAAGCTAGTTTTCCTTGAGATTAACCGGGTTGTGGTTGAACTCAAGAAGACTTTGGCAGTTGTCAAGGTAGTGTTGTAATAAGTTTTTTATTAGTGAATTAAGTCCTCGTTAGAGAGAGGCGAAATCACCTTGACGGTTGGACTGGAGTAGTTTAAGATCAAACAAACCAGGATAAAAATATCATGTCTACTGCGCTTTTGATTTTAAGTTTCAATTCACCCCCCTTCTTGTGTTTTTCACTTCTTCATATTTTCCTTTATGCTGAAAGTTGCCACTTTTTAGATTCTGATGATGATTGTCTATGACACCAGTACAAATATTATTCTCATATATTCCATCGATTCTTCTCATGAACTTGCTAAAGTTATTAGCAAACAAGATAATAGGTTCAGATAGATTTTAATCAGTGTCATGATCTACCTGGTCTTCACAACCAACAATATATGTTTTGAACATAACACTCTTACTTTTTTCTCATATTTTTCATTAATGGTCATCTTAAATGTGAGTAAGGATCCAATTAATTCATCAACTTTCATCTCAAAAAGATCTTGAGCGCCTTCAATGGCTGCAACTTTCATGTCAACTCTCTTGGGAAGATGTCTTATAAATTTCTTGTGAGTTTTTCTCCACGCATCTTTTGACCAAGAGAAAATGAGTTTTAAGCAATGACATGGAGTCAACCAGTGAATTTAGAGACAGTTTCATGCTCCAACATCTTTCGGTTTTCAAATTTTTTGGTAAGAAGTTGAAGTCTTGACATATAAAATTTCAAGTGTTTCACATGCATCTTTAGCAGTAGTGCATGTGTTCATGATTAATAAAATATTTTTGTCTTCTACAATATAAATAGCATTAAGAGAATGAGAATTCCCAAGCACATCTTCATGTTCAACAATTGTCCAATCTTTTTCGGGCTTCACAAGTTCATAATTGTCTTTAGCTATAATTTTTTGAGGATTAAATCCATTGATGATTGCTTTTTAGGTCTTGTTGTTTTTAGACTTAAGAAAAGTAACCATTCAAGCTTTCCAATAGTCATAATTAGTTCCATAAATAATCGATGGTAGATTAACTGATCCTCCTTCTTTGGAATTCTCCATCTTAAACAGAATAAAAACGTTTGAAGACACCTAAACATAAGTGAGTGTCTTCTCTGTGTCCAATTGAATTTTGTTCTATGGTTAACAAGATTTCAAACTCAATGTTATAACAACATGTATGATAATTAGACCATATAACGTACATAATAAAGGTAGAATATAAATAACACAAGAATTGGTAATCAGTTTGGTGCAATGTCACCTACGTTTGGAGGGCACTGGCCAAGAAAAGAAAATTCACTCTTAATAATCAGAAGTACAAATTGGTCTTATCTGAATTCTCCCAGTTTAGTGTCTTTTTCTAATACTACACGTGGAATTCAATGCAGACTCCCCCTAAATCCGAGACTCCTCTCACTTTCACTTAAACAATTTTCCAAGTGTTTGTACAATTACAAGAGTTTATGAAGAGATAAAACTATATTACAACTCAAATACTTTATTCATCTAACTTAGAATTATGACCCATGAATAAAGTATTACACAAAAAACATAAACTTAATAAAACATGCCAAGCTTATTGATCATTCACAATTTATACTCTATTTTTTGTCACTTATTCGACAAGAATCCAGGTAATTTGTGGTACTTTGCATTGATTTTAATATCATTTGAGTTAATTTCATTTACCGTTAGTTGATTTAAGCATTTCTTCAATTTTAAGTTTTATTCGTAATTTATGTATTTTATGCTTTGGTAATGTTTATTCATTTTTTCTCAAGTAAAGTCAAGGACTCAAGAAGACTCGGTGCGAAAAAGTGCAAATCAGGAGTTTCGGAGGAATAAAAGTGTAACTATCAGGAGGCCTGCTATGGCTGCTCGTGTTGCCTGACACGGTCCGTAGCAGGCCTGGTTCCCCATGAGAAATAAAGAAAGCGAGCAGGTCAGCCGTGTGCTACAGGCGCCCGTGTTGCTTAACACGGCCCATAGCAGGAGTCTTAGGACTTCAAAAATAAAAATCCAATTGCGAGGCATGCGCTACGCTCTCCCGTGTTGGCTGACACAGCCTGTGGCCTATGAGTACGCTGATTTGGATAACTTTTCCTGTTTCTCCCAAGTGCTTATCTACAAGGGCGTTTCAGACATTTTCAATCGAAGCTAATGGATTTTTTCTATTTATAAGAGTTTTCACGAGGAATGAAGGTACTTTTGACACCCTGAGAAAGAAAACCTAAAAAGAAGATTAGAGAGCTCCAAATCATTGGTGAATGTGAATCTTTATAGACAGACTGGATTAAAGATCCAATTACTTGTAATGTCTAGAATTTCTATTATGTATTCTTTAAACTCAATGAGTAGTTAAACCCCCCAATGCTAGAGGATGTCCCTGATTTAAGATTGTAATGACTTTTATTTCTTAATTTTAATACTATTCATGTTTTTCATAATCGATATAATCGTACAATATTTCTAGTGCCTTTTTTGTAGGACCAATAGGGATTGTTGACAATTAACAATTTGGCTGAACCGCATTTGTTAATGCTTTTGTATGATTAAACTAAAGTAGATATCACTTAGGAATTGGGATACCTTGTAGCTACCGGTGAATTCTTGATAATAAAAAGGCTTGATTTCATCATAAATTTCTAGGGACTTAGAATTTAGGATGAACGATCAAAGGTTTTTCCACTAAGGATTTAGGAGAAAATAAACTAAAGAATCGATAATTGATTATTCTAAAATGTTGTTAAAATAAGGATTCAAGGTTATTACATGAACAAATCATACACTTTCCCTAACATGCTACTCTTATTTATCAAATCCAATCTTATTTTCGATTTACTTTTCTGTGTCAGTATTTTATAATTAACAAAACAAATTCAAACGATAGTTTTTGTTTAATTGAGCTATAATTTGAACTCAAAATTTCTATGCAGTCCTTGAGATCCACATTCGGAGAATTTCTTCTTTATTACTGCATAGAAAAAATAGTACACTTGCTATTTTTCCGATCACTTATTATTGAGAGATCTAACTTCTTCTTAGAGGAGAAGACTCCTTAAATAGCAACACACGCTTAGCTAGAAAGTCTATTAGGGTTTTTATCATCAAAGCGGCTAAAACTTAAAAAGCACTAAGAATCAATCTTCATGTTTGTTGGTTAAGAAGCTTGATTGAAACAAACCTTGATTAAATCTTCATACTAAATTCAATCTTGCCAAACACCCATTCAGAATAAATATTTCCCAAAACCAAAAATGCGTTATAATAATCATATCTTATTGAACGGAAAATAAAATAAATCTCAAAAGTGCGAGATATACTTCAATCAAACTTAGGTGCCAAGCAAACAGTCCGAGACCAGATGTCTCACAAAATGCAAACATTTTGCTTAACATGTTTTTTTCACTTAAAGTATCATAACCAAAAATCGCCTGAAATAAATCTTAGGGGGAATCTTTAAAATAAATTAGAACGTATTTGTATGCAAATAAAGATTTACAAAAATGAATTAGGAAATTTTTTGTTGATTTGAAGTGCGGAAAATAATGTCTAACTAAGACGTCTATAAATAATCTTTTATAAAAGTTGAAGATCTTCTCATCAAATGAAAATTCAAATCTCTTGTTTAAACCATATCCAAATAAAAACTTCTGCAAATAGATATATGATTTAATCAAATCTTCTTTTCAACATGATTTGAATTAAAAGGCTTTTCCTATAAAACACAATCTTGATCAAACTATTTATTGAACTAAAAAAGGAAACAAATATGAAAATAAACATATAGAAGAAATATCCAAATAGATAGAGCAATGTGTATCAGAGACAATATATTTTACACTAAGTCAAGACATCTTTCTTAATAAGTTTGGTACACTTGTTAGATCATCATTAAACGACAATTGATTTGATGTGTAGTTTGTAAATTTTTTTTATTAATAACCATGTATTAAAAAAATATTTCGTAAATAACCGGGTTTCGGAAAAAATTACGCAAATAACCATGTTTGAGATGGCTCCACAAAGGAGGAGCCATCTCATTTGGCGCATGCTCCTCTTTTTTTAAGGGAGGCGCCATCTCACTTGGCGCCTAAGGGCAAAAGGCAAGCCCTAAGCCAAGTGAGATGGCGCCTATGTACAAAATTAGGTCAAAAAAATTTTTTTTTCTTTCCTGCACGTTGCGTATTAGACAGAGATAAACAAAATGGATTTTTTATTTAAAAAAAAATAATTACATTCAACTGTTTTACATTTAAAGAACAGTAAAAAAATGGATACAAAAAATACTGGGAAAAAAAAAGATACATCAGTGATCCCCAGGAACCCGGTAATGACCCCCAGTTCCGCATCCCCGTCCTCGCCTTTCTCTTGCTGGGTGCCGTCTCGTTTCCTGCTGCGGCAAGGTCGATGGCCCAGCGAAGTCAATGCGATCCGAATCCATAAAATCAGTAAGATCTCCATATCTCGAAGATCCGCTCTGGTACAGTCGGTTACCCATACCCTCGAAGTTTGGTCGTGTTGGCGGTGGGTGGGGTTCCATGGTTGGTCGGTAGCATTGGTCGTCTGAGTATGGGGGGTAGAAAGGAAATAGATCTTGGGGTGTTTGGTATTGTGGATGTTGGGTTGTTTGGTGATATGGTGGTTGATGGTAGGTTTGGTCGGGTTGGTCATAATCTTCTGACATTCCCATATCAGGGCTAAGGCTGGATGTTGAGGGCGCCATATTGGGATATGTGGAAGACTGAAATTGTGTATGGGGTATGTGGGTTTGCTGGTATTGGGGTTGGTATTGTGGTTGGGTTTGAGGCATATCCGGGTATTGGTAGTTTGGCGGTGATTGTGGTTGGTAGTACAGCATTTGGTTGTAGTTGTGTTGTGGTGGGGAATGTGGTTGTGTGTTTGTTGGTCTGTTTCTTCTTGGGGGTTGGTTTGAGGTTGATGGATTTTGGGTTTGTTGGTGGGGAATCGAGGGTTGTGCCCATTGTGTGCGTGGGTCAACCAAGTACCTCGGATGAGACACGTGCATATCTGGGTTACTAACCGACCTGTACCACGACATATATTGATCGGTGTGTCGCATGTTACCTTGAGTAAGGAAAACCGGGGATTGCAAGATATAGCGGTGACGCCTTTGCCACATTTTACACCATTCTGGAGCAAAGTCTTTCCAGTTGGTAAGATTCCACTGGGCGTCGACCCTTTTTAGATGCCAGGGGGACAAATCTGTTGGATCACTTGGTATCTCTTGGATCATTCCGAACTGCATCTTCACACGGTCGCTGTGGTGCATCTCCACAATGTTGAACCGAATGAGTGCAGTCTCTGCAGTCCAAGTTGCTGCATCCTCTGGATTTGGAGAATGGTCCAAACCCAAATATGGTCTCCAGATGAACTGCGATAAAATTTAAATCAGGTAAGCGCAAAAGTAATGTATAAATAATTAAAATGAACAAAAGTTAAAAGCTACGACGTACGTCATCTGGGCCTAAGTGATCCAACAGATTCCGATAGAGTGCGATATTGAATCTGGGATTCTTGCCGTAATCCATACCCCTCACGCAGTACCTAAAGGAAATGAGAAACATGTTATTTTTAGCATATATTTTGGAAAGAGAAGAATAGTTATAAATGCTATAACTTAATGACTTACTTTGTTGCGTAAGGGAAACCAAAAGTGTTGTTGTTGATGGGGTTTAAGGACTCCATCCTCCACCAACCCCAGGCTTGTAGTAAAAATGCGCACCCATAAAATGTACATTTTTCCTTGACTGCGTTTTTGCACAAGGAACTGTACAGGTGGGCTAATACTGCAGAACCCCAACTAAATTTTCTAGTTTTATCAAAATTTGTTAGTAAATGTAAGTACATGAAATTTACACTATTTCCCGTACTTTCGGGAAATAAAAATGTACCAAAAAGTATCATAATATACGTTTGGGCTTTTACTACTCGGTCATTCTCTGAGGAATTTTCATTTAATTCCATACTTGCATAATGCCGTTTCAGGTCAGTGAGTAGTATTCCCTGCCCTCTTGCTCCACCACCTTCTACCATGTCCCTACCCAACAGTTCTTCACACTGTGAGTTGGGTTGTTGAACCGACCCGTTCACCGCCTTACCGTCAATAGGGAGGCCCAGTAGCATGTACACATCTTCGAGAGTGATGGTACATTCACCTATTGGTAGGTGAAATGTATGGGTCTCCGGTCTCCACCTCTCCAACATTGCAAGAATGAATTTGGAGTCAATGGTGCAGTTGGAGATCTTTATCACGTGTCCAAAACCTGCATATTCCAGATAAGGGACGATAAATGGGTCGGGAGCCAGGTATTTGTGCGAACGGATTCTGAATCTTTGTGTATCCTGAGATCATAATTAAACAAGAGTAATATTAATTAAGATGAACAACACGTTATTTGAAGTATGAAAAATGTATAACCAAAGAAGAGACTTACAAATGCAGCAATGTTTTCCCTTGTGCCTCTGTGAGTATCTCCCATTGTTAGAAGGGCCATTGTTCAGAACGCTTGAGAGAATGAAAGACTTAGGAAGAAATAGAGAGTATGATAGACTTAAGAAATATTTCGTAGCAGAGAGTGAGAGTTGTGTGGGTGTGAGAGATGTTTCATAAGGTATGTATTTATAGGCAAATAAGTTTGATGTAGTGGTTGCATGCCTGCGATGTGTCACATTTGCATGCTTAGGGTGTTACACATATGCATGCATGCATTTACAAAAAATGTAAGGTGTCACTCTTGCAGGCTAGGTGGCAGCCCATGCATGTATCACGATTGGACAGTAAGGGAGGCGCCATCTCACTTGGCGAAATAGTACAAAAATGAATGGTGTCGCCACCCCATTTGGCGAATAAGAGGTGTCACGTTTTACAGCATTGGCTCAGGCTACGTGACAGCCTTTGGGATTCCTTTCTTTGTTGCATGCAAGGCCATTGGAGTTGATGGGTGGCAGGCTAGGTGGCTGCATAAGCCCATGCATGTAATATTATTGGCAGCCTTGGGGGGTTGCATCACTTACTTAATTGAAATTTTTTGCCTTACGTTGAACATAACATTCATTCACATAAACTGTAAAATTTTCCAACCTTCGAATCAGTCATCTAACCTTCAAACATTCCAGCATTCATACCTTCATACAATCAATAAACCCAAAACATTCCCACCTTCATACCTAAAACAATTCTACACAATGGCCTCTTCACCATAATTTGTTGTCAAAGCACATTTCAACGGTGAGACATACATGTGTCCCACAGTTGGGTTTTTGTTTAGAAACACCGACAATGTCCGATTTCTCTTAAACGGGAAAGCAAATTTCTCGTACTTTAAGAAAAGATTGGAGGCCAAACTTGAACGAGGCCCGGTATCCCAGATATTTTATCAGAGTCCAGTCTTTTTTGGAAACAACCAAGTTATTTTTTATAAGGTTGCAATTCAAGATGACGAGGATTTCCAGAACATGATTTCCAGCCATGTCTATTCTGGAAACGACTCTATTGAGTTGTACGTTCTGTTTCAAGAGCCTCCGGTGACACAGGAGGTAGAGCCTCCGGTGACACAGGAGGTTGATCCTTTGGAGAATGAGCAAGATGAGGTGGATGCAGTTGATGATGAAGAAGAAGATAACGAGTTAGAGTTTGATGAAATGGTGAACGACGATTCTGACGATGATGGCATCCCAAGTATTCCTACCGACAAAATCTACACACCACCTACGCACATGACAAACTTCAACATGGGCGGAGATGAACCTTCTACGGACTTGTTTTTCCAACCGTATATGCAATCGGATGAAAATTTAAAAGAGAAGGACAAGTTTCGTAATAGAGAGGAATGCATAAGGGCCATCAAAAAATTTCACATGCTCAACTCGGTTGATTATAAGGTGGATCGTGTAAACCCGGAAAGGTACAAGATCAAGTGTGTCCACCCTGACTGTATGTTCAAGCTGACCGCTTCATACAGACTAAGGGGTGACTGCTGGGTCATAGGTTCCATGACTACCCATACTTGTGTAAGTTCCACTCAATCACAAGACCACCGAAAACTCAACCATGATCTAATCTGTCAAGAAATCCTACCCCTGGTCAGCAACGACCCTTCTTTGAAGGTGAAAACAATCATCTCCCACATCACCACGGTTTTTAACTACACTCCGTCTTACCGTAAGGCGTGGTTAGCAAAGACTAAGGCGATTGAAAGGGTGTACGGAAACTGGGAGGAGTCATACCGAGAACTTCCCCGCTACCTAAATGCACTCAAGACATATTCTCCAGGTAGTGTTTACGTTCTGGAAACATTGTCAGCGTACGCCCAAGATGGTAGTCTACTACATGGCAACAGAATATTCAGTCGCGTCTTTTGGGCATTTCAACCATGCATCACAGGGTTTGCATCATGCAAACCAATTCTACAAATAGACGGGACTTGGTTGTATGGGAAGTACAAAGGCACGCTTTTGATGGCAGTTGCACAAGATGGCAACAATAACATTTTCCCCGTTGCGTTTGCCCTTGTCGAGGGGGAGACCGGTGGTGCTTGGAGCTTTTTCCTGAAAAATCTTCGTACACACGTGGCTCCTCAACCAGATCTCTGTTTGATCTCGGACAGACATGCCTCCATTGAAAGTGCCTATAATAATCCGGCAAATGGTTGGCATGACCCTCCTTCTACGCATGTCTATTGCGTCAGGCATATCGTCCAGAATTTCTCGAGGGAGGTCAAGGACAAAACATTGAGGAAAGCGGTGATGAATGCGGGATACGCACTGACACAACCCACATTCAAATATTACCGCAACGAGATCGTTTGTCTAACCCAGAAGCCGGTACGTGGATCGACAATATACCGGTCGAAAAGTGGACTAGGTCATACGACAATGGCCAAAGATGGGGGCATATGACAACAAATCTTATTGAATCAATGAATGGGGTATTCAAGGGCATACGAAACCTCCCCATCACTGCCTTGGTGAAATCCACGTATTTTAGGATGGCTGCGTTATTTGCCAAAAGAGGTGAAATGTGGTATGCGGTCTTGCAATCAGGACAACTATGGAGTGAAAGCTGTATGAAATACATTAAGGCTGAAAGTGCTAAAGCCAACACTCACATGGTTACACGGTTTGACCGCCATAGCCACAACTTCATTGTGAAAGAGACAATTGACCACAATGAAGGCCTGGCAAGACAAGAATACAGGGTCATTTTACCTTCTCAATGGTGCGATTGTGGCAGGTTTCAAGCTTTTCGTATGCCTTGCTCTCATGTCATTGCCGCTTGTGCGCATACCCATCAAGACGCGCTTCAACTGCTCTCAAACGTTTATAAATCTGAAACGTTGCTCACTGTTTACAACAACAACTTTCCTTTGGTGGCAAAACCGGACTATTGGCCTGAATACAACGGTGATATAGTTTGGCACAATGACCAAATGCGAAGGAACAAGAAGGGTCGTCCCAAAAGCAGGCGCATAACAACAGAAATGGACGATCTTGACAGGTTGGAAAGAAAGTGTGGTTTATGCCGTCAGGTCGGACACAATCGCAAAAACTGTCCGAATCGGGCGTCTGGCTCGACCACATAAATTTTGTAATACAATAAATCTTTTCAATATTTGTGTTGTAAACATTATGGGTTTTCCGTTAATAAAACTGTTCACACAATTTAAGAAATTCAATATAGGAAATTACATTAGGGTTTTCGCGTACAACAATGATTAACGATATTCAATCTAGGAAATTACAACTGTTAACACAATTTCATCTGACCCATGCATCATCAGCATTACATCACTGTCTATTTTGACTTCCTCCAACCACACATTAGGTCTTCCTGTCGCATGCGAGGTTGTTGTTCGTTTTCGCTGGATCCTTCGAATTTTTCCCCCCTCGGCGATGTCTCCATCTAGCCACCGCATCAACTCCCGCTTCAGACGCTCCATGGAGTGAATGTGCCAGAATTTCATTTTCATCGCAGGTTTCGTGGCGGAGAATATAACGTAACCATCTCTGCTAAAAATCATAGGCGACGTCATTACGTAAATAAGGGAGTACAAAATAAAAATACAGTGCGAGAAAGTGTGAGAAATTTCAAAGAAACGGACGAATTATTTATAAAACAGCAAAAAACCCTAGTTTTGCCCTAGGCGCCAAGTGAGATGGCGCCTCCTCTCCTTTTTAAGGAGCATGCGCCATCTCACTTGGCTAAAAGCCAAGGGAGGCGCCAAGTGAGATGGCGCCTAGGGCAAAACCCTAGGTGCATGCGCCAAATGAGATGGCTCCTCCTTTGTGGAGCCATCTGAAACATGGTTATTTGCGTAATTTTTTCCGAAACCCGGTTATTTGCGAAATATTTTTTTAATACATGGTTATTAATAAAAAAAATTCGTAGTTTGTGGTCAAACAACTTTACACTTTTCTAAATAGTTCAAGAACAATGTATTTTGACTCAAAATTTAACACAGATGAGATATTTGATACTCTTTACCAGTTAATTGTATAAAATATTTTTTTCCAAATTTTTTAATAATAAAAAAGTCTAAATACTTTTTTGTCCCTTAGTTTTACCTTGGGGTCCACATAGGTTCCTTAGCCTTTAAAAGACCAATTTGATTATTTATCTCTTCAAATAGCGTCATATAAGTCATTTTTGTATAATTCTAAAAAATGACGTCTAGTATTGCACGTGTGGCATCTAAGTGGCATTTGTTCATCACCATCTTCGTCTTCACTACGTATGTTCTGAACTGTTTAGTCAAACAAACTCTAAATCGGATTAGGTTTCAATTTTTATTGATTACCATCACCATTGTTTCTTGAAATTGTGATTTTTTATAAATTACGAGTTATGTGCATTGTTCATCCTTAAGAAAAACAAAGAGTTATGTAAGTTTTGATTAGGAGGTTTTGATAATCCATATTTTGTAAGTTATTATATACTCCAGTGATTTGAATACATTATCCTGAGACAAAATTGTGCAACTTGGCATAGAGTGAAGTGTTATACCGATGCTCAATATTGACAATACTTTTTTGAAATGACACTCTGATTGAACTTAACTGCAACTTTAATATGGTATTCACAATATCCCAACTTCGACATAAATCACCTCGACTTGTAGTCATCATGTTTTCTAGTCTCCAATGAGCAGACTCCACCCTAAAATCCATAAATAGAAATAGATGTTTCAAACTGATTTTGAAACATAAATAATAATAACATCAAATTGTCATGATCCGGGTACTTGTTTGTTGTTGTGTTCCCTAAATGAGTGCCTTTGTTAGTCCATGGAGCAACAAATATTTCTTTATGAGGTGTTAACCATGTTTCATTCACATACTTAACAAATAAAGGAATATCAACACAAAAATTTTCAAAGTGTTTGAAGTGTTCGCCAAACTCAGTTTCTCTATTTTAATACATGATGTTGCTCCATAGATCCATAACATGTTATTCTCTTTCTGATTTGGCGTACTCTTTACATTTCATACTCACATTTTTTGAAATATGGAACGAACACAATAGATGAGTTGCATTTGGGAACACATATTCCATGACATTCATCAATGCAAGTTCTCGGCCCGTCACCACAACCTTCTGTAGCAATTTTTCTGAAGAGAACAACTTTTTGAGCTTCTTCAGTGCCCATGTGAAATTTCCATCCCTTTAATCTTCCAAATATGAAAAGACAACTGAAAACTTCAATTTCGTTGACATAACACCAACAATCTCAAACAGACGTCTCTGGTATCTGCACAATCAAAATGCACATAACCAAACAACTCACTCAACATGTACAATATATTTTAGGATGTGAAAAAGGAAAGTTCTTACCTATTTGTCTTGTACGTGCAATAAAAAATTAACACCAACTGAAACATATCCAACGACTTCATAGAGTCTGAATGAGTCCAGAAGATATCAGCTACAATATCTATGTTGTCCCTATTTCTAGTCCAACACATGCATTTCTCTTTATGAATAAGACTCAATAACATTTTCATTTCTACCATTGTACCTCTCTTGCCAATTCTTTATGTAGATCTAGTTTTATACACCTGGATAATACTCGTGAGGTTTTCTGAATTTTTGTCTTTCAAAGCAGAAATTATGTACATTGGAGCCATATTGTGCTTCATCATGTCATTCACAAACTTTCTTTCATGATCTTTTAGACGACCCAATATGCCATGATCTTCCAAACCCTTATCTATCATATGATTATGCATCCCGTATCTAAATATCACCTTCCAACTGATACCACTTGGAATAAATCTCAACCTAAACAAATGTTTAACCTTCCTACTATAAATGCCATAAAAGAAATTAGTGATTTCAAATGCATTTTTTCTTTTATAATTTTCTCCTCTCTCACAATTCATAATTAATTTATCCTTCCTCCCTCGCATTCCATTAGCAGAGTCAGAACGAATAGTTACAGCAATAATACCAAGTTGTTTATCAGTAGATTGTGCTCATGCTAAAACTTTAGACCGGAAATTAAAAATCTGTCAATTACAATATATAATTATTAAACTTTCAATTTCATAAAGGATGGAAAACAATTAAAACTGCATTAGTTCAATAGGAAGCATACAATATATGTGGGAAAGAACTCCGTAAAATCTATACAGGAATCCGTAGAAGAAGTTGCAGACTCTGGACGTTTTAGAAATTCCAGTAACTTCCGGTACGTGTGTTTAGTTTTCTTGATATCACCGGAAATTTCAAAATTTCTAGTAATTCGCCTTCGGAAATTCAAAATTTACGGTAAATAGCCATTGGAAATTTTGAAAGCGCAAACAATTTCCAATAAAATGAGCTATTTAATACCAAAAATTTTGTTATGAGTACCAAAAATATCATTTTCACCCCCTTGACCAATAATATATTTTTTAACAAATATAATTTTTTTAGACGTAAATAATAACAAAGGCATTTTTTAAATTATAAAATTGGGGGTGTTAGGCATAATTTGGGGGTGAAAAGTATAATCCTCCAATTCAGAACATCCTACAAATCCAACCCAACCTCAACTATCCACAAATAGAATTCTTGTCACACAACCTAATACATTATCAATGACACTTGACCATTGATCTATCATCTGAACCAGATACTACTGCCATTCCTTGAGTTGCTTGAAGATTTTGGCACTCTCTTGGATCCTTCAATCAAGGTGGAGCAAACATGTGAGCACTCTCTTGGATCCTTCAATCAAGACTCATCTTAATGATGGTCAAATGATTATAGATTTAGGTGCTTAACGTCATCATATAGGAAGATTGTTGTACCTCATCACCACTAGACCAAACATAACATTTGTTACTCAACAATTGAGCCAATTTATGTTTGCTCCCAATGACAATCATCACAAAGTTGATGTTTATTTTAAGCCTCCACTTATTGCAGTGTGCCATGCCTTAGTTTGAATGTGGAGCATTTACCCAACTAATAATAATAGTCATTATCAGTCCTAGTACACATAAACATTACAGTCAACCTATGCTCAATTCGTGTGCAATTTGAACTTGTAACATTCTTGGAGAAAGTTTAATCTCAAAAGTTAACCTGTTCTCCATAAGGGCATTTTATCTTTTACGTAACTTTTAATGGCTTCTATAACCTTGACAGAAAATGTCTCATCCTCGGGATAATAGGCAACAGGATCTTGTATTAGAGGAAGTGATAGGTTGAGAACACCTTCAAGTGTTGCATGTAAGCAATATGCTGAATATGTTACATGATATCCACCTTCCTGCACAATAAGAACAAGCCCGTCACTATGTCTCGTCGCAAGATCATGAACTATCCGCCCGATTTCTCTATATCCTTCCATTGTCAAGCATTGCCTTCCATTTGGATCGAACTGAACCACAAGCAGAGTTTAAAGTAAGTAACTGAAGCACAATAAAATTATAAATGAGCAACAGCGAAAAAACGATAAATAGAACAACTTACTGCACTTGAGTCTTGTCCTATAACCAACACTATCATATCCGGCTCAAATTTATCGATCAACGGAACAACCAACTTATTGAAGGCATATACATATCCTTTGTCCCCAGTTCCATTTGGTAGAGGTATGTTAAGGTTATAACCATAACCTTCTCCTTCACCTAACTCATCAACAGAACCATTCTGCGGATGAGACGGACCCCATGATCCATGGTTCATATGAAGAGAGATTGTAAGAACTTTATTACATGAATAAAATCCCTCTGCTGTGCCATTTCCATAATGAACATCAATATCTATAACCGCAACTTTTTTACATCCGGAATCTAAAGCTAACTGTACTGCTAGACCCGCGTTGTTAAGGAAACAGTATCCGTCGGCCTGAGAAGGCTGAGCGTGATGACCGGGCGGCCTAACCAAAGCATAAGCAATTTTTCCATGTCCATCTAGCAAATGCTTCATGGAAGACAGTGTTGTGCCAGCAGCTAGAAGTGCAGCATCCCATGACCCAGGGTTCAAGAATGTGCCGGTACAAAGCGTCTTTCCGCCTTCTTTATCAGCTTCTACCAGTTCATTTATGTACTCTAAGAAATTACAATATTTGAAATTATATCATGGATTGTTTTGTAAGTATAGCAGAGTTAGAAAACTGAGAGAATATCAGAATAAGAGAAAATAGAAAAAACAATTTGTGGTACCTGAACTGTGAATTCTGAATTATGATTTCACAAACATACAAAAATGTTAGATAGGAATTAATCATAGTGTGTGCACTGTATTTGTTTTATCCGAATTAAGTAATTGTAAGAGCTAATTTATATTATGTAACTAGAAAAAGATATGGGAAGTGAAAGTACCAGGAGTGTGAAATGAAAGGAGCTCATGGATGAGAGCGTGTCTTCCAATGTTCCAAGAAAGATGGGGAGAGATAGGGCCTCTTTTGAGGATGGAAACCATGTTTTTGACTCTGTCTGAGTTTTCAGGATGTTTTTCCAACACGTCTAGAAAACCGGGATCAATTCCTGTGTCGAAAACTCCGTTGCCGGTATCATGATTGAGCATACCTTCATGCCAGAAAACGGCTATTTGGTTCGCCGTCCAAGATTCTGATGCTGCGTCTGTATTCCTTGCCATCACAAATAAAGGCTTTGTTGGTTTGACTAATGCTACTTTCACACCAAACCCTTACATCTACACCCAATACTTCACAAATAGGTGAACAATATATTTTTCTATTTTTTTTACAAATTATTTTAATCAATGAAATATTAAAATTTGGTTAATACAGTTTAAAATTTGAAAAAATATAATATGTATATGGTTCAGATTTTGATTAATAATTTGTATAAAATTATTTAATACTGTTCATAACTTAATTAATAAGTATATATATATATATATATATATATATATATATATATATATATATAAAATTAAAATTAATTAGTAGAATATAAAAATTGGTTAATACATTTATAATTTAGTATTAGATTATAATTAATACTATGTATTTTATTAGTTAATAAATAGTGAAAATGGTTAATAAATTATAACTAAAATAATTGATTAATAATATATATTTTTGTGGTTAATACAATTGTGAAATTGATTAATAACACAATTATATATTTGTATTATAAAATAAGTTTTAAAAATAAATATTTAAAAAATAATAATATTTTTTAAAAATTACATTATTTTAATAAAAATATATTGTTCACCGTATAAATACAGTGAATAATATATATATAATATAACTATTTGGTGTTAAATTTAGTGTCAAAATAGCATTCTTTCTTGTTGGTTGGCCACCTTCAAATTTTATCCATTCAATTCACTTCTCTATAGAAAATAATGATAAACTAGATATTTTTTTTATTTAATATAAGTCCTTGAAATAAAATAAGATATTGTTTATTTTAAAAACTCTATAACATAAAAAATAAAATTAGCATAACAAAAAAATAGTTTAATTTTAATTGAAAAGTAATATATTTATGAATAATTGAATGTAAGACTACATATCAAATTGAATTTTAAAAGGTAAAAGAAATTTTCAAAATTGAAGTAAATTTATTTGCTTTTTATTACTTTTTTTTATTAAGTTCATTTGTTTTGATTTTATGGATTTTTGAATCTTTAATTTGTGTATAAGAAGCGACTTATTGTTAGAGGATAATATTTTAAATTATTTATTGTTACTATTTATTTTTTAGTTTTGTACTTGTATATTTGCAAAAGATAAACAGAAGGCAACATAAGATTCATCAAAAGCGAGTGGATAATGCCCATCGCCCAAAGTAGAACTATTAATTGTCCATTTAACACAATGTGCACACATTTATTACAACATGCGCCCATTATTTGTAGCATTCGTTCTCTGATAGAATAACTCGCCTACTTACAAAAATATGGAGAGTGATGTGTCCTACCCAATAACGGTACGGAAACCTCAGTCAAATGGGAAACACCATGTCCTTCTGAAGAATAGGGAAAATAATGGCTCCACGCTCATAGGCGGAGAGAATAAATTGTCCATAGATCCTAGGACCCAAGCCCAATCAATCTATATAAATATCTCAATCACTCGATTGAGAGGGGACATTCAATTTACTCAACAATCTCGCATATACAAAACTTTTCACAATCCCTGCATGATCTTGCCCTAACACCACAACAAACCTAAACCCTCAAACAACCCTACACAACTAGAGGTCTACTCATTATACTTTTAGCAAATACAATTGACACTCGTCGTAGGGCTAGATAAATCTAAAATGGACCACAGACGTCGACATTAACCATTTTTCTCTTCACCTTCCCAAAGAGGATAGAAAAACGAGATTTCAAGATTGCTATCAACACCATCGTCGAAGGATTTTCCGCGTATGGGGGGGGGGTCTAGTTTTTCCCGTAAAAAAATGTCATGCAGGTTTTAACGGAAAACATTATGCCCACTGACCCTAAAGTAAATCAGGAGAAGGAGCTAGATTCTAAAATCACCTTCTCCAACAAAGACACCATCGATATTCTCCCTCACAATAATGATCATGTGGTCATTATGGTACTATCAAATGATTGGGATGTGAAGTGAGTCTTGATTGACCTTGGAAGCTCAGCAAATGTCCTATTCAGGATCACCTTTCGAGGGATTCAACTTGACCTAGATGACATTAGAGCATTCCAAGGTTATCTAGTTGGCCATTCAAGCAAGCAAGTATAAGTTAAAAGCCACATAATGCTCAAAATAATGTTCAGTTTGGAGGCAAGTGCAAAGATAGTCAAGGTAAAATATATTATGGTAGAAACCTTGTCTATATACAGTCCATCCAGGGGAAGCTCACCCCCAATCTATTGTGAGAAGTCTTGTCCACCCTCCATTTAAGCATGAAGTACCCAAGAATGTTATCAAAACAGACTGGAAAAAAGAAGGGGCCGATCGTTGCAGCTGCCACCCCGCAACTCGACACACACGAAGTAGATGCTCTAAGTTGGAATCCTAGATCGGAGACAGAGAACAAAAGGCTCACTCCCACAGAGTATCTAAAAGAGGTACGGATTGGACCCTACCTAATTTTGAGGAGGAGAAGGAGTTGGTCACCATATTGAGAAGGAAAATAGGCGTGGTTTCTTAGGCACTCTCTTACATGTCGTGGATATATACCAAGGTGGTTTTTCATTGCTTCTCCATTGATTCCACGGTGAAGTTAGTTCTCATAGAAAACACAAAGTGGGTGAAGAAATCAGGGCGGCCATTGATGAAGAGGTTCAGAAGGTGGGAAGTGTCGACTTTATTACTAAGTTTAAGTACTCATCTCGGTTGGATAGCATAGTCTTGGTGAGGAAGTGTTTATTGTAAAATTTCGTAAACAATTGCTAGTCCTCCAAATGATAGTTTGGTTGCTTGCAGGATCGACTAGATTGATCCTAGGATATATGTGTATAGAATTTCCTAAGTCATTTATGACTAAAATAATGAAGACTTCAATATGAATCGAAACTTCAGCAAAATATGAAAATAATTTGCAAAGAGAAAATGAATATAAAAGACTTCGACACAATGATAAAAGTGCAGAAAAATAACTTAAAAGACATAATTTTTCATTAAATGAAAATGGTGTTTCATACGTACATTTCACTTAGTTTTGACTCTTTTCTTAATTTTCTAGATACTTTGAGTAATATGAGTTTTGTATACAATTGAAAACCCGAAAATCTAACATCTAGAACCCCTTTTTATACTAAAATCAAAATAATTGTTTTGGACGGCCTTCTCTTCAGAATTTGACATGTTGTCATTTGCATGTGTCCCATCTTTGATTTTCTTCCACGCGTCCTCATAAGTGAATAAGGTGGAAAAACAGTTACTCCAGCCTATCTTTGAATTTTTAACTTTCGCGGTCGAAATAGTATCTAAACCAAATGTATATATAGGAACCTCAACACTTTGCCGTTGAAAACACCTTCAATAGATTTTGTCGAAGAACAACTAAAACGCCTAAGCTTATTTCAATGCTCCCCTAATCACCTTAGAAAGACAACACGTCAAAAAATCCATCTAACAAATTGCACCCCGAAAATGTCATTTTCAACCAAAGGAGAAAATGGACACTTTTTTTGAACATTTTGACGTCTCATGGTTATCATTATTCTGACGTCATGGCCATTATGGCCACTTTACCCAAATGTCTTCTCGATAAGTGCAACAGCTCTAAGCAACAATGATACCTCCTACTCTCTAGGAGGAACATGGACCCTCAACAAAATCAACCGTCAGATTTTGCATTAGATGATCAAAATGGCCAAATGACCTTTTTTCTCATTCTTTCGAATGAGTGTCGGATCCAAATGACCTTTTCTCGACACTGATTTAATGACTATATCGTCAATGTAAATTTGCATAAATGTCTCGATATAATCATGAAAAATAGAATTCATTATTCTCTGATAGGTTGCACCAACATTCTTTAAGCTAAAAGGCGTCACTATCCATTCGTAAGTGCCTAAGGCTCCTGGACATCGAAACACCATCTTCGGCACGTCTTCATCTATAATAAAAAATTGATTATAGCCAGAATATCCATCGATTATACTAAGGTACTCGAATCCCGCTGCCAAATTGATTAACATCTCTGCCATCAATGTTGGGCATTCATCCTTTGGGGTCACAAAGTTTATATCTCTAAAGTTGATGTAGACCCTTAAGGTCCATTCTTTTTTATAACATGAACAATATTTGCAATCCATTTGGCATACCTTGTCGTTCGTATAAACTTAGATCTCAGAAGTCTTTCAATCTCCTCTTTGATCTTCGACATAATCTCTGGCGCAAACCGTCTTGGTGTATGCTTTATCGGATTTTTACTAGGCTTTATAGGCAACTTCAATTCTATCAACTCTCTTCTCAAACCATACATTTCTTCATAGTCCCATGCAAAGCAATCTTTGTAATGTTTCAACAACTGGATCACTTCAGTTCTGAGTTCTGGATCGAGATTGGTGCTAATATATGTCGGCCTCTTACTCATCCAATCTCCCAAATCGATCTCCTCCAAAGGATCCTGTGCCAGCATCTTTATGTTTGGTGCAATTGGATCCTTCTCGAACCCTAAAGACCCGACTGGTGGTGAATCAAAATAAACTCCATTAGAGAAACAACATAGAATCACCCTAGGCTTGTTATGGAGATAATTCAAATCTGGGCGCATAACAATCGGGTTACTGCAAGTAAACATAATTACCTTATACTTATACATGTTTGAATTTTTTATAGCGTAATGCTCCTTACGATGGAAATTCTACGCATTTTGGTAGGTGCAATGTAGTGATGCATGTTTAGCAATGCACCATGGAAAGCACGTCAATAATCAGCTGCCGAGAAGACAATGAACTTTTGAACGATTATTCTTGCACATATGATCTTTTGTAGAGAAAAGACAATCTGAACTTCAATGGGGAGCCGAGATTCGAAACCACCAACCTCTAAAGGTCGATATCATTGAGGAAGTAACTTCCTGAAGAGAAATACTGCAAAAATAAATTGCAATTCAGAGAAAATCTTGAATTCTGATCAGACTTCCAACTTTCTGGGGAACAAATTATTTATCTTCTATTTAGAAAGAGGAGGGTTTCGTTGGGGATGGAAACTTTCTTGCGTAGAATCTCTTGACGAAGATAACTTCTATTGGGGAGTATAGAAATTCTTAAATAAAAAGAATTCTACTCTGATAACACCACCGACGGTAAAAATCTTCACTTGGGGAAGAAACAAACATCCTGGGGCAGTAACTCCCTTGGAGACAGCTCAACAAAATCTTTTATCCTCGGGGATGAAAGAGTTATGATTGGCGCTCCCATGTACACCACACCGGGGATATAAGACACTTGCTCCACTAGGGAATAATGGGTACCTTACTTTGGTCGGTCCTCGAAGTTCGACTTTGAATGGGGATAAAGACCGCCTTTTACACTGGGGAGCCAAAAAACTTTAGATGGTAACATCAATAATATCCATTGCACTGGGTGTAGCCATCTCTGCTGGATTCAAGCCGACAAAGATTTTTGTACCGGGATGCAGAAATCACTTTATCACGGATGATGGTCGTCCTCATGAGGATAACAAACTAGAATCTCCCATAGGTAAATGCGAATCTCTTTAATAAACTATGATATAAGCAGGCCGCATTGGAGAAGGGGTACACACTTCACTAAAGAAGAGAATGCATACTTCATGGGGATAATGAGTGTGAATCTCATTAGGGAAGTTGTAGAGTGTCGTCTTCAAGGGGAGTACATCAAGAATCTCCAATCAGTGAGTAAAATGATTCTTCCGAGAAAACCTGGAAGGAAACAGACTACACTGAGAAATAGGAATACTCGGGCGAGAGTATGCCTTTACTAAGGAAAATACTTCAAAACTAAATTACAGTTCAGAGAAAATTTTGCACTCTGATCCAACTCCCAACTTCCATGGGGGAAAAATCTAACCTCTTTCTAGGGATAAAGAGAATCTCGTTGGGAACTGGGACCTTCTGATGTAAGTCTTTGATAGAAGTGACTTCGACTGGGGGATCGCATAAATTCTTGAATAAAAGAATTCTACCCAGGCCATACGGGGGGTACTACCATTGAGGGTGACAATCTTCACTCTAGGAAGAGAAGGGCGTCTTTAAACCATAATCTTGAGGTTCATAACTCCATCGAGGAAATATTTCAACAATACTCCATCACTGGGGATAAAAGAGCCCTAAACGACATTCGTCTATGCACGACACTCCATAAAAATAGGATACTTGCTCCACTGGACATAACAAACATGTTAATCAAACATCTTTTCAATAAAAGTTGACTTGGGCAAAACATCCCTGAGGAGAAAAGATATAAACTTCATGGAGACGATGAACGGCAACCTCACTAGGGAGATAAATTCCCAACCACGGAGACCCAGGGTATTGACTTCAAGGGGATATAACAAAGGTATAAAATCTAATGAAATGATCCTTCCCTGATTCTTCGAAGCAGAATAGACTGTGCTGAAGAAGAAGATTGTACAAAACCTGTTGAAATGCACTTCTTCAAAGATAAGCCATATAGAAGGGACAAACTCTTAAACAAACTCTTATCAAGCATGCTGACTTCAGTGGGGATTACACATAGGTATACTTTCACTAGAGATAAGGAATTATGTCTGGGAGAGAGTACGCCTTCACTAAGGATGAATGATTCTGTTTTGAGCAGAGGTGAGCATTCACTATGGAAATTGGATCCCATTCTACAAAAATATTCATGTTGGTCGCATACAGACCCTTCTTGATTCATTTGTTGATATGCTTCTTGTCATAAAAGACCAACAGTACTTGCAAAGACAGAAATTGTGGCAATATGCCCCTGTTTGGAATGGCGAACTTCACTGAAGAATAAACAATTTGAACTACCAACCACTGGGTAAGAACTGCGATGCAATATTGCAACTTCATCATGTAGATTCCGAGGAGGAATGCCACTAAAGAGTGGACTTTGGAGAAGATGCTGTAAAAATAAATTTCAGTCCACTAAAAAGAAATTATCTTGACTTCAAACAGCTTCTAAATTTCCGGAGAGAAGAACAACTCTCCCCCTGCAGAAAAATAAGGATGATTTGCTGGGGAATAAGAATATCTGAAGAGAAACCCCTTAGCAGACAAACTTTTGTCAAATAACGTTTCCATCATGAACCTTGTATGGGTAATAACCTTAAACAATCTTCATGTTTCTGCTCGTATCCTACTGAGGATAACGGTCCAACTTCGATTGGAGATAATGATCTTTACTTCTGATAAAGGAACATCAATAAATGGACTTAAGTCTCTGATGAGCTGAGGATAATGATCTTAACTTCCCAACATGCTTTTCAAATTCATAAATTGTTTAGCCTGCACATAGACTTAATATGACCAACCCTTGAAGAGAAGAAAATGTATCTGCATAATTTCTTGCCCCAGTCTGTAGGGCCTTTGAAGAAAATTGCTTCAAGGGGACTTCGTGAGGTCTGTACCAAAAAGATAATATACCTCAGTGTTATGAACTTCAGAACACTGCCCCAGACTAACCAATGTTGGAATCGGTTTCAACCATGCTTGAGTGCATGCCCATGCATTTTCAAATTCCAAAGAGATTCTCCTTTAATCAACAGATTCTCAGAGAAATTTGTCAAATCTCGACATAACTGCCCCAATTTGGCTGTACTTTTGAGGGGTCAAATCCTGACTTGAGTGCCTCAGATTGGCTGATCACTTACTCAACAGAGTATTCAACATGCTTGCCCCTGCTCAACAGAGTTTTGATAAACCTTTTTTTTGTCTCATGCTCACAGAAATGAGAAGCTCGCGGAGTTTTGAAGACAACACCTCCTCAGCTTAGTTGACTTGCGTCTTGAAAGTAGGCTACTACACAATCATACTTCCCAACTTGCAATGCTTCATGTTTAAGCAAATAATTGAAGCAATACGTCCCTCGGGCTCAACTGAAAGTAATACACCACTGCTTGCAGAGACTCTGGGCAATCAACTTTTGCAATCTGCTTCAGATCATTCTCTGGTCTTCTTTTATTCAACGGAATCGATAGAAGATCTGCTCCCAGATTAAGGTCATTCTCGAAAATGATTTGCACTTCAATAGTATCTCGAAGCAATTTGTCCCTTGGGATAATCAAACTTCCATCTGATGCTCATTATGCAAGCTTACTTAATGTTTAAGAACTTTTTCGTATGCAAAGAATGTTTATTCTAATAATGATAATTGTAATGCAAAGCTCATGTTTGTCTTGAAGTTTTTTTTTTAAAATTTTTTATTGAAAAGATTAAACATCAAAATTTTTGTATGAAAGAAATTAAAAAGATAGAATGATACCAACTCAAAAGTTTTAGCAAGCCTCTTAGAAGTCAGATTATCGTATTCTCATTACGGTGCGCTTTTGAATTAACCCATGCTTCAGTTAGGGCTTTTAGGGGTTGTAACGTGGCCTGGTTCACGGTTTTAGAAAAAAGGATTTAAGGCTCAAAATTATTTGGTACCCACCCCCTTCATGATGTTCTCCAGTCCTAAATTCAGTTAACTTGACACGAACATTTATCTCTCAATAGGAGTTTTGGAATGATTTAGTAGTCAAACAAGGTTTTTGGACCTGACAGTCACTCACCTCTTTTGTTCTTTTGTGCCTCTGGTCACACGACTTTGTTCTTTGCTGAGGATTTTTGTAATCCCTTCTCGCCTTTCAGACTTTCCATTTACCTTTCACTTGCCCTGGCTTTTGCCTAAGCGACTCGTTTCCAAGTTTCGACTTAGCGAGACTTTTCATCTTTTTCTTATTCATTTCCTCTTTGAACAAGTCATTGACCTTTGCATCGTCTTTAATTTATTTGAAGTGATCGTGACTGTCAGAGTCTTTAGTAGATGTGGGATAACCATTGTGGTATCGTCATCTTTCGTCCTCCTGTTGTGCGAGAGATACTCATTGGGATATAGCTCTCTTTAATGCACACTGTTGATATGAGGGTTAGCCATTACGATTTTGTTCTTCCTCAACCTTTTGAAGGATAACCATTGTTGTATCCTTTGATGCGCACTTTTGATGAGTTTTGAACATTCAATCAGATTAACTGAAATCTACTCTGCTCTAGGTTAAATGTGAGGGTTTTTCTGAACAGAAAAGAAACTCCTACTTCAAGGCTCAAAGGGGTTGACGAGGGTTTATCTCCCTTATGTCTTTGGTGTTTAGGAATTGAAACAAGGCATGTACATCGTCAATAGTGTCTTATTCAAAAGCACACCATTTGAAATTTTTGGTATATTACTCATCATCCTCCCTCCAAAGGTATTTTGCTTTATTTAACAAGAGTTAAGTATCAAAAAGTAAAGAAAGCACTGATAAGTGAATACAAATGGATTAATTCAAGACAAACATATTCAATGCATCATGATTAATATTCAGGAATAAGCAAATTTTGCACACAAGAAAGTACTGAACCAAACAAAAAAGATTAAAAATGAGAATTCGACTGTGATTTGAAATTGCTATGTTGAGGAGACTAGTCTCTGTATGGACTTGTTTCTTCAGATGATGCTCTGGCAATCTTGACATTCAATAAGTCAAAGGAGACTTCAAATCTGACCAACTGGTGCGAGAATGATGGTTTTTTCATCAAGAAGGTCTTACATCTCATCTTTGAATGGTTTACCATCTTTAGTTGATTGGTCAGGTGCCCCAACATGGTAATCACGAAGGGTATTTCCTCAAAAGATGTGATGAATGTTTTATCCAGCGAACTTGCGTAAACTGCATCACAAAGTATCTTCTATCACAGAGAAGAAATGCCAACCATCTTCTACTATTGTTGCAACTGGTTTTTTTATAGTCGTCACCCTTAATTTTTATCCTATAGGAAGGGAGTATAAAGGAATAACCGTGAGAGAAATTCAGAGATTTTAAGTTTGACTCTCTATACGAGGGAAAGGTGTTAGGCATCCCTTATCTACCTTGTTCGCAAGGATACTAGGGTTAGAATAGAGATATTTAGGAAATAGGGTTTTAGTGTTTTATTGGGGAAAAGGGTTTGAATTTTAGTTAACGGGAAAAGGGTTTGAATTTTAGTTAACGGGACTCACCATGATTTTTTATCTTATGTCTACGTATCCTTCTGGGAGAAATCAGAGTCTTATTTCGTAGTTCACGGTGTTTGGTTGGTGTTTTTTATAAGATTGCATAGAATTGATTTCGAATTAACCTTGAACCTTGCCTGGATTGTAAGTTGAGTGATCGTAGACGTAGTTCATAGTTTGATTCGAAGACGGGTGCTATTTAATCCTTTCTCAAAAATGTTCTTGAATTTGATTATGTTAGTTAAAAAAATGTTTGATTGTTGGTTAGATGTTTTGAGACGTAGAGCAGGTGAGTCTGATATAGTCTCCTCATCACGTGGTCAACACAGTAGTAACCAATATGGAAAGTAATAAAATGCATGCACAAACATATGCAAGAAATGTATATAAAGCTGTAAATATATGGAAATAAATAAACACCCAAAGGAGTAAACAAACAAGAGCTAGGATCGACTCCAGGACGGACCATTAATAGGTCAATTTGTCCCCAGTGAAGTTGCCAGCTGAAACAACCGGCTGAACAATCAACTGATGATGAAATCAATGAAGTTGTCATCGAACGTTTTTATCCCACATGAAGGGAAAGGTAAACATCGAGTAAACTTGAGAAGGGTGAAATCATGATCAAACGACCGAGAGATCGGGTAAGGGAGTCTGTTACGCGAGGGAAAGGTATTAACACCCCATACACCCGTAGTACTCTACAGTATCCACTCTTGTTGTCTATCTTATGGATGGGTAAGAATCTATATCCAAACTGTACAGGGAATGCATGCAAAATAAAGGAGAAAAGAATGTAGGGAAAATAAAAGTTGTGCTTGTTCGGGCCCTACCCTAATGCCTACTGTTCTGGACTAGGCCCACCTTGGCCCAAAGTTCAAATAAAGGCCCAGATCTAAGCAGCTCCTCGGGGAGTGCGCACAAGCGGACCATCATCGAACGTGCCTGACCACAGACTACAGCTGCACTGCCCGCTGTTGCCCACAACGAGAAGTGTCCCCAACTTGGGGAACTCCAGCTCGAGCATCCTCCCCGTAGGGCAGATTCTGTCCACTCCAACCGTTATGGGATCTTCAAAGCTCCGGAAAGACCACGTCTTCGTTCTTCCTCATTCTTCGCAGAGCACCATCCAGGAAGGGGACCACGTGTGGGTCCCCACTACACATGTAGAAACTGGCAGTCCTTTTATTGGGCCAGTTCTGGTCGGCCCAATGGGGGGACCTTGGCCCAGCGCTGAGGGCTATAAATACCCTCTGTTCCAAGAGGGCCAGGTATTCATTCATTACACACCTACGTATTTTTGCCTGCTCATTCCGTCTATCATTTTATCATCGGAGTGTTTTGCAGGTACCCCCCTCCCCCACCTCACTCAAATTCAGTTCGAGCCAGCTGTGACGGTCCAAGTCTGATCCGGTAAGATCAGTGGCGCCGTCTGTGGGAATATAAGCTTCCCCGTCTTACAAACTTTCAAAGACCAAAGCTAAAAATCACCTTCCACCGTCATGGCTGACCAAATTCGGGACGACCATAACATTCGCGTCGTCGAGGCCAACAACAACCTCGCGGACAAAAACGGAGCCCCCGACAATGCCGGTAACATCGGCCATAATATATTCCTTGGGGCATCACCCCCGGACCCTCAGTCCACCGAGATGGGGCCACAACCTCATCTTCTTCAGTCCCCCCTCCGCTCGAAGAAGACAATACAGCTCCCCTAAACCATCTAGTCGCCCAATTCTAGGAGGTCCCTGTCCCCGTCGGGGCAGACACCATGACCAGAGCACTGTTCGCGGAAATCAACCAGACCAATTACCTCATCTTTGCCCAGGGGGAAAGACTGAGGGCGCTAGAGGACGACAGAAGATCCCCGAGGAGACATAGGAGGCCTCAGACCCCGCCTCCTCGAAGAACAGAGGTACGTCTCCCGTCTCCCCCGAGGAGATAATACAGAGACACCTCCCGAAGCCCATTGCCTCGACAACCGGGGAGACGACCCCCCTTGGAGAGGGAACCAATCATCGAAGCCGGAGGGCGCAACCACGGACCTTTACGGCAAGAACGAGGACACCCTGGAGACAGGCACGGAAGGACAGATCAACAAGCGCACCGCTCGAGGGACGTCCAACACGACCATGGCCGTCGTGCCTGACAGTACCTCAGGTCCCCGTCCTTTTCCCCAGAGCAAAGTGACGAGGAAGACCCCTGCGGTCCCCTGTCACAAGCCATCATGGAGGAACCTATTCCCCCGGGCATGGAGAAGCCCCCTCACCTGAAGGAATACGATAGAGTCGCTGACCCGTCGATCATATAGACGGGTTCGAAGCTATGTTGAAGTACCATAACATTGAGGGACCCATCAAATGCCGGTTGTTCCCCACAACCCTCAGGAAAGCAGCAATGGATTGGTACAAGGGTCTTACCCCGGGGTCTATCACCTCGTGGCGAAACTTGAAAAACCAATTCATAAGCTCATTCACCGCGTCACGGCGACATCCAAAGACCGAAGCAACGCTCGAGGCTATCGTCCAGAGGAAGGATGAAACCTTGAGAGAATTCATCAACCGCTTCAACCGTGAAGCTATCCAGGTCCCCTGCGCGGACCACATGAAAAGATACTTGCTGGAGAGGGGACTCCTCCCCGGCACAAAGATAAGAAAAGCAGTGGGCATCGAACCGCCCCGAACGTTCGATGCTCTCCTTGAGAAGGCCAGGGCCTACATGGACTACGAGGAAAGGGAAGCGGCCAACAGAGCCCGTGACCCCAGAACTCGTGGATCCAGCAGCAGCCTGCGCCAAGAAGTCGTTCCTCCTCGACGGACTGGGGAGAAAAGAAAGGACGACAAACCCCGAGAAGTCCGAGAATAGAGAGGACCCTCGGGGCGTTTCATAGAGTACACTCCACTCACGGCTTCCCGCGAGCGCATCTTGGCGGAGTGTGCTAGTACAAATTTCAAGGATGGTGGCGTCAAGCGCCCCCGACCAGCTCCTGCCAAGCCCGGCGTAGACAGGAGCAAATACTATCAGTACCATAGGAGCCATGGTCATCTGACGGAGGACTGCGTCCACCTCAAGGACGCCGTCAAGACCCTCATAAAAGGGGGGAGGCTCGCCCAGTACCAGCGAAACGATGCTCCTTGTCGCAACGCCCGTGAGACAAGAGAAGCAGAGGAAGATGCTCGACCATCTGACGAGTCGGTCCCCATCCAGACCGCCTTCTTCGTCACCAGACTCGAGGACTTTTACATCCCCGAACACTTGCAAGAGCCGCTGTCGATGCACAGCAGATGGGAGCACTTTCCCTCTGCCATGGTCATCAATGGTGGAGGGTTCAACGACCTGACCATAAATTCAGCCAAGAGGAAGCTGGATGAATTGGTCGACTCTGCGCCTCCTCAAACGGAGACCTTTGAAAGGGTGAAAGGTAGATCGGAGCCTATCACCTTTTACCTCGAAGAGCTCCCCGGAGGGGCCCCCAACGCGGTCATTCCTCTGCTAATAAGAGCGAGAATGGCTAACTTTGACATACACCGTGTCCTCGTCGACCAAGGAAGTTCCGTCGACGTAATGTACAGTAAACTATCCCGGACCCTACAGCTCGACGATTCGCACCTCTCACCTTATGTGGGGTCAGACTTGCAGGGCTTCGACGGCTCGACCTCCAAACCTTGGGGATACATCAAGCTCATGGTTACCTTTGGCGAGGACACGGCGACCAGGCAGGTCAAGGTACGCTTCCTCGTCATCGACTGCCCGTCCCTTTACAACTGCATTTTGGGAAGGCCAACATTGGCAGAACTTACCGCGGTACCATCTACCGTCCACTTGAAGATGAAGTTTTACACCAAGAGGGCACGGGTCACTACCATCCAAGGTGACCTAGCAGCTGCCCAAAGATGTTTCAATGCGGCATCCAAGGGACGCGACACGGTCGACACCGGGACAAGACCCGCCAAAAAACCAGCGACGACACGACCAGAGCCCGAGAAGATAGATTCTGTCAAGGCAGAAGAGCAGAGAGCTCCCCCAAAGGTCGACTCCATAGCCCGGGACACCCGCTTCGACCAGGATGAGCCTCCCAGCATCGAGCAAGCCCCCCTCCGACCAATTCTGGACGGAGACTTCGAGCTCGTCCCCCTCAGCAAGGACGCGAGCAAAGGAGTGAAGATCGGTACCGGCCTCCCCGACCTGGTGAGGAAGCAGATCAAAGCCTGCTTGCGCGAGAATTCTGACCTATTCGCGTGGAGCGCTGCAGAGATGCCTGGACTCGACCCCGAGGTCGCCTATCACCGCCTCGCCATAAATCCAGCCGCTAGGGCAGTAGTACAACGTAGATGTAGGTAGTCCCTGGAGAAAACGGAGGCTGCTGAAAAAGCTGTAAAAGACCTCTTAGAGGAAAATTTTATTTCTGAAGCCCGGTATTCAACCTGGTTGTTAAATGTTGTACTAGTCAAAAAGAATAATGGAAAATGGCGAATGTGTATTGATTATACTGATCTCAATCGGGCATGCCCGAAAGATGCATTTCCTTTACCAAACATAGACATGCTGGTCGACAACTCGGCCGGTTATAAAATAATGTCGTTCATGGATGTCTATTCAGGTTATAACCAAATCCCAATGGCCGTGAGCGACAAGTATTGTACTGCTTTCATGACCTGCTCGGGCAACTATTACTACAACGTAATGCCCTTTGGTCTAAAAAACGCAGGGGCAACATACCAACATATGATGAACAAAGTGTTCCACGACCAAATTGGGGATATGCTCGAGGTGTATATGGACGACATTCCTCACATACCTCGTTTGGAATGTCAATTTTTGGCAATCCTGAAACCATATTTCTTCTCTTCAAATCTCTAATGTCTCTGAAGATGAGATGGCCTAGTCTATAATGCCACATCCATTCATCTCTGCTAGCTGCAGTCGAAAGGCACTTGTGCTCCATCACATTTAGTTCAATCTTGAAGGTTCGATTCTGAGACATAGGAGCCTTCAAGATTAATCTCCCATTTGCATCAACGACTCTTATCATCTTATCTTCGATTGACACTTTATAATTCTTTTCGACCAACTGTCCTATACTGAACAAATTTCTCTTCATGCCTGGTATGTACAATACATTGGAGATTACTGACCTTTTGCCATCTTTCCTCATAATCATAACATCACCAATACCTACAGCTGCTAGGGTATTGTCATTTGCAAATTTTACCATATTTTTCATTGAGGACTTTATATTGACGAACCAGTCTTTCCTTCCAGACATATGTGATGAACATCCTGAATCCAAGTACCATTGGTCCTTGAATCTATCTTCTTCTCTTGTTGTGACCATCATCATCATCTCTTCTTCTTCTTCTTCTTCTTCTTCTTCTTCTTCTTCTTCATGTTTTGCAAGCTTTGCATCACTTTCTTGATTCTTTCGTTTTTCTGGACAATCACTCGAATAATGACCATACTTCTGATAATTGTAACATTGAATGTGACTCTTATCAAGTTTTCGACCATCACCTCTTCCTCTATTTGCAATACCACCTCTTTGGTTGCCTTGGTATGATCTTCTTTGATTCGACACATTTCCTTTAATCTGGTTTCCTCTACCATTCGATTTGTTGTAGTCACCTCTACCTCTGTCGAAATACTTTCCTTTGCCTTTGGTCTCTTTTGCTTAATGTGCCTACAAGGCCACATCACTCTTCGATTTTCCTGCAGCTCTTTCGTTCATTCTTTGTTCATGAGATTCAAGCGTCCTTTGAAGCTCTTCCTTTGTCAATTTCGATAAGTCTTTCCCCTCTTCTATCGCCACCACTATGTGGTCGAACTTAGGAGCTAAAGATCTCAAGATCTTCGACACAACAGCTCTTGTTGTTAACGCTTCTCCATATATCTTGATTTGATTTACTAGTTTTGTAACTCTAGTGAAGAAATCATATATGCTTTCACTGTCTTCCATCTGAAGCAGTTCATAGGTCCTTTTGTGAGTTTGTAACCTCACTTCTTTCACTTTCTCAGCGCCTCCAAAAGACTTCTCAAGGATTTCCCAAGCTTCTTTTGCAGATTCTGAATCACTAACCTTTTCGAAATTGTCTGGGCTGACACATTGATGAATTATAAATAATGCTTTATAACTCAGCTTCTCAGATTCTATGTATTTCTTCTTTTCTTCTTCTGAAGCGTTTTCTCCAAGCGCTTCGACTCCATCTTTTACAAGGTCCCAAAGACCTTGACACCTGAATAAGACTTTCATCTGTTTACACCAATTCTCATAGTTGTCAACTTTCAGAATTGGTAGCGTTGCTGGATAGTTTGCATTCCCATAACTTGTCATCGTGAATTCTTCAATCGTTCTTGATTGACACTTCCCTCGAATCGAAACAAAGCTCTTGATACCAGATGTTGGAAATCCACCAAAGTCTATGATGAATTTCTACCACAATGACAATTCAATTATGAGACAAACAAAGAAAAGAAGACAAGACAAATAATTTCTGCAGAGTTTCTCTCTGCTCACAAACTGTGAAAACTTTCTTATTCACTTTGCAACTGCAAAATACTGTGAATGACTTGCTTGACTTGCTTACAAAAAATAGGGGTTACTTAATGACACATATTCCATATACATTAGAAATAATTCAAATTATATAACGAGTCTCAATATTATATTTCTTCACCATATTCATATTGTATTATGGTATAATAGATGTAAACAATTTCAGTATTTCCTTCTTCTCCATCACCAAATTTTAGGTTACTTCATCACTAAGAAACTAAGTTCCCTCTATTTATAACCGAGCTTACACCCTAAGCCCAAAGCCCAAAATATCTTTTTGTTACTAAATCAAATCTTATTTATTTTAGATTTAAATCAAATCTATTTAAATCTAAAACAAATAAAATCTTTTCGACACATAGTTTCGACACATTGGATTACAATTTAACACTTCTCAGACATATGATTTTTTGGTTCTTCAAATACTGATTCCTTTTTCATTGAGGACTGAATCATGAATTGTATATGGTGAAATACTATTAATGTTTCATGGCCCCTGCCCTTCAATATTGCAAGCTAATTATTGTCGAATTCGTGTGATAGGTAAACAAAAGATGCCTATTTCTTCTTGATTTTGAGCAACACATCGTTGTTACACCAGGTAAGCATCCTTTTGCTGGTCAATATGTAGATGTTTCATTTCTGACTGAACACCAACGGAAAGTGTATCTTTCCAAGGAATTTGTTGGGCGGTTTTGTTCCTGGGAAGAGTGCATAGACTTCAGGATGCTTGGTTTAGGGGACATGGTATCATATTCTTACCCTCCGAGATTTATTACTAAATTACTCCTATCTCTATATGTGTAACTGTTTCTAAAACTTAGATTGTAATTTTATTGCTTACAATCCATGAAGAAGCATTTTGCATTGCATTTATTGATGTGCACATTTTCTTCATTGTTTTCTTGCTAGGCGATGTTTTGTTATGTATCATGCTGGTTGTGTAGATTGTCACTTACTTTGATTTTTTGAGTACCTTCATGGGAAATACTCTGCCGTTTATCATGCAAATGCAATGTTAAAAGAATATAAAAAAAGAAGGGATTGTTGTTGTTCACTATACTGAAGTTCTTACTGTAACTTCCTCTCTTTCTCCTATTTTCCAACTTTTTAATTATTATGCATCCAATAGGTTGAGCAGGGTATATTCCGCCAATTGGTTTGATTTGAGTGAAATTTCTGCTTTGAGTTGTGCAATATTATGATCAAAGTGTTATGTATGCCGAAGTGTATCACATGTGTTTGCATACACAATGTCAAATAAATACTATGGTTTAAAGCTTAAAATTCCATTATAGTTCCGTGTCGACCTAAGCTTATTCTGATTTCAAAAAACTTTGACTGTTTAGGTTCTTCTAAACTTATGCATTTGGTGCTTCATAAATTTTGCTTATCTTTTGTAGGCTATCCCAGGTATGCTCTTGGCTTTGGTCCTCAGCTTTGATTATCGCAAGAGCAGAGATACAATAAATCTCAGTGAGTTACACTCTTCAAAGGGGCATAAATACATATGGTATGCGCTGCCTGGATATGCTATTGGTCTGGTTACTGCTTTGGCAGCTGGAGTCTTGACTCACTCACCTCAACCTGCACTCCTCTATCTAGTAATGATGTTTTCAAGTCTTTTATCATCAAATAAGTGTTATTGTCAACTCTACTTCCCAATACTGATTAGTTATTCATTCTATAACTTTTGTTAGTACCCTCAATTATCATATTTTGTGTATATAGTACTTTGGGAGAAGTTTAGTTTATAGAACAGGTTAATTAAAGTAGGCACAATTATTTCTTAATCTATACAACTCTTAACTATTTACTTCTCTTTCTCTCTATCTATTCATGCTGAAGTACTGCATTATAGTCGAGTACATTATTTTTTAGGAATTAATAAGTCTAGATTTACTATTTTTGCACTTCAATCAAAGAAAGAATCAGTGAATACCGATGCAACTGTAGATGTTCTAAGTGATGATCAATTCCTTAATACTCTTGATCTTGATGAGTTGGAGGCCCAAGTAACTAATATTCTTAAACAGAAATCAGAAGCAAGATATAAACCCTCAATCTCATGAACTAAACCTTGATGTTATTATGACTCCACCATTTGACCTTGGTATATGATAATCACTTGTGCGGTTTGATACTTGCACATTTTTGGAAATAGTTAATGGATTAAGTCTTTGACCGAATATGTAGGCATCTGCTGCGTGTATTGGAGGTCTGTTCTAAGGTCATTTGCAACAACAGATTCACGAGGTTGCGGTTCTATGGAAAATCAGGTAGACTTTGATATTGTGCTGTGTCAATATATTTTGTGCAGGATTGTTGTTGTGTCTTTGGAGCTTCTGGTGTAGGATGTATCACAGGTGTTGGTTAGCTTAGGTGCAAAGGAGAAGGGGGAATAGTCAAGTATGCAATACGAGAGGATGCAGAGGGACTGTCGAGAACCATGCTTAGAATCAAAGCTGCTTGGAGAGCTACACTGGGCGGTCTGTCTGATTGGATGGCAGCAGCCGCAACGACCTTGCTCTATCTTAGCAATAGGAGCTGGTGTTTTGATATGGAGTTGTCTATGTTGTTTAGGCTGTTCTGTCATTGTGGATTGGCGAAACTACTCAATTCTTTGATGCACATGCATTGGTTTTGGTGTTTGTTAGGTTTTGTAATAGGCTGATTTGTTTGGATCTGTAGTTCCAAGTTATTAGGAGTTTTTGGATTTACATTGTTTCAAGCCAGATTGTGGTTTGTTGGCTTGCTGTTTGATAGCAGGTTTTATGTACTTTTGGCATTTCTTATGCCCTTGCTTAATAAAGCTTTTTTTTTTTGCCTTTCAAATAAAATCTGTTAGCAGTTCCTGTCTTTATGTTTATTGTATTTATGAGTGGACTATAAAATATTTTGCATCAAATTTAAACTCGTGACTCGCACGGTATACAGACTGATTTTTATAATTATAGTATATACTTTTTTTTAACAAACAATAAATCTTTTTTTAAAACAATTATTATTGGTAACTAAATACCATTTTATTTTTTTTGTTTTCTTAACTATTTTTTCTAAATTAATAACAATAATTTTCTCCGAACATTAATTACTTATTTATTTGTTAACAAAACATTCTTTTTTTACTAACAAAACATCAAATTTTGGTTAGTTATTCAAATATTTATTTTCACTACTATCATATTTTTCACTAACGTAATAAAATCTTAAGATTATTTTCAAAAAAGGATTAATAGTATTGTTTTCAGATCAAAATTAAATTGTGTCTACGATCACTTAATTTTTAAACTCAGATAAAGTTCAAGGATCATTCGAAAGCAATTCTATACAATCTTATAAAAAAAACTAACAAAACACATGCAAACAATGAAATAGACTCTGATTTCTTCCCAAGAAGATACATAGGTACGCGGTTAAAACCAAAGTGAGTCCCCTAACTAAAAAATTAAATCTTTTCCTTTCATGCGGTAATAACATAACTTAATATCCCCCATAAGTCCTAGAGTTAAAGAGGGTCCCCTTGAGTACAAGGGAGGTAAAGGGTGCCTAACACCTTTCCTTTTTCTAACCAACTCGCAAACCTAGAAGTCTCTGAGAAATTAGGGTTATCCGTTTCTTTCCCGTCCTCAGGATAAAAAGTAGTAGTGGTGACTCTCGTATTTTTTGCCAGTTACAACATCTTCTTCTTTGCTAACTTCGACCATATTAACCTCAAAGTTAAGATCATCAATAACCTTAACTTTCTGAAACTTAGTATTAAGATCCTCAGTAACCTTAGCCATGGAGCAACTTTTGTCGAGAACCTGGGTGGCCTCAATCATGTTAACCTCGGTGGGCTTAGTGTAATGGGAATCTCCCACTTGTAAAGGGTCTGAGTCGATCTTCATCTAGGCCTTCGCCTTTTCTCCAAACTTGAGCCTTTTGTCTTTGATCGCATCATGCACGAGATCCCTGCAAAGAAAACATTGTGAGGTTTTATGGCCTAAAAATATGCGATATTTACAAAATCCTCTCTTCTTCCGTTGTTCTAAAAGTGGAGTTTTAGCACCAGGTGGCATTATGATTTGGCCATCTTTGACTAACAAGTCAAAAATCTCATCACACTTATTCACAACGAAAGTGTATGTTCTTTTAGGAAACTTATCATTCTTTTTAGGTTCAACGAGATTTTTTCCATTTGAAGGTGCAAGTACTTTACACACATAAGGTGGCCCTTGCTTCAATTCGGCCAAATTAACTTCATTTTCATCAACCTCATTGACGTCAATCTTACATTCATGATTATTCTCATCTAAGTCGACATAGGTTATTCTTTCTTTCTTATTATTTTTACTTGCCCTGGCCTTTTCCGCCTTAAAGTGTTCCACCAATCACACCATATATGCTAGTTGGGTCATTATCCCTAAAATATTGAGTGTGCAATTTCTTTCTAATGGAGTAATCCAATCCTCCTGAAGCCATTTCGACTAACTCACGTTCAGACACTTGTGTAAAATACCTTGCCTTTAGGAGTCAGAATATGTTAAAATAACCGTCTATTGGTTTAGTAAATTTGTGCTTAACTCTAGCCAATTCTTTTAGGCTAATATTCGAATGCCCCATGTAAAACTACTCATCGAACAATCTTTTCAAACGAGTCGAATCATAGATGGAATTCTCAGGGAGTATTTTGAACTAAGTAAAAGCATTATTTGTGAGAGAACTAGGAAAATACCTCATCCTTAAATTCTCATTATCGGCAATGTCTCCCGCCTCAGTCAGATACCTTGCTATATGTTTAACTGTAGATTCACTCATATCACCAAAAAACTTAGTGAGTTTTTAGGACTTTCCATCCCCTAAGTAGTTCTATCTGTAAGACATATTCCGACAGTAGGGAAACATAGTTTTCTCCTATGAAGGCCCATATTCATTCCATTTCGCGCCATTATCCTTTCGACCATGGTAGCAAGATTAATTTCTACTGTGATTTCATCTTGTCGAAACCGATGGACCACTTAGTTTGCATCCTGGTCTCGATTAACCAAAACGACTCGCGGACATTCAAATTCTTAAGGCATTGGTTGTTCCACCACCCTAGGAATATGTCGTTCGACAACTCTAGGAATTTGTTGTTCGACCATGCCCTGGTTAACAATTTCCTCTAGGATTGTTTCTTGGTTTCGGGAAGGCCTAACAGGTTGTGGTTGCAATACTGGTTGAACCTGCGCTCTAGGGCCCCCAAAGAATTCCGCAATTCGTATCATTTGGGTCTCTAATTGCTCACTACAAGAAAACATCTCCCCAGTCATGTGATATAGTGACGTAAAAAATACGTGGCAAAAAAAGGGAGTTGCAACGTGATAATCACGTTGCGATATGTTTTTATTATTAAAAAATTAAAAGTCAGACTTGCTCATAGGAAAAGAAGAAAAATTTTTAAAAAATGTTATGGCGTGGAAATCACGTCGCACTTGAAAAGAAAAATAAAAAAAATGAAAAAGCCGGGCTTGCACAGGTTTGTACATGGGAGGAAATTTAAATTTTTCAGTAATTAAGCTGTGACGTGAAAATCACGTCGCAATGTTAAATTCGAAAAGTAAAAAATGTTTAGGAGGGAATTGACTGACGAAGGAGTTGCTGGGGACACTTGACTGACACCTTTATTAATGTCATGTTTCCCATGTCGCAAAATTATAACTGTTGGAGACTTGCGACGTGAATTTCATTTTGCTATATTGCAACGTGAAATTCACGTTGCTGATGTATCTATATATTTTCCGAATTTTCTCTTCACGCCCAAACCAAACCAGAAGATATTTTCTCTTCATTTTCCCCTTCACTTCCTTCCTCCTCCAACATTAATTTGCCTCTTCATCCTCAATTTTCAGCTTTCAATTTTCATAAAGGTATTATGTTGACTCATCAATTTTCCTCTTCTTCTCTTCGTTTTGTCTTTAACTATATAATTAACATTGTTAATTTTTTTCTTCAAGATTCATCAAGATATATCAAGACTCATCAAGCTTCAACGTTTAAAGATTCAAGATTTTTTTTAGCTTCATTGAGGTATTTAAGAAATTTATTTTATTAACTTTTTTGAGATTTAAATATATTGGATTGTTGGTTGGTGTTATTGTAAATTAATTACATAAAATCTTTATAAAAAATAGAATATTATTAAACTAAATATATAGATTTGTTTAAACAAAAATATTATTTTAAATTAAATATATAGTTAAATTCGAAAATAATTTATTAATATATTTAAACAGATATTTTTTTAAAACAAAATATTATTGTAAATTAAATGTATAGTTAAATCCAAAAATAATTTCTTCTCATAATTTATTATTAAAATAAAATATAGAGATTTATTCAAACAAAATATCTTTATTTTTATATGATATGTTTATGTTATTTAAAAGAGAATATTTTATGTTATATTATATTTTTATATTTTTACTATATTATATTATTTATTTTAAATTAAAATATATATATATATATATATATATATATATATATATATATATATATATATATATATATATATATATATATATATATATATATATATATATATATATATATATATATATATATATATATATATATATATATATATATATATATATATATATATATATATATATATATATATATATATATATATATATATATATATATATATATATATATATATATATATATATATATATATATATATATATATATATATATATATATATATATATATATATATATATATATATATATATATATATATATATATATATATATATATATATATATATATATATATATGTTTATTATCAATTTTTTAAATAGAACATAATAGTTATTTATTAAAAATATAAATTATTATATGTTTATTAAATGTTTAGTTATAACAAAAGCAAAATAATTATGTTTATCTTAAAGAATTTATTATATAAGCTTATAAAAAAGCAAAATAGTATGTATTTTATTTGTAGTTAAATATATTAAGAATAAAGTATAGAAGGAGTTGGTGGATAAAAAAGAGATGGATGAAGATAATAAGATAATCTTACGACTTTTCCGACACATAGAACTTATTTTATTTTAATTTTTTTATTATTTTATTATTTAATTTTAATTTTTGTAATATATTTATATTAAATTTATTAATATTATATTTATAGTTTTTTTATTATTTATGGTTTTTATTTGTAAATTATATTTTATTTATTATTGTGTAATATATTTTATTTATTATTATATACTATATTTTATTAATTATGTAGTAACAAGTATTTTTTTATTAATATTTATTAGTTTACTATATTTACTAAAAATAAAATGAAAAATTATTATATTAATAAATATTTTTTATTAATATTTATTAATTTAGTATATTTATAAAAAATAAAATGAAAACAACGTTTAGTTTCCGATTTTTTTTTATAAAAAAATATTTTGTGACGTGATATTTACATCACAAATTTGCCACGTGAATATCGCGTCGCAACTTCTTTTAAATTTAGTGACGTGATTTTCACTTCAAAATTTAGTAACATGAACATCACGTCGCAACTCATTGACAACTGCTCTGCCCTCCCTACTCCTATTGAACCCTGCTATGCTCTGGTTGATATCTGTGCAAACTGTTGCGACGTAAATTTCACGTCACTAAATTGTGAAGTGAAAATCACGTCGCAACTTAGTTACCACACATCCTTCTACCGCGTAATCATTCATATCGCTAATTACACGTTGTAACGTGATTCTTCACACCGTGACATGAAAATCACGTCACTACAAAGTGATTTTTGTAGTGGCTCATTGCTTTGTGTCATACTCTCTATCAAAGAGTTGAATATGATACTCATTTATCGAGTAAGCAAGTTCATCATTTCATGGTTACTTTCATTCATTTATTGTCTAAAACATTCACTCAACTCGAAGTAAATGTAGGCATTGTTTGGGATGGTAATTCCATTCCCAAAGACTACTGGGTGTTTCGACCAAAATTATTCACGTCCGATCCTGACCCTTGTAATGACGAATATATGGTCGCTGTTGGGTCTGCAAACGTTGATGAATTGTTATGCAAGTTTGCCATTATCGAAGTTGGCATTCCATAAATTTGTTCACGATCATTCAAAGGCATTGTAAAACTGGGCATATAAGGCCTAAAGCCATTAGCTCCTGGTGGTCTGGGAGTCACAGAGTGACTCTGGATTATTGGTGGGGATAATATTGACCCACTTTGTGCCAGTGATAGTACTGCCGTTGTAGTGGTTTTGAAAGCCATTGTTTCAGTCGAATTCGTAGCGACTGTGCCTTCTCCCACAATATTGGCATGCTGTTCTCCATTATTGTTATTCCTAGAGTTCACCATTTTCTTACAGTATTTCCTCTTTAGAACTATCAAATTGTTCTTGGCTATCCTACCATTTCTTAGTCTCATGCACACTCATAAATTTAAAAGTTTCATAAATGAAGAAGCGTGCAAAACTTTTAGAGATAATGTAAAAAATCTATAACACACATGATCCCACTAGGCATTGCCAATTTGTTTACTGTGAAATTTCATAAATAACCGCAAGTCCTCCAAATGATAGCTTGGTTGCTAGTAGGATCGACTAGATTGATCCTTGGACCTATGTGTATAGAATTTCATAAGGTTTTTATTACTGAAATATGAAGACTTCGATATAAATCGAAACTTCGGAAAAATATGAAAATGATTTGCAAAGATAAAATGAATATAAAAGACTTCGACACAACTATAAAAGTGCAGGAAATTAACTTAAAAGACATGATTTTGCATTAAATAAAAATGGTGTTTCATACGTACATTTCACTCAGTTTGGACTCTTTTCTCAATTCGCTAGATACTTTGAATAATATGAGTTTTGTATACAATTGAACACCCGAGAATCTAACATCTCGAACCCCTTTTTATACTATTGTCCAACACAAATAGTTTGATTGATGGATCCTCATATTAGAAAAATCTGAACTTCTTAGACGCTTATTCTGGTTATAATCAGATTAAGATGAATCTAGTGGACACACCCAATACAAAAGTCATGTCTAACCAAGACAATTACTACTATAATGTCATACATTTTGGGCTGAAGAATACATGAGTCACCTACCAAAGACTTATGGATGCCGTATTTTCAAAGAAGATAGATAGAAGTCTACATTGATGATATGGATGTGAAGACATCAGAAGAGAAAGCCACATTGTGGATCTAGAAGATGTAACATGTGTTTAAATCCCACCAAATACTTTTTTGGCGTGCAAGCAAATAAATTCTTGAGATTTATGTTAACTAGGAGAGAAATAAAACATAACCCGGATAAGTGTCAAGCCCCCATCAACATGAGGAGTCCATCTAATGGAGTCCATCTAATGTAAAGGAGGTCCTACAACTAACACGGAGTTATCCACCCTAGCCCATTTTCTTTTTTGTACAAGGGACAAAGTGTTCCATTTCTTCACCATCCTGAAAAAAAGAGGGAGAAGTTTGAATGGATGAGCGAATGCGATGAGACTTTCTCCAACCTGAAAAATCTTCTTGACAATGTCGCACATATTGATGCGCCCTGTAGCAGGCATGTCCCCCTATTTGTACTTATCTGTAACTAACTAGACGGTGAACTTTGTGCTCGTCCTAGAGAAAGACAAAGTTGAGTAGCTTGTCTACTTTGTGAGTAAGGTGTTCAAGGACGTTGAGGCTAAGTACCAGAGGATCAAGAGGCTTGTCTTGGCGGTCGTAATAACTGCAAGGAAGTTCAAACCTAGTTCCAATGGCGGCGTATAATGGTAAAGACCAACTACATCATTTGACAAGTCTTGAAGAAACCAAATCTCATAGGAAGGATGGTATCTTAGAAAGTTGAGTTATCTGAGTATGATTCATACAGTATATACCCAAAGGAAATATCAAATACACGGTACTAGGTGATTTTTTGGCAGAGTTTAATTCGCCAGTAGGCAAGGAGAACGCCTACACATGGATATCATCTGTAGACAACACTTCAAATCTAAAGAGAAATGGTGTCGAAAGAGTATTGGAAGGATCAGATACGTTCACATTATCTGCAACATATCCAATGCATTCTTTAGTATTCTAGCATTATCATCAATATTCTGCTAGGGATAATGTGTGTGTACATCGTTGCTTCAAATTTGAACAGTTTCATGATTATTAGTCAGCTGGTTACTTCTTTGAATATGTCCCTCTTTATTTTTATCCCTTTCATCCTGAGTGTTTCCAACATTAATTACCTCTTTGTGAACATCTTTATATTGTTTATGAGGTTTGTTATTGCGCCTTCTGTGTTCACCATTGTTGCTCTTTATCAACTTTCTTTCTATAATTGGAGTTGGTGTGGCCTATGTACTTGCATAAGATAAAAAAATTCAGGGAGCTTTTCATTCTCCAAACTACCAAAGAAAGCAAATCCTTTGTACTCAACCAAAACCTTGTTATGGTACAAAATTGAAAGATCTATTATTTAACTTGTTACAACAACACTTTGTATGCTCACAACTTTATTCTCTAATTTCACAAGTAATTTTTTTTTCTTTTTCTCGTGTTTAGTTCCAACCATATTATAAACCTGATTTAAATCCATTACAGTTGATACACCGTGTAGCAGCGTGTAAACGTTGATCATTCAGCAACGTTAACTACATGAACCGAACCATCGCTATCAGAAATCGGCTGCACCGTTCCCCTATGAAGTGACTCAGAAGGCACAAAATTTGCAAGTGATGCTAATTCTTCAACAGCTTCACAAATTTGCTCAACACAAACCACAATATCAATAAGCAATGATGCCACCGTAGAAGCTGGTATAATCTCCAAATGATCAGCACCTTCCCATGGATTTGTTCTTAATACAGATTTAAGAGATTCAACAGCATTCTTAGCATTTAAAACATGAAAATTTGGAGTTGATGATTTAGACATTTTCTTAATCATCAATGATGCTTCTTTTAAGGCCTTCCCCGATTCCAAGCTAATATTCGTGCATGATTCTTGAATTCTGCTTCGAAATTCATACGGAGTCTGTATCACAAAGCACAAAATTAACATGTTAAATTATTGATATTTATAAATCAATAACTTTTTTTTACAAATACGTCGTTAACTTAACAAATAAGTAACTAATTCATAAAGACATATTTAGCAATACTTAAAAATATCATACTTTAGAATGTTGAAGATATTCACTGAGAGCTTCGACTTTGTATGCACAAAACCGCGTCAAGTTTCCAATTTTTAAATATTGCTTCCATGGATGACGAAATCTAAATCGGTCATGACGAGGTTCCCATCTTGCCAAATCCGCCTGTAAAATTCAAAAGAAACATTTTATTATTAGATTTGTTGTATAGTCACGGTAAAATTTTTATTTTATAGATACGTTATATTAAATCACATGATTATATATATTCATAAATATCTATATGATGATACTATGATAATTATATAAATTAATTTTTTTAATATTTTATTTTTTTTACCATTGTTTCTTCCGTGCTTTTTGAAGAGAGAACTCTTTTATATTTGTGAAGAAATTCTTTATCATTTTCATCTTCTGAATTCTCTAAATTGTTGAAGTACTCATCTCCGAATCCTGTCTCATAGTTGATTTTTATTAGTTTTTTTGTCTGTAGAAGAATTGTTAATAATTATTAGAAATTCATATATACAACTGTGAGTATTAGAGTTTGAACGTTGATAAAGACGTCCAACTTAGTAATATCGGTTGAGTTAAGGATTTGCGAACTAATTTCTACTAGTTTAAGATCTCATAATTTATTAATACTAAAAATTTGATTAAAATGACATTAACTATAATACATACCTTCTAAAAAGTCAGCAACCTTTTCAATATTTCCAGCAATCATGTTGTGAAGATCCTTTCCAATCCAAACAGGGTATATGAAAATGCACACTGTAATAGCTATAGAGCTTCCAATTATAATTGTTAATAACCTTTCATATGCCATTTCTAGAAGTTCATGTCCACTCACATCCGAAAGAGATACCAAACAAAATGTTAAGATGAATATGATCATCCCATAATCATATCTTGCCTTCAATTTAGGAGAAAATCTCATAAATGTCACTCTTTCAGCTACATAAAAGTGAAAAAAATAATTAATATACAAAGTTCTCGGTCATCGTAATTATTAATTAGTTCAATTAAATATGATTAGTCAAAAGTTAGTATAAAATATATATCTCTTAGCGTCACAATCATCTCAAATTTTTGTAGACTCTATTTATCAGTCACAAGTTATAAAATCCTGTTTAGCTACGGTTTAACTATGACAAATTTTAAATTATTTACAATAGTCTATTTTGCATGTCTTTAAAGACGGTTATGTTTAGTGTAATCGTAAACAATACCTAAATACTATTAGTAAATTGATTAAATTTTATTTACCTATCACAAAGATAAAGATCGAAGTCATTACGACTTTTCCCTTATCTCCACAAAGAGTGGTGATTTCATTACTCGCAACACCGAGAGCGCCCGCTAACCCTGTTGCGAACATTCGATTGAAACCTTTTCCGATTGTTGCACCTGAAAATCAATGCAGTTAGTATATTTTTCTTCAACAACAAATGTTTGTAATTTTTTTAAAAAGGACATACTTACCCACAGAAAGTTCAAGGACAATAACAACGGTAAGAACAGCCCAGATAATGTTGTCACCAAAACCATAGAAAGAAGGACGAAAATGATGCAAAATATGAACCAAAACTAATGCTAACCCAACTTTGAAGGAATGAATAAACCTTCTAGGGTCATCTTGGCTAATCTCTTTTATAAATTTTGTGAACATTACTAACTTAGTCCATAATTTCTTAACCAAGGTTTTCAAAGTGTGTGTGAAGCTTGCAGTGTACTCAACATTTGGTGAAGCCATTTTGAAATATTGGTCTTAGTTCTATCAAGTTAAGATTAATATTGTCTTGAAATATATATATATATATATATATATATATATATATATATATATATATATATATATATATATATATATATATATATATATATATATATATATATATATATATATATATATATATATATATATATATATATATATATATATATATATATATATATATATATATATATATATATATATATATATATATATATATTATGCCTGACATTTAGCCCGAGCAAGTAAATTTTGTCTATTACAGAGAAGTTACACTGCAAGTAAATCAATTCATTATAAAATTATATATTGTTTTTTCAATTATTATAATTAAATATGATTAAAGTGAATGATTTATTACTACACATTGTTTAGAGTTTTCAATTTTATTATTTTTATATTTCCAAGTACTCATTACATCAAATGAAACCTACAACAATAATGCAATAATGTGATTTTTTTTTTTTTACTTTCTTCTTTTTCACTTTCTTCAGTTTTTTCTTCTAAATCAAAAACTAAAGTAGAAGAACAAGACTATCAAATTCAACAGTATCAAATCATCATCATCTTTGTCATTCACCGATATAATTTTTTTTCTTTAAAAAATTTATTTATTTTTGAGAAAGATTTACATCTAAAATTAATATTTGTTGTTTATAGATTTCAGTTTTTTGATTTAGATTTTTTAAAATATGAATTATACTAAAATCTAAAAATATCAATGATAATTTTAGATTTGAGATTAATTAATATTATGTTTAATAATGGTAATATTGTAAAGTAAGATCGGACAATATCTAAGATTAATCTCTTTTATTTTTTTTATTTGTTGAACTTGTTTGTTTTAAATCTGTTTTTTAGATTTTGTGGTGCTATGTAAATTTAGTTTTTCAAGGTTCCAAATCTCTACATCTTTCTGTCTTGGTTAAAAAATAAGACATTTTTGTACAAATTTTTTGCCTTTGTTTCTATTTTTTTTTTACTTTGAAATCTAAATTTAGTAATTTTTTCTAAATATGAAGACACCGGATTTTTTTTCTAAATTTAGTGATTCTACTAATTGATATAAGTTTGAAATTTAAATTTTATAATTTTTTGTGTTATTCAATGAAATTTAAATAAAAAGAAGAATATTTTTGAAGATGAACAAAATGAAGATGATAAATAAAAATGAAGAAGATGAATAAAATATGTTTGAAGATGAAGAAGAAAAATATAATTAAAATAAATTATTCAGATTATTTAAAAATAGATTATTTAATATAAAAAATATTAAATAATTAATAAATTATTCAGATTATTTTTGATGTGGAAAAGGTATATAATGTGTCACACTATTCTCCACCGCACCGAAATCTTACACCACTGCATGAAGACTTAAGCACACATTTCTAATTTTGAACACTGCATGAAGACTTTATCACACATTTCTAATTTTGGACGGAAACAACGTTAAAAATTCAGAACAATATTTGTTGTGGAAAAATGGCTTATGGGTTGGCATAAGGAATCATCGAGGCAATTGTTTGATGTTGTCGGGGTCCTAAATATTGTACTTACGTAATTCGATAACATTGAATGAGTAAAATTGGGATAATGGAGTGACACTCTACAAGAAGAAAATTTACTATTGACGTTCAAAAATTGTTGGAATGATTTGAAATTTGGATGACTTTTAGCATGAATCTATGGTTATATGGGTGAATGTAACGACACGAATTATTTGACATATGTTGACCATATTACCGTGTGTTTACATTCTTAAAACATTCATTATTGGACATATTTTGAATTTATTGCCTTGCACACTCGTTAAGTTTTAGGGGTGTAAGTGAGTCAAAAAAATCTAATTAAATCGACAATTTAAACTAAATCAATTTAAAATAAAATCAATTATTTTTGGTTCGATTATAAAATCAAACTGAATTAATAAAAATTGATGTGATTTGGTTCGGTTCTCGATTTTAATTTTTTAGAACCGTCAAACCAATGAACCAAATTAATAGAAATAATTACGCTCTAAATCTTTTATTTCGTCTATCATTAAACCTAAATTTTTTACCGATTCAATCATTCTCTATATTTGTTTACACTTCATTCCTTCCAGCAAAAGACATATCTAGAACTCAACTCTAAAATATAGAAAGTAGAATTATAAGTCACAAAAAACTTGCTTTCACTCAACTACTGCTCTCATTGCCTGTCACTATTGTCACTATTGCCTGTCACTATTGTCGCTCTCACTACTGTCATTCTAATATGCTATAGTCGTCTTCTTCGTGTTCAAGTTTTCTTCGTTAATTTTCATTTTTTTAATATATTTTTGTCTCTTATTCTTAAAGAAAATTTCTTGGAGTCCATTTACAAAATAGTTTTGATTTATGTTTGAAGTATGAAACATGTTAATTGATGTGTATTTTGATGTGTATTTTATTGTGTTCTATTTGTTAATTTTTCAAATTCTTTTCCAACATTCTCATACCAAGTGTTAACTTTTGTATTTGATATTGAACTTATTTCATGATGCAATAGAAATCATGTCATTATTTCGAATATTTGATATTAAACTTATTTCATGATGCAATAGAAATCATGTCACTATTTCAAATGAATTAAGAGTAACTTGTAATTCATTTGAAAAAATAGAGTATGAAATGTATTATTTTATAAAAATAATAACATAAAATACAATGAAAAATACGATAGTAGAGAATCCTCTGATGAATATAATGTTTGAAAAAAAAATTGTAAACCGATCAATCCAATCAAATCAGTTAGTTTGATTCGGTTTCACTTTTAAAAAATGTTAAAAATTGAATCAAACCAAACCGATAGAAATATCATCAATTCAAACTATTTTTGACTAAAAACCAATCTAAACCGATCCGATTACACCCCTATTAAATTCTTTTAAATATTTAATTTGTTTTCTTCTTTCCCTCTCATAGGTTTTCTTTAGTTTGAGATACTCATATTTAATACATTGTTGATATATATATATATATATATATATATATATATATATATATATATATATATATATATATATATATATATATATATATATATATATATATATATATATATATATATATATATATATATATATATATATATATATATATATATATATATATATATATATATATATATATATATATATATATATATTTCATGTGCCTCTAGTACCTTTGAATGTCATGACTTATCCTTGGTCATTCACAATGTGGGGCATTGACATGATTGGAGAGATCAAGCCTACTTCCTCTAACGGACATCGCTTCATTCTCATCGCCATTGATTACTTTACAAAATGGGTTGAAGCAGTCTCATTTTCCCCTGTTACAGAGAATGTGGTCGCCCGGTTCATCAAACACAACCTTATCTGTCGGTATGGCATTCCCAAGAGGATTATCACATACAACGATACTAATCTCAACAAAACTATGATCACTGAAATCCGCATGCAGTTAAAGATTATGCACCACAACTCTTCTCCATATCGCCAAAGATAAATGGCACAGTGGAGGCCTCCAACAAGAATATTAAGAAAATCATACAGAAAATGGTTGTCACCTACAAAGACTGGCACGAGATGTTACCATTTTCTCTTCATGGCTACCGCACTTCAGCATGAACATCAACTGGGGCAACTCCATTCTCTCTGGTATATGGTATGGAAGCTGCTCTACCTATCTAAGTTCAGATTCCTTCGTTAAGAATTATGAAAGATGCAGATTTGGACGAAGACGAATGGATTCAGACAAGGCTAGATCAGTTGAATTTGATTGATGAGAAGAAGCTTGCAGCTGTCTGTCATGGTCAGATGTATCAGAAGCGTATGATCAAAGCCTTCAATAAGAAAATCAAGCATTAGGTATATCAGGCTGGTGACTTGGTAATAAAGCGCATCATTCTACCACAAGGTGATCCCAGAGGCAAATGAACTCCCACTTACGAAGGGCCATTTGTAGTCAACAAGATATTTTCTGGCGGTGCTATGATACTGACCACCATGGACGGTGAAGATTTTCTGCACCCTGTGAACGCGGACATAGTCAAAAGATACTACACATGAAAATGACCCGCTAGGTTTATTGGCCTAGGAAAAAATAAGGGCATCCCAACGAACCAAAAGGGTTCGGGAAAAAATTAGGGATATATATAAAAGATAGTACACCCGGCAAGTCGAAAACCTGAAAAGGCGGCTTGGGCAAAAAAGGGTATCCCGATGGACTGAAAACCTGAAAGGGAGGTCCAGGCAAAATTTAGGGATTAAAAGCGTACGACTATGTCCCGTTGAATCACTTACAACAAACTTTGTTGCCAATGTCGGGTTCAAATGGTACAGATTAATTCAGTCAACTTCTTCCAACAGCAAGGGATGAGATGCTCGAAGACATAGGGTCAATAACAGAATTGGAACTCGATGAGATTACTTCCACATATATATTATCTTGTTTACACTTTATATTCTTTTCATTTCATGACAATTTTCCCTTATTGGGATCTCTGTCTCTTTGTACAAAGTCGCCTGTTTATGGGAAAATTATCAATAAAATACAATTTCAAAACTCAAACTCTTTGTTTTTACTTTTTCTGTTTTGTGTGCAAGAGCGTCCAATGACTAAAACTGAATGAGCATATGCATATGAATATAATCGACTGTTAACAAATATATGCATAAAAACAGGAATAAGCATTTACTCAAGACTCTAGAAGTTGGGATAATGTTAAAAATATCCACAAATCCCCACAAAGCCACTTCCATAGGATTATCTCCACGTAATAGTCTTACAATACTCACCAACAAGTTCCCCAAGCGAATAAAAGAGTATGATCTTTTTTCCTGTAATATCACTCACCTACAGAGTCCCGATCATTACAGTTTATGGAAATTATCTTCCCCAACTGAGTTTTCAAAATTGTAGAATTCCCTGCAGACTACTTCTCTCCAACAGAGCTCATTCCCTCAGCAAGGGTGTTTCCTCAGTAGAGTATTCCTCCGTCAACATGGTTTGTTTCCACAACGGAGTTTAGATTTCCGTCAAGAGGGTTTATTTCTCCAACAAGGTTTATTTCCCCAGCAAAGTTCAATCTCCCCAACTTGAGTCTGCTTCTACCATAGATTACCGACAAGACTTCTGATTGCTATCCCCAGAGAATTGCTACTAAATCTAAAACTGGATTAGACATTGTTCAACCTTAGTCTCTCCAGACAAGTCAGTATCTATATCAAAAACTCGGGTCAAACGACACCTCAGAAGAATATCTATCTCATTTATCCCCAGTCAGGGTATACAAGAATTATAATCCTCAGTAGAGCAAGGAACGCCAATGTTTTTGAACTCTTCTCCCCCAAGCAGAAACCAACATTCCCCAGCGGAGTTTCTTCAACTAGAGAGTAGGAATCCCCAGTGGAAAAAATTCCCAGAAAATCAAAGATACACATACTCTTCATCTCCAGCAACAGTCAGGGATCCATTTTCCTCAAACAAAAATGTTGCTCGAGTTTAAAAATACATTTCAACAATATTTCACATTCATATATCATTTACGAACAACATAGCACATGCATACAAAACACATATAACATTGTCTCATTTATTTTGAGAACATCATTATGAAATGTATTTCATACATCATGACATTGCATACAACTAACTCTTTATCTTTTTAGGAAAGATCAATCAACAGACAAACATCATCAATTACTTGTATGACCAGACTGTCTTCTCAAAGACAACATCTTCTGGCTCAGCTTAGATCGAGCATAGATCTATTATGATACTTCTCCTAGTTGAAGGTGAGTGAGGATATCTTCTGGCTCATATTAAATCAACCATAGATTTATTCTGATATTTCTTCCAGTTGAAGACGGCCGTAGACATTTTCTGGCTCAGATTAAATCAAGCATGGATTTATTCTGATACTTCTTCCAATTAAAGTCAAGCATAAATATCTGCCGGCTCAATTTAAATCAAGCGTAGATTTATTCAGATACTTCTTCCAATAGACATTCTTCTGGCTCAAATTAGATCGAGCGTAGATCTATTCTGATACTTCTCCCAGTTGAAGACATTTTCAGGCTCAATTTAAATCAAGCCAGGATTTATTCTGATACTTCTTCCAGTTAAAGTCAAGCATAAATATCCGTTGGCTCAGTTTAAATCAAGCGTAGATTTATTCTGATACTTCTTCCAATAAACATTCTTCTGTCTCAGCTTAGATCGAGCGTAGATATATTTTGACACTTCTTCTAGTTGAAGACAGTCGTAGACATTTTCTGGCTCAGATTAAATCAACCATAGATTTATTCTGATACTTCTTCCAGTAAAAGTCATTCTCAAAGATAAACATCTTCTGGCTCAGTTTAAATCAAGCATAGGTTTATTCTGATACTTCTTCCAGTTGAAATTAGTTATAAAAATCTTCTGGCTCAGTTTAAATCAAGCGTGTATTTGTTTTGATACATTTTCCAACATATATTTTATGGCTCAATTTAGATCAAGCTAGATTTATTCTGATACTTCTTCCAGATAAAAACGAGCACAAGTATCTTCTGGCCTAAATTAAATCGACCATAGATTTATTTTGGTACTTTTTCCAGTTGAAGACATTTTCTGGCTCAGATAAAATCAAGCATAAGTTTATTCTGATACTTCTCCCAATTAAGGTCAAAGCAACACGTTCTGGCTTAGTTTAAATCAACCGTATGTTTATTCTAATACTTCTCCCAGATAAAGAATAACATGTATATCTTCTGGATCTGTTTAAATCAAGCATAGATTTATTCTGATACTTCTTCCAGTTGAAGACATGCATATACCTCTGCTGGCTCAGATTAAACCGAGTTTAGATTTATTATGATACTTCTTCCAGTTGAAGACAATGTTTACTTCAAATGGAATCTCTAAGCCCATCTCCGACGACTCTCAATCACCTCTCCAAATGACAGCTATAAGCCCATTCCTAGTACAACCAACTAGCAACATCACTTCTTGCACATGTGAGTGCAAATTTCTGGGAACTTAGATGTTCAATCCTCTTATACCTTCGAGTTACGAATGAAGGATATGCCAATCTAACTCTTTAGGTTTAAGAAGATTGAACAGGGCAGTTGTTGTACCCCAAAATTTTCCCTCCCATTTTCTTCAAGGAATTCTTTCAAGGCTTATCAAATCCTCAAGAATCTCAAGGGATGACCAGTCAACTCACCTCCTAAGCAAGGGGTCTACAACTAGGATTTTGAGTTTCTCAAGGAAATTTATGTTGCAAAGGTCTCAAGTGGTGTCCATGGTTATCCATTAGTCTTCAACAATGTTCATGTCAAGTTTCAAGTCTTGCATAATAAGTTTGCTCAGTTAGTGGCTCAGATGATTGAAAATCAATTGTATTAGGTAAAAAGTCAACTATGGTCAACATACAGTCAAACTTCAAGATCTTTTGTCAACATCAACATTTTGAAGTGATATTCATCATTTTATCAAGGATTGATCATGATTCCTCAATCAAATCCCCCAAATCATCAAAAGTCAAGAATTATCAAACTAGGGTTTCCGTAGGAGAAGTCAACTAAACTTTGACCAAGCATAACTTTCACATGCTTCATCAACTTTTCCCCAACCAAAGCCCATTTTGAATAAAATTAAATTCTCTACAACTTTGTTTTATTTCTCAAGTCCAAAAAGTGTTTCATTTGGAAGATATGAGCTAATACATTATAGGTTATTTTCAAAGGTCAACAGAAGACACTTTTTGTCAAGGGAACTTACATTAAGATAATATCTCCAAATGCAAAAATGATCAAAAGAGAAAGTGTATAGGACATCTTGAGCTTTTCAAAAAGTCAAAGATTATCTTCAAAAGATGAAAATTGAGCAAGTTATGAGTTGCACAAGTTGGGAAATTTTGAGGAAATTAATGAAATACAAAATGAGCAAATTTGAGATTTTGAACTAGTGGGCCTAAATTTTGATGTTCAAACATGTTCATAAGATGATATAGGACCTCTAAATCCATTCACGTATTTTTCAGGATTATATTTATTTTATTTAAATTTTTATTCATTTAAAAATTCATAAAATCAAAATAAAATATGAGATAAATATGTAAGGACTTGGGCTTGTAATTTCAAACATGTAAAGGCCCAATACAGCTCATGATAGCCTGTCAACCTTGCCAAATTCATGTGTTTACCCCAACATTTGCCCTCCCATATTCTTCAAGAAATTGCCAAGTCATGCTTCAAAATTCCCCAAGGGTGGCACAGTGCAAAGGTCTCCTAAGCAGTCAAAACTAGGGTTTGTGTTCTGATCAAGAAAATGGAGTTTCTAAAGGTCCAATCAAGTCTCATGTGCCTACAAACATGGTCAAGCATCCTCATATCAAGTTTCAAGGCATTCAGTACAAAATTGCACAGTCAAAAACCCTAATTGCACTATAGTCAACTGTAGGGGCAAAATGGTCATTTGACAGTCAAAAGTTCAAATTTTTGGTCAACACATAATTTTGAATCCACAAACATAATTTGATCAATGCTTGATCATGATTCTCAAAATTTGGCTCAAAAATCATCAAGATGCAAAAGTTTCCTTATTTGGACAGCTGGAAAAGTCAACTGAAATTGACCAGGGCATAACTTTCACATGGATTATCAGAAAAATTCCATCCAAAGCTCATTTTGAAGAGAAAGACATTTCCTACAACTCATCTTCATACTTCAAGTCCAAGAAATGCTCTCACAAAAAGTTATCAATTTCAACATTATAGGTCATTTTCAAAAGTCAACAAAAAGGGACTTTAAGTCAAAGGCCATAACTTGAGATTGGTAAATCAAAATGACATGGGACCAAAGGCATTGGTTAGAGGACTCAAAGACCTTTCCAAAATGTCCAAGAACATGAGAAAAGCTTAAAAATTGAGCAAGTTATGCCTTGTAGAAGTTGGGAATTTTTTTGGATATTTTGAAAAGTCAACATTGATTCAAATGACCTAAAATTGCTAATGGGCCCATTTTTCTTCCACAATTCATCATTCCAAGCATGTGCACGACCACTTGGCCCAAAGGGAAGTATTTTCTCATTTTTTATTTATTTATTTGAATTTTTATTTATAATAATTCACTTAAATCAATTAAATATGTGAAAAATATTTAACTTAACCTAACCAATCTTTTTATACATATTTTAGCCTCAAGATTTCGTGCATAAGTCAATATGGAAAGAATTGGAGCAATTGGATATGATTTGAACCAAAAACACATGGAAAAAAGATATGGAAATCTTGGTGAAAAAATCAAATCTTCAAATTATGAATGAAAGAGATTTTGATCAATTTTGTTAACCTAATTTGTTCACTACATAAGCTAGAATGAAACCCTAATCAGAATACACACTGAGCTGCACAGAAAGGCATAAAAAAAACTTGAAATTTTCTCTAAAAAAGTCAAAACTGAAAGTTCACTTCCAAGGCGATTCAAGACCTAATTCTTGTTCCATTAGCTTGCTCAAGTGTTACTGAACGTGTTCCCATCAATATCATTCCTCAAAGCTCAAAGAATTGGTATATTGAACCTGAACTGTGCATGAAAAATTTCAGAATCGTGCATATCAATACATGCATTCTTTGAGAATTTTAAAGTTTGATTCATGTTAATTACTTTGTTCTGAAGCTAACCCAATGTTTTGATTGAATTATTATGCACTGTGTACGATTTCGCCATGACTGTTTTCTAGGGTTTACAAAGCTTCAAATTAGGGATTTTGAAACAAGGAAAAATTGGCCCTCAAGACCACCACCATTCAATTCAGGGCGTTCAGACGGTTACAAGGATGCCCTCGCGCCTAATTTATGGACCTCCTAGGCCTAATCGCTATTTTTCCAAAGCGTGCCTAGGAGAACAGTTAAAAAACCGTGGCTTAATGTGTTTATTTCAGAAAAATAAAAAAGGCCACGAAGAAGATGATTACGTGGGAGGCACTGATTGGCACGTTTAAATATTTCGCGCGTTGAACCACTGACCATTTGTTTTTCTTTATAATATTTATTAGTTGTTTATTAATTAGAACGTGCAACTGGCTCAGCTGGCAAGCAGAATTGATGGCAAGGCATATGACCTGGGTTCGAACCCCAGGTCTACCTTACGTCCATATTATTTTTCAACAAGAATTCACATGCGTTTTCAATATCAAGGCACATCGTGCACCTCCATAATCCAGCCATCCACGCGTCCTGGGAGATCAAATCAAAGGCGTAGATCTAAAGAACACGTTGCACCCTGGTCAACACTGCAACATGCTACCTGGCAAAAGTCAAACAGGCCAAAATTGTTGGGCCAGAATTTCCAGGATCTAACCTCCATATTGGGGTCTGAACCCCCAGGTTTGCACATTCTTTTTATTTTCTTTACTTTTTTTGTATTATTTTTTTTATTCCTCTTAATTATTATTTATTCAGTTAATTAATTATTTTTCATAAATATAAAAAATGCATAAAAATCAGAAAAAAGGAAAAACATAATAAATATTTTATTTTAATATTTCTTGTAAATAAATGCATGTAAATTAATTAGTTTAAAATAGAGTTTTAATTTTAATTTCTTTCATAACAAAAATCTAAAAAATGTAGAAATAGGTTAATTAATAATTTTTCACCCTTTTTATTTTTTCTTTCAAATAATTAAATATTTATTTTATTTATTTTTATAATCAAATTTGCATGTAAAAATTAGGTTTAATTTAGGTTAAAAATTTCAATATTTCTTAATAAATTAAAAAAATAACTAGAATTAGGGTTTGCCTCTTATTTTAATTTTAATTAATTCTTTTTCTATTAAATCCTAAAATATTAAAAATACCAAAAACATTTTTTTTTTAATTAATTAACTCCGTTATTAATTTAATTTTTGCAAAAGGGTCCAACGCCCTCGTTTCGTTTAATTCTCATTAATTCGCATATTTATTTTCTTTTCCGTTTAAATAATTATGTACCTCTCCCGAAGCCTTGTAATTACTTCTCGCACCTTCAATTTCTTTATTTATTTTTTCTATCAAATCGGGTCCTGGTTAATTTTGGCGATGTGGACCCGCGCCATTTGTAATAGCTTTAGATTTACTTTTCCTCGCAACTTTTAACTGTTAAACAAAGCATGCAAGAATGAATGGCCTTAAATAAAAACAAGCGTAGAACATCGACAACATGACAAGATAAATGCAAATGAAAACGACACACGAATCGCACACACCACCCCTAGGGTACGCCTCACTGTTGCCTTGCCTCGAAAGGTGATCGTCGAGTAGAGGATGTCTTAGTAAGTCCTCATGATCCGGGAACCTGGCATGAGGGTAGCTTCTAAGGTATCTTCCCATTGCTCTGGTGATCACCATGTCCCGAACCTCGAATTGACCCGAACACCTCCAACGGTGGTGCTACCTACCTCCCAATGGTGGGATGGCACTACTTTAAAGGACATTTACACAGACGAATTCCTTAGGGTAGGTAGACGACTCTAGATACTTGCTCTAAATTCAAAACAAATTCAAAAATACTTTTCACACCAACACATTTTCAAAAAGCTTTCGAAAGCATTTTTTCAAACACTCTTGAGGACTGATACAAGAGTCGAACTGGAATTTTCAAAGAAACTTTTTTTAAAACCCACAGTTGAAAAGCAAACAAACCATTTTTGAAAACACAAATGAGCAAGTATCTAAGAGCCCATGGATAACCATGGATAGAAAGGGTGCTAATACCTTCCCTTTCTATAATCTACCTCCCGAACCGAGAGCAATATCTTTAAGGAATTTTTCTGTGCTTTTGTCCTTTCCATTTGGAGAAAATAAAAGACGGTGGCGACTCTTGCTTCCGCGACATTTCGCGAACCAGCGTTAAACAATCAGTTCCAGATCCACCGATCACAGAACTGGCGACTCTGCTGGGGACCCTTTATAAAGTGAGGTGTACCTTAGGGCTAGTTCATAACTATGTTTTCAATTGTACTGATTTGCTTTCTTTACTATTGTGGGTTGCATCGGAGTTACATAGATCCTAACCCGGATCTGGGGATACCCTGTTTAGGTAGCATAAGCTGTGAGGGACCTGTCCGGCGTAGACCGACACAGGTGAAGCAGTGGCTACGTTGGTGTGGCACCTTGGTCTGTACCGATATCCCTTGTGTCGCAACGAGGAGAATATGGGTCTTCTAAGGAGTCATTAAGCACCAACAACCTTAGAACCTTAATTGACACAACTTGGCCTTTAGAATTGTGGCAGTATGCTACGCCCATTGAGGCTAAACTCTCGTGATGGTTCTGGCCGCAAGAAAAGATTGCGATGCTGGAGTTATGACCGATTGAGGGTAGTCAGTGATATTGGGATCCTCTAGAACCCGGTTACTTCTGATAAGACAGGTCTTAACCAACAAACTGAAAGAGGGTAATACCTAGACCTCATGCTGGCCTAAACTCTAAGGGCTTCTCCTGTGTGACTTGTGTGCCTTCGTACTTGACTATCTGCATGCTTGTTACCTGACACTTGTTTCTTGCAGGTTATGTTTCAAGTCCTTAAATGGGACTCATGACAGGTTTACTTGAGTTTCTTGCAGGTTTTAGTTTGCAGTCCTTAATTTGGACTCATGACAGGGTTACGTACATTACCCCATGCATAGCATAACATCATACCATTGCATACATCCTAACCCATTTCAAGGATCTCAAGGGCTTGTGATGCAGGTCATGGTGAATCAGCTATCCCAATAAGGGGCAAAGAGGATTTATTTTCCTCTAGCCAAGGTTGTCAGAGGCTATGACCCACTGGATATGGTGAGCCTTTGACCCTTGAAGAAGGACTCTCAACAACATGAAGTAACTTCAATCAAGTTACCAGTTTCCAACTCTAACAATTTGTTTACCCCTCGAGGTCCTTGAAATCATTGCATGCATATCATACATATCATCGCATAACAGGTACCCTTTCTCTGCAGGCTGCTTACTTTCTTCGCTGTTTATTTCAGCAGCCTCGTCATGAATCCTGAATCCTCAACCGAGCACACTATCAAGGCCCTCCAGGCTCAGAACGCCCAGTTCCAAGGGCTGATCATGAATTTGACCCAGGGGCAGCAAGATCTGAAGGCTCTGCTCTTGAAGAAGGAAAAGAAGAAGAAGAGGACTGTTTTGTTCAGCCCTAGACGCAGATCTGGGAACACACTGCAGACTGAAACTGAGAGGACTACTCCATCTGTGAGGGAAAGCAGTCACCATGAGAGAGAGGTTCCTAGTCCAGTGGTCTCCGACAACGAGACAGATTTCAACGACGAACAATACCCCCATGCTGACGACAAGTACAAGCAGTTGGAAGACCGTTTGAATGCTATGGAAATACAACAGGTACCTGGGCTGGATTTTGGAGATCTGGGTTTGTCTACTGGTGTGATCATCCCTCGGAAGTTCAAAGCACCATCCTTCACTAAATATGACGGGGCGTCTTGTCCCAAGCTACATCTCAGGTCTTATGTTCGGAAAATCCAACCATACTCAGCGGATAAGAACTTGTGGATCCACTTCTTCCAGGAAAGTCTTTCAGGGACTCACCTCGAATGGTTCTATCAGCTGGATGGGACCAAAGTTCGTAACTGGGAGGAGTTGGCAACTGCTTTCTATAAGCAGTATCAATATAATGCCGACCTTGCTCCTACACGTACCCAACTCCAGGGTATGTCGTTGGGATCAAGTGAAGGTTTCAAGGAGTACGCACAAAGATGGAGAGACCTTGCTGGAAGGGTGCAGCCTCCATTAACTGACCGGGAACTCGTTGATATGTTCTTGGGGACCCTATCCGGGCCATTCTTCAACCACCTGATTGGTAATTCATCTGCTGGATTTACCGACCTCATACTGACCGGCGAAAGAATTGAAGCTGGTATCAAGAGTGGGAAAATTCAAGGGGCCACACCTTCTGATACTCACAAGAAGCCTTACACGGGAAAGAAAGAATCTAATGCTGCATACAGCCAAAAGAGTCGTCGTGACCAACATGCAGGGGCAGTCATGATCTTTGGTTCTGCACCACGCCGCCAACCACAAAAGGGAAACCAGTGAAGGCCGGACGAGCCTAAAAGACAATTCACCAACATTAACATGCCATGGTCACAAGCATTGCAGCACATGTTGAAAATGAACCTGATTGCGGTGATCAACCCTCCTGCAAATCCCAAGACCTCCTCTCCAAGCTACAACCCAGAAGCGAGGTGTGCTTATCATTCTGATAGCCCGGGGCACGATACTGAAGACTGTTGGGCACTGAAGTACAAGATTCAGAACATGATCGATGCCAAAGAGATCGAGTTCGAGCCTGCCGAGACTCCCAACGTGATCACTGCTCCATTGCCAAAACATGGCTAGGATTGAGAGATTTTTGTTCATTTGAATTCAAGTTGTATTTTTCCTTTCTTGACAAACAATTATTATGTTAAACTCTTTTATTTCATGAATGCATTACACATGTCTGTCTTGACTTAATTATGTTTACTATGCTTGAAACTGCTTTCATATTTTTGTGATGGTCAACTCTTAATTGAAAATTCTAAGCCTCTTGAGGGAGGATGACGAAAACGATACCACGATCATTACAGTATGCTTTTGAACAGACCCCGCTGATGAGGTACATGCATTGTTTCAATCCCTAAACACTGGAGTTATAAGGAAGATAATCCCTCGTCAACCCATCTGAGCCAAAGAAGTAGGAGTTTTTCTTTTCGAAATTTAAAACCCTTAATCATAACCTGGGGCAGGGTAGTCTCTCAGCTGATCCAAGTGCATAACGAATGGCACCAAAGAGGTCCTTACAAAGCAAAGAAAAACAGTGATGGTTACGAATCATCAATAAAGAAAGGCAGTCATTATCTCAAAAAATAAAGAACCCATTAAGTCAAAACCTATGAAGGAGACTTACAAAACTGGGGCATCCCGCTGACTGTGATTCCAAAAAAGGGAACAGTTCAGGCAAAAAAAGAAAGGGATAACAAAAATCAAAAAGAAAGAGGTCATACAAACCCTCAATAAAAAGGAATGACGGCCTATTCAAAATAAATCATCAACATCCGAATCATCACCGGAAAATCAGGGCAAAGACTCGAACAAGGTCTAACGAATGATCAACTGAGTTTAGGTTTGGAGAACATCACGAAGAGCGGGTGGGTACAAATAATTTGAGCCTTTATCCTTTGTTTCTTAAACCATGAACCAGGCCACGATATAACCCTTAAAAGTCCTAGCTGAAGCATGGGTTAGTTCGAAAGCATACTGTTACGAAGGTATCTTGACTCCTGAAGGTTTGCTGTAAAATCTTGAGTTGACATCGCACTGTATTACAAAAAATACATTTTTCAAAATATTCAAGACAGACATAGGCTTTTGCATTCTTAAAATAACCTTGTTTGCATATGACTATTTGTTTGAACAGCAGGGAAATTCGCACGCTGAACACCTTGTGAACAGAAGTACCTCCAATCAAGGGGCACGGTAGGAGCATTGCCCAGTATCTGGGGCATGACAAAACACTTCTAACAGGGGCAACTCCCTACATTCTGAGAACATGGACATAGTCGAAAAGATACTACGCAAAATCAAAGACCCGCTAGGTTGACACACCTAGGCAAAAATAAGGGCTTCCCGGCGAACCAAAAGGGTTCGGGCAAAATGAAGGGATGAAATGAAAAATCAGTACACCCGGCAAGTCGAAAACCTGAAAAGGCGGCTTGAGCAAAAATGGGTATCCCGGTGGACTGAAAACCCGAAAGGGCGGTCCAGGAAAAAGTTAGGGATCAAAGCGTACGATTATGTTCCGGTATCTCATCACTTGTCTACCCGAAGATTTGTCAATCACCCACACAGGTATCCTCTCCCTTCACCTCAGAAACAGGGGCAATAATGAGTCGTCCGGGCGATCCAGTTGCTCTGTCAACCAAAACACTAAGATCAACATAAGGATGATTACCATCTACCTTTACAAATTCCAGATCGTGGGTTAACATCCGAAACCAAACAGGACAATCATCCACTTAATCAAAATCATGTAACCCTACACCGGTTCCTTCTCAATTTTCAGACGAAGTTTTACACGAACTCATCCCGAAGCAACCTTACCCCGGTTCCTCCAGAAATCTTACATGGATTTATCCACAAGTAACCTCACCCCGGTTCCTCCTAGAAATCTTACATGGATTTATCCTGCCGTAACCTAACCCCGGTTCCTCCAGAAGTCTTACATGGACCTATCTCAAGATGACCTAACCCCGGTTCATCAAGAAGTTTTTACACAAACTCATCCAAGTAACCTAACCCCGGTTCCTCCAAAAGTCTCACATGGACCTATCTCAAGATAACTTAACCCCGGTTCATCAAGAAGTTTTACACAAACTTATCCTGCCGTAACCTAACCCCGGTTCCTCCAGAAGTCTTACATGGACCTATCTCAAGATGACCTAACCCCGGTTCATCAAGAAGTTTTACACAAACTTATCCTGCCGTAACCTAACCCCGGTTCCTCCAGAAGTCTTACGTGGACCCATCTCAAGACGACCTTACCTCGGTTCGTCAAGAAGTTTTACACGAACTTATCCTGCGGCAACCTAACCCCGGTTCCCCCCAGAAGTCTTACATGGACCTATCTCAAGATGACCTAACCCCGGTTCATCAAGAAGTTTTACACAAACTTATCCTGCCGTAACCTAACCCCGATTCCTCCAGAAGTCTTACGTGGACCCATCTCAAGATGACCTTACCTCGGTTCGTCAAGAAGTTTTACACGAACTTATCCTGCGGCAACCTAACCCCGGTTCCCCTCAGAAGTCTTACATGGATTTAGCTCAAGATAACCTCACCCCGGTTCATCAAGAAGTTTTACATGAACTTACGACATCAAGTAACCCTACACCGGTTCCCTCTCTTTAAGATGCAGTTTTACATGGACTCGTCACCCAGAAACCCTACGCAGGTTCTCTTTTTCCAAAAACGAAGTTTTACACGAACTCATCAGAGTAACCCTACACAGGTTCCTTCTCCATTTCAGATGCGGTTTACATGAGCTCATCAGCAGGAAACCCTACATAGGTTCCCTCGTTCAAAATTACAGTCCAAAATCTCCCCAAGAGAGTCCAATCCAGTTTCCCCAGGAAAAGTTGGAATTCATCTCCCCTAAGCAGTAAGCTTATCCCCAGTAGATTCTGGAAGCTTATCCCTCGCAGAGCACGAACACGTCGCCCGGCTTTATTCAAAGAGTTATTTCCTTAACAGGATATAACTGGGTTATCCTCAGCCAAAAGCCATGGAAAGGTCGTCGTCGATACAGTCTTCTTATCCCCAGCGAAGTCTATCAGCACTTCCAGCACAACAAGGATATCCCCAACAAGGTATTATCAACACTCAACAAAGGCATCCCTCTTCCCACAGAGTATTGCTTCCCAGCATGGTCGCTAGAGTATCTTTTCTCCCCGCAGAATTTTCCATTCGCCAAGTTTATTCCTCAACGGAGTCATCTTCTCCTACCGGTGTTCTCGCAGTTATCATCCCCAGCGGAAGCAAAATCTATTCTTCAACATCAGCCCAGGATGTGACTTCCCGGCACCCGTCAAGGATTTACTTTCCTAGACGAAAACATACATTCATAAACATCACATACATCATCATAGCATGCATAGACGCATCATATCTTACAAATCTCATTTATGTTGAGAACATCATTGCTTGATCCATATCATGCATTGCATACGACTGACCTCTACCTTTCAGGAAAGATTCAGTTAAATTCTCAAACATATTTCAAGGCCTTCTCTAGTCCATCTAAATCAACTCCCAACAGATTTTTCTGATGAAGACTCAGTAGAAGTGATTCGAGATTATAATTTCCTATTGGTTCTCTCTCCGACGGTGCATGAGATTTCCATTTTTAGGTTTTTCTTCGAGATTATAATTTCCTATTGGTTCCCTCTCCGACGGTGAGTGAGGTGGTAAGTCCTTTTCAGATGTTTCCCTCTCTGACGGTGAGTGAGGTGATAGTCTCCTATGGTTCCCTCTCCGACGGTGAGTGAGGTGGTAAGTCCTTTTCAGATGTTTCCCTCTCCGACGGTGAGTGAGGTGATAGTCTCCTATGGTTCCCTCTCCGACGGTGAGTGAGGTGGTAAGTCCTTTTCAGATGTTTCCCTCTCCGACGGTGAGTGAGGTGATAGTCTCCTATGGTTCCCTCTCCGACGGTGAGTGAGGTGGTAAGTCCTTTTCAGATGTTTCCCTCTCCGACGGTGAGTGAGGTGATAGTCTCCTATGGTTCCCTCTCCGACGGTGAGTGAGGTGGTAAGTCCTTTTCAGATGGTTCCCTCTCCGACGGTGAGTGAGGTGATAATTCCTTTCAGATTATAATTGTCTATGGTTCTCTTCCTGACACTGCGAAGATGGTAATTCCCACCAAGATTTTCTCAACGAGCATTGTTGAGGTTAAAGTCACCCAAGGTTCTCTTACCGTTCATGCTAAGGTAGTGAATACCCCTGGTTCATTCATCATCTTGTGAAGCTCCAGACTCAGCTCCTGTAACCAGTCAGGACATATCTATGCCAAGCATCTGAAAATCAGCTCCTGCAACGTGTCAGGTACTCATTTTTCTATTTCGCAGGTATACAGGTTCTCGCTAAGGAATCTCTTACGCGATCAACATCCAGATGGCATCTATAAGCCCATCACCCTATTCATCAATCTCCAAATGGCATCTGTAAGCCCATTCCCATCATCACTGCTACTATGTGAGCGCAAATTTCTGGGCACTCTAGTGTTCAATCATCTTCCACCCTCGGATTACGAAAGGCACGTCAGCCAATCTGCATCCTCAGGTCTAAGAAGATTGAACAGGGGCAACTGTTGTACCCCAAAATTTGCCCTCCCATATTCTTCAAGAAATTGTCAAGTCATGCTTCAAAATTCCCCAAGGGTGGCACAGTGCAAAGGTCTCCTAAGCAGTCAAAACTAGGGTTTGTGTTCTGATCAAGAAAATAGAGTTTCTAAAGGTCCAATCAAGTCTCATGTGCCTACAAACATGGTCAAGCATCCACATATCAAGTTTCAAGGCATTCAGTACAAAATTGCACAGTCAAAAACCCTAATTGCACTATAGTCAACTGTAGGGGCAAAATGGTCATTTGACAGTCAAAAGTTCAAATTTTTGGTCAACACATCATTTTGAAGCCACAAACATCATTTGATCAATGCTTGATCATGATTCTCAAAATTTGGCTCAAAAATCATCAAGATGCAAAAGTTTCCTTATTTGGACAGCTGGAAAAGTCAACTGAAATTGACCAGGGCATAACTTTCACATGGATTATCAGAAAAATTCCATCCAAAGCTCATTTTGAAGAGAAAGACATTTCCTACAACTCATCTTCATACTTCAAGTCCAAGAAATGCTCTCACAAAAAGTTATCAATTTCAACATTATAGGTCATTTTCAAAAGTCAACAAAAAGGGACTTTAAGTCAAAGGCCATAACTTGAGATTGGTAAATCAAAATGACATGGGACCAAAGGCATTGGTTAGAGGACTCAAAGACCTTTCCAAAATGTCCAAGAACATGAGAAAAGCTTAAAAATTGAGCAAGTTATGCCTTGTAGAAGTTGTGAAATGTTTTGGATATTTTGAAAAGTCAACATTGATTCAAATGACCTAAAATTGCTAATGGGCCCATTTTTCTTCCACAATTCATCATTCCAAGCATGTGCACGACCACTTGGCCCAAAGGGAAGTATTTTCTCATTTTTTATTTATTTATTTGAATTTTTATTTATAATAATTCACTTAAATCAATTAAATATGTGAAAAATATTTAACTTAACCTAACCAATCTTTTTATACATATTTTAGCCTCAAGATTTCTTGCATAAGTCAATATGGAAAGAATTGGAGCAATTGGATATGATTTGAACCAAAAACACATGGAAAAAAGATATGGAAATCTTGGTGAAAAAATCAAATCTTCAAATTATGAATGAAAGAGATTTTGATCAATTTTGTTAACCTAATTTGTTCACTACATAAGCTAGAATGAAACCCTAATCAGAATACACACTGAGCTGCGCAGAAAGGCATCAAAAAAACTTGAAATTTTCTCTAAAAAAGTCAAAACTGAAAGTTCACTTCCAAGGCGATTCAAGACCTAATTCTTGTTCCATTAGCTTGCTCAAGTGTTACTGAACGTGTTCCCATCAATATCATTCCTCAAAGCTCAAAGAATTGGTATATTGAACCTGAACTGTGCATGAAAAATTTCAGAATCGTGCATATCAATACATGCATTCTTTGAGAATTTTAAAGTTTGATTCATGTTAATTACTTTGTTCTGAAGCTAACCCAATGTTTTGATTGAATTATTATGCACTGTGTACGATTTCGCCATGACTGTTTTCTAGGGTTTACAAAGCTTCAAATTAGGGATTTTGAAACAAGGAAAAATTGGCCCTCAAGACCACCACCATTCAATTCAGGGCGTTCAGACGGTTACAAGGATGCCCTCGCGCCTAATTTATGGACCTCCTAGGCCTAATCGCTATTTTTCCAAAGCGTGCCTAGGAGAACAGTTAAAAAACCGTGGCTTAATGTGTTTATTTCAGAAAAATAAAAAAGGCCACGAAGAAGATGATTACGTGGGAGGCACTGATTGGCACGTTTAAATATTTCGCGCGTTGAACCACTGACCATTTGTTTTTCTTTATAATATTTATTAGTTGTTTATTAATTAGAACGTGCAACTGGCTCAGCTGGCAAGCAGAATTGATGGCAAGGCATATGACCTGGGTTCGAACCCCAGGTCTACCTTACGTCCATATTATTTTTCAACAAGAATTCACATGCGTTTTCAATATCAAGGCACATCGTGCACCTCCATAATCCAGCCATCCACGCGTCCTGGGAGATCAAATCAAAGGCGTAGATCTAAAGAACACGTTGCACCCTGGTCAACACTGCAACATGCTGTTTACCTTGGGATTTGGTAAACAACCGCTGATCCTCCAAATGGTTACTTATTTAGTTACTCGCAGGATCGATCAGATTGATCCTAGGACATAGGTTGATTTTGAAGTTTGATTAAATTGGATAAGGCTTTAAATAAAGAGGCTTTAAATAAATTAAAGAGGCTTTAAATGAAATTGCATGAAGAAAGGACTTGGTAAAATAAACAAGGCTTAAAGTAAAAGGCTTCGACAGGAATGTAAAGAGGAAAGCAAGTAAATTTCTGGAAAAGTAAATGACTTTGATTAATAAAATTGGTGTTTCACACATACATTTCTCAACAATTCTTTCTCACACGCTGGGTACTCGAATCTATATGAGTGACTTTGTATAGAATTGTGAACACACGCGAGAAACTACATGACTACTACTATTTATACTAAAACATCCCAAGTAACCGTCGGGCAGTTACACTGCTTCGAGATCAATCCACTTGGCACGTTCTCAACGTTCGACGCTCCAGATCTTTGCACGTTGCACTTGGTAACTGCTGGAAACCGTTTTCCCTCCAAACGCTTGAATTTCAAACTGCTCCACTCTGAACCATCGAACACCTTCGTCGAGAGACATCTTCGACGAGAAACTCCTTCGACGTCGAAGGCAACCAACTTCTCCCTTGGAAGAAATCTTCTAAGTACTTTGCCATCTTTCGACGGGCACTTCGACAGACTTAGCCAGTCGAAAACATCCTTCAGCTTTAATGGCTGACATTAATAAAACAAGGGTGTCGAATTTAGGAGCCAAAAAATTGCCCCCCAAGAATGCCTTATTTCGACTCTGAAAGAAAAAGGCATTCTTTGAGACGCCATTCGACACCTGTCCTTTCATGCTTAGTCACAAATTAACTTGTGCACTTTTTGTTGTTTTCTACCAACCATTGGCAATCCCAAGAAAACCATCATTTATCCGTACCTAAGACGTCATGTCAGTACGGCGTGCAGTACCAAACGTCATTTCAGAATTTGTCATTATGACAATTCCCAAAAACGAGGACGCACGCTGCGTCCCTCTATTTCTGCAGAACGGCTAAAACAACAGGGGGCTGCCACGCGTCCCACTAGCTCCTACAATAATTAAATGGAATTTAATGTCCTCGGTTTTGGGGATTTTCCCCCACTACTATAAATAGCAGTAAGTACCCCATTGTGGGACTTTTTACGCCATCTAGCTTTCAAGCTTCTCTATTTCATACAAGCTTGTTATCTTTGCAGAAACTGTTCCTCCTTCACTTCGTCTTCAACCTCATTTCAACCTCAACACTAACAATGGCATCTGGTTCCACTGCTCCTAGTGCTACCACACCAACTGGAAACGCCAAACCTAAGATTTTCGTCACCGCTCCAGTGGTAACTGCTATGGGCCAATGAAGGGTCCCTGAACCCTTGGACATCGCCGTTCGTGATGCTTACTCACATCACCTTATGATCCCGGTTGGATATTCCAACCAGATCTTTGCTATGTCTGGCCCCTTGTATCCCAGTATTGCTGAGGCCATGAAGATTAAGAGCTATTTTCCGGTAGTTGAGAAACTCAAACCGGTTGCATGCGCCAAGAGAGACGCAGAAGACAATGAAGACCCTGCGCATGAAAAAATCGACCTCCGCTTCTTCAACAGAGGTGTTAGGGCTTTCAGGTCTGGCCCTAGCCTTACTCCTGATTACGTCGCTTGGCTGGAAAAGATGGAGAAGTGCCAAGCTTCGATCTGGAAAAAGATGGGGATTTTCGACCTGGTGATGCTGTCGAAGACAGGTTTGAACTATTCTCCAGAGATGTTGATAGCTTCTCTGCTTTTCTGGGACTACTCCCACTTTACTTTCCATCTTCCTTGTGGGATGTTGACTCCTACACTCTTCGATGTGGCCGCTATCACTGGCCTTCGACCCACCGGGGACTACTTCGATCCGGAGGAGATGTCGGAAGACCAAATTGGATTCTCTGACACCAAACCAACATACACCACTTTCATCAACCACTATCACGACAGGTCGACAGATGCTGTGTCGGATGTCGAACACATAGCGTTTCTAGCTTTATGGCTGACTCGCTTTGTATTTTGCTCGAAGTCCCTACAAGTGACCAAAAAGATGGTCACTCTCGCCACGCAACTCCATCATGGGCAGAATGTCTGTTTGGCAGAGTTGATTCTGGCTAGCCTCTATGATTCGATTAGTAATGGGGCCACTCTTCTAAAAATTATCGAGAACAGGGCCAGTTTGCTACTTGCTGGGCCTTTTTGGCTGCTCCAACTGTGGCTCAATGCTACCTTCGAATCTTTCTTGCCTAAGAAGGTTCAAATAAATGAGCAGGCTCCAGAGATAGCGAACAGACGCGTCGAAGGAACCAGACTGGCTCTGTTGACGCCTATGGAAGATGGATTGGAGTTTCAGCAAACCTTCACCAACTTCGTTCTGATGTTTGCTCGAAGGAAGGAGTTTGCTTCAACTATGGCTCCGTTTGCTCGACGGAAGGTAGGCCCAGCATGGTTTACAAGGCCACATCCAAGGACGTCGAGTGGTCCTAATGTTGATGAACATACAATAATATGGGAGGCGTTCCTTACACCAAGGATCATGCCTCTTCGATTCAGGAGCTCTAAGACTCACTTGAGTCTGATTGCATACCAACCAAACCTGGTATCTCGCCAGTTTGGTATTATTCAAACCCTACCTTCTCCCATTTTTCCAAGAGAGAAGTCTATGTTGTACTTCTGCAATGATTACACCGAAGAAGCTGCCATTAAGCATATCGGAAGATATGCTGGTCGAACAGTTCTCTCGTTGTTTGACTACCAGCTCAACTTTCTTTGCTCACCATCCTTCGAGGAGTGGTGGAAAAGTTATTACGCTGAGGAGTTCTTCGACGAGAAGGACTTCGTGGATGAGCTTCAGAAATCTTTTGTCCTTGTGTTGGACAAAATAAAGAAATGTAAGTTCATCCTCTTACATTACTTTGTCTTTCTTTTCGACTGCTAGCCTGTTAACTTTTTATTTGCTTTCAGTTGTTCGAAAGCCTGTAGCCAAGAAGGCTACAGAAGGCCAACAGGGAGGAGGCCCTTCAACAAAACCTCCACCGCCGGCAAAGACTACAGCGCCGGCGAAGACTACCACCAACCAACAGGGGGAAGGCCCTTCGAAGAAGCCTTCTGTATCGGTAACCAAACTTTCATTTTTTTTTATGGATTTCGATTTTTGACTTTCGATACAATTGCTAAGTCGAATTCCCATTGGTCTTTTAGGCACCTTCGCCCAAGAAACGGCCAGCACTGGTGGTCGAATCTGGGAGCGATGAAGAAAGTGATTCTCCTCCTGCTCCTCTAAAAAGGAGAAAGCTGACGAAGGACGCTCCTGTTCCTGCTCCTGCTCCTGAAGGTCGAACATTTAGAATAAAGGTTGCTGGAGAAAGCCCAGGCCACCTCCAGTGATCATTGAGGAGCCAACGGAGGAGGAACTAAACGTTCTTCTCAACAAGCCTGTCGAAAGCGACAATTCCAGCCCTGGGGCTGAAGCTAATTTACAGGTAATCTCTTAGACCTTTTTATAACTTAGGTGTAGATACCTACATTCGATTATGTCTTTTTCGATTTCTGAAGATTCTTCCTCTTTCCTTTCTCAGGACACCACTGAAAGCTCACCACCAAGGACCTCTGAAACGCTGGAATCTGCTGAACTCAGCAGGCCACAAGAAAAAGGCTTGGAAACTGACGAAGCCCATACTGAAATAAATGAGGCCAATGCTGAGACGGTAGAAAAACCAGCGGAAGAACCTCAAACGGAAGAACAACAGCCAGAAGGGGTTCAGTTGGTGGATCTGTCGGAAGAGAATCGTGAAGAAGGGGACCAAGGCAATGCTGGCGAAGAAAATCAAGGTGCTGCTGACGAAGAGAACCAAGGTGACACTGGCGAAGGGCACCAAGGTGACGCTAGCGAAGAGCACCAAGAAGACACTGGTACTGCCCCAGTCCGAGTCGAAGGGCAACAAGTCGAGGCACCTAACACTCAACAGCCTCAAACCCAAGACAATGCTGTTGCAAGGGTTGCTACCTCAACGAAGCACAGGTCGAAAGAGGACTTAGAACTCTTGAAACAAACTGACCCTGTTAGCTATCTCAACGCAATCATCGAGAGCAAGAGTTCGTCTGGCGCTAGTCAGGAGGTTCCTACCCTGTCGGGGAAGTCCACTGAAACCTCTCCTCTTGATGAAGCTTTGGCGAAGGTTAAGGCCCAGTTTTTCAAGAAGGACTTGATGAAGGCTTTAGAGGGGGACCCCACTGCTCCATCATACTTGAGGGATGTTTTGAATGCTGTCGACTTGTTAGCTGTAGCTCCAGAAGTTTCAGGCTTGATCATGGAGTTACACTCTATGATTGATCAAGTCTCAGCAGATTACAGGCGCCAAAGGGGATTTAATAGTCAGCTCGAGGTGTTATATGGCAAAAGCTCCTCTGCGTGGACTGCTGTTTCGGATACGACTTCTCAAATTGCGGAGTTGTCGAAGCAAAAAGCGTCTACGCAGGAAGAAGTCGATGCCATCGATCGAGAGAATGCTTCCTTCAGGGCACAAATCGAAGAAATAGAGGCGAAGATAAATGCCAACACTATACGCAAGGAGGAACTTCTTTCGACCGTCTCAGACACCAAGAGCCAAACTGAAATCAAACAAGGCCTGGAATTTGCTGAGAAGGCCCAAGGCTTCGACGCTCAGATTGCCAAGATTGTGCAGGAGAACGCCTGGTGCAAGAAAAGATTGGAGCTGCAGCAAGCCAAATACCTTCGACTTAAGGACTCTATTCCCTTTTGATTGATTCAGCTTTTGTAACCATATTTTGTAATCTATATTCGACAACATTGCCATCTTGGCTGAAATTTATAACATTTCCATTTTGGCATTTTTATGGTTAATTTAGTCTTGTTATTTTATTATTTTATTTTTATCTCTTGGAGTGTAGGTTTGTATTTTTTCAAATATTTACCATTTACTCTCAAGAGCCTTTTATCTTCACCTAACTCTTCGACTTCATAGGCTCCACCAGAAAAAATTTGGATAACTCTGAATGGTCCTTCCCATTTGGGTGACCATTTCCCCATGCTTCGATCCCTTCGATCCATGGGAAGAATTACCTTCCAAACTAGTTCTTCAGGAAAAAATACCTTAGGTTTTACCTTTTTATTATAAGAGTCTTCTACTCTTTTCTTCTGAAGCCTGAGTAGGTCAAGAGCGCGCAATCTCTCTTCGTCTAAATCCACCAGTTCGTCTAACATCATGTTCCAATAAATTTCAGAAGGAATATCATAATGCCTCTGAACCCTTGCAGATTGAAGACAAATTTCTGCTGGCAACACTGCATCATGGCCAAAAGTTAGCCTATATGGTGTTGTACCTGTGGCTTCTTTTGGGGACGTTCGACAAGCCCACAGAATCTGGTCCAACGTCTTATGCCAATTCTTTGGTTTCTTCCCAACATGTTTCTTTATCAAACCAATCACTACTTTGTTAGCTGCTTCGACTTGACCATTCGCCTGTGCATAATAAGGCGTTGATGTTAGGAGTTTGAAACCTGTTTCCTGAGCAAATTCCTGCATCTTTCGACCAGTGAAAACTGATCCTTGATCAGTTGTTATCGTCTCAGGGATTCCATACCTAAAGATAATGTTCTTTTGAATGAATTCAATGACATTTTCTTGGTCTACATTGACTAAAGGGATAGCTTCGATCCACTTAGTAAAGTAATCAATGCCTACCAGTATGTATTTCTGACTCTTTGATGATGCTGGTCGAATCTCTCCAATGAGGTCCAACGCCCATCCTCTAAAGGGCCAAGGCTTCACTATCGAGTGAAGTTCGCTTGCTGGTACATGTTGGATGCCTGTATGGACTTGACACTCTTGACAACCTTTGGCGAACTCAACACAATCTTTCAGCATAGTGGGCCAATATAGTCCTTGTCGAAACAACAACCATTTCATCTTATGGCCTGCTTGGTGAGCCCCACATGCTCCAGCGTGCGTAGTCGAAAGGGCTATGTATGCCTCAGTTTCACTTAAGCATTTTAGCAATACCCCTTCAGGCGTTTTCTTGAATAACTCATTACCCACGAGTACATAACTCAACGCCCTGTACTTTGTTTTTCGTTCTGTCGAAGCTCCTGGATTTTGAAGATAGTCCACAATGGGTTTCCTCCAATCTTGCTCTGACAAATTATCTATGAACGAAATTTCGAAGTTACTTTGATCAGCATATCCTAGTCTCGTCGATTCCAAGTCTGTTGGTGATAGACAAGTTGCTTTTATCTTTTCTCGAACTTCGATTGCTCTTTGCAGTCTCGTTTTTGAAATCTTATACCCAGATGCAATCTGTGCCAAGTCGTTGGCTATTTGATTTTTGACTCTGGGTATGTGTCGAATATTAACCGTTTCAAATTTTTTCAATAAACGATTTGCTATCACAAAGTACATAATGAGATTCTCTCTTATGCATTTATATTCCTTTGTGACTTGCTTAATGACTAACTCTGAGTCTCCCATTATTTCGACTCGAGTTGCCCCCAATTCCAACAATATTTCAAGGCCAGTAATTAGAGCTTCATACTCAGCCTCATTGTTCGAACAAGAACCTGATATTTTGTACTTGAATGTTGTTGGAATTTTATCTGGAGAAATAATCAAGACTCCTACCCCCGTTCCATCTTTATGGCTGGAACCATCGAAGTAGAATTTCCAAGGCTCTATCTCCACATAATTAATATCCTCAACTTGAATTGAGTGGTCGACTATGAAGTCTGCAACCACTTGTCCTTTTACTGCCTTAAGAGGCATAAAGGTCAAGGAATATTCAGTTAATGCTAATGCCCACTTGCCAATTCGACTGTGCAAGATGGGTTTCGACAACATATACTTGAAAACATCAAAATGAGACGAAACATACACATCAACTGGTTTTATATATTGCTTGAGTTTTGTACAAGAGAAATACAGACATAGACACAATTTTTCAACTTCACTATATCTAGTTTCTGCATCGTTCAAAACTCTACTGAGATAATAAATGGGTCTTTCGACTCCATTCTCATCCTCTTGGGCTAACATGCTTCCCAGAGTTTTGTCGGATGCAGCTATGTACAATCTCATACTCCTATTGCTACAAGGAGGCACCAAAATAGGTGGCTTAGTGAGGTACCCTTTGATTTTGTCGAAGGCTTCTTGTTGCTCTTACCCCCATTCGAACCCCTCTTTATTCAGTCGAAGTAAGGGTGAAAAGGCCTGAGCTTTCCCACTTAGATTAGATATAAACCTCCTTAAGAAATTTATCTTGCCTAAGAGGGATTGCAGTTCCTTCTTATTCGACGGCGCTTTCGCTTCCAAAATTGCCTTCGTCTTGTTCTGGTTGATTTCGATTCCTTTCTTGTGGACAACGAAGCCCAAGAAATCTCCAGCTTTCACACAGAACGCACACTTCAAAGGGTTCATCTTCAGACCATGTTCTCTCATTCTTTCGAATGATTGTCGAAGGTGGTCAATATGATTCTTCCTGGAAACAGATTTTATAACAATGTCATCAATATATACTTGCATAAAAGTGTTAATAAAATCATGGAAGATAGTATTCATTGCTCGCTGGTACGTTGCCCCAGCGTTCTTTAGGCCAAAAGGCATCACTACCCATTCGTAAGTGCCTAAGGCCCCAGGGCATCGAAAAGCTGTTTTCGACACATCCTCTTCAGCAATGAATATTTGATTATATCCTGAATAACCATCGAGCATACTCAGGTATTCATAGCCAGCGGCAGAATCGACTAGCATTTCCGCCACAGGCATAGGATATTCATCTTTGGGTGTAGCAGCATTCAAATCTCTGAAATCTATGCACACCCTTAACGTACCATTTTTCTTAATTACTGGCACAATGTTTGCAATCCATTCGACATACCTTGTAACACGTATGAATTTGCATTTCAGCAGTCTTTCGACTTCCGTCTTGATCTTCGACAGTATTTCTGGAGCGAAGCGCCTTGGATTTTGCTTGATTGGCTTCTTCCCAGGCTTGATTGGCAACTGAAGTTCTACCAATCCTCTGTCGAGACCAGACATTTCGTCATAATCCCATGCAAAACAGTCTTTAAACTCTTTCAGCAATTGGATTACCTCCAACCTAAGTTCTGGATCGATTTTGGCGCTGATGTAAGTTGGCCTTTTCTCTGATCCTTCGCCTAAGTTGATTTCTTCTAAAGGATCTTGCGCTAACATTTTAATGTTGTTCGCCAAGGGGTCCTTTTCGAAGCCCAAAGGCTCATCGTCATAGATGGCGTCGAGCCTCTGTTCCTGCATTTCTTCTGGCATGATATCAGGGGGTTTTGGATCGAAATCCTTTCCTGGACCTGCAGCAGATAACTGTTGATTATTGGCCTGTGTGGCCATGTACTTCACTTCGGCTTCGAGAGCCGTTATCATCTTAGTTTCGGCTACATAAGCCGAAATTCGCTTCAAAGATTGTGACTCAGTCATTATCACTGAATTCACTTCCCCAACCAGTTGGTTGGATATCAGTTAACCCACTGAAGTCTATGTGGGACAAGTCTTCTCTGTCCCATTGGAAACCATGCTCAGGATGCAGGTATAGGGAATAAAAAGTGTTTGGCGCTGGCGCCATGTCGAAGTCAGGTGTTGGACATGGCCCTATGTGAGCCAAGTTCTTGTCGAAATCTACCAACCCCAGGTGATTCACTTCGCCAAGGTAATAGCTTTGATCTGCCTCTATGTTTTCGACCATCCCATCTGGACGCCATAGGAGCAGCCTCTGGTGCATTGATGATGGCACAGCTCCAACACCATGAATCCATTCACGGCCCAATAAAAGATTGTAGTTAGGTTTGGCCGATATGACCATAAACATCGTTGGTCGAAGGATAGACCCTACTTTGATATCTAGCTGGATCACTCCCATAGTGGTCCCTATGCCGCCCTCATAGTTCGACAGGACCATGTTGTGAGGCTTAATGTCCTCATCCCTCTTGCCAATTTTCCTTAGCATAGAGTGAGGAATAATGTTGATGGTTGCCCCACAATCCACCAATATTTTATTCACAGTAGTTTCTTCGAGTTTAGCCCTTATAAATAAAGGCTTGAGGTGATTTTTCATCGCCTCTGTAGGTGGCTCGAAGAACCCATTTTGTTCCTCAGTGGTGCCATTGTCCATGACGAAATAACACACTGGCCTGTGTTTGGCCATTTCTTGCTCCACTTCCCAGTCACTTGCTTCGACTTCTACTTGTCGATTGAATTCTCTGGGCAGCACTGAGACTATATTCACCATTATGTCCAAAGTATCATCAGACTCAGCATCGTCTTCGTCTTCGACTTCACTTTGGTTAGGCCAAACTAGCCTGTTGGTTACTGGCTCTCTTTCTAGAGGTTTCCTTTGCTTCCTTTGAGGAACATTCGAACTGGTTTCTGCCTTTGGTTCGTTGGCAGCCTCCCTTTCAGCTTTTCGTCTCCTTTGATATCTCCTCCATTGAGATCGAGACATGGGATTTTTACCTTTGTAGTTGCTGGACACTTGTGCAACCTTAGGTGCAGCAACCTGAGGCTCTTTCTTTTGAGTCAAAGAGGAACCTCTTGGCACATCGAAAGAGTGCCATTTCTCCTCACTTGGCCTTTTTCGACCAGAGGTTTCGTACCAAGTGTCTACTGGCACATTTGTGGGAGGCCTAAAAGTCAATGGCCTCTTTTCTTGGTTTGAACCTCTCTGGGAGGCTCTTCTGGGATCATGTCGAAGATAAACATTTTCCATTCTCTTGTTCGCTGCTCTTACGCCTTGAATGTGCTCAGCAGCTTTTTTGTCAAAGATCGAACTGCATCTTGGACACAGCATCACCTCTGATTTCTTTTTCTGGCATCTTTGTAAAAAATCTGCCAAATTTTCATTTTCCCGAGGGAAAGCAGTCTTATTAGCTTGTTCTTGCCTCATGGCCTCTTCTGATGCTTTTGGGTCAGAAAGTTCGACCATGTTGATATTCATTGTATCTTTGTTAGCAAGAGTTAACTGCTTCATTTGTATCTCCAGATTCTCCGTCTGGCCTTGAACTGTGGCCAAGTGGGAACTGGGTTTTGGTCCAGTTTTTTGTGCTTCAGCGGTCTCCGACTTCGGGCTTTCGACCGCTTTCTGAACAGCTTCAATTGTCTTCCTGGATAAATTTCCAGAAAAACTGCCAAACATTGGCATGTTGATGTGGTCCTTTGAGACCTCGACCATGGTAATTCCTGGCTTCTTCGACTAGCTCCTGGTTGCCTCTATCACGTTCACCTCAGAGGGCTCAGCATAGTGGGCTTCAGCCTGCAATGGATTTGAGTCGACAGCCATGGGGGTTTTGTCAGCAAACTTTAACCTCCCTTCTTCGATAGCGTCTTGCACAAGATTCCTGAAAAGAAAACATTGAGAAGTTTTATGGCCCAAAAAATTATGATATTTGCAAAAACCTCTCTTCTTTCTTTGATCAAGAGGAGGCACTTTTACCCCTGGGGGTACTATCATTTGGCCATCTTTAACCAGTAAGTCGAATATTTCATCACATTTTGTGATGTCAAAACTATAAGTCTTTTTGGGGAACCTATCGTTGGTCCTTTCTGGACCAATGGGATTTTTCCCATTTGAAGGGACTAACAATTTACAAGAGTATGGTGGCCCTTGTTTCAGTTCTGCTAAATCGACTTCTCCTTCTTCGACAGCTAAAGTATCGTCGAAGGATTCCGGATCTTCGTCATCCATCTCAACGTACGCTATCCTCTCTCTCTTGTGAGTTTTCGTTGCCTTTGCTTTTTCAGCTTTGAGGCGTTCTACCCGTCGAACTCTATCGGCCAGTTGGGCCATGTCTCTCAGGTATTGGGTGTCTAGCTTCTTCCTAATGGAATAATCTAAACCGCCTGCGGCTATTTCGACTAACTCATGTTCTGGCACTTGTGTGAAACATCTCGCCTTGAGCAGCCTAAACCTATTTAGATATTCGTCTATAGGTTCAGTGAAACGTCTCTTCACACTGGCCAATTCTTTCAGGCTTATCTTGGTTTGCCCCATGTAGAATTGTTCATGGAACAATCTTTCCAACTGGGTCCAATGATGGATCGAATTGGGGGGGAGAGTCGTAAACCAAGTAAAAGCGTTCTTTGTTAAAGAACTTGGGAAGTACTTGATCCTTAGGTTTTCGTTATTCGAAATGTCACCTGCTTCGATCAAGTATCTCGCCACATGCTCGACAGTAGATTCTGTCGTGTCCCCAGAGAACTTAGTAAATTTGGGGACTTTGCATCTAGGAGGTAAGTCTGTCTGTAACACGTATTCTAACAATGGAGATGTAAAGTTGGGCCTTCGAAAGCCCATGTTCATCCCATTTTGAGTCATGATCCTTTCGATCATGGTTGCCAGATTATTTTCCAAACCCGTATTCTGGTATTGGATATGCTGGACTACTTCGTCAGCATTTTGGTTTCTGTTAATTAACCTTACCTCTGGGGTTATTACCCTAGGTTCCTCGACAGGTTGCTCCAATCGTGCCCTAAGGTTTTCTTCGACAGGCTGTTGAGCCTGGTTGATGGTGGTTTCTTCCTCTAAAAATATCCCCTGGTTTCCCCTTATTTGCGCCCTTTGGGGCTGTCGAATAGGTTGGGGTACTCCAAAGAAATCAGCCAAACGCGTCATTTACGCTGTCACTTGCTGATTCGATTGAGTAGTGTTTTGTATTAGAGGGTTTAACACTGTACTCAAAGTTTGTGCCAACATTTGCACCATGTCATGGTTGCTTTCGTCCATTTGTTGCCTCAAGACTGCTGTCGAGGCATTTGTAAGGCCATGGGCTACTTGGCACGTTCCTCCTAAGAGTTGGGTCCTATTTCTATTCGCCATGCCTACTCCAGAACCGTGGAGTGGCGAAGAGGCACTCACTAAAGGGTCTGAAAAAGTGGACGCAGCATTCGTCAGGCTAGCCACTTCAGAAGTTGGCATACCATAGAGTGGCATAAATCCTGGTGGCGCTAAAGGCCTTGTGCCTAAATTTCCCCTTGGTGGGGGAGTTCCTAAAGGCATCCTGGGGCCCGTGAACGAAGGTATTGGCCCCGTTGCTGTGACCGTTACTGCTGGTGTTGAACCAACAGTTGTCGCTTCACTTACGGTCGTACTAACCGTTGCTCCCACGTTCGTTTGTGGGATTTCGTTATTGTTTGGCGGATTCGCCATCTCTTCCCTTCCTCTGGCAGTATTGTTATTGTTAGTGTATATTCTACCATTTCTCAATAACATACAACACTCCTCGAAAAGATGAGATTATTTTCAACAATCAACACACTGGTCCCACCAGGTGTGCCAATTTGTTTACCTTGGGATTTGGTAAACAACCACTGATCCTCCAAATGGTTACTTATTTGGTTACTCGCAGGATCGATCAGATTGATCCTAGGACATAGGTTGATTTTGAAGTTTGATTAAATTGGATAAGGCTTTAAATAAAGAGGCTTTAAATAAATTAAAGAGGCTTTAAATGAAATTGCATGAAGAAAGGACTTGGTAAAATAAACAAGGCTTAAAGTAAAAGGCTTCGACAGGAATGTAAAGAGGAAAGCAAGTAAATTTCTGGAAAAGTAAATGACTTTGATTAATAAAATTGGTGTTTCACACATACATTTCTCAACAATTCTTTCTCACACGCTGGGTACTCGAATCTATATGAGTGACTTTGTATAGAATTGTGAACACACGCGAGAAACTACATGACTACTACTATTTATACTAAAACATCCCAAGTAACCGTCGGGCAGTTACACTGCTTCGAGATCAATCCACTTGGCACGTTCTCAACGTTCGACGCTCCAGATCTTTGCACGTTGCACTTGGTAACTGCTGGAAACCGTTTTCCCTCCAAACGCTTAAATTTCAAACTGCTCCACTCTGAACCATCGAACACCTTCGTCGAGAGACATCTTCGACGAGAAACTCCTTCGACGTCGAAGGCAACCAACTTCTCCCTTGGAAGAAATCTTCTAAGTACTTTGCCATATTTCGACGGGCACTTCGACAGACTTAGCCAGTCGAAAACATCCTTCAGCTTTAATGGCTGACATTAATAAAACAAGGGTGTCGAATTTAGGAGCCAACACATGCTACCTGGCAAAAGTCAAACAGGCCAAAATTGTTGGGCCAGAATTTCCAGGATCTAACCTCCATATTGGGGTCTGAACCCCCAGGTTTGCACATTCTTTTTATTTTCTTTACTTTTTTTGTATTATTTTTTTTATTCCTCTTAATTATTATTTATTCAGTTAATTAATTATTTTTCATAAATATAAAAAATGCATAAAAATCAGAAAAAAGGAAAAACATAATAAATATTTTATTTTAATATTTCTTGTAAATAAATGCATGTAAATTAATTAGTTTAAAATAGAGTTTTAATTTTAATTTCTTTCATAACAAAAATCTAAAAAATGTAGAAATAGGTTAATTAATAATTTTTCACCCTTTTTATTTTTTCTTTCAAATAATTAAATATTTATTTTATTTATTTTTATAATCAAATTTGCATGTAAAAATTAGGTTTAATTTAGGTTAAAATTTCAATATTTCTTAATAAATTAAAAAAATAACTAGAATTAGGGTTTGCCTCTTATTTTAATTTTAATTAATTCTTTTTCTATTAAATCCTAAAATATTAAAAATACCAAAAACATTTTTTTTTAATTAATTAACTCCGTTATTAATTTAATTTTTGCAAAAGGGTCCAACGCCCTCGTTTCGTTTAATTCTCATTAATTCGCATATTTATTTTATTTTCCGTTTAAATAATTATGTACCTCTCCCGAAGCCTTGTAATTACTTCTCGCACCTTCAATTTCTTTATTTATTTTTTCTATCAAATCGGGTCCTGGTTAATTTTGGCGATGTGGACCCGCGCCATTTGTAATAGCTTTAGATTTACTTTTCCTTGCAACTTTTAACTGTTAAACAAAGCATGCAAGAATGAATGGCCTTAAATAAAAACAAGCGTAGAACACCGACAACATGACAAGATAAATGCAAATGAAAACGACACACGAATCGCACACACCACCCCTAGGGTACGCCTCACTGTTGCCTTGCCTCGAAAGGTGATCGTCGAGTAGAGGATGTCTTAGTAAGTCCTCATGATCCGGGAACCTGGCATGAGGGTAGCTTCTAAGGTATCTTCCCATTGCTCTGGTGATCACCATGTCCCGAACCTCGAATTGACCCGAACACCTCCAACGGTGGTGCTACCTACCTCCCAATGGTGGGATGGCACTACTTTAAAGGACATTTACACAGACGAATTCCTTAGGGTAGGTAGACGACTCTAGATACTTGCTCTAAATTCAAAACAAATTCAAAAATACTTTTCACACCAACACATTTTCAAAAAGCTTTCGAAAGCATTTTTTCAAACACTCTTGAGGACTGATACAAGAGTCGAACTGGAATTTTCAAAGAAACTTTTTTTAAAACCCACAGTTGAAAAGCAAACAAACCATTTTTGAAAACACAAATGAGCAAGTATCTAAGAGCCCATGGATAACCATGGATAGAAAGGGTGCTAATACCTTCCCTTTCTATAATCTACCTCCCGAACCGAGAGCAATCTCTTTAAGGAATTTTTCTGTGCTTTTGTCCTTTCCATTTGGAGAAAATAAAAGACGGTGGCGACTCTTGCTTCCGCGACATTTCGCGAACCAGCATTAAACAGTCAGTTCCAGATCCACCGATCACATCGTGCATAAGTCAAAATGGCAAGAAATATTACATAAAATGGAAAGTTTTAAAATTGTTTTATTTTTGTTTAAACTGTGGCTTGATGAGTTGATCTCCTTCCATATATGCTAGCTCAATTCATCCCTCTATATATATGTAAGCAAGGCAGGAGCAATGGACACAAAATCATTGCATAAAAAGCTAGAAAGTCATCCAAAAACTTCTCAAAACCCTCGAGCCTCAAAACACTATCCACAAGCCCTTTCATTTTATAATTCTAGTTTTATTCTCTTCCTGGATGTTGAGAGGTAAGTTTGGACCAGTTACCATGGTCCAAAACACATGAGAATAGCATGACATGCATCTCTGATCACACAACATTTTTAAATTCATGTTCTTTTATTTCATATTTTTTTGAGCTTTATAATTATCACTAATGTGTTCCTGAGTCCTTTTTGAACCGGTTTATACCATCAAATTCATCCCATGCACGCAGGATGAATGAACACCATTTTCCTCCGATCTGTGTGTTTTGATTCTAAGCGCATAATTCAGGAGCTTTTAGCTAAAAATGATGCTAGATTCGAATCCTGGGGGAAAATTTAAAGGGAGTAGGGTACTTTGTGCGTTTTCATTTTTGCCTTTTTGTAGATTTGAAACTTTGGGACGATTGGAGAAGATGACCGAAGGTTGACTCCGGCGTCCCTGAGTGTTGTAACCAAAAATTTTCCCTCCCATATTTCTCAACACATGACTTGTGAGGTCCCCAAATTGCTCAAGGAAGTTCAAGAGTTGACCAGACAAACTCTCTCATAAGGCAGTCTACCTCAAATTAGGATTTCATTTTTCATCAAGATGCTTGAGTCCAAAGGATCCAAAATGCTCACCATTGTCCTAATATGTTCTCAAGATCATCCATGTCAAGTTTCAAGCCTTGCAGAAGAAGTTTGCTCAGTCAATGGCTCAAAGGCTTGAAAATCGACTATGCTAGGTCAAAAGTTAACTATGGCCCACATACAGTCAAACTTTAAGATTTTTGGTCAACATCCTAATTTTTAAGTATTATTCATCATTTGATCAAGGGTTGATCATGATTCCTCAAGGATTGCTCACAATTCATCAAAACCCCAAAGTTGCTAAATTAGGGTTTTGTAGGAAAAGTCAACTCAACTTTGACCAAGCATAAATTTCTCACACTTTATCAGAAATGACCCATTCAAAGCTAATTTTCAAGAGGATGCAATTACCTACAATTCATATTAAGCTCCCAAGTTCAAAATAAGCACTCAAAAAAAGATATGAATTTTGACATTATAGGTCATTTTGAAAAGTCAACAAAAACACCTTTTGGGTCAAAGCTTCATACATGAGCATGGAAGACTCAAATGAGATGGGACCAAAAGGGTTGCTTAGGTAACATCCTAAGCTCTCTAAAAAGTCTAAGAACACCTCTCTAGGGTCAAATTTGAGAGAGTTATGCATTGTCAAAATTGGCAATTTTTGGGAAATTGTCAAAAGTCAACATTGATCAAAATTGCATTTTTCCACACGGGCCCATCTTTTCAAGATTGCATCTCATTCCTAGCATAGTCCACGACCTATGGGACCCTCCATGATTTATTTATTTATTTATTTATTTAATTTATCTTGATTTTTATTCATTTAAAATTCAAATAAAATCAAATAAATCCAAATAAATCATATAATGTGTTTTAGGGATGATTTTTGCATTGAAGGAAGATCTTATGTGCTGTAAAATGAGAACCAATTCGTGCAAGACTGATTTGGGTGGAAAAAGATTGAATTGAAGCAAATTTGGAAAGATATCATATGCCATGAAAGACCAAATCAAATCTTCACAATGGGCAAGATTCAATTCGTTTTTGTTGACCTAATGTGTTACATTGCATATACAGAAGGGATCCAAGGCAAGAGAGGAGGTTGAGCAGTCGTGAAAGAGGTAGAACAAACTTCAAAATTTCAAAGAAAAAGTGCAGATTGAATTCCAAGCTACAGGCCATCTCAAGCCATCCTAACACTACCAATCGATTATTGGACGTCTCAGGAACATGTTCCAATCACTTGCAAGCCTCCTCGTGCCTAGAATCGACCCATATCAGTCACATGGTTTGCCTAAAGAACTCCTTTTCGTTTTCATTGATTTACACATCATGTGCACGTTTTGATTATATGTTATTGTTCATCATTAAGTTTGCAAGCTAATCATTATATTCAATTGCATTTTTGATGACTGTATGTAAAACTGCCATGGCTAGGGTTTCTTTGTTAGTTTTAGGGCTTTGCAATACATGTTAAATTGGACGTTGATTCTGGTACCATGACACTCGTGAGGATGCGACGAGTTGATTGGTACCAGCCATGGTCATTTATCTTTCTTGTGGATAATTTTTGAGATACACAGGTCTGTACCTACAATGAAACGTCCGTAGTTAAAAGCTTGCTTACCTAAAACGACGTGTGATACGGTGGGAGGACTGACTAGATGTTTTGCGTTTCGTTCGCACTTGTGCAGTTAGTAAGAGTCACCACCGACTTTTCTTTTATCCAAAAGGAAAGGTAAAAAGCACAGGAAATACCTTTCGAGAATTTTCTCGGGTTCGGGGGGTAGATTATGAAAAGGGAAGGTGCTAGCACCCTTTTCATCCATGGTTTTCCATGGGCTCTTAGTTACTCGTTTAGATCACTTGCTTTTGTTTTATTGTGTGCTTGTGGTGTGGGTTTTGAAAGTATTTTGGAAAGTTTCTTTGTAATGGTTCTCGTCTCTATAAGAACATATACAAAGTTTTGTTTCAAAAAATAGTTCAAAGAGGTGTTTTTGAATCGTGTTTCGAAAGGTGTTTTTGAAAAGATGTTTTGCAATGGTTCTCGTCTCTATGAGAACGTATACAAAACATTTTGTCTTTTAAAAATGTTTTGAAATGGAGGTGTAAGTGTAAAAGTTTTTATCGTGAGCAAGCGAGTAACTAAGAGCGAATCTATCTACTCGAAAGGTCTTAAGTTGTTCTTTTCTTCTTCCTTTTAATGGTTCTATCTTACCATTGATTTGGTAAGAAGCCCCACCATTGGAGGTGAAGGGACAGGCGCGAGTCAATTTTACAATCATTGAAAGCAACTTGTGAGACGCTCTAGCAATTTTTGTAAGGGACAAGATCGTTTTAATCAAAGGCAACATCGAGGGTCATCGAGGGTCTACGATCTTTGTTTATCGAAGGGTCATTTCTAGAGTGTCTCATATTCGAGGGACATGATTGTATTTTCGAGGCAATGAGCGAGGTTACCCTAGAGGTGCGCGTGTGAGAAGTGTGTTGGTTTCAAGTTATTTATTCTTGGATTAGGTCATCTAGCGATTGATTTTTGAATCTTGCCATACACGCCTAGTTACTATACAGTATATAGAAAGCAATAAATTGCGGGAATTGAAATTCTAAACTATTACAGAATGTTCGGGAATGGGGGTACAATTGTTACAAATGGGGATGAATCAAATAAAAATAACAATGTCCAAATATCAAATAATGCAACCAAATTTAATTGTTGTGCGATTTCATACAAAGCTATGACAATTTATGAAATAAAATCAACAAAGTATGAAATGTATGTATTTACTTGAAAAGAGAGAAATAAAATCTATTCTAAAAAAGAAATGATTTAAATAAAAAAAATCTTTATTATTATTATTTGTATTCTTATTAAATATGTAAGTAACGAAAGAAACTAAACTAATTTATTGATTTTTTGGTATTTTATTAAATGTGAACTAACTTAAAGAAAGAAAATAAGCTAAGTTATTTCTTTTTCTTGGTGTTTTGTTAAATGATAGAAAATTAATAAAAAAGAGTATTTTTTTATAAAAAAGAGAAAATGGTAAAAGAAAACTAATCACTAAAAAACTAAATTAATTTAATAAAATGAAGTTTTAAAATTCATTAGTATATCATTAACAAAAAAAAGAAATAAAACAAATTAAATTAAATTAAAAAAACAATAAGTGAAAATGGGCTTAAGGGATTGTGATGGTATTAGGCCCAAGGAATTGTTGTTATCTTGCTGAAACGGAATAAGGCACAAGGGGGTGGGTTATTAGCAAACGCGTATGTGCCTGAGAAGGGCATGTGACAAAAACCGACCCAATGTCTATAACTCTTGTTTAACGTTTTTTATTAGGGGAAACAAAGATTAGGGTTTGTGGTTCCCCTTTCACAGCGGCGCCGTTCGTTATCTCTCTTCCAATCTCGTTCATCTTTCCATCTAAACGTCTCTATTCTCTTCCTAATTTCATGAATAAAACGCCCCTTGGCCCTTTTGATTCAACCTGATTTGCGCTTTTTCTGGAAACCCTAGGTTCTGAAATGGATTTGTCTAAAAAGTTTGGAATTTTTTTGATCTGATCTTCCTCTCACCGTCCGTTATCGGAGCTCTCTTTCACTCATATCCTAATGATTTTCAGTGGTTTTGCTTCTTGAAAGAGGTTAAGTTCTGTCTTTATTGCTTTAAACGATTTTTGTTATTGTTTTGTATTGTTCATGTTTTTTATGTTAATCTACTGGTTATTCAATTGAGATGCAGTAAATAGTTTGAAGAATCCATACCTGCTTAGGGATTTTCTGTGAAGTGGACGGGGACGGTGAGATCGAGGGAAATGCTCCTTGGTGGCGGACTTGGCAAGGGAGAAGAAATGAGGATTGAAAACCTTGCTTTTCTGGCTTGGATCTCTTTTTGACAGGTAACAGCTTTCGTTGTTTTGATGATGATCTTGACTTGATGATGATTGCTGGGACTTCTGGATTTTGGTTTTTTGATATTGAGATGGTTTATCAGTTTTGTTTTTTTGAATGTTCTTGAAGTGGTTTTGACAGTTTGCAAGTTTGTTTGAAAATGGTTTTTGTATGTTTTGGATTTGTTGACAGTCTTGAATGTTGGTTATGTTTTGACAGTATTTTTGAAGGTTGTGGAAACTTGGAGGTTTTTGATGGTTTTTATGCTTTAGACTTGAGGATGGTTGTTATTTGCTTGGTTTGTGATCAGGCTTGGGATATTGGTTTGAAATGTTGCAGTTTGCAGGCCTTGTGAGTTTTTGAAAATGGTTTGAGATTTTTCTGGAGTTTTGACAGTTTGGTTGTTTTTGATTTTTGACAGTTTTGTTCTGAGTTTGATAAAAAATGTTCCCTCTTAAGCTTGAGCTTTGTCTACTATTATATTCATGTGGTTTCTTATTTGATAGCTTATTCAAAATGGTGGGAAAACCACCAAATTTTGAATACTTTGGGCATGTTCTCCTTATGCTCCTTTCCTTGCAGTTTTGTTTTCTAGCAATTCTGGTGCAATTGTGACAGCAGGGCAGCATCCCTAGGTGACTTCTTTCCTCTCTCTCTCTCTCTCTCTCTCTCTCTCTCTCTCTCTCTCTCTCTCTCTCTCTCTCTCTCAATGACCCTAAGCCAAATGCTTTTTTTCGAAAAGTTTGCAATTTATTTGGAAAATGATGATTATGGCTTATTGAACAAGCCTCTTGCTTGTTGACTTAGTTTATCATATGTTATATTTTCTTTTTGCTGATGCTGTTTGTTTGCTACTGCTATGCTGCCTCGTTCTTGCTGTTTGTACTTTGTCCAATTTGTTGCATTGTTTGGACAACCTAGTTGTTTGTTGCCTAGCTTGGATTTTGTTTTGGCCATGCTACTGTTTGATTTTGGACAATTTGCGCTGCTTGTTGGCCCAGTTTTGCGCCTTGTTTGGACAGCCTAGTTGTTTGTTTGTTTGATGATGCGTTGCAAATTTTGTCTGGACAACCTTGTTGCATTCAATTTGGAATATGTTTGGCTGCATTTCTTGTTTGGATAGCTTGCCCATATTTCTCTTGTTTGTGAACCAAGAAGAATAATCTTCTTGTGATTTGCAAATAAGAATGTGATGAATTAAAAATAAAGCCCTTTGATTCCAAATTGCAAACTTTAATGATGAAAGCTTTTCTTTTCTTTTGAAAATTCTTGCTTATGTCCAGTTAACTGTACTAACTATTTTTCTATCTTTCGTTTTCATATGAGCACAACTGGATGGTGGCAAAGCAGAGGAAGCAAGAGATTCTGTGGCAAGCATGGAAGCAATGGAAGCTCAGTCATCCTTAGGCATAGATTTTTCTTTGTAATTTAGAGAAACATTCAATCAATTGTACTTATTTATTTTTCAAATACGATAAGTTTTAAAACCTAAAGTATTTAAATAACAAATTGTTTTGTAACAACTTTTGAAATAAATAGAGAAAGTCTTATGAGATATTTTGATGTCCATTAAAATCCTGTACTGTCAATAACTCGCAATTTTCTCTTAGCATCTTCACTGATTTTTAAAGATTTCCGATCAAGATAATTGAAACTGCATTCCAATCAAAACAATCAAAATAACTTAAATTCCAATAATCATGTAACCTTGCAACTGTACTCTAATCAAAACACACACTATGTATACCATAAACAAGTAAGTGTTTTAAAAGACGCAAATTATCTGGTTAATCTGGATTAAACAAAACATGAATGTTCCAAATGACAGTCTTAGATCCCATCTCTTGTCCCAAATAAACATGCCTTGAGAACAAACAGTAACCTTTCAGTAAACTTGAAAAAGCATAAAAACATGTGAAAGCCAATTGGATCTTTGTGAATTCATTTCTTATGAGAATTGCAAGTAAAACCCTAATTGCTGGTTTACTGCCAAAGGAGAAAATATGTCTGATTGATTCCTGAGCCAGCTTGAACATCTGAGAAACCCTAGGGTTGTGTTTTTTCTATGAAAAATGGGAGGGAAAAGTTTGGGGTACAACAGTTGCCCCTGTTCAATCTTCTTGAACCTGAAGAGTTAGATCAGCGAGTTTTTCCATTCGTGACTCGAAGGTAAAAGATGATTGGACACTATAGTTCCCATAAATTTTCTCTCGACAAAAGTGTAATTGAGGGAATGGGCTTAAAGATGCCATTCAGAGAGATATTCGAATCTTGTTGGAGATGGGCTTGTAGATGCCATCCAAGAATGTTTGGTTATAAATCGACAGAATAAGCATCAGAATGGTGTCCGTATTTGGAACGTATCTGAACTGTATTTGTACTTGAATCTGAATAAGCAACAGAATGGCTTCTGTGTCTGGAGTGTATCTGTACTGTATCTGTAGGATGAAAATCTAAATAAGTGACAGAATGGCTACCGTGTCTGGAGCGTATCTAGATTGTATCTGAACTTGGAATCTGAACGAGTAACAGAATGACTTCCGTGTATGGAGTGTATCTGAACTGTATCTGAAGTTGAGATTTGAATGAGTGACAGAATAGCTTCCGTGTCTGGAGCGTATCTGGACTGTATCAGTACTTGGAATCTGAATGAGTGACAGAATGACTTCCGTGTCTGGATTGTATCTGTAATGTATCAGTATTAAGTCTGAATGAGCGACATAATGGCTTCCGTGTCTGGAGCGTATCTGGACTGTATCGGTACTTTGAATATTTGTTAAAGATAGCTGTTAATCTTATCCTGAAAAGGGTAAAATGTTAGCTTAAACACAAAGTTATGTTGCATGAAATGTATGATGCAATAAATGTGTTTTATCCATGTTTATGATGTAATGTATGCGCATGTAAGCTGGTTTGCTGTATTGCTGAGGAAAATAAATCCTTGACTGCTGCCGGGGAAAATAAATCCTTGACTGCTACCCGGGAAGATAAATCCTTGACTACTGAGGATTCCGCTGTGAGAGTAATTCCATATACTTCTTGAGGAATCTACTTGGGGAATCCAGAGAATTTTAATGACTTTTACTGGGGATTACTGACGGGAGTCTTTGTTCTGTCGAGAAGCAATAAAACTCTGTGGGAAAAAGTTTATCCTGTAATGAAAATTCTGCGGGGAAAAGCTTAATTCCACTGAGGAGTTCAGGAGTTTGGGTTGTATGCCAATCTACTGGGGAGTTACCCTAGGTTGGGGAGAAACAAAAATTTAACCGTTAACTGGTTGATTTTCAGGCTTCAAGACAACTTGCTGGGGAAACCTGGAGAAACTGGATAATTTCCGCTGTGGGTTGAAAGTTTCAGCTCCGCTGGGGATTGGTAGTTGGTAGTTTCAGCTCCGCTGGGGATCTGTAGTTCAAAGTTTTGGCTCCGCTGAGGGATCTTAATGACGTGTTGTAGAGATTGCTCATGTAATAGCCTAAAGACGTTTTCCTAATCTTTCTACCTGTCAGTGATTATTCTTTTTCATCCTGATTATTTGTAAACAGTAATTATGTTCAAATGCATATGTTCATTAATGAATCATTGGACGTTTTTGCAAATAAAACACAAGTGTAAAGAAAAAAGGCAAATAGTTTTCTGTACTTTGAAAGAGATATCTTTGTATTTAATTTGAATAAGTGTTTTGTACAAAGGAGACAGGCATCCATATTAAGAGGATGGTGTCATAAAAAATGAGAAAAATTTATACAAAGAAAGATGGCTAAGTGTAAAAATCCCATGGGGTTCCCATTCTGCTATAGCCTTCGTATCTCTGAATATCTTGTCCATTCGTTGCTTCGTCCGAAGATGATTGAATTGATCAGAAGCCTCAGAGTTTATATGTGAAGAGATTGTCCTTAAAGTGATCCGACGAGACATAGTCATACGCTTTAATTCCCTAACTTTTTCCTGGACTGCCCTTTCGGGTTTTCAGTCCACCGGGAAATCCTTTTTTGCCCAAGTTTCCCTTTCAGGTTTTCAACTTGTCGGGTGTTTAGATTTTTTGTTTTATCCCTAATTTTTGCCTGAACTGCCCTTTCAGGTTTTCAATTCACCGGAATGCCCTTGTTTTGCCTAGGTGTGTCAACCTAGCGGGTCTCTTATGCGTAGTATCTTTTGACTATGTCTGCGTTCGCAGGGTGCGGCAGATCATCGCCATCCATGGTGGTTAAAATCATTGCCCCACCAGAAAAGATGTTCTTAATCACAAATGGTCCTTCGTAGGTAGGAGTCCATTTGCCCCTAGGATCACTTTGTGGCAAGATGATGCGCTTGATCACAAGATCTCCAACTTGATATACTTGGCCCCTGATTTTCTTGTTGAAAGCTTTGATCATCCGTTTTTGATACGTCTGACCATTGCAAATAGCAGTAAGTCTCTTCTCATCAATTAAGTTTAACTGATCAAGCCGGGTTTGGATCCAATCGTCTTCACTCAAACCAGCATCTTTCGTGATTTTCAAGGAAGGAATCTGAACCTCGATAGGTAAAACAACTTCCATGCCATATACCAAGGAATATGGTGTTGCCCCAGTTGAAGTGCGAGCCGTGGTACAGTACCCGTGGAGAGCAAACGGTAGCATCTCATGCCAGTGTTTGTAGGTGACTGTCATCTTTTGTATGATCTTTTTGATATTTTTGTTCGCAGCTTCGACATCACCGTTCATCTTTGGCCGATAGGGAGATGAATTGTGATGTTGAATTTGGAACTGCTCGCACAAGGCGGTGATCATAGTGTTGTTAAGGTTCACACCGTTGTCAGTGATGATCCTTTCGGGGATACCGTACCGACAAATGAGATTCTGCTTGATGAAGCGGGCAACAACATTCTTTATAACGGATGCGAAGGAAGCTGCTTCGACCCATTTTGTGAAGTAATCAATGGCCACCAAAATGAAACGGTGTCCATTGGATGCCGTAGGCTTGATCTCTCCAGTCATGTCGATTCCCCACATAGCGAATGGCCAAGGAGCTGTTAAGACGTTGAGTGGAACTGGAGGTATATGTACCTTGTCTGCATAAATCTGACATTTGTGACAAGTTCTGGAATATTGATAGCAGTCAGCTTCCATGGTAGACCAGTAGTAGCCCGCCCTTAGGATCTTCTTAGCCATCGTATGCCCTCTAGAGTGAGTGCCAAAGGTACCCTTGTGCAGTTCAACCATGATCTGTTCCGCTTCAATCTTGTCTACACAACAGAGCAGAATGCAATCATGATTGCGCTTATATAGGATACCATTGCTCAGGAAGAACTTAGCTAAGAATCTCCTTAAGAACTTTTTGTCATTGACTGAAGCTCCTTCAGGATATTCTTGAGCCTCGAGATACCTTTTGACTTCGTGAAACCAAGGTCGGTCCACTACTTCTTCGGTATTAATCTCGTGACAATGTGCGGGTTCGTCCATCCGTTCAATGGTGATCTGGGGAGCCTCGTTGTCCCAATTAAGTTTAAACATGGATGACATTGTAGCTAGAGCATCTGCTAGATGATTTTCTTCTCGCGGGAAGTGCTCGAAGGTAATCTGCTCGAAATGTGATAACAATGTCAAGACATGTTCTTTGTAAGGGATGAGGTTGGGATGTTTAGTGTCCCACTCTCCTTTGATTTGACTGATAACTAAAGCTGAGTCCCCAAATACAATCAAATATTTGATTCCCAAGTCTATGGCAGCCTTGAGTCCAAAGAAGCAAGCTTTATACTCTGCCATGTTGTTGGTGCAGTTAAAGCAAAGTCTGGAGGTGAAAGGAGTATGGCAACCTTCTGGAGATATGAGCACGACACCGATACCATTGCCAAGTGCATTGGAAGCACCATCAAAGTACAGGGTCCATCGAGATCCTTGTTCAGGACCATCATATGGTCTGATATCTTCAATATTGTCCAACGTCATGATGTCTTCGTCAGGGAAGTCGAACTTCATGGATTGGTAATCTTCGACAGCTTGATGGGCCAGATGATCGGCTAGTACACTCCCCTTTATAGCTTTTTAGGTCGTGTGCTGTATATCATATTCTGTGAGGATCATTTTCCATCTAGCTATTCTTCCATACAAAGCAGGCTTCTCAAAGATGTACTTGATCAGATCCATCTTAGATATCAGCAAAGTGGTATGAGTCAACATGTACTGCCTTAGCCGGCAAGCAGCCCATACCAAAGCGCAACAAGTTTTCTCGAGCAGTGAATATCTTATTTCACAGTCGGTAAACTTTTTGCTAAGGTAATAAATGGCATGCTCTTTTTGGCCAGACTCGTCATCCTGCCCCAGTACGTACCCTATTGAATTCTCTAGGACGGTCATATACATGATTAGTGGTCTTCCCTCGACGGGTGGAATCAAGATAGGAGGCTCTAGCAAATACTCCTTGATTTTATCGAAAGAAACTTGCAAGTCATCATTCCATTTAACTACCTGATCTTTCTTCAATAGCTTGAAGATTGGTTCACAAGTAGATGTTAGGTGAGAAATGAACCTAGCAATGTAGTTCAAGCGTCCCAAGAAACCTCTGACCTCCTTCTCAGTGCGAGGAGCCGGCATTTCTTGTATAGCTTTGACCTTGGCAGGATCAACCTCGATGCCTTTGTTGCTGACAATGAAACCCAAGAGTTTACCGGATCGGACTCCGAACATACACTTGTTAGGGTTTAATCTGAGCTTGTACTCCTTCAACCTGACAAACAACTTTTGCAAGTGGTCGAGGTGTTCTTCTTCAGTTTGTGAACGGGCTATCATGTCATCTATGTAGACCTCTATCTCATGATGTATCATGTCATGAAACAAAGCTACCATGGCGTGCTGATAGGTTGCCCCAACATTCTTCAGTCCGAATGGCATCACTTTGTAGCAGAATGTACCCCACTATGTAACAAAAGTAGTTTTCTCCATATCTTCAGGTGCCATTTTGATCTGGTTGTAACCTGAAAATCCGTCCATGAAAGAAAATACCTTGTGCTGAGTTGTATTGTCAACCAAGATGTCAATGTGCGGAAGTGGAAAATCATCTTTAGGGATGGACCTGTTTAAGTCTCTATAATCTATGCACATTCTCACTTTGCCGTCTTTTTTCGGTACATGCACAATGTTAGCAACCCATTGTGGATAGGAAGTAACAGCAAGAAATCCAGCATTGAACTGCTTCATAACTTCTGCTTTGATCTTTTCTGACATGTCGGGCCTCATGCAGAAGACTTTTTGTTTAACTGGTGGACAATCTTCTCTTGTAGGGAGACGGTGTACCACAATGTCCGTATCAAGTCCCGGCATGTCTTCGTATGACCAGGCGAAAATCTCAACATATTCATGTAACAGCTGTATCAGGCGCTCCTTGACACTCGGCTTTAGGTTGGCACCCACTCTGATTTCCTTTTTGTCATCCTCAGTTCCCAAGTTGATTGTATCTAACAGCTCCTCATGAGGTAGAATAACCATTTATTCCTGTTGTAGCAGCCTAGCCAATTCTCCCGGTACCTCACAATCTTCCTCACCTTCGTATTCAGCATGGTAGACCAGATCTTCACAGTCACTGAAGGCCATAGCAGAATTGTTACCCATGGAATCCGGAATGGAAGGGTACCTGCATTTGTGAGTGTGGATGTGTGTAAGGGATAACCACCTTTAAACAAATAAAATGTAAAAAGAAAAACAATGAACACAAAAGTTTATATGTGAAAACGTCCATGATTCATTAAAATGGCATATGAAGATCAAAAATCAAACCCTTACAAATGGACCTATATGCCTCGGGTAAGGCACAAGGTTAAAAGTGTACGAATTGTTTGAGAATTATTATAAACCAACAGAAATGTTTGAAAGATAAATTACTGCGGTATGAAATTAATCGGAACAAAGTCTTTTGCCTCCCAATTGCACAGCCCTCCGTCAACAGTAGGGAAAATCTAGTCTTCCAAGCTGCCCTCTTCTTCACTGTCCTCTAGAGCATTGACTCCATGGTGACTGATTTTCACAGGTGGCCCTCCAGCACGGGCGCGGCGCATGGCCTTTTGAGCAGAAGAAGTGAACCCTAAGCCGAATTTATCTGATTTGTAAGGGAAGTCTGGAAGTTGCCCCCAGATTATGCTTCCTCCCTCTTCAACCACTGCTTTTGCATCCTTGAGAGATGACATCCGGGGAAGAGGTCCGGTAATCATAGGCACAAAAGCCACTGTTTTGGTTGCTGCAATCTCCTGAGCTACCTCTTCAAAATGCTGGAAGGGGGTTTCGATGAATTCACCATCCAATTCTACATAGCGGAAAGAATTTAGATGGCTTATCATGTATTCCTCTTTGCTGTGAACAATTATAATTTTCCTCTGGACAGGGTACTTGAGCATTTGATGCAGAGTAGAAGTGACGGCTCCAGCATTGTGGATCCAAGGTCTTCCTAACAAGCAAGAATAGGAAGGACGGATGTCCATCACATAGAATGTGGAGTTGAATGTTTCAGTTCCCACCTTAATCGGGATGTCCACCTCCCTGTGGACCATCCTCTTAGAACCATCAAAGGCTCTGACAATGATATTGTTGGGTTTCGGGGTTAGGCCTTCACAATCCAACCTATCCAAGGCCTTCTTCAGCAAGACGTTTAGAGACGAACCAGTGTCTACCAGTACGTGTGCCAGGGTTGTCCCTCTGCATTCCACCGAGACATGCAAAGCATCATTATGTTTTCTCCCTTTTGATGTTAAATCAGCATTGGAGAATCCTAGACCATTGTCAGCTGTTAAGCTAGCTACACATTCCTGGAACTGATCCGCGAAGGTTTCTTGTGGCACGTGGGTCGTCTTCAAGAATCTGATCAGAGCTTTAGCATGAGCTTCTGAACAAAGCAGCAGGGCCAACATAGAGATCTTTGAGGGGGTTTTCCCCAGTTGTTCCACAACATCATAATCGCTTTTCTTGATTATTTTCAAAATTTCCTCCATTTCTTTTTGAGAGGTTTCAGGGATGATCAACGACTGAGCCCTCGTCCTGACGGGCTCTTCTTGGATCCCTTTCCCTCGTACATCAGTAGCAGCAGAGGGGTTGACCATGGGGGTTACAACCTCTTCAATAATTGGAGTTCTCGCAGATATGTTGACTGGTGCAGGAGTAACTTTAGGAGCAGCTGAGGGTCCAAAGATTGCCTTTGGAGGGGCAATCTCTGGAGTGAAAATTCTTCCACTGCGGGTGATTTTGCTCGTTCCGACAATGTTTCCAATGTCAGAAGTCTCTTCATCAAAAATCTCTTCGGTTGATTCAATTTGCTTAATACAGTGGTAGTAGATTTATCCACCATAGTTCCACGGTATTGATTTGTCGGACTTGTACGGGACGGGCCCGGACATGGTTATCTTCAAAGGTGCGATCTTCGGAGTGGATGTAATCTTAACAGGTCTTTTGGAGACCTTGGAAAGATTGGCGAATATGGTTATTATTAAAACATCATTGACAGGAGTCGGTGTAACATGAGACTTCTCAAATAGGATTTCTTGATTATCAATTATGAAGATGTGAAAAACACAAGAAGGGGGGTTGAATTGTAAAACTTTAAATCAAATGCAGACAACACTGTATTTTTATCCTGGTTCGTTTGATCTCAAACTACTCCAGTCCACCCGTCAAGGTGATTTCGCCTCTCTCCAACGAGGTCTTAATCCACTATATTCAACTGAATACAACAACTACTTTAACAACTGTTAAAGCCTTCTTGAGTCTAACCACATACCGGTTTATCTCAAGGAAATTCTCTTACAGATAAATGAACAAAAGTGTGTTTGATGTTTTCTAATAAAACTATATATCACAACTGTGATAATACATAATATTAAGCTTAGAATGAACTAGACTGCTAATGCTATTGAGTAGGCGTGGTTGAATGCTTTAGCAATTTAAGTGAGAGAGTTTTCGTATGCGTGCGTGCGTAAAGAGTATTAGCCTTTTCTTTTCTCACACAATCTTGTTTAAATAGCCACGGAAGAGATACGTTGGTTGTCCATAAATCCATTTCAATGCTAATAACGTTCTTTCCTTTTTGAGAAGATCTTTGTCTTGGAATAAAGTCATTGGTAATAAATCTGTCTTGAATGCTTAGTAACGTTGACACTTCAGAGTCTTCTCTGCTATTGATAATCAGATTGTTCTTTGCTTTATGCTGACGCTTCTGAGTGCTGATGACTTGGTTAGGATCTTGATCAGAGTCAGAGTATTTTATGCGCAGATTCTGTTCATCAGGCTTCAGCGTATAGCACATGTTATTTGATCTTCTGATGCTGACATATCTTCTGATGCTGATGTTGATACTGATATTCTGATGCTGATTCCATCAGAGTTTCTGTAAATACACAACATAATTTTAAGTAACACATATGTCTTATATAAATCTTACAATTTATTTAATCTTGTATTTTGTTATCATCAAAACTATAACTGAGGGTTGTAGAATAAAACTATGTTCTAACAATCTCCCCCTTTTTGATGATGACAAAAACCGGATTTTTTCAATTAAAATTAAAGAATAAAAGGTATCAGAGATTAAGGATAGAGAGGAAAAGGTACCAGAGATAAACAAATAACGAATAAAAGGTATCAGAGATAAGAAGATAAGGAATAAAAGAAATCAGAGCAACGAAGAGAAAAAATCCCCCTGAGTTGATTACTTCCCTTTAATTCCATGAGACCTTGAGCATAAGAAATTTACTTTATCAGAGTTCATCAGATTCATCAGATTCTTGTACCTGTAAGCTTTTCAGAAAAAAGAGATTCAAATAGATCAGAATGTTAGAATGTTTGAGACTTATGTCTCAGTAATCCGTTATTGAAAAATATCATTCTTTCTCCCCCTTTTTGTCAGTTATCAAAAAGCACAAATAATCAGAGTTAAAATGATCAGAGCTAAAAAAGCGTTTGTATTAAAAACAGAAGCAATGATAAGTTCAGAACACGTAAAATATTACAGACAAACATGTAAAGAAAACAAGGAAAACACAAGAAAAATCTAAGAGGAAGGTGGAAGACGTGTGAACAGAGCTTCCAACATGCTCTTGATTTGATTGTTGGTTTCCTGTTGCTGAGATACCATGTTTGCTATAGCATCAATTTTGATGTCCTGCTTATCCATTCTTTCATTCATCAGCATATCAGATCTTTGCAAGTCCTCCAGAGTCTGCCTGTCAAGAGAGGAAGCTTGAGGATCTTCAGAAACAGGGTGCTTCTCAGAGCTTTCTCTAATATCTTCTTCTTGAACCTGTTCTTCAGCTGGAATCATCTGTTCTTCTGTCTCTGGTTGACGATATTCAGACCAAGGAGCATTGTCCAGCGGGAGTACTTCTTCTTTAAGCAGCTTGCTCAGAACTGGACCTTCCATTTCCTTCATCAGATTGCTGAAGTTCTGTTGAGCCTGTCCATAGCTCTGGTCTTGCAACTTAAAGGTTTCAGCGCATACCCATCTTCTGAATTTTGTCCAGAGGAGGTCTGATACAGCAGGATCAACCAGTTCCAAACTTGTTTGTTTCAGAGAAGTGATCCACTTCTGTATATCTGTTTCAAAGTTCAATATGCTGGAACCAACATCTGGATGTTTTGGTTTAGGGATAGCAGTTTTGTGGTTGATTGCAGCAAGGCGTTCAAAGACTGTTAGATCAGTGACAGTCTTGCTGTGGTCTTCTGACTTGGCTTTTGGTGAGGGAGTGGGAGAGTCAGGAATTATGATTGGACTTGATGGGGTATTTGGTGGAGTTATTTCTGGTGAAGAGGGAAGTTGAGGAATATTCACAGTGGTGCCACAGGGCAATTGAATGGCCAAAGGTTGTGGTTCAGGGGATTCAGAGTGTTGAGCCTCAGAGGTTTGAGTCTCAGGTTGTGGAGATTGTTCATGTTGAGGAGAGGGTGGATTAATATCTGGTTGAGGAGATGAAGGTAGTGGGATTTCTGGTTCTAGAGAGAGTGGAATTTCTGGTATTGGTGAGAGGGGAGTTTCTGTGTTTGGATTTGGATTTTTTGTTTCGGGAACGGAAGTGTGTTGGTCTATATCAGAAAGAACTTGTTCAAGTTCTTATTCTGGTATGGTTTTAGTATTTGGATTTTGTGGTTGGGAGCGAGATCTTCTGAGGGTTAATGATTCAGAAGGGTCAAAGTCTAAGTCAAAATCATCGAAAGTTTGAGGTGTTGGGTTTTCAGATGGAGTTGGAATTGGAATTGGAATAAATGTTGATATAGCAGTTGAATCTAAAACAGTTATAGAAACATGATTACCTCTCTTCTTGGGAGTCTGTTGAGATGATCCTTCTGCAACAGCTTTTCTTTTCTTTGTCTTCTTCAGAACAACCTCTGGAGCCTTCTGTTGAAGATCTTGAATATTCAGATTTGGTGTTGTACCATCAGCTTTGCACGCATCCATATATCTCAGAATGATTTATGGCTTAGAGTCAATTTCTGAGAACAGAGGGAAGTTGTCCAGAGGGACTCTTCTACTGGAGATTTCAGCAAAAGGAGTGACGCTGGGCTCCTTCTTAATGTTCTCTATCAACTTCATTTTCTTCAGATTTTTGGCATTCAGCTGCTTGCCAACAGAAGGTTCCAGAGTGCTGATTTCTTGTGCCTCTTGCAGATGATCAATCAGCCTATTCTCTGTAAGAATATCTGATATCAGTCTTCCCAAGGGTATCCAATCCCTTTTTGTTCGCTCTTCTTCTCTTGTTTCTTTGACACTTGTTCTGAGATGGTTGAACAGAAGATGAGCTAGATTAATCTTGACCTTCTGAGAGATAAAATAGATCAGAAACTGCTGATCAATGTTTATGTAATCAGGAGAGCGGGTAGGCTTCCTGTGGTTAAAACAACCCAGAATGATATTGGCCCAAATTCTGTGCTTGTCCTTCAAATCCCTTATCTTGCTGGAGGGAAGCCCTAACGTGAAAATTTCCCTTGCAATTAGGGCAACATCTGCACACCTTTCTGCCATATCAATGCAACAAATACCACCACCATTGTACCCTATGAGTCTTGCAATCAGGTCTTCAGTGATAACAATCTTCTTCCCCATGATATATGATGTAACTTGATGATTTGAAGAAGAAGCGTGAATCCAAAATTCCTTTACCAGAATAGGAAATGTTGGACCCACCAGCCTGTCAAAATACTTTTCCCAACCTTAAGCTTTAACCTCTTCAGATAAATCAAAACCATTCTCCTTAAGACTGTTGAAATCCACTATTAATTCTGACAGAACTTCAAGATTCTTGATTGGAGTGAGAAGCGTTCTGAAAGGTACTTCATATTGTTCAGATGAAGCAATTTTCTGGGAACCTGAAGAAAGAATGCTGGAAGAAGCCATGTTCACACGAGGTTTTTTGTGAAAAAGATTGAAAGGTTTTCTTGAGAAAGAAGAACACTGAAAACAGAAATATTGAGAGAAAACGAAAGTGAAGGTAAAAAGTGTAAATGGTGTGAAGTGTTTAAATAGATTTCTAAAAAGGTTTTGAAAACATAAACGTTTAAGAGAGAGAAATAAATAATGATTATTAGCATTTAATGATAGCTGATTTTAGGGGATTCAGAAAGATATTTGGAACGGTTACCCATGACATGTGTCTCAATGCATCCAATCAGCGCTTTGCCTTTTCAGAAACGTGAACGCGTGTTCAGCCTCAGAAAATAGCTGATGACTGGATGACACTTGTTTGCTTGAGTGAACAACACTTCTATCCTTGAACTGAAGCACTCAGATCTTCATGGATAGACTCTGATACAATCTTCATTTCTAAAGTTCTGAAAGAAGATTGATCAGTAGTTCACAGAAAATAAACAAAATTCTGAAGGTTAATTTATAAAGTTAAAACAATTTTATTCTAGAGAGAGCTTCATGCTGAGATGTTTCAGAATGAAGTTGAACCTATCTTCAGAAAGTGGTTTTGTGAAAATATCAGCCCATTGATGGTCTGTGTTAATAAATTTTAAATTTAAAATCTCTTTCTGAATATAGTCCCTAATAAAATGATGTTTTATTTCTATATGCTTAGCCCTAGAATGTAAAATTGGATTTCTACTTAAGCAAATAGCAAAAGTATTGTCACAGAAGATAGGAATGTTACTCTCAAATATCTGGAAGTCCTCAAGTTGACTTTTCATCCAGAGCATTTGTGTGCTGCATCCAGCTGCTGCTATGTATTCAGCTTCTGCTGTTGATAGAGCAATTGTGGATTGTCTTTTGCTGGACCATGAGATTAGATTTTCTCCCAGAAACTGGCAGCTTCCAGAAGTGCTTTTACGTTCTACTCTGTCTCCAGCAAAATCAGCATCACAGTATCCTACTAAGCTGTAATCACTTGATTTTCTATAAAACAAACCCAGATTAGTAGTACCTTTCAGATACTTGAAAATTCGCTTAACTGTTGTTAAGTGAGATTCTCTAGGATCTGATTGGAATCTAGCACAAATGCATACAGTGAATAAAATATCAGGTCTTGAAGCTGTCAGATAAAGAAGAGAACCAATCATACCTCTGTAGACCTTCTGTTCTACCTTTTTGCTTACCTCTTCTCTTTCCAGAATGCACGTGGGATGCATTGGAATCTTTAATGGCTTACATTCTGAGAGATCAAATTTCTTCAGAAGTTCTCTGACATATTTGCTCTGATGAATGTAAGTTCCTTCTGGGGTTTGATTGATCTGAATGCCCAAAAAGAATTTCAGTTCCCCCATTAGGCTCATCTCAAATTCTGCCTGCATACACTTAGCAAACTTTCTTCCCAGAGAAGGTTTAGTAGATCCAAAAATGATATCATCAACATAAATCTGACATACTAAAATGTCATTCTTAACTGTCTTACAGAATAAGGTTGTGTCCACTTTCCCTCTGGTGAATTCCTTTTCTAACAGGAAGTTACTCAGTCTTTCATACCAAGCTCTGGGAGCTTGTTTCAGACCATACAGTGACTTCTTTAGTTTGAAAACATATTTTTGATTTTTTGAACTTTCAAAACCAGGGGGTTGGTTCACATATACCTCTTCTTCTATATAGCCATTTAAGAATTCACTTTTAACATCCATCTGATACATAGTGATGCCTTTATTTACAACAAATGAAATTAAAAGTCTGATAGATTCTAACCAGGCGACTGGAGCAAAGGTTTCTGTATAGTCTATCCCCTCTTGCTGACTATAACCTTGTGCTACCAATCATGCTTTGTTTCTGATGACTTCACCTTGTTCATTCAGTTTGTTTCTGAACACCCATTTTGTTCCAATGACGTTGAATCCTTTTGGTTTAGGAACCAGATCCCATACGTCATTTCTTGTGAATTGGTTCAGCTCTTCTTGCATTGCTAGAATCCAGTCATTGTCCAGAAGTGCTTCATCAATTGTTGATGGTTCAATTAGAGAAACAAGTCCTATGAGGGATTCTTCAGAGTTTCTGAAGCTAGATCTTGTTCTGATTGGATCTTCCTTTCTTCCTAAGATTGTTTCTTCTGGGTGATCTAAGCTGCTTCTGGATAGTCTTTTATGAAGTTGATCAACAGAAGGTGCTGGATTGCTTGCAGTGCCTCTTTCTGATGTTGAGGGAGTGTCTCTGTTGAGAGCTTCTGATGACTTGTCTTCAGTACCTGTGAATTCAACTTCCATACCTGCAAGTAATTCATTCTGCTTTGACTTTGGAGAGTCAAACTTATCATCAAAATGAACACTGATTGATTCTTCCACAATCTGTGTTTCTGTATTGTATACTCTGTACCCTCTTGAGCATTCAGAGTGTCCTAACATAATACACTTTTGTGCTTTAGAGTCAAACTTGTTCAAATAATTTTTTGTATTCAAAATAAAGCAAGTACATCCAAATGGATGAAAATAAGAAATGTTGGGCTTTCTGTTCTTCCACAATTCATATGGAGTCTTTTCCAAAATAGGTCTTATGGAGATTCTATTCTGAATGTAACACGCTGTGTTTATTGCCTCTGCCCAGAAGATCTTAGCAACGTTAGTCTCATTGATCATGGTTCTGGCCATTTCTTACAATGTTCTGTTCTTTCGTTCTACAACTCCATTTTACTGGGGAGTTCTAGGACAAGAGAAATCATGCAAAATGCCTTTGTCATTAAAAAATGATTCAAAATCTTTGTTTTCAAACTCTCCACCATGATCACTCCTGACTTTTACGATTCTAAGATCCTTTTCATTCTGAACTTGGTTGCAGAAGGTGACAAACACAGAGTGTGACTCGTCCTTGTGTCTTAAGAACTTTACCCATGTCCATCTGCTATAGTCATCTACGATTACTAACCCATACTTCTTGCCACTGATTGAAGCAGTTTTAACTGGTCTAAATAAGTAAATATGCAGAAGTTCTAATGGCTTAGAGGTGGAAACAACGTTTTTAGATTTGAAAGCTGGTTTTGCAAACTTGCCTTTCTGACATGCTTCACACAGAGCATCTGAATTGAACTTCAGGTTAGGAAGTCCTCTGACCAGATTGAGTTTGTTAATCTGAGATATTCTTCTCATACTAACATGTCCCAATCTTCTGTGCCAGATCCATTGCTCGTTATTAACAGACAGAAGACACTTTACATTCTGACTTTTCAGTTCAGAAAGTTTGATTTTATAAATGTTGTTTCTCCTCTTTCCATTAAATAGGATAGTCCCATCTTTCTGACTAACAGCTTTGCATGAATTTTGATTAAAGATTATATCATAACCGTTATCACTTAATTGACTTATGGATAACAGGTTATGCATTAATCCATCTACTAATAAAACATTACTTATAGAGGGAAGATTTCCATTACCTACTGTTCCAGAGCTAATGATCTTTCCCCTCTGATTGCCTCCAAAGCCTACGTGGCCTCCAGGCTTAAGTTCCAGGCTTTGGAACATATGTCTTCTTCCCGTCATGTGTCGTGAGCAGCCAGAGTCCAGGTACCATGACTGGTGTTTCTGCTTTGCTGCTAAAGATATCTGCCACATGTATTATTTTATCCTTAGGTACCCATATTTTCTTGGGTCCTGATTTGTTAGTTTTACCAAAACTTTGGTTGAATTTTGGTTTGACAGAATAATTACTACTTGTGTATTTGATGTCATCTGTGTGCCCATATACAAAGTGTGAATCAAGTGAAGTGCGTTTTATAACTAAATCCATGGCATTCTTTGGTGTTGGTACCTTACCTTGGTATCCTATTCCTTTTCTGCAATTTCTGCTAACTCCATAGATCATTGAAGCCATTTTGCTTCTATATTTGTTTTTAGCTAGAAACTTCTGAAAGCTGTGATCATACTCTTTGATGATCTCATCAGCACTGCTGGGAGTTTCAGGAATTGTTTCATTCTGAGAGTTTTGCAATAGATTTTCTAATTTTGAAACTTTATCTTTCAACTCAGAATTCTCCAATTTGAGACTCTCAATTTTATCAGAGTCAGAAGCAAGATTCCTTTTCAGGTTTCTGAATTTGACTCTGATCTGCTGATATCTTTCCAGAATTTCATTAAGGCTTTCAGCTAGTTCAGCCTTAGTAAAGTTTATAGCAAAGTCAAGAAATACCTTTTCTGTATCTGATTCAGAGTCTGACTCAGAAGCTTCACTGTCTTCTGTTATGTTTTCCATGAGAGCTATGTTTGCTCTCTCATCATCTGATTCTGAGTCAGCTTCGGATGTGTCAGAATCATCCCATGTAGCCATGAGACTTTTCTTCTTTTCCTTGCCAAATTTCTTTTTGGGCTTCTCCTTCTAAAGCTCTGGGCATTCACTTTTGTAGTGTCCTTGCTCGTTACATTCATAGAAGATGATGTCCTTGTTGTTTGGCTTTCTGCTTCCTGAAGAGCCTTCAGATCTTCTGTGTCCAGAGGAGGATTCTGACCTTCTCTATCTGGAGGAGGATTCATTCTGATTCTCTGATCTTCTGGGATTCCTGAACTTCCTCTGCCTCTGCTTCCACAGTTGGTTCACCCTTCTGGAGAGGAGAGACAATTCATCTTCTTCTGATGAGGACCCATCAGAGGTTTCTTCTACATCCTGTAAAACTTTGGAGTCAGATTTTCTGTTAGATTTTAAAGCTAATGGCTTACCTTGCTTTTGAGGTTCATCTGCTTCTAGCTCTATCTCGTGACTTCTGAGGGAGCTGACAAGTTCCTCCAGAGAGATTTTGTTGAGATCCTTGGCTAGATTAAGTGTTGTGACCATTGGCCTCCACTGTTTTGGCAAGCTTCTGATGAACTTCTTAACATGATCAGCAGTAGAATACCCTTTGTCCAGAACTTTGAGACCAGCAACCAGAATTTGAAATCTTGAGAACATCGTTTCTATTGATTCACTTTCTTCCATCTTGAATGCCTCGTACTTCTGAATGAGCACAAGAGCTTTGGTTTCTTTGACTTGAATGTTGTCTTCATGCGTCATTCTCAGAGAGTCAAACATATTCTTTGCAGTGTCTCTGTTCGATATCTTTTCATATTCAGAATAAGAGATGACGCTGAGAAGAATTGTTCTGGCCTTGTGGTGATTTCTGAAATCACGCTTTTGCTGATCAGACATTGCCTTCCTGTCAATCTTCTGACCACTTCCATCCACTGGGTGCGTGTATCCATCAGTCACCATGTCCCACAGATCAGCATCATGGGCCAGAAAGAAGCTTTCAATTATGTCTTTCCAGTAGTCAAAGTTCTCTCCATCAAAGACTGGAGGTTTACCGCTGAATCTGTCTCTTTCTTCATTGTTGTCATTGTTGATGTTTTGATGTGGTCCTGCCATTGTGTTTTTCTAACGCTGGATCTTGTACTGACACGGTTAAGTGTTATAAGCTCAAAACCAGGCGCTCTGATGCCAATTGAAGATGTGAAAAACACAAGAAGGGGGGTTGAATTGTAAAACTTTAAATCAAATGCAGACAACACTATATTTTTATCCTGGTTCGTTTGATCTCAAACTACTCCAGTCCACCTGTCAAGGTGATTTCGCCTCTCTCCAACGAGGTCTTAATCCACTATATTCAAATGAATACAACAACTACTTTAACAACTGTTAAAGCCTTCTTGAGTCTAACCACCGACCGGTTTATCTCAAGGAAATTCTCTTACAGATAAATGAACAAAAGTATGTTTGATGTTTTCTAATAAAACTATATATCACAACTGTGATAATACACAATATTAAGCTTAGAATGAACTAGACTGCTAATGCTATTGAGTAGGTATGGTTGAAAGCTTTAGCAATTTGAGTGAGAGAGTTTTCATATGCGTGCGTGCGTGAAGAGTATTAGCCTTTTCTTTTCTCACACAGTCTTGTTTAAATAGCCACGGAAGAGATACATTGGTTGTCCATAAATCCATTTCAATGCTAATAACGTTCTTTCCTTTTTGAGAAGATCTTTGTCTTGAAATAAAGCCGTTGGTAATAAATCTGTCTTGAATGCTTAGTAACGTTGACACCTCAGAGTCTTCTCTGCTATTGATAATCAGATTGTTCTTTGCTTTATGCTGACGCTTCTGAGTGCTGATGACTTGGTTAGGATCTTGATCAGAGTCAGAGTATTTTATGCGCAAATTCTGTTCATCAGGCTTCAGCGTATAGCACATGTTATTTGATCTTATGATGCTGACATATCTTCTGATGCTGATGTTGATACTGATATTCTGATGTTGATTCCATCAGAGTTTCTGTAAATACACAACATAATTTTAAGTAGCACATATGTCTTATATAAATCTTACAATTTATTTAATCTTGTATTTTGTTATCATCAAAACTCTAACTGAGGGTTATAGAATCAAACTATGTTCTAACAAATTAGGCGTTGGATGCCTATCTTCAACAATGGACAATTGGTTGGTAAGGATGAACAAAGGCAACAATCTTCTTCACAACCTGGGAAAATCCCAGCCTTCAGTAAATTCAACTTGATTATCGGTAGCGGAGTTATCAAATCATTAACAGTAGCAACAAAAAGATCTTCTTCAACAACATGGGTATTGTTGCCATGCCTTGGCATTGGAGCAGAGATTACATTCGGCTTTTCAGGGGCGTCGAATTCAACTTCTTTAGCGTCTATCAAATCCTGAATCTTATTCTTCAGGGCCCAACAATTGTTGGTGTCGTGCCCTATACTCCCTGAATGATAAGCAAACTTGGCATTAAAATGGTAGTAAGGAGAAGTTGTATTCGGATTCTTCGGGGCCTCTTTCATACTGGCAAGGTTTAACTTCAAGAAATGGGGTAGAACTTGAGCAGGAGTCATGTTTATCTGGGTGAATTGCCGTACAGGCCTTTCCACCCTTTGCTGATTGTTTCTAGACTGATCATTCCTTGGCTGATTGTTTCTGGGCTGATCTGATACAGATTTCTGAATCATAACGGCCCCCACCGCTGGCCGGCGCTCAACTCTTCCTTGACCTCTTTGAGAGTAGACAGCTGATACTTCTTTCTTTGCTGGAAAAGGCTTTTTGATGGCAGCAGAAGCAGATGCATCTTTTTGAATTTTCCCGCTCTTGATTCCGGCTTCAACTCTCTCACCAGTTAGAATCAACTCAGTGAACCCCGCAGAAGAGCTTCCTATCAAGTGATTAAAGAAAGGCCCGGATAGAGTTCCCAAGAACATATCTACTAGCTCCCTCTCAGATAGAGGTGGTTGTACTCGTCCCGCCAAGTCTCTCCATTTCCGGGCATACTCTTTGAAACCTTCATTGGAGACCATGCCCATACTTTGTAATTGAGTACGGGTTGGTGCTAAGTCTGCATTGTATTGATACTGCTTGTAAAAGGCGGCTGCCAAATCCTCCCAATTGTGCACATCAAACCTCTCTAACTGGTAGAACCAATATAACTGCGTCCCCGACAAACTGTCTTGGAAGAAGTGGACCCACAAGTCTTTGTCAGAAGAATGTGGTTGGATTTTCCTGACATAAGATCGTAGGTGCATCTTTGGGCAAGACACCCCATCGTACTTAGCAAATAGAGGCACTTTAAATTTAGGAGGGATTACAATTCCAGCCACCAACCCTAAATCTTTGAAGTCCAGCCCAGGCACTCTCTGTATCTCCATGGCAGCTAGACGTTCTTCCAAGTTCTTGTATTTGTCATCGGCTGGAGGGTACTGCTCTTCAGAATAGTCTTCATCCTCTTCTTCCTCAGAATCAGATGGCACTGTAGTTTCTTTTCCCTTTCTTACCCCTTCATCATATGTTGAGGGGAAATCCAAAGTCCGTCTGACTTGTCCTTCAAATCTTCTGCCTAAGATAGCCACACCAGCTCTCTTCTTCTTCTTTTTCTCTTTTTCCTTCTCCAGCAAAGTCTTGAGCTCATCCTGCCCCTTGGCCAAGGTCAAGAGTAGCTGCTGAAATTGTGCATTCTGAGCTTGCAAGTCTTTAACCGTTTGTTCAAGATCCATGTTGCTGAAATAAACAACAGAGGGATGAGGAAACTTGGTGTAAAGACCTGCTTATGCATATGATGAATGAAGATGCGATATGCAAATGATTTCAAGGAAATTTAAAAGATTTAAATTTTCCCAAACCAAAAAGAATGCACTTCATATTAAATAAAACCAAGTTTGAATACGTCATGCCTCCTCGGGCTTACAAAGAAAGAAATTAGAATACAGCAAAATTCTCAAGACAAAAAGACCGAACGCATCCTTTTTGGAGCAATGTAAGTATTCAGATTCTTCTCTTCATGAAGCAGCTTGGTGAGCTCCAGAACCTTCTTCTCACTGGCGTAGTACTGGGTTTCAAAGGTGTCTCACTCTTCCTTCAACTGAATCCAGGATTTCTGCAGGTCTTCGAGAGAGGTAGGCATGTTTGGATGAAGAACGGTGTACGTGATGTCTCCTTCAATAATAGGCTCAATGATGACAGGAAGGATAGAAGGGTAAGGCATTAAGAGACTCTGGGCACGAGCCCGTACCCACTTAAGGTAAGGCTCGAGAGGGATAGAGTTTTTATGTCCCAAAGTTCTACTGTCCACTTTGTTCACCATTCCCCAAGCACGTGTAAACCTCTGGCGGTAACCTTGGTCTTCTTTGTCGTAGTCAAAAACCAGACCTCGGACGAGCATCTCACGAGGGCCGTCCCTTCAGGCATACCCAAACTGCCGAAGAGCTAAACACGGGTTGTAGGTGATACCTCCCCTAATACCTAGCAGAGGTACATTAGGGAACTCACCACAGCGGTCGATGATAGAGATATCTTCCAAGGATCTTGAGCACTAACGGATATCAGAGTGGGTGAGAGACATCATCCTTTAAGACCAAGTCAATCTTTGCTCGTTCTTCAATGCTGACTGAGGCAGATGTGAAATGAACCACTTAGCGAGTAGGGGTATACAACACAAAATGGTACCTCTTTTCTTCATGGTACGGGTATGAAGACAATGCAACATATCTCCTAGCAAGGTGGGTATAGGATTGCGAGAGAGAAAGACTTTGATGGCATTAACGTCTATGAATTGGTCCGAGTTACGAAACAAAACCAAACCATAAATAAGGAGAGCTAGCACTTCTTCGAAAGCTTGGAAATCCATGTCATCCCAGAATGAACGAGCTTTTTCTAACAGAAACTTAGCTAAAAATCCTTTAACCCCACTTCTTGTCTCCCAATTAGCTGTGACGTCGGCCCTCTTCATATGTAAAGCTTCGGTGATGACTTCAGGTTTTGGAATCCCTTCTAGACCGGTGAACGGTATCTGATTAAGCACGGGCACCCCTAAGAGCAGAGAGAACTCTTCCAATGTTGGTACCAACTGATAGTCTGGAAAAGTGAAACAATGATGTACGGGATCAAAGAATTGGAACAGTACACACATCATCTCTTCTTGGAAGTTGGATGTAGCCAAACTGAGAAGTCGACCATACTTCTTGGTAAAAGGAGAATCCCCGGGCACTCTTGAGGCTAGCTCTTGAAGTTGAGGATGTGCTTTTACAAAGCTGATTTAGATGGTGTTTCTTCGGAGAGGATTCATTTCCTACAAAACAAAAACAAAGATAAATTTCTAAATCCTTGAAATGGTTAGTGAGCATGCATATGATATTGATGATGTTTATGATGTTTATGTACAAGCAAACATATATACACACAACACACAGATCCCTATGTTTCAGGCTTGCATGAGTTTGTAGGTAAGTACCCTCTTGAAGTTTTAGTTGGCTCAACCTGTCTTAAAAATAATGATCGGGTTCTAAAGGATCTCAATATCACCGACCTTTCTTTTAGGCATTGTCTCAACACAATCAATCTTTTCTTGCGGCCGAGATATCCCAAAAGTCTAGCCTCAATGAGTGTAGTATCGAGTGTCAACCAATTTTCAACTTTACACCTAAACCGGTTACCTCACTACGTCCTAATGGCCAAGTTTGTTCAATTAGGGTTCTAAGGTTAATTAGTGCTTCACGACGCCACTCAGCGGCCCCGTATTCTCCTCGATTCACCACGAGGGATACCGGTACCGACAAATGCGTCACACTAATATAACCATTATTTCAACCATATCGGTCTACGCCATACAGTCTCCACAATCTATTGCTATTTACCTAAAAAGGTGCCCCAAATCCGGGTAGAGGATTCAAACCCAAACAATAGAACCAAAAGATAAAGCATACAAGTCAAGCAAGATAAGCATGTAAAGGTGATCTAAAACCCTAAGGTAACCCTACTTTTTTTACAAGTCCCCAGCAGAGTCGCCAGTTCTGTGATACGGTGGGAGAACTGACTAGATGTTTTGCGTTTCGATTGCACTTGTGCAGTTAGCAAGAGTCGCCACCGACTTTTCTTTTATCCAAAAGGAAAGGTAAAAAGCACAGGAAAGACCTTTCGAGAATTTTCTCGGGTTTGGGGGGTAGATTATGAAAAGGGAAGGTGCTAGAACCCTTTTCATCCATGGTTTTCCATGGGTTCTTAGTTACTCGTTTAGATCACTTGATTTTGTTTGATTATGTGCTTGTGCTATGGGTTTTGAAAGTATTTTGGAAAGTTTCTTTGTAATGGTTCTCGTCTCTATAAGAACATATACAAAGTTTTGTTTCGAAAAATAGTTCAAAGAGGTGTTTGTGAATCGTGTTTCGAAAGGTGTTTTTGAAAAGAGGTTTTGCAATGGTTCTCGTCTCTATGAGAACGTATACAAAATGTTTTGTATTTTGAAATGGAGGTGTAAGTGTAAAAGTTTTTGTCGTGAGCAAACGAGTAACTAAGAGCGAATCTATCTACTCGAAAGGTCTTAAGTTGTTCTTTTCTTCTTCCTTTTAATGGTGCTATCTTACCATTGATTTGGTAAGAAGCCCCACCATTGGAGGTGAATGGACAGGCGCGGGTCAATTTTACAATCATTGAAAGCAACTTGTGAGACGCTCTAGCAATTTTTGTAAGGGACGAGATCGTTTTAATCGAAGGCAACATCGAGGGTCATCGAGGGTCTATGGTCTTTGTTTATCGAAGGGTCATTGCTAGAGTGTCTCATATTAGAGGGACATGATTGTATTTCCTAGGCAACGAGTGAGGTTACCCTAGAGGTGCGTGTGTGAGAAGTGTGTTGGTTTCAAGTTATTTATTCTTGGATTAGGTCATCTAGTGATTGATTTTTGAATCTTTCCATACACGCCTAGTTACTATACAGTATATAGAAAGCAATAAATTGCGGGAATTGAAATTCTAAACTATTATAGAATGTTCGGGAATGGGAGTACAATTGTTACAAATGGGGATGAATCAAATAAAAATAGCAATGTCCAAATATCAAATAATACAACCAAATAGAATTGTTGTGCGATTTAATACAAAGCTATGACAATTTATGAAATAAAATCAACAAAGTATGAAATGTATGTATTTACTTGAAAATAGAGAAATAAAATCTATTCTAAAAAAGAAATGATTCAAATAAAAAAATCTTTATTATTATTATTTGTATTCTTATTAAATATGTAAGTAAAGAAAGAAACTAAACTAATTTATTGATTTTTTGATATTTTATTAAATGTGAACTAACTTAAAGAAAGAAAATAAGCTAAGTTATTTCTTTTTCTTGGTGTTTTGTTAAATGTAAGAAAATTAATAAAAAAAAGTTTTTCATAAAAAAGAGAAAATGGTAAAAGAAAACTAATCACTAAAAAACTAAATTAATTTAATAAAATGAAGTTTTAAAATTCATTAGTATATTATTAACAAAAAAAAGAAATAAAAGAAATAAAATTAAATTAAAAAAACAATAAGTGAAAATGGGCTTAAGGGATTGTGATGGTATTAGGCCCAAGGAATTATTGTTATCTTGCTAAAACGAAATAAGGCATAAGGGGGGTGGGTTACTAGCAAACGCGTACGGGCCTGAGAAGGGTATGTGACAAAAACCGGCCCAATGTCTAAAACTCTTGTTTAATGTTTTTGATTAGGGGAAACAAAGATTACGGTTTGTGGTTCCCCTTTCACAGCGGCGCCGTTCGTTATCTCTCTTCCAATCTCGTTCATCTTTCCATCTAAACGTCTCTATTCTCTTCCTAATTTCATGAATAAAACGCCCCTTGGCCCTTTTGATTCAACCTGATTTGCGCTTTTTCTGGAAACCCTAGGTTCTGAAATGGATTTGTCTAAAAAGTTTGGACTTTGTTTTGATCCGATCTTCCTCTCACCGTCCGTTACCAGAGCTCTCTTTCTCTCATCTCCTAATGATTTTCAGTGGTTTTGCTTCTTGAAAGAGGTTAAGTTCTGTCTTTGTTGCTTTAAACGATTTTTGTTGTTGTTTTGTATTTTTCATGTTTTTTATGTTAATCTACTGGCTATTCAATTGAGATGCAGTAAATAGTTTGAAGAAGCCATACCTGCTTAGGGCTTTTTTGTGAAGTGGACGGGGACAGTGAGATCGAGGGAAATGCTCCTTGGTGGCGGACTTGGCGAGGGAGAAGAAATGAGGATTGCAAACCTTGCTTTTCTGGCTTGGATCCCTTTTTGACAGGTAATAGCTTTCGTTGTTTTGATGATGATCTTGACTTGATGATGATTGCTGGGACTTCTGGATTTTGGTTTTCTGATATTGAGATGGTTTATCATTTTTGTTTTTTTGAATGTTCTTGAAGTGGTTTTGACAGTTTGCAGGTTTGTTTGAAAATGGTTTTTGTATGTTTTGGATTTGTTGACAGTCTTGAATGTTGGTTATGTTTTGACAGTATTGAAGGTTGTGGAAACTTGGAGGTTTTTGATGGTTTTTAGGCTTTAGACTTGAGGATGGTTGTTATTTTCTTGGTTTGTGATAAGGCTTGGGATATTGGTTTGAAATGTTGCAGTTTGCAGGCCTTGTGAGTTTTTGAAAATGGTTTGAGATTTTTCTGGAGTTTTGACAGTTTGGTTGTTTTTGATTTTTGACAGTTTTGTTCTGAGTTTGATAAAAAATGTTCCCTCTTAAGCTTGAGCTTTGTCTACTGTTATATTCATGAGGTTTCTTGTTTGATAGCTTATTCAAAATGGTGGGAAAGCCACCAAATTTTGAATACTTTGGGCATGTTCTCCTTATGCTCCTTTCCTTGCAGTTTTATTTTCTAGCAATTCTGGTGCAATTGTGACAGCAGGGCAGTATTCCTAGGTGACTTCTTTCCTCTCTCTCTTAATGACCCTAAGCCAAATGCTTTTTCTGAAAAGTTCGCAATTTATTTGGAAAATGATGATTATGGCTTATTGAACAAGCCTCTTGCTTGTTGACTTAGTTTATCATATGTTATATTTTCTTTTTGCTGATGCTGTTTGTTTGCTACTGCTATGCTGCCTCATTCTTGCTGTTTGTACTTTGTCCAATTTGATGCATTGTTTGGACAACCTAGTTATTTGTTGCCTAGCTTGGGTTTTGTTTTGGCCAAGCTGCTGTTTACTTTTGGACAATTTGCACTGCTTGTTGGCCCTGTTTTGTGCCTTGTTTGGACAGCCTAGTTATTTGTTTGTTTGATGATGCGCTGTAAATTTTGTCTGGACAGCCTTGTTGCATTCAGTTTGGAATATGTTTGGCTGTATTTCTTGTTTGGATAGCTTGCCCATATTTCTCTTGTTTGTGAACCAAGAAGAATAATCTTCTTGTGATTTGAAAATAAGAATGTGATGAATTAAAAATAAAGCCCTCTGATTCCAAATTGCAAACTTTAATGATGGAAGCTTTTCTTTTCTTTTGAAAATTCTTGCTTATGTCCAGTTAACTGTACTAACTATTTTTCTGTCTTTCGTTTTCATATGAGCACAACTGGATGGTGGCAAAGCAGAGGAAGCAAGAGATTCTGTGGCAAGCATGGAAGCAATGGAAGCTCAGTCATCCTTAGGCATAGATTTTTCTTTGTAATTTAGAGAAACATTCAATCAATTGTACTTATTTATTTTTCAAATACGATAAGTTGTAAAACCTAAAGTATTTAAATAAAAATTTTTTTTGTAACAACTTTAGAAATAAATGGAGAAAGTCTTATGAGATATTCTGATGTCCATTAAAATCCTTTACTGTCAATAACTCGCAATTTTCTCTTTGCATCTTCACTGATTCTTAAATATTCCCGATCAAGATAATTGAAACTGCATTCCAATCAAAACAATCAAAATAACTTAAATTCCAATAATCATGTAACCTTGCAACTGTATTCCAATCAAAACACGCACTGTGTATACCATAAACAAGCAAATGTTTTAAAAGACGCAAATTGTCTGGTTAATCTGAATCAAACAAAACATGAATGTTCCAAATGACAGTCTTGGATCCCATCTCTTGTCCCAAATAAACATGCCTTGAGAACAAACAGTAACCTTTCAGTAAACTTGAAAAAGCATGAAAACATGTGAAAACCAATTGGATCTTTGTGAATTCATTTCTTCTGAGAATTGCAAGTAAAACCCTAATTGCTGGTTTACTGCCAAAGGAGAAAATCCGTCTGATCGATTCCTGAGCTAGCTTGAACATCTGAGAAACTCTAGGGTTGTGTTTTTTCTATGAAAAATGGGAGGGCAAATTTTGGGGTACAACACGACGGTTTGGTGAAGAAAACGATGCGTCGCACTCCCTGGTTGGGTGGTTTTAATTTCAGCGAGTTTTTCCATTAACCATTATTTTTCATATATTATATTCTGTTTTTATTATATGTACAAATAAGCAAAGCAACTCAGTTGGCAAGCAGGGATTGGAAACGTGCATGAGGACCTGGTTTCGATCCCCAGGTCCCAACCTTTGTTCATATTATTTTTCAATAGGTAATTCAGCATGCTGCGTATCAGGAGGCCACCATACACCATCAACATCTGGCCATCAAACGCCTCTCCAGCCAGATCCAATGCCATTCCGCTGAAGACCCACTATACGCCCCAGGTCAACGCATGTACTGAATCAGGCAAAGTCAAAAGGACTGAGTTTGGTTTGGGCCCAGAATTCCAATAGTATACCCCCAACATTACTATTAGGCCCATCTCTAACCTTTTTCTATTGATTTCTTTTCTTTTAATTCTTTTAATTTTCTTTTAATCTTTTTAATTGACAAATTAATTATTTTTCATAAAAAATCATAAAATCAATAATTCACCAAAAAAAAATTAAGATTAGTTTTTTTTATTATTATTATCAAAATTAATTTAATTTAGTTTAACTTAGGAAAATTGTAATTTATTTTCATAAATAAAATCAAAATAAAATTAGGTTAAAACTCTTGATTTAGTTTTATTTTCTCTTTTCCCAAATAAATAAAAATACAAAAATAGGTTTTAGAATAGATTAATTTATTTTTCTTAATTTAAAATTAATTAGAATTAGGATTTTCTTTTAATTTAATGATTTCTTTATTTTCTTAAATAACAAAATGTGACAAAAATTTTTTCTTAATCAATCGTAATTAGGTTTAGACAGGGGTCAAAACCCTATTTATCTCATATTTGATTAATTGCGCGCGTGTTAATTTATTTTTGCCAATATTATTTGTAACTGTTCATGGTTTGTAATAGTTTAACCTAGGACTTTTTACTTATCGCTTTTTCCTGGTTTTTTTTGGCTACGTAATTAATCCCCCTCCCCGAAGCCTTGTAATAGCGTAGATTTACTTTCTCGCATTTTAAATCCCGCAAATATTTGACTATTTAGATGTATGCTAATAGGATTGTATGATAAGAATGCATGACAAATTAATCCAGTTAGAAAACCCTAATGTGCAAAGACTAAATAATTGAAAACAGATCACTCGCACATATCACTCTTAGGGTATACTCACACTTCGGTTGCCTTCGGTAAACGATCATTAAGTATAGGGTGTCTTAGTGGTTACCCTCCTGTCTAAAAAGATCAAACGTTGCCTCGGAAATGTTGCCTCGAATATGATCTTAAGACTCTAGGGTTATTACTAAGGTGTCCTAACATTTCTTTAGTGATCGTATGCCCCTTTCGAATTGACCCTTACAACTCTAACGATGGTGCTACCTATTTCTCAACAGTAGCCTAGCGTTGTCTAAAGGAAATAAGAATAGAAACGATCTTTTTTCGAGTAGGTAGATGCTAGTAGGTACTTGCTCAAATCAAAGTTTTTCACACTTACACATTTCAAAACAATTTTCAAAATAACTTCGTCACACCTTTAAGGACTGATACAAGGGTTATCACGAAGTCAAACTTTTCAAAACAAAGCACATACACAAGCAATTTAAAAAAGATGAGCAAGTACCTAAGAGCCCATGGAAAACCATGGATAGAAAGGGTGCTAACACCTTCCCTTTCTATAATCTACCCCTCGTACTTAGAATATATCGAAAAAGGATTTTTTATGTACTTTTTTCCTTTCCGATTGGATAAAATAAAAGTCGGTAGCGACTCTTGCTTACCGCGACATTTTGCGAATACAAAATGCAAACCAGCGTCAAACAGTCGGTTCTGCCACCGTATCACAGAACTGGCGACTCTGTTGGGGATTAATAAGTGGGGTATACCTTAGGATCTAGTTCATCGTAATTGCTTCTCTTGATTGTTGTGTTTGCTTTACTTTTAAGGGTTTTGCTTGGGGTTACTATAGATCCCAACCCGGATCTAGGGGATACCTTTTAGGTAAGTAGCAATAGACTGTGGGGGATCTGTACAACATAGACCGATACAGTTGAAGCAGTGGCTACGTTAGTGTGGCACTTTGGTTGGTACCGGTATCCCTTGTGGAGAAACAAGGAGAATACGGGGCCACCGCGTGGTGTCATTAAGCATCAACTGACCTTAGAACCTTTAATCGCCCAACTTGGCCATTAGAAAGTAGTGAGATAGCCAACCTCGGTCTAAAGCTGAGAACTGGTTGATACTCGATGCTACACTCATTGAGACCATACTCTCGGAATAGTTCTGGCCACAAGAAAAGATTGCGTGAGCTGAAACCATTACCGATGGAGGATGGTCATTGATATTGAGATCCTCTAGAACGCGGTTACTTTTCTAGGACAAGTTGAAACCAACTTAACTTCAAGAGGGTATTACCTTTGACCTTATGCAAGCCTTAAACCTAAGGGCTTTGTGTGACTTGTTTGTCTTTGTAATATCTGATATTTGCTATACATATGTTTTATCATGACATCATGCATCATAACATAGCATTCATGCTTCATTACACTAACCATTTCAAAGACCAAGGGAATTTATCTTTGTTCTGTTTTGCAGATCATGGCTTCTGTGCATAGAAAGACTATCCGAATCAACTTTGTGGAGATACCATCCCAACTCAAAGAGCTAGTGTCAAGAATTTCTGAAACTTCTATGTTCATTAAGAGACATGGTAAACTTCTCAGCCTGGTTACTTCAAACCCTGATGAACAGATGATGAGCGTACTTTTTCAGTTCTTCGATCTCGAGCATCACTGTTTCACCTTTCCAGATTATCAGTTGGTACCCATCTTGGAGGAATTCTCTCATCTATTGGGCATATCCATTCTAGAACAGGTACCCTTCACAGGTATGGAAGAAGTTCCTAAGCCAGAAGTCATTGCCTCAGCTTTGCATTTGAAACGGGCCGATGTGGTATCCAATTGGGAAACTCGAAGTGGAGTCAAGGGTTTTCTAGCCAAATTTATGATAGACCAAGCTCAACTATTCTGGGATGATTTAGATTTTCAGGCTTTTGAAGATGTCCTGGCTCTTCTTATCTATGGTTTGGTTCTCTTCCCTAATTCGAATTCCTTTGTAGATGTGAATGCTATCAAGATTTTCCTTTCTCGCAACCCTGTGCCTACCCTGCTTGGAGATATATTGCACGCTCTCTATACTCGTACCACGAGGAGAAGAGGGACTCTTATGTGCTGCATGCCATTGTTGTCAAGGTGGTTTATTTCTCACCTCTCTAAGTCTATGCTGAAGAACGAAGAAGGTTTGGGTTGGTCGCACAGAATAATGTCACTTGCTCATACATATATTCTTTGGTGTTCCCGGGCTATGGAAGACGTTGCTATTATTGACCGTTGTGGGGGGTATCCTAATGTCCTATTACTTGGTATCAGAGGAGGTATAACTTACAATCCTTGTCTAGCTTTGCGACAATTTGGTCGTGCTCGAAGAGATGGTCCCCATAGGTTACTTCTCGAGGATATTGCATTTGACTATGAGGATGATGTTAAGGGGCATCGCCGGAGGTTCATACGAGCTTGGGGCATGGTAAATAGATCTGACCCCCATGAGTTGGGACCTAAGACTTCCCTCCCTATGCAGCCTTACCTCCAATGGGTCTGAGCTCATGCCCAGAAGCTTGTGATGCCTTATGCGGTAGTATTACCAGTGATTGTGGAACCCACTACCTAAGACGGAATTCCTTACACGGTTCTCTATCCTTACATGCCCACTGATCTTGGGGAACTACAAAGGTCTTGGATTTAGCTGAAGAATGAGCGAGATACTTATAGGGAGCAGTTCCATGAGTAAGAGAGGAAGGTTTTGAAGCTCACCAGGCAGCTCGAGGAGGAAAGAGTGCTCAATGATTACATCAGCACAAAGAGAAAGCATCCATGGGACTTTTGATTTTGCTTTTCTAGTTTTAGATTTGTTTTATTTAGTTCTTTGTAACGCCTTAAGGGCATTGTTGAACCTTTCAAAGTTAAGCTAATAAAGTTTGTTTATTTTTGGTTTTCAAATTTAAATCTCCCAAAGTCTTTGAAATCATTACATGCGCATCCCATTATCATACACATCATCACAGGTACCACTACAGGTTTCTTATCTTCTTCGCTGTTTATTTCAGCAGAAATGTCTTCCGATCAAGCCATCAAAGATCTTCAGGCACAGAACGACCAATTCCAACAGATGTTCATCAGTCTGGAAAAGGAGCAAGAGGATCTAAAAGCCCTCATCCTGAAAAAGGAAAAGAAGAAGAAGAAGGTCGGTATTCTGAATATGGGCAGAAGGTTTGGAGAAAGGTTGAAGCATCAAACTGATCTGACCTCTTCATCCAAGGAATGGGAGAACCAAGAAGAGGAAAAGGACCCTAGTCCCGCAGTCTCTGATAATGATACTGATTTTGATGATGAGCAATATCCTCCTGCCGAGGATAGGTACAAGCAGCTAGAAGACCGTCTGAGTGCTATGGAAGTTCAGAAGATACCTAGTTTGGATTTCGGAGAAATGGGACTGGTATCGGGAGTGGTCATACCTCAGAAGTTCAAGGCTCCAGTTTTTGCTAAGTATGATGGGGTGTCTTGCCCAAAGCTCCATCTCCGCTCTCATGTCAGGAAAATTCAACCCCACACAGCTGATAGGAATTTGTGGGTGCACTTCTTTCAAGATAGTCTGTCAGGGACTCAGCTTGAATGGTTCTACCAGTTGGAAGGAGCCAGTGTCCGCAACTGGGAAGATCTTGCTACTGCTTTCTACAAGCAGTATCAGTATAATGCCGACCTTGCTCCCACTCGTACTCAACTCCAGAGTATGTCCATGGGTGCAGGTGAAGGTTTCAAAGATTACACTCAGAAATGGAGAGATTTGGCTGGCAGAGTTCAACCCCCTTTGTCTGATATTGAGTTGGTTGATATGTTCCTGGGGACGCTGTCTGGTCCATTTTTCAACCGCTTGATTGGCAGCTCGTCGTCTGGTTTCACCGAGTTGATTTTAACTGGAGAGAGCATGGAGGCTGGAATTCGAAGTGGTAAAATACAGAAAGATGCCTCTTCGAGTTCGATAAAGAAACCTTTTACACATAAGAAGGAAGCCAGTGAAGTTTATAGCCCGAAGGGCCAAAACAGATCTTAACACCGTCCAATGGTAAATGTTGTAGTAATACCAAGACCCTCAGTTGCTCCACAACGCAACAATCAACAAAGGGTGGAATGACCATAGCGGCAGTTTAGTCGCATTAGCATGACATTGGCTGAAGTGTTACCTCACCTGCTGAGATCCAACTTGACCACATTGAGGGAGGCTCCCTGTGGTACGGTGGGAAGAACTGACTGTTTTTGGAATGCTGGTTTGCGTTTTGCGTTTATGTTCACAAAATGTCGCGGTAAGCAAGAGTCGCCACCGACTTTTATTTTATCCAACAAGGAAAGGAAAAAAGCACAGAAAAATTCCTTTTTGAGATATTTCTCGGGTTCGGGGGGTAGATTATAGAAAGGGAAGGTGTTAGCACCCTTTCTATCCGTGGTTATCCACGGGCTCTTAGGTACTTGCTCATATTGTTTTCAAAATATTGCTTTCTTTGTGCTTGTGGGTTTGAAAAAGTTTTTGTTTTGAAACTTCGATTTAACTCTTGCTTCTGTCCTCAAGAGCGTATGAAGTCTTTTTGAAAACTTTGTTCGAAAAGTGTAAGTGTGAAAAGTATTTTTGTTTTTTGAAAGAGCAAGTATCTAAGAACCATCTACCTACTCGAAAAAGGAATCGTTCTATGCTATCTTCCTTTAGACAATGTTATCCCAATATTGATGAGTAGGTATCATCGTCGTTGGAGTTTAAGGGTCAATTCGAATACGGGACTTACGGTCACCAAAGCAATGTTAGGATGCCTTAGCGGTAACCCTAATGTCTTAGATCATTTGTTTTGAGGCAACAATATCCGAGGCAACCGTTTCGAGGCGACTATGATCTTTGGACAAGAGGGCGACCTCTAAAGTGACCTATACTTAATGACCGTGTACGAAGGCAACCAAGTGGGGTGTACCCTAAGAGTGCGCATGTGCGAGTGTATTGTTTTCAGTTATTTTATCTTTGTACATGTTAAGGGTGATCTAAGTTGATTTTAGGTTAAAACATCCAGTTTTGTCATGCATTCCTATTATCAAACATCTAACAGTTATAATTTGCAGAAAATAAATTGCGAAATTTAAATTACAAGGCGTCGGGTATTTACATCGCCAAAGACAAACCCTTAAAGAATAAATAAAGCGATAAAAAAATAAATGAAGGTCCTACTTACTATTACAAACCGGAGGCAAATACATTAATATGATAGAAATAAATAAATCGCGTGCGGGAAATTAAATCGAGTGCAAGTTCTAGGGTTTTGACCCTTTTTTGTTAAAGAAAATATCTTTTTGTTGTTTTTTAATTAAGGAAGAAATTACCTAAATTAATCAATTACTAAATTAAATTAATTAATCAATTAATAAAAATAAATTATTTTTTGGGGTTTTTTGTTATTTTAAGAAACAAAATAAAATAATTAATGTTAGTAAAAACCTAATTAAGTCTAGTTTAATTTTAATTATTTACAAAAATATGTTAAAATTATTCTAATTAACACCTAAATTAATTAATTAGTATTTATTAAAAAAAAATTAAAAGTTTTATTTGATAAAGAAAATATTTTGTGGTTTTTTTATTTTATAAAGAAAATAATTTTTTGATTGGTTAGAATTAAAACAAAAATAATAAAAACAATTAATAAACAAAATAAGTAAAATAAAAAGAGAGAGAGGTTTGGGCCTGAAAAGGGAGTTTGAGAAGCAAATATGAGGCCCATTAAACGCTGGCCCTGTTGACCTTTGGTGATCCAGTGAGCATGCTTTGACCAAAGCCTTGGTGGACGTTCAGATCTTGGCCACCAGATTTGTCCTTTGGCCATCTGGCCGTTGGATAGATGATAGTGCACGATGCGCTGCATGCTTGGACGTACATGTGATTACCTGAAGAAGGAAAATAACAAAGAAAGTAGGGGACCTGGGATTCGAACCCAGGTCCTGAAAGTGATATGCTTGCACGCTTGCCACTGCACTGCTTTGATTCTATTGTTAGTAAAATACAAAGAAATCATAATATAAACAAAACAAATTATATGCCAGAAAATAAAAATGTGCAAAAATTAATTTGAATTGGCCAATGGGAGAACGACAGCTTGTTGTCTTCTACCTCTAAATGCTGCAAATATTACCTGCAGATTTGGATCCGCAGCTAAATACGCAAGCTTGCTCTAAAATCTTCCCTAGGCCACATAAATCAATTCCAAAAACATGGTTGAGTTCGTCTTGGCTTCCTGATTAACATTATGTCCTTCTTGAGTCCTGATTTTTCCTGAAAAAGAAATCCCTAAAAACAAACACGCAACCCTAGCTATGGTGTTTTGGGGTTACAACGCCTATAAACCAAATTGAATAATGCAAAAAGTTTACAAATGTCATGAGGGTTACGAATATGCAAGCAATTTGTTCAAATGATGCAAGAATAATGAATCACGAATTCAAGAACCAAGGTGATTTTCATGATACTTACAGTGCTTTGTGGTATGTGAGAACGCTTGCTCTTGATCCAGGAAGGTTGAGTGAACATCCAGGAAGCGATTGGGATAGCTTTTGGCTTCTAAAAACGCCTCTTGTTATGATCTCGAATTCAAGCTTTTTACCACTTTTTCAAACTTTTGTTCTGCCTCTTCTTGCAGCCTCCAACCATTATTTTTGTGCCTTTGCCTTCCTTATGTAATGTATATTGCATTAGGGTAAGAAACTTGGTACAAATCTCTCCACATCAATGCTCATGAATTGGATTTGATTCCACCATTACAACCTTCCAAATTTGGCCTAAATCATATCTTCTTGTAACCAATGCACTTGATGCGAATTTGATTCACATAATAGCTGTATTCAAAGCCTAAAGCAACCAAAAAAATCATGAGTTATAAATACTTTTGATTTTATATGATTTTATTTGAATTTATTTGATTTAAAATGAATAAATTCAATTAAAAATCAAATTAAATAATAAAAATAAGATATGGGCTCATGGCTGAAGCTAGGACACGTGGACAATGATGCAAGCTCAAATCAAGTGGAAAAGAATGGGCCCATTTGACAAAATTTGAAGTCTTGGGGATAATTGTCTTTTGGCAATTTTGCAAAAATGTCCAACTTCAACAATGCATAACTTCTTCAATTTTGAACTTTTGGAAATGTTCTTGGACTTTTTAGAAATCTTGAGATGTCATATAACCAAACCTTTTTGTCTCATATCATTTTTATATTCCATGCTCAAGTTATAAGCTTTGGCAAAAAAGGTGTTTTTGTTGACTTTCAAAAATGACCTATAATTTCCAAATTTATAACTTCTTGTGAGTGAATTTTCTGATCTTTGGGTATGAAGATGGATTGTAGGTAATTTCATCCTCTTAAAAATGAACTTTGGATGGGTCATTTCTCATAAATTATGAGAAAGTTATGCTTGGTCAAAGTTGAGTTGACTTTTCCTACAAAACCCTAATTTAGCAACTTTTGAGTCTTGATGAATTTTGAGCAATCCTTGATGAATCATGATCAACCCTTGATAAAATGATGAAATATCCTTCAAAATTAGAATTTTGACAAAAAATCTTGAAGTTTGACTGTATATAGGTCACAATTGACTTTTGCCCTAGCACAGTCAATTTTTGGACCTTTTGAGCAATTGACTGAGCAAACTTCCTCTGTAAGGCTTGAAATTTGACATGGATGGTCTTGAGAGCATATTAGGACATTGGGGATCACTTGATGTCATTTTTATTCAAGGATATTGATGTAACACAAAACCCTAATTTGGGGTTGACTGTCTTAGGAGATAGCTTGTCTGTCCAACTTTTGAGCAAGCTTGAGCCACTTGGAGATTTTTTCTTGCAACGTTTTGAGAAATATGAGAGGGAAAATTTTGTGGTACAACAGCTTCCACTGTTCAATCTTCTTAAACCTGAGGATGTAGATTGGCTTTCGTGCCTTTCATGATCCAAAGGTGGAAGATGATTGAACACTAGAGTGCCCAGAAATTTGCACTCGTATGAAGTGGTATCAGCCTGGTGATGTCGGGAATTGGATTACAGATGCCATTTGGAGATTGTTGTTAGGAGGATGGGCTTAAAGATGCCATCTGCAGGAGTTTCGATCGCATAAGAGATTCCTTAGCGAGAACTTGCATACTTGTTGTTGTGGAAGATTCCGCTGGGGAAGCTTGATCTTTGTTGAGGTTTAGGAACTTGCTTGTACCTTAGATGAGAGAACATCTCTGCTGAGTTTTAAGAACTTGTCCGTAATTCAACTGGGGGAAACATCTTTATCAAAATCTAGGACTGTCTGGTCTTCAACGGAGGATAATTCTGTTGAGATTTCAGAACTCGTCCACACTTTGACGGAGGAAAATTGTCGAGATTGAGAACCTTATCTGTAATTAAACCGAGGATAATTCAGTTGAGATTTAAGAACTCGTCAGGTATTCGAATGAGGGAAACATCTTCATTAAGATCTAAGAACTGTCTAGTATTCAACGAAGTATAATTCTGTTGAGATTGTAGAACTCGTCCACACTTCGACGGAGGAAAATTGTCGAGATTGAGAACCTTATCTGAAATTCAACCGAGGATAATTCAGTTGAGATTTAAGAACCGGTCAGGTCTTCAACTGAGGGAAATATCTTCATCAAGATGTAGGAACTATCTGGTCTTCAACGGAGTATAATTCTGTTGAGATTGTAGAACTCATCCACACTTCGACGGAGGAAAATTGTCGAGATTGAGAACCTTATCTGAAATTCAACCAAGGATAATTCAGTTGAGATTTAAGAACCGGTTAGGTCTTCGACTGAGGGAAACATCTTCATCAAGATCTAGGAACTGTCTGGTCTTCAATGGAGTATAATTCTGTTGAGATTGTAGAACTCATCCACACTTCGAAGGAGGAAAATTGTCGAGATTGAGAACCTTATCTGAAATTCAACCGAGGATAATTCAGTTGAGATTTAAGAACTGGTCAAGTCTTCGACTGAGGGAAACATCTTCATCAAGATCTAGGAATTGTCTGGTCTTCAAATGAGTATAATTCTGTTGAGATTGTAGAACTCGTCTACACTTCGACGAAGGAAAATTGTCGAGATTGAGAACCTTATCTAAAATTCAACCGAGGATAATTCAGTTGAGATTTAAGAACCGGTCAGGTCTTCGACTGAGGGAAACATCTTCATCAAGATCTAGGAACTGTCTGGTCTTCAACGGAGTATAATTCTGTTGAGATTGTAGAACTCGTCCACACTTCGACGGAGGAAAATTGTCGAGATTGAGAACCTTATCTGAAATTCAACCGAGGATAATTCAGTTGAGATTTAAGAACCGGTCAGGTCTTCGACTGAGGGAAACATCTTCATCAAGATCTAGGAACTGTCTGGTCTTCAACGAAGTATAATTCTGTTGAGATTGTAGAACTTGTCCACACTTTGACGGAGGAAAATTGTCGAGATTGAGAACCTTATCTGAAATTAAATTGAGGATAATCCAATTGAGATTTAAGAACCGGTCAGGTCTTCGACTGAGGGAAACACCTTCATCAAGATCTAGGAACTGTCTGGTCTTCAACGGAGTATAATTCTGTTGAGATTGTAGAACTTGTCCACACTTTGACGGAGGAAAATTGTCGAGATTGAGAACCTTATATGAAATTCAACCGAGGATAATTCAGTTGAGATTTAAGAACCGGTCAGGTCTTCGACATAGCTGAGAACTTAACTGCATCCTTCTTGAAAGGTAAAGGTCAGTCGTATGTAATGCATGATATATATATATATATATCAAGCAATGATGTTCTCAAAATAAATGAGATTGTATTGTATGATACGTATATGCATGTGTTATGATGTATGTGATGTTTGTAGTTGGGGAAAATAAATCCCGGATAGCTGCTGGAGAAAAGAGTTGAATTCTTTGTTTCTGCTGGAGATGACGAACGAAGATGATTGTGTGAATAGACCTGCAGGAGAGAATAAATCCGTTGGGGAATATACTGGTGAGGAGATTACTCTGTGGGGAAAAGATGCTCTGTAGAGGATTCCAACGATAAATTCTGCTGGGGATGAATTACCGTTGCTGGTGATACTGAATCTTATTGGGGATTGCCTTCTTGTTTGTGAAAGGAAAGAACTCCGCTGGGGATGATCTTTCAGTTGCGACTTCACTGGGGATAACCTTTGAGACTCTTATGGGGATAATCCTTTGAGCTTTACTGGGGAAAATCTTCCTTCGAGCTCGGCTGGGGATATTTATTTTTATACTCTACCGGGGATGAACTTCTAGAGTCTATTGGGGATGATTCTTCAACTCTACTGGGGAAGATTTTTCAGACTACGCTGGGAAAATTTTAACTCCACTAGGGATATCTTGTATTCTACCGGGGAATTATACTCTGTTGGGGAATATTAAGACTACCGGGGATATTAAGCCTTTTCAGTGTTGATGGTGGATAAACTCTGCTTGGGGAGAATATTACCGACTCATTTGCAGTTGCAAGCCTCAGCCGGGGAGAGCTATCTTTACTGTCTTACTCTGCGAGTGAATGTTACTGGGACGCGTGCTAAGGATATGACGATGGCTTGCATCGAGACTTTTTTGCCCCTGTTTCTGCGGGAGAAGGTGCCCGCGGAGGCCTTGTGGATCGAGTATTATCCCCACCTATGAGGTTCTTGGTATCTTTCGGTCAAAATGACAAGTCTTCTTCTGGTAGGCAAGTGACAAGATGACGGGACATAGTCGTACGCTTTGATCCCTAACTTTTGCCCGGACCGCCCTTTCGGGTTTTCAGTCCACCAGGATTCCCTTTTTTGCCCAAGCCGCCTTTTCAGGTTTTCGACTTGCCGGGTGTACAGATTTTTCATTCTTTATCCCTAATTTTTGCCCAAACCCTTTTGGTTCGTCGGGATGCCCTTATTTTTGCCTAGGCCAGTCAACCTAGCGGGTCTTTGATTATGCGTAGTACTTTTTTGACTATGTCCACGCTTTCAGAGTGTAGGGAGTTGTCACTGTCAGTAGTATCGTGTTGCCATACTACCAGAAGATGTTTGATCATGCAAGATTCGTTGCTGGAATTTATGTCCAATGCCCCAAGTGGTTCAGATGGAGATTTGCCCCTGGCTATTTGGCATCTTTGAGAGATTCTCTGAATCTTGACTTGACTGCCCCAGATGATAGACAATGCTCATGTCGTGCCCCTTGGTTGGAAGTGTTTTTTCCACTTGAGGTGACCCTTTTTATTAAAAAGGTTTTTGTTCACTAGATATTCGTCGTGCGAATTTCTCTGCTGCTGAACAAATAGTCATATGTAAATAATATTATTTTAAGAATGCAAAGCTTATGTCAGTTTTGAAATTTTTGAAAATGCATTTTTCCAGTAAAACAGGAAATTTTTGTAAAATGTGATGTCAAATCAGGATTTACAGCAAGCCCTACAGGAGTCAGGATACCTTTTGTAACAGTATGTGTGATCGATGGGAATGAGAACTGACTGTTTTGGAATGCTGGTTCGCGTTTGCGTTTGTTTTTGCAAAATGTCGCGGTAAGCAAGAGTCGCCACCGTCTTTTATTTTATCCAACAAGGAAAGGACAAAAGCACAGAAAAATTCCTTTTCGAGATATGTCTCGGGTTCGGGAGGTAGATTATAGAAAGGGAAGGTCTTAGCACCCTTTCTATCCGTGGTTATCCACAGGCTCTTAGGTACTTTCTCAAAGTGTTTTCAAAATTTGCATTTCTTTGTGTTTGTGGGTTTGAAAGAAGTTTTTGTTTAAAAGGTGTGTAAGTGCGAAAATTTTTGTTTTGTTTTAAAAGGAGCAAGTACTTAAGAACCATCTACCTACTCAAAAAGGAATTAATCTATACAAGTGTCCTTTAGACAATGTTATCCCACTATTGAGGAGCAGGTAGCACCGTCGTTGGAGTTTTTGGGTCAATTCGATTAAGGGACGTGTGGTCACTAAATCAATGTTAGGACGCCTTAGCGGTAACCCTAATGTCTTAGATCATTTTATCCGAGGCAACCGTTTCGAGGCAACTTATGATCTTTGGACAAGAGGGCGACCTCTAAAACATCCTATACTTAATGACCACGTTCGAGGCAACCAAGTGAGGCGTACCCTAAGAGTGGCATGTGCGAGTGTATTGTTTTTCAGTTATTTATCTTTGTACATGTTAATGGTGAGCTACTGTTGATTTTAAATTAAGATTGATCTTATCATGCATAGCCTATTATTCAAACATCTAACAGTTAATAGTTGCAGAATATAAATTGCGGAAAATAAATCTAAGCTATTACAAGGCGTCGGGTATTTACATCGCCAAAAATAAACCCTTGAAAATTAAATTGCGAAAAGTAAATAAAAGCGGTAAATAAAATCCTAAGTTAAAACTATTACATCCTCGGAGCAAATACACAAATATAGATCAAAGATAATACGCGCGAGGAAAATTGAATCGGAGCGTCCTAGGGTTTTGACCCTTTTTAAATAAATAAAGCATATTTTTTGTTATTTTTGATTTAAGAATTAAGTCTAAACTAATAATTAATTAATTAAAAGAAAATATTTTTGAGTTTTTATTTTAATTAAGGAAATAAAAAAATGGTTAAAAATATTAAAAAACCCTAATTCTATATTGATTTTAATTTAATGCAAAATATATTGAAATTGAACCTAATTAAAACTAAATTAATTGGTTAATTTTATTTACAAAAATAAATAATAACATTAATGGAATTTAAATAAAAATATTTTTTTGTTTTCTGATTTTTTTATGAAAAAAAGTTAATTAGTTAATTGGTTAATTAAAATACTAATAATAATAAAATAGAAAATAATGAAAAGAAAAATAAAATAAACAAACTCAAAGGGGGGGGGGGGGGGGGTGCTGGGCCTGAAGAAGGTGTTTGAGTTGCAATTTCCAGGCCCATCAAGCTTCAGCCTCGTTGGACTTTTTGGATTCCCATGGGTGCTTGTTGACTGGAGACCATGGTAGGTGTGCAATCTGGGTTACTAGATTTGCCTGATGGGCCACTTGGCATGCTGATCCTTGAAGTGTATGGTAGTCTTCATACCTGAAAATCCACTGGAATATATGCAAGAAAATAATAAGAAGCGTTTTGGGGGACCTGGGATTCGAACCCAGGTCCCAAGGGACAAATCAATTAGCGCGCTACCAACTGAGCCAAGATGTTAACCTGTTAGTGGAATATCAATCAAATATTATATACAAACAATTCAATTATGTCTGGCCAAAAATAAAAAAACACGCGATTGATTCAAACAAACCAATCACGCCCAACCACGTAATCATCTTCCTCACAAAACCTGGTTCGTTTACCTGCAGATTTTTATCCACAAGAAGATTCATAGGACGTCTCAAAAATCCTCCCTAGGCCATGTAAATGAATCCAAGAGGACCAACGTACTCGTCTCCTCCTCCTGGTCATCCCTGTAACCACCATTCTCCTTGATTTTGCCTATAAAAAAAAACGCCTAAAAAACAAGAACAAGAACCCTAGGTTCGAGCGTCATGATACAGGGTCCAATAATGAAATTGAATAATGCAAAAATGTTCTAAATCAAATAACAAACATGAATATGCTAATATTTTGAAGAAAAGATGCAAGAACTGGAGGTTTGGATTCCATGTTCAGAGGTCAGTTCGTGATGACTTACAGTGCGATGTAGGCAATGAAAAGGATTCCTTTTGATTGGTATAACACCACTGGATATCAAGGAAGAGAGCTGCATTTTTCTTTTGGTCTGAATTTGCCTCCAAGGTCGTTTTCAATCTCACACTTTTCAAGCTTTTTTTTCCATTTGTTCTGGCCATTTCTACAGAGTTTTGTGCGTGTTTTAGGTTTGGGAGGCTTGCTTGCATATAATAGAATGATTCTAGGTCAAAATATGGGCCAATATCCATGTGCATTGAAGAATTGGGATTTGATTTTGATCACCATAACCATGTTTCCAAATATAGCCAAGATCTGATTTTTTTATGCTTGAATGAGCCATGATGCAATTTGATTGAGTGAATAATGATAATTGCAAGTTGTACAAATCACAAAGATCCCTTTACATCAATTTTTGGATTTTATTTGAATTAATATAGATTTAAAATGAATTAAATCAATAAAAATTAAATAAAATAAAAAAATAAATGTTTGGTCATGAAATTAAAGATGGGACACGTGTGTGGCATGAAAATACCAAATCAAGTGGAAAAGAGTGGGCCCTTTTGTCAAAAATTGGAGTTTTGAGGATAGTTGACTTTTGGCAATTTTGGAAAAATGCCCAACTTCAACAATTCATAACTTCTTCAATTTTGAACTTTTGGAAGTGTTCTTGAACTTTTTAGAAACCTTGAGATGTCCTCTAACCAACCCTTTTTGTCTCATCTCATTTTGATGTTCCATGGTCAAGTTATAAGCTTTGGAAAAAAAAGGTGTTTTTGTTGACTTTCAAAAATGACCTATAATGTCCAAATTTGTAACTTTTTGTGAGAGAATTTATTAATCTTGGGGTGTGAATATGGATTGTAGGTAATTGCATCCGTTTCAAAATGAGCTTTGGATGGGTCATTTCTCATAAAGTATGAGAAACTTATGCTTGGTCAAAGTTGAGTTGACTTTTCCTACAAAAACCCTAATTTGGCAACTTTTGAATCTTGATGAATTTTGAGCAATCCTTGATGAATCATGATCAACCCTTGATAAAATGATGAATTATCCTTCAAAATGAGAATGTTGACAAAAATTCTTGAGGTTTGACTGTATTTGGGACACAGTTGACTTTTGCCCTAGCATAGTCGACTTTTGGGCCTCTTGAGCAATTGACTAACCAAACTTCCTCTGCAAGGCTTGAAATTTGACATGGATGAACTTAAGAACATATTAGGACATTGGGGAGAACTTGAGGTCATTTGTATGTGAGGACCTTGATGCAACACAAAACCCTAATTTTGACTTGACTGCCTTAGGAGGTGATTTGACTGTCCAAACCTTGAGCCAACTTGAGCAACTTGAAGCTTCTTCTTGACAAGTCTTGAGGAATATGGGAGGGAAAATTTTGGGGTACAAAATTTGCCCCTGTTCAATTTTCTTAAACTTGAGGATATATTTTGGCTTTCGAGCCTTTCGTGATCCGAAGGTGAAAGATAATTGAACACTAGATTGCCCAGAAATTTGCACTCACATGATGTAGTATCAGCATTGTGATTGTGATGTCGGGAATGGACTTACAGATTCCATTTGGAGGTTTCTGGTAGGAGGATGGGCTTATAGATGCCATCTGCATGAGTGTCGATCGCATAAGAGATTCCTTAGCGAGGGCTTGCATACCTGTTGTTGTAGAATATTCCGCTGGGGAAGCCTAACTTTTGTGGAGATTTAGGAACCTGCCTGTACTTCAACTGAGAGGATGCCTCGTCTGAGTATTAAGAACCTATCCATAATTCAACTGGGGGGTAATCTTCATCAAGATCTAGCAATTGTCTCGTGCTCACCGGGAGTATACCGTTGAGGTTATAGAACTCGTCCACACTATGACGGAGGAAAACATCAAGATCTAGGAACTGACTCGTGCTCACCGGGAATATACCGTTGAGGTTATAGTACTTGTCCACACTATGACGTAGGAAAATATCAAGATCTAGGAACTGACTCGTGCTCACCGGAAGTATACCGTTGAGGTTATAGTACTTGTCCATACTATGACGTAGGAAAACATCAAGATCTAGGAACTGACTCGTGCTCACCGGGAGTATACCGTTGAGGTTATAGTACTCGTCCACACTATGACATAGGGAAGCATCTTCATCAAGATCTAGGAACTGTCTCGGGCTCACCGGGAGTATACCGTTGAGGTTATAGAACTCGTCCACACTATGACGGAGGAAAACATCAAGATCTAGGAACAGACTCGTGCTCACCGGGAGTATACCGTTGAGGTTATAGTACTCTTTCACACTATGACATAGGGAAGCATCTTCATCAAGATCTAGGAACTGTCTCGTGCTCACCGGGAGTATACCGTTGAGGTTATAGAACTCGTCCACACTATGACGGAGGAAAACATCAAGATCTAGGAACTAACTCGTGCTCACCGGGAGTATACCATTGAGGTTATAGTACTCATCCACACTATGACGTAGGGAAGCATCTTCATCAAGATCTAGGAACTGTCTCGTGCTCACCGGGAGTATACCGTTGAAGTTATTAGAACTCGTCCACACTATGACGGAGGAAAACATCAAGATCTAGGAACTAACTCGTGCTCACCGGGAGTATACCGTTGAGGTTATAGTACTCGTCCACACTATGACATAGGGAAGCATCTTCATCAAGATCTAAGAACTGTCTCATGCTCACCGGGAGTATACCGTTGAGGTTATAGAACTCGTCCACACTATGACGGAGGAAAACATCAAGATCTAGGAACTTACTCGTGCTCACCGGGAGTATACCGTTGAGGTTATAGTACTCGTCCACACTATGACATAGGGAAGCATCTTCATCAAGATCTAGGAACTGTCTCGTGCTCACCAAGATTATACCGTTGAGGTTATAGAACTCGTCCACACTATGACGGAGGGAAACATCAAGATCTAGGAACTGACTCGTGCTCACCGGGAGAATACCGTTGAGGTTATAGTACTCGTCCACACTATGACATAGGGAAGCATCTTCATCAAGATCTAGGAACTGTCTCGTGCTCACCGGAAGTATACCGTTGAGGTTATAGAACTCGTCCACACTATGACGGAGGAAAACATCAAGATCTAGGAACTGACTCGTGCTCACCGGGAGTATACCGTTGAGGTTATAGTACTCGTCCACACTATGACGTAGAGAAACTGTCGAGATTGAGAACCTTATCTGAAATTCAACCGAGGATAATTCAATTGAGATTTGAGAACTGGTCAGATCTTCGACTAAGTTGGGAACTTAACTGCATCTTTCCTGAAAGGTAAAGGTCAGTCATATGCAATGCATGATATGGATCAGGAAATGATGTGTTCAAAATAAATGAGATTGTATGGTATGATGCGTATATGCATGTATCATGATGTATGGAAATATGATGTTTTAGCTGGGGAAAATAAATCCCGGAGCTGCTGGAGAATAAAGTAGAGTTCTTCGTTTCCGCTGGGGATGATGAACGAAGATGATAAACCTGTAGGAGAACTCCGTTGGGGGAATAAACTGATGAAGAGATTACTCCGAGGGGAATTACTCTGTGGGGAAGAGACGTTCTGCTAAAAAATTTAACGATAACTTCGCTGGGGAATCTGTTGATAAGCTCTGTTGGGGATTTTAATGATGAACTCCGCTGGGGATAGAAAGAACTTTGCTGGGGATGACCTTTCAGTTGCAACTTGCTGAGGATAACCCAGTTAGACTCTTGTGGGGATAACCTCTGAATTTGGCTGAGGAGACTTATTTGCGCTCTGCAGGGGATAAGCTTCCAGAATCTACTGGGGAAGATGATTCAACTCTGGCCGGGAAGTCTTTTTTAGACTACGCTGGGGAAATGGCTCCACCAGGGGTATCTTGTATTCTGCCGGGGAACATTCTTATATTCTGTTGAAGAATATTAAGACTACCGGGGATGCTCTTATACTTGCTGGGGAATGTCTTTATACTCTGCTGAGGAATATTAAGACCTTCTGGGGATACCCAACCTTTTCAGGGCTGATGGGAGATTAACTCTTCTTGGGGAGAGTATTACTGAATTGTACATAGCAACAAGTCTCAGTGGGGAAATCTATCCTTACTGTTTTACTCTGCGGGGAGTGATGGTATCTTGGTCACATTCTTCAGCTGAACCTACCTTGGTACCTTGGTAGACAAAGCAACTACACTGCTCAGACAATTCTTATTGCCCCTGTTTCTGATATTACCAGTGATTCTTCCTTTGTTTCGCATGTAAATATTTATGAGCAACAATTAATGTCAAATGCATATATAAAAAATGAACATTGTACGTTCTTTGCAAAACAAAACAGATAAAGGAAAAACAATTTGAAATTTGTCTGAAAATGAATTTGTATTGATTTTGAAGTTTGGCCTGTAAATAGGCTTTTTTGTACAAGAGGCTGACGTCCTAGTAAGAGAACGCCGCCGAACAAATAGAATTTATACAATTTGTGAAAAGAAAAACAAAACACCTATGTGAATAATCCCACTGGATTCCAACTATGCTATTGCCTTTATATCTTCAAGCGTCTTATCACTTTGCTGCTTAGTTGAAGATGAATCTGATTGATTGGTGCCGTCCGAGCCTGATAGTTGATACCGAAGTCTGGATGCGAGATGATCCAATGAGACATAGTATTACGCTTTAATCCCTAACTTTTTCCTGGACCGCCCTTTCGGGTTTTCAGTCCACCGGGATACCCATTTTTGCCCAAGCCGCCTTTTCAGGTTTTCGACTTACCGGGTGTACAGATTTTTTCATTTTCATCCCTTATTTTTTCCCGAACCCTTTTGGTTCGCCGGGAAGCCCTTATTTTTGCCTAGGCCAGTCAACCTAGCGGGTCTTAGATTATGCGTAGTATCTTTTCACTATGTCTGCATTGACGGGGTGAGGAAGGTCGTCACCATCCATGGAGGTTAGAATCATCGCTCCTCCTGAGAAAACGTTCTTAACCATAAATGGCCCTTCGTAAGTAGGGGTCCATTTGCCCCTGGGATCACCTTGAGGTAGAATAATGCGCTTGATTACCAGGTCTCCAACTTGATACTCTTGTCGTCTGACTTTCTTGTTAAATGGCTTGATCATCCGTTTTTGGTACGTCTGACCATGACAAATAGCAGTAAGTCTCTTTTTGTCGATTAGATTCAATTGATCAAGTTGGGTCTGGATCCAGTCGTCTTCGCTCAAACCTGCATCCTTCATGATCTGAAGAGAGGGTATCTGAACTTCAATAGGCAAGACTGCCTCCATGCCATAAACCAAGGAATAGGGTGTTGCCCCTGTTGACGTTCGTGCTGAGGTACGGTACCCATGAAGAGCAAATGGTAACATCTCGCGCCAATCTTTGTATGTCACTGTCATCTTCTGCACAATCTTCTTAATGTTTTTATTTGCCGCTTCAACAGCCCCATTCATCTTCGGCCGGTAGGGAGAAGAGTTGTGATGCTGTATCTTGAATTGCTCGCAGAGCTCAGTGATCATCTTGTTATTAAGATTGGTACCATTGTCCGTAATGATCCTCTCTGGTACACCGTATCGACAGATCAGGTTATGCCGAATGAACCGTGCCACGACGTTCTTGGTTACCGTAGCAAAGGAAACTGCTTCAACCCACTTTGTAAAGTAATCAATTGCTACCAGGATGAAACGATGCCCATTGGATGCCGTAGGTCTGATCTCGCCAATCATATCAATGCCCCACATTACAAAAGGCCAAGGTGCCGTCAAAACATTCAGAGGAACTAGAGGTATGTGCACCTTATCAGCATAGACCTGGCACTTGTGACATGTCCGAGAATGCTGATAACAGTCAGCTTCCATTGTGGACCAGTAATATCCTGCCCGGAGGATTTTCTTTGCCATGGTATGTCCACTGGAATGAGTTCCGAAAGTACCTTCATGCAGCTCTGTCATGATTCTTTCTGCTTCAATCTTATCCACACAACGTAGTAAGGTTGAATCATGGTTACGTTTGTAAAGAATGTCATTGCTGATGAAGAACTTCGCCGTGAATCTCCTCAGAAACTTCTTGTCATTAACAGATGCACCCTCGGGGTATTCTTGAGCTTCAAGGTATCTCTTCACCTCATGATACCAGGGCTTTTCTGTTACCTCTTCAGTCTCAAGATCACAATAATGTGCAGGTTCATCCAATTTCCAAATAATGATTCGGGGGGCCTCGTTGTCCCATTTGACTTTGAACATAGAAGACATCGTAGCTAATGCGTCCGCCAACTGATTCTCTTCTCTAGGGAAAAGTTCAAAGGTTATCTCCTCAAAGTGGGGAAGCAACGTCAACACATACTCCTTGTAAGGAATAAGATTAGGGTGTTTCGTATCCCACTCGCCTTTGATCTGACTGATCACGAGAGAGGAATCTCCGAAGAAACTTAGAAACTTAATCCTTAGGTCAATTGCAGCTCGAAGACCCATGATGCACGCTTCATACTCTGCCATGTTATTGGTGCAGTTGAAACATAGACGGGCAGTGAACGGAGTATGAGAGCCTTTAGGAGATATGATCACAGCGCCAATGCCATTACCTAAAGCGTTCTAAGCTCCATCAAAGTACATAGACCATCAGGATCCTTCCTCAGGTCCTTCATCCGGTCCAGGTGTCTCACAATCAGTCACTACCATGATATTCTCGTCTGGGAATTCAAAGTTCATAGACTGGTAATCATCCACTGCCTGATGTGCCAAATGGTCTGCCAATACACTTCCCTTGATAGCCTTTTAAGTTGTGTACTGGATGTCATATTCAGTCAAGATCATCTGCCATCTTGCTATTCTTCCGGACAAGGCAGGCTTTTCAAAGATATACTTGATTGGATCCATCTTTGAAATCAACAGAGTAGTGTGAGTCAGCATATACTGTCTCAGCCAGCGAGCAGCCCATGCCAAAGCGCAACAAGTTTTCTCAAGCAGTGAGTATCGGGTCTCACAGTCGGTAAACTTTTTGCTAAGGTAATAAATAGCATGCTCTTTTTGGCCAGAATCGTCATGCTGCCCCAGCACACACCCCATTGAGTTATCAAGTACTGTCAAGTATAAAATCAAAGGTCTCCCTTCAACTGGTGGCATAAGAATGGGTGGCTCCTGGAGATACTCTTTGATTCTTTCAAAAGAGGCCTGGCATTCATCGTTCCAACGTACCACTTAATCTTTCTTCAGTAACTTGAAGATTGGCTCACAAGTAGCAGTTAGGTGTGAGATGAATCGGGCAATGTAGTTCAATCGTCCTAGAAAGCCTATGACCTCCTTCTCTGTCTTGGGAGCTGGCATCTCTTGTATAGCTTTCACTTTGGCAGGGTCTACCTGAATACCTTTGTCGCTCACGACGAAACCTAGTAGTTTTCCAGATCTCACCCCGAAGGTGCACTTGTTCGGGTTCAATCTCAGCTTGTACAACTTCAACCGGTCAAACAACTTCTGTAGATGGTCAAGGTGTTCCTCCTCAGTTTAGGACCTCGAAATCATATCGTCGACATATACTTCAATCTCATGATGGATCATGTCATGAAACAAAGCAACCATGGCACGCTGATATGTTGCCCCAACATTTTTCAGTCCAAAAGGCATGACCTTGTAGCAAAATGTACCCCACTGAGTAAAAAAGGTGGTCTTCTCCATGTATTTGGGAGCCATTTTAATTTGATTATATCCGGAGAAACCAATCATAAAGGAGAATACCTTGTGCTGAGCAGTATTGTCAACCAGAACATCGATGTGAGGTAGGGGGAAGTCATCCTTGGGGCTCGCCCTGTTCAAATCCTTGTAGTCAACACACATTCGAACCTTACCATCCTTCTTCGGTACCGGAACCACATTGGCAACCCACTGAGGGTAAGAAGTCACTCCTAGAAAACCAGCGTCAAACTGTTTCATAACTTCGGCCTTGATTTTCTCAGACATCTCTGGGCGCATACGGCGAACCTTCTGTTTCACTAGAGGGCAGTCTTCCTTGGTAGGCAGGCGATGAACCACAATGTCAGTATCCAACCCAGGTATATCTTTGTAAGACCAGGCAAAGATCTCAACATAGTCATGCATCATCTGAATCAACCGTTGTTTCACACTAAGCTCCAAGTTTGCACCGATCTTGACTTCCTTCTTGTCTGTTTCAGTACCCAGATTCACCGTTTCCACTGGCTTTTCATGTGACTGAATGGCCCTCTCTTCCTGGAGTAGCAGTCTTGCAAGTTCACCAGACACTTCGCAATCATCTTCACCTTCGTCTTTGGCTAAGTTGATCGGATTTTCAAAGTCATAACTGGCAGTAGCAGAGTCGTTACTAGTGAGATCCAGAGTGGATTGAGACCTGTGTATGTGAGTGTGTGTAAAATAGCTGTTTTGCAATATATAATAAAGAAAGACAAGGAGTGCAAAATTTGAAATGCAAAAGACGTCCAATGCTTTTATTAATGATATATGAAAATGACACACAAAAGCCCTCACAAATGAAGCCACGGTGCCCCGGGTAAGACACCGGGCCATAAAGTTTCACAACATTGTCTGTTACAAAAACAAAGAGTTCATTATTGGTTAACAAAAGTAATAGGGATGAAGTCCTTTGATGTCCAGTTGCTTGGTCCACCGTTGGTCGTAGGATAGATCCAACTGTCGAGTTCAGACTCCTCCACATCATCTTCAATGGCATTTACTCCCGAGTTGCTGATTAACACATGAGGTCTTCCAATCCTTGCACTACGAATAGCCCTTTGAGCTTCTGCAGTGAAACCCAAACCAAACTTGTTAGTCTTCTGGGTGAAATCAGGAAGTCGGCCCCAGTTTGCATACTCACCCTTCTCAATAACATCCCGAGCATCCTTTAAGGAGGCCATCTTTATAGGAGAATCTTCAACCACGGTCTCAGCTGCTGCCAGTGTCTGAGGAACCTCTTCAAAGTGCTGAAATGGGGTCTCAATAAACTCCCCATCCATATCTACGTATCTGAACGAGTTGAGGTGGTTGACCATGTACTCTTCTTCTCCTTGAACTGTCACAATCTTCCCTATGACCGGGTACTTCAGCTTCTGGTGGAGCGTTGAGGTTACAACTCCAGCTTTGTGGATCCATGGACGACCCAACAAACAAGAATAGGATGGCCGAATGTCCATCACGTAGAATGTAGAATTGAAGACCTGAGAACCAACTTTAATTGGAATATCAACCTCACCATGCACCATCCTTTTAGACCCGTTGTTGGCTCCTAAATTCGACACCTTTGTTTTGATCTATGTCAGCCATTAAAAGCTGAAAGATGCTTTCGACTGGCTAAGTCTGTCGAAGTGCCTGTCGAAAGATGGCAAAATACTTAGAAGATTTCTTCCAAGGAAGAAGGCTGATTGCCTTCGACGTCGAAGGAGTTTTCGTCGAAGACGTCTCTTGATGAAAGTGTTCGATGGTCCAGAGTGGAAGCAGTTTGAAATTCAAAGCTTTGGAGGGAAAACGGTTTCCAGCAGTTACTACGTGCAAACGTGCAAGGATCTGGAGCGTCGAGCATGGAGAACGTGCCAAGTGGCTTGATCTCGAAGCAGTGTAACTGCCCGACGGTTACTTGGGATGTTTCAGTATAAATAGGAGTAGACATGTAGTTTCTCGTGTGTGTTCACAATTCTATACAAAGTCACTCATTTAGATTCGAGTACCCAGCGTGTGAGAAAGAATTGTTGAGAAATGTATGTGTGAAACACCAATTTTATCAATTAAAGCCATTTACTTTCCCAGAATTTTACTTGCTTTTCTCTTTACATTTCCTGTCGAACCTTTACTTTAAAGCCTTGTTTATTTTACCAAGTCTTTCCTTTATGCAATTTACTTGAAACCATTTACTTAAAGCCTTATCCAACTTAATCAAACTTCAAAATCAACCTATGTCCATAGGATCAATCTGATCGATCCTGCGAGTAACCAAATAAGTAACCATTTGGAGGATCAGCGGTTGTTTACCAAAACCCAAGGTAAACAAATTGGCACGCCCAGTGGGACTGTGTGTTGATTGTTGAAAATAATCTCATCTTTTCGAGTTGTATGTTATTGAGAAGTGGTAGAATATACACTAACGATAACAATACTGCCAGAAGAAGGGAAGAGATGGCGAATCCGCCAAACAATAACGAAATCCCACAAACGAGTGTGGGAGCAACGGTTAGTATGACCGTAAGTGAAGCGACGAATGTTGGTTCGACACCAGCAGTGTCAGTCACAACCACGGGGCCAATAACTTCGTTAACAGGCCCCAGAATACCTTTGGGAACCCCCCCACCAAGGGGAAATATAGGCACAAGGCCTGTGGTTCCCCCAGGATTTATTCCATTCTATGGTATGCCAACTTCTGAAGTGGCAAGCCTAACGAATGCTGCGTCCACTTTTTCAGATCCTTTCGTGAGTGCCTCTTCGCCACTCCAAGGCTCTGGAGTAGGCATGGCGAATAGAAATAGGACCCAACTCTTAGGAGGAACGTCCCAAGTAGCCCATGGCCTTACAAATGCCTCGACAGCAGTCTTGAGGCAACAAATGGACGAAAGCAACCATGATATGGTGCAAATGTTGGCACAAACTTTGAGTACAGTGCTAAATCCTCTAATACAAAACACTACTCAATCGAATCAGCAAGTTACAGCGCAAATGACGCGTTTGGCTGATTTCTTTGGAGTACCCCCACCTATTCGACAGCCCCAAAGGGCGCAAATAAGGGGAAATCAGGGGATATTTGTAGAGGAAGAAACCACCATTAACCAGGCTCAACAGCCTGTCGAACAACCTGTCAAAGAACCTAGGGTAATAGCCCCAGAGGTAAGGTTAGTTAACAGAAACCAAAATGCTGACGAAGTGGTTCAGCATATCCAATACCAAAACATGGGTTTGGAAAACAATCTGGCAACCATGATCGAAAGGATCATGACACAGAATGGGATGAACATGGGCTTTCGAAGGCCCAACTTTACATCTCCATTGTCAGAATACGTGTTACAAACGGATTTACCTCCTAGATGCAAAGTCCCCAAATTTACTAAGTTCTCAGGGGACACGACAGAATCTACTGTCGAGCATGTGGCAAGATATTTGATCGAAGCAGGAGACATTTCGAATAACGAAAACCTAAGGATCAAATACTTCCCAAGTTCTTTAACCAAGAACGCTTTTACTTGGTTTACAACTCTCCCCCCCAATTCGATCCATCATTGGACCCAGTTGGAAAGATTGTTCCATGAACAATTCTACATGGGGCAAACCAAGATAAGCCTAAAAGAACTGGCCAGTGTGAAGAGACGTTTCACTGAACCTATAGACGAATATCTGAATAAGTTTAGGTTGCTCAAGGCGAGATGTTTTACACAAGTGCCAGAACATGAGTTGGTCGAAATAGCCGCAGGCGGTTTAGATTATTCCATTAGGAAGAAGCTAGACACCCAGTACCTAAGAGACATGGCCCAACTGGCCGATAGAGTTCGACAGGTCGAACGCCTCAAAGCTGAAAAAGCTAAGGCAACGAAAACTCATAAGAGAGAGAGAATAGCGTATGTTGAGATGGATGACGAAGATCTAGAATCCTTCGACGATACTTTAACTGTCGAAGAAGGAGAAGTCGATTTAGCAGAACTAAAACAAGGGCCACCATACTCTTGTAAACAGTTAGTCCCCTCAAATGGGAAAAATCCCATTGGTCCAGACAGGACCAACGATAGGTTCCCAAAAAAGACTTATAGTTTTGACATCACGAAATGTGATGAAATATTCGACTTGCTAGTTAAAGATGGCCAAATGATAGTACCCCCTGGGGTAAAAGTGCCTCCTCTTGATCAAAGAAAGAAGAGAGGTTTTTGCAAATATCATAATTTTTTGGGCCATAAAACTTCTCAATGTTTTCTTTTCAGGAATCTTGTGCAAGACGCTATTGAGGAAGGGAGATTAAAGTTTGCTGACAAATCCCCCATGGCTGTCGACTCCAATCCACTGAAGGCTGAAGCCCACTATGCAGAACCCTCTGAGGTGAACATGATAGAGGCAACCAGGATCCAGTCGAAGAAGCCAGGAATTACCATGGTCGAAGTCTCAAAGGACCACATCAACATGCCAATCTTTGGCAGTTTTTCTGGAAATTTATCCAGGAAGACAATTGAGGCTGTCCAGAAAGCGGTCGAGAACCCGAAGTCGAAGACTGCTGAAGCACAAAAGACTGGATCAAAGCCCAGTTCCCACTTGGCCACTGTTCAAGGCCAGACGGAGAATCTGGAGACACAAATGAAGCAGTTAACTCTTGCTACTAAAGATACAATGAATATCAATATGGTTGAACTTTCTGACCCTAAAGCATCAGAAGAGGCCATAAGGCAAGAGCAGGCTAATAAGACGGCTTTCCCTCGGGAAAACGAAAACTTGGCAGATTTTTTACAAAGATGCCAGAAAAAGAAATCAGAGGTAATGCTGTGTCCAAGATGCAGTTCAATCTTTGATAAAAAAGCTGCTGAGCACATTCAAGGCGTGAGAGCAGCGAACAAGAGAAGGGAGAATGCTGACCTTCGACATGATCCCAGAAGGGGTTCTAACCAAGACAAGAGGCCATTGACTTTTAGGCCTCCAACAAATGTACCAGTAGACACTTGGTACAAAACTTCTGGCCGAAAAAGGCCAAGTGAAGAGAAATGGCATTCTTTCGATGTGCCAAGAGGTTCCTCTTTGACTCAAAAGAAAGAGCCTCAAGTTGCTGCACCTAAGGTTGCTCAAGTGTCCAGCAACTACAAGGGTAAAAATCCTATGTCTCGATCCCAATGGAGGAGATATCAAAGGAGACGAAAAGCTGAAAGGGAGGCTGCCAACGAACCTAAGGCAGAAACTAGTTCGAATGTTCCTCAAAGGAAACAAAGGAAGCCTCTTGAGAGAGAGCCAGTTACCAACAGGCTAGTTTGGCCTAACCAGAGCGAAGTCGAAGACGAAGACGATGCTGAGTCCGACGATACTTTGGATATAATGGTGAATATTGTTTCAGTATTGCCCAGGGAATTCAATCGACAGGTAGAAGTCGAAGCAAGTGACTGGGAGGTGGAACAAGAAATGGCCAAACATAGGCCAGTGTGCTATTTTGTTATGGACAATGGCACTACAGAGGAACAAAATGGCTTCTTCGAGCCACCTACAGAGGCGATGAAGAATCACCTCAAGCCTTTGTTCATAAGGGCTAAGCTCGAAGAGACTACTGTGAACAAAATATTGGTCGACTGCGGGGCAACTATCAATATTATCCCTCACTCTATGCTAAGGAAGATTGGCAAAAGAGATGAGGAAATTAAACCTCACAATATGGTCCTGTCGAACGATGAGGGCGGCATTGGGACCACCATGGGAGTGATCCAGTTAGATATCAAAGTTGGGTCCATCCTTCGACCAACGATGTTCATGGTCATATCGGCCAAACCTAACTACAACCTTTTGTTAGGCCGTGAGTGGATTCATGGTGTAGGCGCTGTGCCTTCATCGATGCACCAAAGACTGCTGCTATGGCGTCCAGATGGGATGGTCGAAAACATAGAGGCAGATCAAAGCTACTACCTTGGCGAAGTGAATCACTTGGGTGTAGCAGATTTCGACAAAAACTTGGCTCACATAGGGCCATGTCCAACACCTGACTTCGACATGGCGCCAACGCCAAACACCTTTTGTTCCCTATACCTGCATCCTGAGCATGGTTTCCAATGGGACAGAGAAGACTTGTCCCACATAGACTTCAGTGGGTTAACTGATATCCAACCAACTGGTTGGGGAAGTGAATTCAGTGATAATGACTGAGTCACAATCTCTGAAGCGAATTTCGGCTTATGTAGCCGAAACCAAGATGATAACGGCTCTCGAAGCCGAAGTAAAATACATGGCCACACAGGCCAATGATCAACAATTATCTGCTGTTGGCCCAGGAAAGGATTTCGATCCAAAACCTCCTGATATCATGCCAGAAGAATTGCAGGAACAGAGGCTCGACGCTATCTATGACGATGAGCCTTTGGGCTTCGAAAAGGATCCCTTGGCGAACAACATTAAAATGTTAGCACAAGACCCTTTAGAAGAAATCAACTTAGGCGAAGGATCAGAGAAGAGGCCAACTTATATCAGCGCCAAAATTGATCCAGAACTTAGGTTGGAAGTAATCCAATTGCTGAAAGAGTTTAAAGACTGTTTTGCATGGGATTATGACGAAATGCCTGGTCTCGACAGAGGATTGGTAGAACTTCAGTTACCAATCAAACCTGGAAAAAAGCCAATCAAGCAAAATCCAAGGCGCTTCGCTCCAGAAATATTGTCGAAGATCAAAACGGAGGTCGAAAGACTTCTGAAATACAAATTCATCCGTGTTACAAGGTATGTCGAATGGATTGCAAATATTGTGCCAGTAATTAAGAAAAATGGCACACTAAGGGTGTGCATAGATTTCAGAGATTTGAATGCTGCCACCCCCAAAGATGAATATCCTATGCCTGTGGCGGAAATGCTAGTCGATTCTGCCGCTGGTTATGAATACCTGAGTATGCTCGATGGTTATTCAGGATATAATCAAATATTCATTGCTGAAGAGGATGTGTCGAAAACAGCTTTTCGATGCCCTGGGGCCTTAGGCACTTACGAATGGGTAGTGATGCCTTTTGGCCTAAAGAACGCTGGGGCAACGTACCAGCGAGCAATGAATACTATCTTCCATGATTTTATTAACACTTTTATGCAAGTTTATATTGATGATATTGTTATAAAATCTGTTTCTAGGAAGAACCATATTGACCACCTTCGACAATCATTCGAAAGAATGAGAGAACATGGTCTGAAGATGAACCCTTTGAAGTGTGCGTTCTGTGTGAAAGCTGGAGATTTCTTGGGCTTCGTTGTCCACAAGAAAGGAATCGAAATCAATCAGAACAAGACGAAGGCAATTCTGGAAGCGAAAGCGCCATCGAATAAGAAGGAATTGCAATCTCTCTTAGGCAAGATAAATTTCTTAAGGAGGTTTATATCTAATCTAAGTGGGAAAGCTCAGGCCTTTTCACCCTTACTTCGACTGAATAAAGAGGGGTTCGAATGGGGGCAGGAGCAACAAGAAGCCTTCGACAAAATCAAAGGGTACCTCACTAAGCCACCTATTTTGGTGCCTCCTTGTAGCAATAGGAGTATGAGATTGTACATAGCTGCATCTGACAAAACTCTGGGAAGTATGTTAGCCCAAGAGGATGAGAATGGAGTCGAAAGACCCATTTATTATCTCAGTCGAGTTTTGAATGATGCAGAAACTAGATATAGCGAAGTTGAAAAATTGTGTCTATGTCTGTATTTTTCTTGTACAAAACTCAAGCAATATATAAAACCAGTTGATGTTTATGTTTCGTCTCATTTTGATGTTTTCAAATATATGTTGTCGAAACCTATCTTGCATAGTCGAATTGGCAAGTGGGCATTAGCATTAACTGAATACTCCTTGACCTTTATGCCTCTTAAGGCAGTAAAAGGACAAGTGGTTGCAGATTTCATAGTCGACCACTCAATTCAAGTCGAGGATATTAATTATGTGGAGATAGAACCTTGGAAATTCTACTTTGATGGTTCCAGCCATAAAGATGGAACAGGAGTAGGAGTCTTGATTATTTCTCCAGATAAAATTCCAACAACATTCAAGTACAAAATAGAAGGTTCTTGTTCGAACAATGAGGCTGAGTATGAAGCTCTAATTACTGGCCTTGAGATATTGTTGGAATTGGGGGCAACTCGAGTCGAAATAATGGGAGACTCAGAGTTAGTCATCAAGCAAGTCACAAAGGAATATAAATGCATAAGGGAGAATCTCATTATGTACTTTGTGATAGCAAATCGTTTATTGAAACAATTTGAAAGTGTCAATATTCGACACATACCCAGAGTCGAAAATCAAATAGCCAATGACTTGGCACAAATTGCATCTGGGTATAAGATTTCAAAAACGAGATTACAAAGAGCAATCGAAGTTCGAGAGAAGATAAAAGCAACTTGTCTATCACCATCAGACTTGGAATCGACGAGGTTAGGATATGCTGATCACTCAAACTTCGAGATTTCGTTCATTGATAATTTGTCAGAGCAAGATTGGAGGAAACCCATTGTGGACTATCTTCAAAATCCAGGAGCTTCGACAGAACGAAAAACAAAATACAGGGCGTTGAGTTTTGTACTCATGGGTAATGAGTTATTCAAGAAGACGCCTGAAGGGGTGTTGCTGAAATGTTTAAGTGAAACTGAAGCATACATAGCCCTTTCGACTACGCATGCTGGGGCATGTGGGGCTCACCAAGCAGGCCATAAGATGAAATGGTTATTGTTTCGACAAGGACTATATTGGCCCACTATGCTGAAAGATTGTGTTGAGTTCGCCAAAGGTTGCCAAGAGTGTCAAGTTCATACAGGCATCCAACATGTACCAGCAAGCGAACTTCACTCGATAGTGAAGCCTTGGCCCTTTAGAGGATGGGCGTTGGATCTCATTGGAGAGATTCGACCAGCATCATCAAAGAGTCAGAAATACATATTGGTAGGCATTGATTATTTTACTAAGTGGATCGAAGCTATCCCCCTAGTCAATGTAGACCAAGAAAATGTCATTGAATTTATTCAAAAGAACATTATATTTAGGTATGGAATCCCTGAGACAATAACAACTGATCAAGGGTCAGTTTTCACTGGTCGAAAGATGCAGAAATTTGCTCAGGAAAATGGTTTCAAACTCCTAACATCCACGCCTTATTATGCACAGGCGAATGGTCAAGTCGAAGCAGCTAACAAAGTGGTGATTGGCTTGATAAAGAAACATGTTGGGAAGAAGCCAAAGAATTGGCATAAGACGTTAGACCAGATTTTATGGGCTTGTCGAACGTCCCCAAAAGAAGCCACTGGGACAACACCATATAGGCTAACTTTTGGCCATGATGCAGTGTTGCCAGCAGAAATTTGTCTTCAATCTGCAAGGGTTCAGAAGCATTATGATATTCCTTCTGAAGTTTATTGGAACATGATGTTAGATGAACTGGTGGATTTAGACGAAGAGAGATTACACGCTCTCGACTTACTCAGGCTTCAGAAGAAAAGAGTAGAAGACTCTTATAATAAAAAGGTAAAACCTAAGGTATTTTTGCCTGAAGAACTAGTTTGGAAGGTAATTCTTCCCATGGATCGAAGGGATCGAAGCATGGGGAAATGGTCACCCAAATGGGAAGGACCCTTCAGAATTATCCAAACTTTTTCTGGTGGAGCCTATGAAGTCGAAGAGTTAAGTGGAGATAAAAGGCTCTTGAGAGTAAATGGTAAATATTTGAAAAAATACAAACCTATACTTCAAGAGATAAAAATAAAATAATAAAAGAGCAAGTCTAAATTAACCATAAAAAATGCCAAAATGGAAATTTTATTAATTTCAGCCAAGATGGCAATTGTTGTCGAATAACGATTACAGAAGATGGTTACAAAAGAGAATCAATCAAAAGGTAAGAGAATTCTTGAGTCGAAGATACTTGGCGTACTGCAGCTCCAACCTCTTCCTGCACCAGGAGTTTTCTTGCACTAGTTTGGCAATTTGAGCGTCGAGGCTTTGGGCCTTCTCAGTGAATTCCAGGCCTTGTTTGATCTCAGTCTGGCTCTCAGTGTCTGAGATGGTCGAAAGAATTTCCTCCTTGAGTACAGTGTTGGCGTTTATCTTCGCCTCTATTTCTGCGATTTGTGCTCGGAAGGAAACATTCTCTCGTTCAATGGCATCAACTCTTTCCTGTGCAGACGCTTTCTGTTTCGACAACTCAGCAATTCGAGAAGTCGAATCTGAGACAGCAGTCCACGCAGAGGAGCTTCTGCCATACAACACCTCGAGCTGACTGTTAAAACCTCTTTGGCGCCTGTAATCCGCTGAGACCTGATCAATCATAGAGTGTAACTCCATGATCAAGTCTGAGATTTCTGGGGCTACAGCTTCGAAGTCGACAGCATTCAAGACCTCTTTTAAGCATGATGGAGCAGTGGGGTCCCCCTCTAAAGTCTTCATCAAGTCCCTCTTGAAGAACTGGGCCTTAACCTTCGCCAATGCATCATCAAGAGGAGAAGTTTCAGTAGACTTCCCCGACAGGGTAGGAATTTCCTGACTAGTGTCAGACGAACTCTTACTCTCGATGATTGCATTGAGGTAGCTGACAGGATCAGTCTGTTTCAAGAGTTCCAAGTCCTCTTTTGACCTGTGCTTCGAGGAGGTAACCCTTGCAATAGTATTATCTTGGGTTTGAGGTTCTTGAATGCTAAGTGCCTCGACTGGTTGCTCTTCGACTCTGACTGAGGTAGTACCAGCATCGACTTGTGGTTCTTCGTTAGCATCACCCTGGGGTCCTTCGCCAGCGTCATTTTGTGGCTCTTCGCTAGCGTCACCCTGGTGTCCTTCGCCGGTACCACCTTGGTTCTCTTCGTCAACAGCATCTTGATTCTCTTTGCCATTGCCTTGGTCCCTTTCTTCTTGATTCTCTTCTGACAAATCCACCACCTGAACCGTTTCTGGTTGTGGTTCCTCCACTGGCTGTTGTTCCTCCACCATAGGTTCCTCTGTTGTTTTCTCCACTGTTTCAGCATTGGCCTCATTCTCAGTATGGGCTTCGTCATTGCCCAAGTCTTTTTCCTGAGGCCTGCTAAGTTCAGCAGATTCCAGCGTTTCTGAGGTCCTTGGTTGAGAACTTTCAGTAGTGTCCTGAAAAAGAGAAAGAAGACAAATTTTCAGATGTCGAAAGAGACACAATCGAATACGGGTATCTATGCCTAAGTTATAACAAAGGTCTAAGGGATTACCTGTGGATTAACTTCAGCCCCAGGGCTGGAATTGTCACTTTCGACAGGCTTGGTAAGAAGAGCGTTCAGTTCCTCCTCAGTTGGCTCCTCGATGATCACTGGAGGTGGCCTAGGCTTTCTCACAGCAACCTTTATTCTGACGGTTCGACCTTCAGGAGCAGGAGCAGGAACAGAAGCATCCTTCGTCAACTTTCGCCTTTTCAAGGGGGCAGGAGGGGAATCACTTTCCTCATCACTCCCAGATTCGACCACCAGAGTTGATCGTTTCTTGGGCGAAGGTGCCTAGAAAACCAATAGGAATTCGATTGAATAATTGCATCGAAAATAAAAAATCGAAAGCCAGAAGAAAAATGAAGAAAATCTGGTTACCGATACAGGAGGCTTCCTCGAAGAGCCTTCCCCTTGTTGGTTGCTTATGGTCTTCGCCGGCGCTGTAGTCTTCGCCGGAGGTGGAGGTTTTGTTGAAGGGGCTCCTCCCTGTTGACCTTCTGTAGCCTTCTTGGCTACAGGCTTTCGAACAACTGAAAGCAAAAGAAAAGTTAACAGGCTAGAAGTCGAAGAGAAAGACAAAAAGTAATGTGAGAGCATGAACTTACATTTCTTTACTTTGTCCAACACAAGGACAAAAGACTTCTGCAACTCAGCCATGAAGTCCTTCTCGTCGAAGAAGTACTCAGCATAATAGCTTCTCCACCACTCCTCGAAGGATGGTGAGCAAAGGAAATTAAGCTGGTAGTCAAACAGCGAGAGGATTGTTCGACCAGCATATCTTCCGATATGCTTGATGGCAGCTTCTTCTGTATAATCGTTGCAGAAGTACAACATTGACTTCTCCCTTTGGAAAATCGGAGAAGGCAGGGTTTGGATAATACCAAACTGGTGAGATACCAGATTTGGTTGGTAGGCAAGCAGACTCAAATGAGTCTTAGAACTCTTAAATCGAAGAGGCATGATCCTTGGTGTAAGGAATGCCTCCCAAAGTACTGAATGCTCATCGACATTGGGACCACTCGACTCCTTTGGATGTGGCCTTGTGAACCATGCTGGCCCCACCCTCCGTTGAGCAAATGGCGCCATAGTTGAAACAAATTCCTTCCTTCGAGCGAACATCAGAACGAAGTTAGTGAAGGTTTGTTGAAACTCCAGGCCATCTTCCACAGGTGTCAGCAGAGCCAGCCTGATTCCTTCGATGCGTCTATTCGCTATCGCTGGAGCTTGTTCATTTATCTGAATCCTCTTGGGCAAGAAAGATTCGAAAGTGGCGTTAAGCCACAGTTGAAGTAGCCAAAAAGGCCCAGCGAGTAGCAAACTGGCCCTATCCTCGATATGTTTCAGAAGAGTGGCCCCATTGCTGATCGAGTCATAAAGACTGGCCAGAATCAGTTCTGCCAAACAGATGTTTTGGCGGTGATGCAGTTGGGTAGCAAGAGTGACCATCTTTTTGGTCACCTGCAAAGACTTCGAGCAAAACACAAAGCGAGTTAGCCATAAGGCTAGAAACGCTATGTGTTCGACATCCGACACTGTATCCGTCGACCTGTCATGGAAATGGTTGATGAAAGTGGTATATGTGGGTTTGGTCTCAGAGAAGCCAATTTGGTCCTCCGACATCTCCTCCGGATCAAAGTAATCACTGGTTGGTCGAAGGCCAGTAATAGCGGCCACGTCGAAGAGTGTGGGGGTTAGCATCCCACATGGAAGATGAAAGGTAAAATGGGAGTAGTCCCAGAACAACAGTGAAGCTATAAGCATCTCTGGGGAGTAGTTTAAGCCTGTCTTCGACAGCATCACTAGGTCGAAGATTCCCATTTCCTTCCAGGTTAGAGTTTGATGCTTCTCCAACTTTGTTAGCCAAGCAACATAATCGGAGGTCAGATTAGGGCAAGACCTGAAGACCCTAACCCCTCTGTTGAAGAAGCGGAGGTCGATTTTTTCACGAGTAGGGTCTTCGTTGTCTTCTGCGTCCTTCTTGGCGCATGCTACTGGCTTGAGTTTCTCGACGATCGGGAAATAGCTCTTGATCTTCAGAGCTTCAGAGATGCTTGGATTCATGGGGCCAGACATTGCGAAGATCTGGTTGGAGTATCCAACCGGGATCATCAAGTGGCGCGAGTAAGCATCGCGAACGGAGATGTCAGAAGGTTCAGGAACCCTTCGTTTGCCTGTCGAGTTTACTACCGGGGCAGTGACGAAGACCTTGGGTTTAACTTGTTCCGTTGGTGTTTTAGCACTAGGGGCAGTAGAACCAGATGCCATGGATGTAGTGTTGAGTTTGAAGCGAGGTTGAAGATGAAGTGAAAAGAGGAGGAATTTTCTGCAAAGATAGCAAACTTATGTGAAAACAAGGAAGTTTGAAGGCTAGTTGGCGTAAAAAGTCCCACAATGGGATGTTCACTGCTATTTATAGTAGTGGGAAAAATCCCCAATAACGAGGACATTAAATGCCATTTAATGCTGCATGAGTTAGTGGGACGCGTGGCAGCCTCCTGTTGTTTTGGCCGTTTCTGCAGAAACAGAGGGACGCAGCGTGCGTCCTCGTTTTTGGGATTTGTCATAATGACAGATTCTGAAATGACGTTTGGTACTGCACGCCGTACTGAAAGTAACGTCCTAGGATCAAATCAATGATGGTTTCTTGGGATTGCCAATAGTTGGTAAAAAGCAACAAAAAGTGCACAAGTTAACTTGTGACTAAGCGTGGAAAGACAGGTGTCGAATGACGTTTTCAAAGAATGCCTTTTTCTTTCAGAGTCGAAATAAGGCATTCTTGGGGGGCAATTTGTTGGCTCCTAAATTCGACACCTTTGTTTTGATCTATGTCAGCCATTAAAAGCTGAAAGATGCTTTCGACTGGCTAAGTCTGTCGAAGTGCCTGTCGAAAGATGGCAAAATACTTAGAAGATTTCTTCCAAGGAAGAAGGCTGATTGCCTTCGACATCGAAGGAGTTTTCGTCGAAGACGTCTCTTGATGAAAGTGTTCGATGGTCCAGAGTGGAAGCAGTTTGAAATTCAAAGCTTTGGAGGGAAAACGGTTTCCAGTAGTTACTACGTGCAAACGTGCAAGGATCTGGAGCGTCGAGCATGGAGAACGTGCCAAGTGGCTTGATCTCGAAGCAGTGTAACTGCCCGACGGTTACTTGGGATGTTTCAGTATAAATAGGAGTAGACATGTAGTTTCTCGTGTGTGTTCACAATTCTATACAAAGTCACTCATTTAGATTCGAGTACCCAGCGTGTGAGAAAGAATTGTTGAGAAATGTATGTGTGAAACACCAATTTTATCAATTAAAGCCATTTACTTTCCCAGAATTTTACTTGCTTTTCTCTTTACATTTCCCGTCGAACCTTTACTTTAAAGCCTTGTTTATTTTACCAAGTCTTTCCTTTATGCAATTTACTTGAAACCATTTACTTAAAGCCTTATCCAACTTAATCAAACTTCAAAATCAACCTATGTCCATAGGATCAATCTGATCGATCCTGCGAGTAACCAAATAAGTAACCATTTGGAGGATCAGCGGTTGTTTACCAAAACCCAAGGTAAACACCCGTCAAAGGCCCTGACAATGATGTTACTTGGCTTTAACTCCAACCCTTCGCAATCCAACCGATCTAGAGCTTTCTTGGGAAAGACATTCAATGAGGAACCAATGTCAACCAATACATGTGCAAGAGTAGTGCCCCTGCATTCAATAGAGACATGCATGGCATCATTATGGTTCTTCCCTTTAGCAGTCAAATTAGCGTCGGAGAAACCCAGACCGTTATCAGCAGTTAAATTTGCCACACAATCGGTAAACTGATCAGCTGATGTCTCTTGTGGCACGTGGACAGTTTTCAGGAAGGTAATCAGGGCCTTGGCATGGGCCTCTGAACATAACAGCAATGACAACATAGAAATCTTGGATGGGGTTTGCCCCAGCTGCTCAACTACGTTATAATCACTCTTCTTAATAATCATCAGAATCTCTTCCATATCTTGTTTGGAAGCCTCAACAGTGATGGTCTTCGGTGCCTCCGTCTGGGCAGGCACATCAGTGGTGATCCCTTTTCCCCGAGCGTTAGATGACTCGGAGACAGGGGTAGGACTAAGGACTTGACCAGGAATGGCAGCAGACACACTTGCAGGTGTAATCACAACAGGTCTTCGGGCAGTTGGTGGAGCAATATCAGGTGAGAAAAGTCTACCGCTGCGGGTGACTTTAGCAGGTCCAGTAATGTTGCTGACGCCGGTATCAGCATCCAACTCTTGCTTAACTCCAAGAACATAAACATCTGCCCCATAGTGCCAAGGGACAGCTTTGTCAGAGGTGTAGGGGATGGGCCCCGGAACAGTGATGATTACAGGCGCGATCTTCGGAACAGATGTAATTCTAACAGGCTTCCTCGAGGGAGCCTTGGAAGAATTTTCGAAAATGGTAATAATGGCAACTTCTTCAGTAGGGGTGGAGGGAACAACAGTCTTCTCAAACAGGATCTCTTTGCTATCCATCAGGTTTTGAATACCTGACTTCAAAAATGGGCAACCAGTAGGTAAAACAGAACACATATGGCAACCTTCGCCACAACCCGGAAATAAACCGGCTAGCAACAGGTTCTTCTTGACAGTCATCAGAGGGGTAACAATATCTTCCACGGAAACTACAAACAAGTCTTCCTCTACAACATTCACTCCATGCTTGGGCATGGGAGCAGTCACAACGTTAGGCCTCTCGGGTGCCTCAAACTCAATCTCCTTTGCATCAATCAAGTCTTGGACCTTATTCTTCAAAGCCCAACAATCATCCGTATTATGCCCCGGGCTCTCAGAGTGATAAGCGCAGCGGGCGTTAGGGTTATACCTTGGTGACGTTGTATTTGAATTCTTTGGAGCTTCTTTTGTAGTCACCATATTGGTCTTCAGCAACTGTGGCAGAATCTGAGACAAAGTCATGCTGAGACGGGTGAATTGCCTTCGAGGTCTCTTGTCCCTTTGTTGCTTGTGATGCCGAGGAGCACCGACAGGTTTTGAAATAACAACCGCATTGACAGCTTGGCGGTGTTCAGGTCTATTCTTTCTTCTCGAACTGTAGACAACACTAGACTCTTTCTTAAACGGTTTCTTCTCGGTGCTCGAGGAGGCACCCTTCTATATCTTCCCGGCCTTAATACCAACTTCAATCCTCTCACCAGTCAAAATAAGATCTGTAAACCCATCTGAAGAGCTTCCAATTAGATGGTTAAAGAATGGACCAGACAGGGTCCCCAAAAACATGTCAACAAGTTCACGATCAGCCAAAGGTGGTTGCACCCTTCCGGCAAGGTCTCTCCACTTCTGCGCGTACTCTTTAAATCCTTCACCCGTTCCTATTGACATACCCTGGAGTTAGGTACGCGTAGGAGCGAGGTCGGAGTTGTACTGATACTGCCTATAGAATGCAGTAGCCAAATCTTCCCAGCTGCGGATACTGGCTCCGTCCAATTGATAGAACCACTCAAGCTGAGTCCCTGAGAGACTGTCTTGAAAGAAATGGATCCACAAGTTCTTATCAGCAGTGTAAGGCTGGATCTTCCTCACATATGACCGGAGGTGCAGCTTTGGACAGGAAGCTCCATCATACTTGGCATAGGCAGGTGCCTTGAACTTATGGGGAATCACCACCCCAGATGATAGACCCAGATCTCCGAAGTCCAGACCGGGCACCTTCTGTATCTCCATAGCGCTTAAACGGTCTTCCAGCTGTTTGTACTTATCCTCAGCAGGAGGATACTGTTCTTCATCATAGTCCATCTCGTTGTTGGAGACCATAGGGCTAGGAGCCCTCCTTTCTTGTGGACTATCTTTCCCTCCAGATGAGGTGGTCAGGTCAACTTCATTCTGTAGCCCGTTTCCAAACCTGCGTCCAGTATTGAACAGGATGGTCCTCTTCTTCTTCTTCTTCTTCTTCTTCTTCTTCTTCTTCTTCTCTTTTAGAATCAAAGTCTTCAGGTCCTGCTGACCCTTAGCTAGATTCATGAATAACTCTTGAAACTGGGCATTCTGGGCCTGGAGGGCCTTGATAGCTTGCTCGGTTGAAGGTTCAGCAGACATGGTAATTGCTGAAATAAACAGCGAAGAAGATAAGAGACCTGTAATGGGGTACCTATTTATGAAGTGCATGGGATGAAATGCGTATGATTTATGATTTCAAAGACAATCGGGATTCAAATTTGTAAACAAGAAAGAAAGCACACTTTATTAGACTTAAACTTCAAAATTTAAATTGTTCAACAAACTGCCCTTAGGCGTTACAAGAATGGAAATACTAAAAAGTAAATGAAAACTGTAAAGAAATCATCAAAGGTCCATCAATGCTCCCATGGTCTCTTCTTCTCAGTGCAGACATAATCATTCAGGATCCGTTCGTTCCCCAACTGTCTGGTCAGCTTCTAGATCTTCTGCTCCTGTTCATTGAACCTTTCTCGGTAGGAATCCCGTTCATTCCTTAATTGCATCCAAGACCTCTTCAGTGTCCCAATATCAGTGGGCATATGAGGTTGGAGGATAGTTGGAGGAACCCCCTCCTCATTAGCAACTTCAAGAGTAACAGGCCTGACAACTTCATATGGCATACCTAGCTTCTGGGCACGGATGCGGACCCATCTGAGATATGGCTCCATTGGCAGAGAAGTCTTTGGTCCCAACTCATGTGGGTCAGATCGGTGAACTCTGTCCCAAGCCCTTATGAATTTACGACGCAGCTCGTCGCTATCTCCCTGAAAATCAAAAATGGTATGAGGCATCAACATCTCATGAGGCCCCTCTCTTCTGGCTCTTCCAAACTGACGGAGAGCTAAACATGGGTTGTAAGAAATCCCTCCATGGAGTCCGATCAATGGAACATTAGGATACTCTCCACAACGATCAATGATAGTCACCTCATCCATACCTTTGAGAGTCCAGATAATGTCATTATTAGTAAGAGACATCACCCTATAAGCCCAGCCCATTCCTTCTTTGTTTTTCAGCACGGACTTAGGGAGGTGAGAAATAAACCACCTCGACAATAAAGGAACACAACACATCAATGTTCCCCGCTTTCGGGAAGTACGAGCATAGAGCTGATGAAGCATATCACCCAAGAGAGTGGGTACCGGATTCTGAGAAATAAAGATCTTTATGGCATTAATACCAACAAAAGTGTCAGGATTCGGAAACAATACCAAACCATAAATCAAGAGGTCCAGAATATCCTCGTACGCCTCAAAGTCTAAGCTGTCCCAAAAGTAATTAGCTTTGTCAACCAGAAACTTAGTCAGAAAACCCTTAGCTCCACTTCTAGTCTCCCAGTTGGCCATTACCTCCTCCTTGGTCAAGTGAAGGGCTGCAGCAATTTCTTCGGGCTTAGGAGTCTTTTCCCAACCAGTAAACGGAGCCTGTTCTAGGACGGAGATACCAAGCAGCTCAGAGAACTCTTCCAGGGTAGGAACCAGCTGGAAGTCTTGAAAGGTGAAACAATGGTATATCGGATCATAAAACTGGACCGGGACACTCATCATTTATTCGTCAAATTTTGAAGTGACCAAACTGAGAAGAGAGCCATGCCTTCTGATGAAGGAAGTAGTTTCTGGAATCCTGACAACCAAATCTTTAAGCAGGGTAGGTACTTGGACAAAGTTGATCCGGATAGTATTCCTACGCATGGGCATCATGATGACCTACAAAACAGAGCAAAGATGAAACCCTTTTGTCTTTGAAATAGATTAGTGCTTATGCAAAATGTATGCAATGTTATGATGTCATGATGTCATGATAAAGGCACACCACAAGTATTTACAAAAGGCAAACATGGTAAGTGCATACAAGTCACACCGAGAGCCCTTAGATTTCAGGATGGCATGAAGCTTAGGTACTACCCTCTTTCAGTTTCAGTTGGTTAAGACCTGTCCTAAAAATAGTAACCGGGTTCTAGAGGATCTCAATATCACTGACTACCCTCAATCAGTCATAATTCCAATTTAGCAACCTTTTCTTGCGGCCGGAATCATCGCGAGAGTTTAGTCTCAATGAGTGTAGCATACTGCTACTGTTCTATGGCCAAGTTGGTCAATTTAAGGTTCTAAGGTCAGTTGGTGCTTAATGACTCCTTAGAAGACCCATATTCTCCTCGTTCCAACACAAGGGATATCGGTACAGACCAAGGTGCCACACCAATGTAGCTACTGCTTCATCCGTGTCGGTCTATGCCGGACAAATCCCTCACAGTTTATTGCTACTTACCTAAAAAGGGTACCCCCAGATCCGGGTTAGGATCTATAAAACTCCGATACAAACCTACAAAATTAAAGCATACAAAGCATACAATTGAAAACATAGTGATCTAATCCTAAGATACACCTCACTTAATATTCCCCAGTAGAGTCGCCAGTTCTGTGATCGGTGGGAATAAGAACTGACTGTTTCGGAATGCTGGTTCGTGTTTGCGTTTGTTTTTGCAAAATGTCGCGGTAAGCAAGAGTCGCCACCGTCTTTTATTTTATCCAACAAGGAAAGGACAAAAGCATAGAAAAATTCCTTTTAGAGATATGTCTCGGGTTCAGGAGGTAGATTATAGAAAGGGAAGGTGTTAGCACCCTTTCTATCCGTGGTTATCCACGGGCTCTTAGGTACTTGCTCAAAGTGTTTTCAAAATTTGCTTTTCTTTGTGTTTGTGGGTTTGAAAGAAGTTTTTGTTTGAAAGGTGTGTAAGTGCGAAAAGTTTTGTTTTGTTTTAAAAGGAGCAAGTACTTAAGAACCATCTACCTACTCAAAAAGGAATTAATCTGTACAAGTGTCCTTTAGACAATGCTATCCCACTATTGAGGAGCAGGTAGCACCGTCGTTGGAGTTTTCGGGTCAATTCGATTAAGGGACGTGTGGTCACTACAGCAATGTTAGGACGCCTTAGCGGTAACCCTAATGTCTTAGATCATTTTATCCGAGGCAACCGTTTCGAGGCAACTTATGATCTTTGGACAAGAGGGCGACCTCTAAAACATCCTATACTTAATGACCACGTTCGAGGCAACCAAGTGAGGCGTACCCTAAGAGTGGCATGTGCGAGTGTATTGTTTTTCAGTTATTTATCTTTGTCCAAACCTTTAGCCAACTTGAGCAACTTGAAGCTTCTTCTTGACAAGTCTTGAGGAATATGGGAGGGAAAATTTTGGGGTACAACATTATGCTTTCAAACTAACCCATGCCTCATCTAGGACTTTTAAGGGTTATAACGTGGTCTGGTTCACGGTTCAAGAAACAAAGGATAAAGGATCAAAAAGTATTTGTACCCACCCATTCTTCGTGATGTTCTTCAATCCTAAACTCAGCTAATTATGCATTTAGATCCCGTTTGAGTCTTTGCTCTGATATTCCAGTGATGGTTTAGATACTGACAATTTATTTTGAACAGGCGGTCATTTTTGTTGAGAGTTTGTAGGATCTCTTTCTTTTTGATTTTATTATCCCTGTCTTTTGCCTGAACTGTTTCTCTTATGATTACAGTCAGCGGGATGCCCCAGTTTTGTAATTCTCCTTTATAGGTTTTGACTTAATGGGCTTTTATTTTTGAGAGATAATGACTGCCTGTCTTGCCGATTATAGGGAACCATCACCGTCTTTTGTTTTGGAAGGACTTTTTTGATGTCATTCATTGTGCACCTGGATTAACTGAGAAAACTACCCTGCCCCAGGTTATAATTAAGGGTTTTAATTTGTGAAAAGAAAAACTCCAACTTCTTTGGCTCAAAGGGGTTGACTAGGGATTATCTTCCTTATAACTCCACTATTTAGGATTTGAAACAACTCCTGTACCTCGTCAGTGGGGTCTGTTCAAAAGCATACTGTAGAGATTTTGATATCATTTTCGTCATCCTCCTTCTAAAGGCTTAGAATTTTTTAATCGAGAGTTGATCATCACAAAAAATGAAAGCAATTTGAATATAGTGAAATACGAATGGATTGATTCAAAACAGACATATGTAATGCATTGATAAAGTAATAAAGTTTGACATGAATAAATGTTCTAACAATCAAAAGAAAATTACAACTTGAAAATTCGAATGAACAAAAAGTCTTCTCGTCTCAATACTTATCACTTCAAATGGAGAACTTTGGGGGGATGGCAAAAGAATTCAATCTGACCGTCTTGTGTGAGTTCCAATGCTCCTTCGTCAATCAGGTCTTGAATTTTGTTGCTCAACGCCCAAAAGATGTTAGTATCATGCCCCGGGCTGTTGGAGTGATATGCACACCTTGCATCAGGATTGTACCTTGGAGAGGCTTTGTTGGGATTCTTAGGAGGGTCCCTTAACGTCACCAAATTCAATCTCAACAGGTGTTGTAAAGCCTGAGACAGTGACACATTGAGCTTGGTAAATTGCCTCTTGGGCATATTTGGATTACTCTGATCAACCCGTTGTTTATGGCAAGGTTGTTGTTGGACCCTTGAGGTAGTAGTAACTTGGAGAGGTCTATTCTTCATCAAACCAAACCTTTGACTTCTCGGAAGTTGATTAATGACTTGGTCCCCGACCTTGACTGTTTGCTTCATGTTGTTGTATCTGTCTTGATGAAGCTGGTTGATAATGGTTCTCAGCTCTTCTTGTTCCCGAGCTAAGCCTTGGATAAGAGCCATCTGCCCCAGCATCTGGGTTTTCATGGCACTGAACTCAGCTTGCAGTTGTTCTAGCCGTTCGTCCTTATTGTCTTCAGGACTTTTCTTGACCAAGTTCCCCACGAGGAGTGTTTTCAACTCTTCCTGCCCCTTGGATAGGTTTAGGAATACGTCCCTAAACTGAGCTTCTCGAGTTTGAAGATCTTGGTTGTCTGGTTGGAAAGCCATCGCTGAAATAAACAGCGAGAACATGAGAGACCTGTACTGGGAGACCTGTTATGCAATGATATGTATGATATATGTATGCAATGTTTTCAAGGATCTCGCGGGGTAAACAAGAAACTGTTAGAATTTGTTTGAAGAAACTTCGTGTCGTTAAGAGTCATTCTTCAAGAGTCAAGCTCACCATATCGAGTGGGGCATAGCCCCTGACTCAAGTTATCGTGTTTTGATCTCTAGATGACATTGGCTAGAGCAAAATAAATTCCCTTTGCCCCTTGTTGGACATTTGATTTACCATAACCTGCATCACAAGCCCTTGAGATCCTTGAAATGGTTAAGGAAATGTTAAGGCATGATGCTATGATGTGTATGATATGCGTTTAAGCAAAAGTGTGAGGTGATATAAGTAAACCCTGCAATAAATCCAAATTATTGGATAAGGACTGTAAACAAAACCTGCAAAGAACTCATGTTGTCAGATAACAAGAATGTGCAAGTAGTTCAAGTTTGAAGGCACACAAGTCACACAAACATCCTTATGTTTAGGATGGCATGGAGTTTAGGTATTACCCTCTTTCAGTTTAGTTGGTTCAACCTGTCCTAGAAATAGTAACCGGGTTCTAGAGGATCTCAATATCACTGACCACCCTCGATCGGTCATAATTTCAGTTTAGCAACCTTTTCTTGCGGCCAGAATCATCGCGAGAGTTTGGTCTTAATGAGTGTAGCATACTGCTACTGTTCTATGGCCAAGTTGGTCAATTATAGGTGCTAAGGTCAGTTGGTGCTTAACGAACCCTTAGAAGACCCATATTCTCCTCGTTGCGCCATAAGGGATATCGATACAAACTAAAGTGCCACACCAACGTAGCTACTGCTTCAACCGTATCGGTCTATGCCGTACAGTTCCCTTACAGTTTATTGCTACTTAACTAAAGGGTATCCCCAAGATCCGGGTTAGGATCTATAGTAACTCCGATACAAGCCCACAAATATAAAGTATACAAGTCAAGCAATTGAAAACAATATGAGCTATTCCTAAGGTACACCCCACTTATAAAGATATCCCCAGCAGAGTCGCCAGTTCTGTGGCACGGTGGGAAGAACTGACTGTTTTTGGAATGTTGGTTTGAGTTTTGCGTTTATGTTCACAAAATGTCGCGATAAGCAAGAGTCGCCACCGACTTTTATTTTAGTCAACAAGGAAAGGAAAAAAGCACAAAAAAATTCCTTTTTGAGATATTTCTCGGGTTCGGGGGGTAGATTATAGAAAGGGAAGGTGTTAGCACCCTTTCTATCCGTGGTTATCCACGGGCTCTTAGGTACTTGCTCATATTGTTTTCAAAATATTGCTTTCTTTGTGCTTGTGGGTTTGAAAAAGTTTTTGTTTTGAAACTTCGATTTAACTCTTGCTTCTGTCCTCAAGAGCGTATGAAGTGTTTTTGAAAACTTTGTTCGAAAAGTGTAAGTGTGAAAAGTATTTTTGTTTTTTGAAAGAACAAGTATCTAAGAACCATCTACCTACTCGAAAAAGGAATCGTTCTATGCTATCTTCCTTTAGACAATGCTATCCCACTATTGATGAGTAGGTAGCATCGCCGTTGGAGTTTAAGGGTCAATTCGAATGCGGGACTTACGGTCACCAAAGCAATGTTAGGATGCCTTAGCGGTAACCCTAATGTCTTATATCATTTGTTTTGAGGCAACAATATCCGAGGCAACCGTTTCTAGGCGACTATGATCTTTGGACAAGAGGGCGACCTCTAAAGTGACCTATACTTAATGACCGCGTACGAAGGCAACCAAGTGGGGTGTACCCTAAGAGTGCGCATGTGCGAGTGTGTCGTTTTCAGTTATTTTATCTTTGTACATGTTAAGGGTGATCTAAGTTGATTTTAGGTTAAAACATTCAGTCTTGTCATGCATTCCTATTATCAAACATCTAACAATTATAATTTGCGGAAAATAAATTGCGGAATTTAAATTACAAGGCGTCAGATATTTACATCGCCAAAGACAAACCCTTAAAGAATAAATAAAGCGATAAAAAAATAAATAAAGGTCCTATTTACTATTACAAACCGGAGGCAAATACATTAATATGATAGAAATAAATAAATCGCGTGCGGGAAATTAAATCGAGTGCAAGTTCTAGGGTTTTGACCCTTTTTTGTTAAAGAAAATATCTTTTTTTGTTTTTGAATTAAGGAAGAAATTACCTAAATTAATCAATTACTAAATTAAATTAATTAATTAATTAATAAAATTAAATTATTTTTTGGGTTTTTTTGTTATTTTAAGAAATAAAATAAAATAATTAATGTTAGTAAAAACCTAATTAAGTCTAGTTTAATTTTAATTATTTACAAAAATATGTTAAAATTATTCTAATTAACACCTAAATTAATTAATTAGTATTTATTAAAAAAAAATAAAAGTTTGATTTGATAAAGAAAATATTTTGTGGTTTTTTTATTTTATAAAGAAAATAATTTTTTGATTGGTTAGAATTAAAACAAAAATAATAAAAACATCTAATAAACAAAATAAGTAAAATAAAAAGAGAGAGAGGTTTGGGCCTGAAAAGGGAGTTTGAGAAGCAAATCTGAGGCCCATTAAACGCTGGCCCTGTTGACCTTTGGTGATCCAGTGAGCATGCTTTGACCAAAGCCTTGGTGGACGTTCAGATCCTGGCCACCAGATTTGGCCTTTGGCCATCTGGTCGTTGGATAGATGATAGTGCATGATGCGCTGCATGCTTGGACGTACATGTGATTACCTGAAGAAGGAAAATAACAAAGAAAGTGGGGGACCTGGGATTCGAACCCAGGTCCTGAAAGTGATATGCTTGCACGCTTGCCACTGCACTACTTTGATTCTATTGTTAGTAAAATACAAAGAAATTATAATATAAACAAAACAAATTATATGTCAGAAAATAAAAATGCGCGAAAATTAATTTGAATTCGCCAATGGGAGAACGACAGCTCGTCGTCTTCTACCTCCAAATGCTGCAAATATTACCTGTGGATTTGGATCCGCAGCTAAATACACAAGCTTGCTCTAAAATATTCCCTAGGCCACATAAATCAATTCCAAAAACATGGTTGAGTTCGTCTTGGCTTCCTGATTAACATTATGTCCTTCTTGAGTCCTGATTTTTCCTGAAAAAGAAAGCCCTAAAAACAAACACGCAACCCTAACTATGGTGTTTTGGGGTTACAGCGCCTATAAACCAAATTGAATAATGCAAAAAGTTTACAAATGTCATGAGGGTTACGAATATGCAAGCAATTTGTTCAAATGATGCAAGAATAATGAATCACGAATTCAAGAACCAAGGTGATTTTCGTGATACTTACAGTGCTTTGTGGTATGTGAGAATTCTTGCTCTTGATCCAGGAAGGTTGAGTGAACACCCAGGAAGCGATTGGGATAACTTTTGGCTTCTGAAAACGCCTCATGTTATGATCTCGAATCAAGCTTTTTACCAGTTTTTCAAACTTTTGTTCTGCCTCTTCTTGCAGACTCCAACCATTATTTTCGTGCCTTTGCCTTCCTTATGTAATGTATATTGCATTAGGGTAAGAAACTTGGTACAAATCTCTCCACATCAATGCTCATGAATTGGATTTGATTCCACCATTACAACCTTCCAAATTTGGCCTAAATCATATCTTCTTGTAACCAATGCACTTGATGCGAATTTGATTCACATAATAGCTGTATTCAAAGCCTAAAGCAACCAAAAAACCATGATTTATAAATACTTTTGATTTTATATGATTTTATTTGATTTAAAATGAATAAATTCAATTAAAAATCAAATTAAATAATAAAAATAAGATATAGGCTCATGGATGAAGATAGTACACGTGGACAATGATGAAAGCTCAAATCAAGTGGAAAAGAATGGGTCCATTTGACAAAATTTGAAGTCTTGGGGATAGTTGACTTTTGACAATTTTGCAAAAATGTCCAACTTCAACAATGCATAACTTCTTCAATTTTGAACTTTTGGAAATTTTCTTTGACTTTTTAGAAATCTTGAGATGTCCTCTAACCAACCCTTTTTGTCTCATATCATTTTGATATTCCATGCTCATGTTATAAGCTTTGGCAAAAAAGGTGTTTTTGTTGACTTTCAAAAGTGACCTATAATGTCCAAATTTATAACTTCTTGTGAGTGCATTTTATGATCTTTGGGTATGAAGATGGATTGTAGGTAATTGCATCCTCTTAATAATGAGCTTTGGATGGGTCATTTCCCATAAAGTATGAGAAAGTTATGCTTGGTCAAAGTTGAGTTGACTTTTCCTACAAAACCCTAATTTAGCAACTTTTGAGTCTTGATGAATTTTGAGCAATCCTTGATGAATCATGATCAACCCTTGATAAAATGATGAAATATCCTTCAAAATGTGAATGTTGACAAAAAATCTTGAAGTTTGACTGTATATAGGTCACAGTTGACTTTTGCCCTAGCACAGTCGATTTTTGGACCTTTTGAGCAATTGACTGAGCAAACTTCCTCTGCAAGGTTTGAAATTTGACATGGATGGTATTGAGAGAATATTAGGACATTTGGGAGCACTTGAGGTCATTTGGATTCAAGGATCTTGATCTAACACAAAACCCTAATTTGGGGTTGACTGTCTTAAGAGATAGCTTGTCTGTCCAACTTTTGAGCAAGCTTGAGCCACTTGGAGATTTTTTCTTGCAATGTTTTGAGAAATATGAGAGGGAAAATTTTGGGGTACAACACTCCCAAAAATCAAAACACTACCTCTCCTATATACAATCCCAACGCGCGGTGCGCCTACCATTCTGAGAGTCCTGGCCATGATACCAATGATTGCTGGGCTTTGAGAAACAAAGTACAAGATTTGCTGGAATCCAAGGAGATAGAGTTTGATGCTCCAGAAAAGCCGAATGTAATAACTGCTCCTATGCCCAAACATGGTTGTGGGGTTAATGTTGTTGACAATGATTTGTTGGTGACCTCTGTTGAAGAAATTCCTACTCCTCTTATGACTGTTAAGAGGAATTTGCTGTTGGTTGGTTTATTTCCAGGTTGTGGTGAAGGTTGCCACATGTGCTCGATTCTACCTTCCAATTGCCATTTGTTGAAGTCAGGTGTTCAGCTCCTGATGGATAATAAAGAGATTTTGTTCGAGAAGACTATGATTCCTGTTGCTCCCAATGAAGATGTCGCCATCATAACCATTTCTGCCAATCATTCCAAGGTTTCCTCGAGAAAACCTGTTAGGATTACACCTGTTCCAAGAATTGCTCCGCTAATAATCACCGTTCTTGATCCCATCCCGTACACTTCAGACAAGGCTGTCCCATGGCACTATGGTGCTGATGTGTATTATCATGGCATTAAGCAAGAGTTGAAGAATGAAGAAGCCGATACTGATGTCAGTAATATTTTCGGGACTAGTAAGGTTGCCAAAAGTGGAAGACTCTTCTCTCCCGAGATTTCCCCTCCGACTGCCCACAAACCTATTATCATTCCATCTACTAGTACATCAACTACTGTTCCAGTTCTTACTCCAGTTATCACCCCTGTCACCGAGCCATCTGGGACTCGGGGCAAAAAAATCATAGGTGAGCCTGCCCGGACGGAGGCGCCTAGAAAAATTGTTGTGGAAGCCTCTAAACAAGAAATAGAGGAAATACTGAAAATTATCAAGAAAAGAGATTACAATGTGGTCGAACAGCTGGGGAAGACCCTGTCAAAGATCTCTATGTTGTCTCTGCTGTTGTGTTCTGAAGCCCATGCAAAGGCTTTGATTGCATTTCTTAAGACTACGCATGTGCAGCAGGAAACTTCTGCAGATCAATTCAAATATTGTGTGGCTAGCCTGACTGCTGACAATGGACTAGGATTTCAGATGCAGATCTGACCGCTAAGGGGAGGAATCATAATGATGTTATGTATGTCCCAATTGAGTGTAGGGGCACCACTATGGCTCATGTGCTGGTGGATACCGGGTCTTCGCTGAATGTTCTGCCAAAGAAAGCATTGGACTGTTTGGACCGTGAGGGTTTGACTTTAAAGCCGAGTAACATTATGGTAAGGGCTTTTGATGGAGCAAAAAGGATGGTGCACGGGGAGGTAGACATCCCTGTCAAAGTGGGTTCTCAGACCTTTGGGTCCACCTTTTATGTAATGGACATCAGACCATCGTATTCTTGCTTGCTGGGTCGTCCGTGGATCCATAGGGTTGGGGCGGTTACCTCTACACTCCATCAAATGCTGAAGTATCCAGTGCAGGGGAAAATTGTCACAGTGTGAGGTGAAGAAGAGTACATGGTGAGTTATCTCAATTCCTTCCGTTATATGGATATGGATGGGGAGTTCATAGAAACTCCTTGTCAGAACTTCGAAGAGGTCCCTCAGACTTTGCTGTCAACTGAAGTTACTACCAACAAACCTCCACTGAAGATGGCTTCTCTCAAGGATGCCAAGGTTGTTGTTGAAGAAGGTGGGTGTACCAATTGGGGTCGGCTCCCTGATTTCACTCACAAAACATACAAATTTGGTTTGGGCTTTACTACAGGGGCTCAAAGGGCTGTTAGGCGCGCATGGATTGTAAGACCTCCTCTACACATCAGCAATCAAGGAGTTAATGCAATTGAGGACAGTGAAGAAGATTCAGACATCGACAGCTGGATCTACCCAACAACCAACGATGGACCAAATAACTAGACGACGAAGGACTTCATACCTGTTTCTTTTATTCCGTAGTAATTGACTTTTGTTTTAAGATTTGTAATAAATAGTTTGAAACTTTACGGCCCAAAGCCTTGCCCGAGGCACCTTGGCTTTGCTTGTGAGGGCTTATTATTATTTGTCATTTTCATATATCATCAATAAAACATTGGACGTTTTCTTGCATTACAAATTTTGCGCTCCTTGTTTTTCTTTTCTGTCTCCCACTTTATCAAAACAGCTATTCTCTTACACACACTCACGTATCATACTGCAGATCCATATCCACTTTGGATCCCATTGATAACAGTTCTGCTACTGCTAGTTATGACTTTGAAAATCCAATCAACCAAGCCGAGGACGAAGGTGAGGATAATTGTGTGGTGTCGGGAGAACTTGCTAGACTACTACAGCAGGAAGAAAGGGCCATACAACCTCATGAAGAGCCAGTCGAGTCAGTGAATTTGGGTACAGAGGAAGACAGGAAGGAGGTTAAAATAGGTGTGAATCTGGAGCCTAGTGTCAAACAACGGTTAATACAGATGCTACACGACTATGTTGAGATCTTCGCCTGGTCCTATGAAGACATGCTGGGTCTGGACATTGATATTGTGGTACATCGCCTACCGACTAAAGAAGACTGTCATCCGGTAAAACAGAAGGCCCGCCGTATGCGCCCTGAAATGTCAGAGAAAATCAAGGCAGAGGTCATGAAGCAGTTCGACGCAGGGTTCTCAGTCGTCACTTCGTATCCACAGTGGGTTGCTAACGTAGTTCCGGTACCTAAGAAGGATGGTAAGGTACGGATGTGTGTGGACTACCTAGATCTAAATAGGGAAAGCCCCAAAGATGAATTCCCACTTCCTCACATTGATGTTCTAGTCGATAACACCACACAACACAAGATCTTCTCCTTCATGGATGGTTTTTCTGGCTACAACCAGATCAAGATGGCTCTTGAGGACATGGAGAAGACAACCTCCATTACACAGTGGGGCACCTTCTGTTACAAGGTAATGCCTTTTGGGTTGAATAATGTTAGGGCAACTTATCAGCGCGCCATGGTCGCTTTGTTCCATGATATGATTCACCACGAGATTGAGGTTTATTTTGATGACATGATAGCCAGGTCCAAGACAGAGGAAGAGCATCTTGATCATCTCCAGAAACTGTTTGACAGGTTGAAGATGTACAAGCTGAGGTTGAATCCGAACAAGTGTACCTTCGGGGTAAGGTCTGGTAAACTTTTGGGTTTTGTTATTAGTGACAAAGGTATTCAGGTAGACCCTGCAAAGGTAAAAGCCATACAAGAGATGCCGACTTCCCGCACAGAAAAAGAAGTTAGAGGTTTCTTGGGACGTCTGAATTACATCGCCAGGTTCATTTCACATCTGACTGCTACTTGTGATCCAATCTTCAAGCTGCTGAAGAAAGATCAAGTGGTAAAGTGGAACGATGAATGCCAGACTGCTTTCGAGAGAATCAAGGAATACCTTTAAGAACCACCGATTCTGATGCCTCCAGTTGAAGGAAGACCTTTGATTTTATACTTGACAGTGCTAGACAATTCAATGGTGTGTGTGTTGGGGCAGCATGACGAGTCTGGTCGAAAAGAGCACGCCATTTATTACCTTAGCAAAAAGTTTACCGACTGTGAGACCCGATACTCATTTCTCGAGAAAACTTGCTGCGCTTTGGCATGGGCTGCTCGCCAACTGAGACGGTATATGCTGACTCACACCACTTTGTTGATATCAAAGATGGATCCGATCAAGTATATTTTCGAGAAGCCCGCCTTATCCGGAAGAATAGCAAGATGGCAGATGATCTTAACTGAGTACGATATCCAATACACAACCCAAAAAGCAACCAAGGGGAGTGTATTGGCAGATCATTTGGCGCATCAGGCCGTGTATGACTACCAGTCCATGAATCTCGAGTTCCTGGATGAGAATATCATGTTGATAACCGACTGCGAAGAAACTGGACCGGATGAAGGATCCCGATGGTCTATGTATTTTGATGGAGCCTCGAACGTATTGGGGAATGGCATTGGCGCTGTAATTATATCTCCTGAGGGCTATCATACTCCGTTCACCGCTCGACTATGTTTTAACTGCACTAACAATATGGCAGAGTATGAAGCATGCATCATGGGTCTTCGAGCTGCTATTGACCTGAGGATTAAGTTCTTGAGTGTATTCGGAGATTCCGCTCTGGTGATAAGTCAGATCAAAGGCGAGTGGGATACGAAGCACCCGCATCTTATTCCTTACAAAGAGTATGTACTGACATTGCTCCCGCACTTTGAGGAGATAACCTTTGAACATTTCCCAAGAGAGGAGAATCAGTTAACGGACGCGCTAGCTACCATGTCTTCTATGTTCAAAGTCAGGTGGGACAATGAGGCTCCCCAGATTACCATTGAGAGTCTGGACGAACCCGCACATTGCTGTGATATTGAGACTGAAGAGGTGACATATAAACCATGGTTTCATGAGGTAAATAGGTATCTTGAGGCTCAAGAATACCCCGAGGGGGCATATGTTAATGATAAGAAGTTTCTGAGAAGGTTCGCTGCGAAGTTCTTCATTAGTAATGGAATCCTCTATAAGCGTAACCATGATTCAACCTTACCGCGGTGTGTAGACAAGAGCGAGGCAGAAATGATCATGGCAGAGTTACATGAAGGTACCTTCGGAACTCATTCCAGTGGACATACCATGGCTAAGAAAATGCTACGGGAAGGATATTATTGGCCCACTATGGAAGCCGATTGTTATCATCATTCTCGAACCTGTCATAAGTGTCAAGTCTATGCTGATAAAGTACATGTGCCTCCGGTTCCCCTGAATTTTTTGACAGCTCCTTGGCCCTTTGCAATGTGGGGCATCGACATGATCGGCGAGATCAGACCTACGGCGTCTAACGGGCATCGCTTCATTCTGGTAGCAATTGATTACTTCACAAAGTGGGTTGAGGCAGCTTCCTTTGCTGCAGTAACCAAGAACTCTGTGGCGCGGTTCATCCAACATAATCTGATATGTCGATACGGTGTCCCAGAGAGGATTATTATTGACAATGGTACAAATCTCAATAACACGATGATCACGGAGCTCTGCAAACAGCTCAAGATACAGCATCATAACTCTTATCCCTACCGGCCGAAGATGAATGGCGTTGTTGAAGCAGCTAATAAGAACATCAAAAAGATTGTACAGAAGATGACAGTGACATACAAATACTGGCACAAGATGTTACCATTCGCTCTTCATGGGTACCGTACCTCAGCACGAACATTGACATGGGCAACACCCTTCTCTTTGGTGTATGGCATGGAGGCAGTCCTACCCATCGAGGTCTAGATACCCTCTCTTAGGATTACGAAGGATGCAGGTTTGAGCGAAGACGATTGGATCCAAACCCGACTTGATCAGTTGAATCTAATTGATGCGAAGAGACTTACTGCTATCTGTCATGGTCAGACGTATCAAAAGCGAATGATCAAGGCTTTTAACAAGAAAGTCAGACGTCAAGAATATCAAGTTGGGGATCTGGTGATCAAACGCATCATACTACCGCAGAGTGATCCCAGGGGCAAATGGACCCCCACATACGAAGGTCATTTGTGGTTAAGAACATTTTCTCAGGAGGAGCTATGATTCTAACCACCATGGATGGTGACGACCTTCCTCACCCCGTCAATGCAAACATAGTGAAAAGATACTACACATGATCAAAGACCCGCTAGGTTGACTGACCTAGGCAAAAATAAGGGCTTCCCGGTGAACCAAAAGGGTTCAGGCAAAAGTAAGGGATGAAAATGAAAAACTGTACACCCGGCAAGTCGAAAACCTGAAAAGGCGACTTGGGCAAAAAAGGGTATCCCGATGGACTGAAAACCCGAAAGGGCGGTCCAGGAAAAAATTAGGGATCAGAGCGTAACACTATGTCTCATTGGATAATCTTGCAACCAGACCTCGGTATCAGCTATCAAGCTCGGACGGTGCTAATCAATTTGATCCACCTTCTACCAAGCAGCAAAGTGATGAGATGCTTGAAGATACAAAGGCAATAGAAGAGTTGGAACCCAATGGGGTCATTTCACATAGCTGTTTTTCTTTCTTTAATATAAATTGTAAATCTTTCGGCGATATTCTCTTAATAGAGCATCATCCTCTTTGTACAAAAACGCCTATTACAGGCCAACTTCAAAATCAATACAAGTCGTTTTCACAAAGCTTTGATTTATTTTTCTTTTCCCTGTTTTATTTTACAAGAACGTCCAATGGTTCATTTTTGATATATGCATTTGAAAATAGTTGCTACTCATAAATATTTACATAAAAAACAAAATACAATTACTCATAATTCCAGGAGCAGGGAAAACAAGAAGTGCCCAGACCTTACAGTTATTCTTCCCATCAGGTGCTGGGGTAGAGTTAACTTGAGAACATGAGTCGCGGTGCATACACTCCCCACAGAGTAAAAAGTATCCAAAGACAGTAATGTTAGCTTTCTCGAATAGGACATAACTCTCCCCAGCTGAGGTTCATAATGACGAGTGAGTCAGTAAATTTTCCCCAAAGCAGAGTTATTTCTCTCACAGGCAGAAACTCAACAATAATTTATTATCACCAGCAACAGAAAATTGTCCCCAGCTGAGTTTATTTCTCCAAATTGGCGATCTATCAACAGAGTATCTCCTCTCCAACAGAGTCACTCTCCATAGAGTTATCCGTAAACAAGGGGCAAATCCCCAGCATAATCATCTCTGTTCACCATCCCCAACAGAAGTAGAGGAATTGTGGTTCTTACAATAGTCAAGAATACCACTTCTCATACTCTCCAAATAGCAGTCAGGGATTTATTTTCCTGGACTCAGATCATCACGTCAGCATTTCATGTTCATACATCATGACTGTGCATACATTACATATAACATAATCTCATTTATTTTGAAAACCATCATACAATGCATCTCAAGCATCGCACATAACTTACCCTGTATCTATTTCAGGAAAAGACAATTATTATCAACAATTTCCAGCAGGTACATGATCAACGCTCGAAGCTAAACAGAGCAATCATCAGCAACAAATGCAACCTCATCCAGGATCCTGAAACCCTACTATCCAGGCTTTCATATCGAAGTAACCCTACTATCCAGGTTTCTTCTCACAACCCTACTATCTAGGCTTTCGTACCGAAGTAACCCTACTATCCAGGTTCCTTCTCACAACCCTACTATCCAGGCTTTCATACCGGAGTAACCCTACTATCCAGGTTCCTTCTCACAGCCCTACTATCCAGGCTTTCATATTGAAGTAACCCTACTATCCAGGTTCCTTCTTACAGCCTTACTATCCAGGTTTTCACATCAAAGTAACCCTACTATCCAGGTTCCTTCTCACAGCCCTACTATCCCGGATTTCATACCGAAGTAACCCTACTATCTAGGTTCCTTCTTATAACCTTACTATCCGGGTTCTTCCTCTCTTATCCTCAGACAACAGTCTACAACACTGTAAGACCGGGACCCGATCAACCACGATTTGTTTCGCATCTCCCCAGTAAGTCGCGATGTAGCATATACCACGACCAAACACACAGTTTACTTCCGCTCCCCAAACCGGAGTTATCCCCAGTAGAATAACAGACAATTGAAGCTCCTAAAACTATATTTCTCCCAAGACAGAGACCAGCATTCCCCAACGAAGTCCTCCTCAACAACAGGTATACGGGTTCTCGCAAATGAATCTCTTATTCGATCGACATCTCTTCGGATGACATCTTTAAGCCCATATCCGACAATTCTCTAGCAGCTACCAAATGGCATCTTTAATCCCATTCCCGATATCACAAATCACTTCATACGAGTGCAAATTTCTGGGCACTCTAGTGTTCAATCATCTTCTACCTTCAGATCACAAAAGGCAGACAAGCCAATCTACATCCTCAAGTTTAAGAAGATTGAACAGGGACAGCTGTTGTACCCCAAAATTTTCCATCCCATATTTCTCAACACATGACAAGTGAGGTCCCCAAATTGCTCAAGGAAGTTCAAGAGTTGACCAGATAAACTCTCTCCTAAGGCAGTCTACCTCAAATTAGGGTTTCATTTTTCATCAAGATGCTTGAGTCCAAAGGATCCCAAATCCTCACCATTGTCCTAATATGTTCTCAAGATCATCCATGTCAAGTTTCAAGCCTTGCAGAAGAAGTTTGCTCAGTCAATGGCTCAAAGGCCTGAAAATTGACTGTGCTAGGTCAAAAGTCAACTGTGGCCCACATACAGTCAAACTTCAAGATTTTTGGTCAACATACTCATTTTGAAGTATTATTCATCATTTTATCAAGGGTTGATCATGATTCATCAAGGATTGCTCACAATTCATCAAAACCCAAAAGTTGCTAAATTAGGGTTTTGCAGGAAAAGTCAACTCAACTTTGACCAAACATAACTTTCTCATACTTTATTAGAAAGGACCCATTCAAAGCTCATTTTGAAGAGGATGAAATTCCCTACAATTTATATTCATCTCCGAAGTTCAAAATAAGCACTCACAAAAAGATATGAATTTTGACATTATAGGTCATTTTGAAAAGTCAACAAAAACACCTTTTGGGTCAAAGCTTCATACATGAGCATGGAAGACTCAAATGAGAAGAGACCAAAAGGGTTGCTTAGGGAACATCCTAATCTATATAAAAAGTCATGGAACACCTCTCTAGGGTCAAATTTGAGAGAGTTATGCATTGTCAAAATTGGAAAGTTTTGGGAAATTGTCAAAAGTCAACATTGATCAAAATTGCATTTTTTCCACATGGGCCCATCTTTTCAAGATTGCATCTCATTCCTAGTATAGTCCACGACCTATGGGACCCTCCATGATTTATTTATTTATTCATTTAATTTATCTTGATTTATATTCATTTAAAATTCAAATAAAATCAAATAAATCCAAATAAATCATATAATGTGTTTTAGGGATGATTTTTGCATTGAAGGAAGATCTTATGTGCTGTCAAATGAGAACCAATTCGTGCAAGACTGATTTGGGTGGAAAAAAAATTGAATTGAAGCAAATTTGGAAAGATATCTAATGCCATGAAAGACCAAATCAAATCTTCATAATGGGCAAGATTCAATTCGTTTTTGTTGACCTAATGTGTTGCATTACATATACAGAAGGGATCAAAGGCAAGAGAGGAGGTTGAGCAGTCCTGAAAGAGGCAGAACAAACTTCAAAATTTCAAAGAAAAAGTGCAGATCAAATTCCAAGCTACAAGCCATCCTAACACTACCAATCGATTGGTGGACATCTCAGGAACATGTTCCAATCACTTGCAAGCCTCCTCGTACCCAGAATCGACCCATAACAGTCACAAGGTTTGCTTAAAGAACTCGTTTTTGTTTTCATTGATTTACACATCATTTGCACGTTTTGATTATATATTATTGTTCATCATTAAGTTTGCAAGATAATCATTCTATTCAATTGCATTTTTGATGACTGTATGTAAAACTGCCATGGCTAGGGTTTCTTGGTTAGTTTTAGGGCTTTGCAATACAGGTTAAATTGGACGTTAATTTTGGTACCATGACACTCATGAGGATGAGACGAGTTGATTGGTACCAGCCATGGTCATTTATCTTGCTTGTGTATAATTTTTGAGATACACAGGTCTGTACCTACAACGAAACGTCCGTAGGTAAAAGCTTGCTTACCTAAAATGACAGTTTGGTGAAGAAGACGATGCGTGGCACTCCCTGGTTGGGTGATTTGAATTTCAGCGCATTTTTCCATTAACCATTATTTTTCATATATTATATTCTATTTTTATTATATGTACAAATAAGCAAAGCAGCTCAGTTGGCAAGCAGGGATTGGAAACATGCATGAGGACCTGAGTTTGATCCCCAGGTCCCAACCTTTGTTCATATTATTTTTCAATAGGTAATCCAGCACACTGCCTATCAGGAGACCCACCATACGCCATCAACATCTGGCCATCAAACGCCTCTCCAGCCAGATCCAATGTCATTCCACTAAAGACCCACCATACACCCCAGGTCAACGCATGCACTGAATCAGGCAAAGTCAAAAGGGATGAGTTTGGTTTGGGCCCAGAATTCCAATAGTATACCCCCAACATTACTATTAGGCCCATCTCTAACCTTTTTCTATTTATTTCTTTTATTTTAATTCTTTTAATTTTGTTTTAATCTTTTTAATTGAAAAATTAATTATTTTTCATAAAAAATCATAAAATCAATAATTCACCAAAAAAAATTAAGATTAGTTTTTTTAATTATTATTATCAAAATTAATTTAATTTAGTTTAACTTAGGAAAATTGTAATTTATTTTCATAAATAAAATCAAAATAGAAATTAGGTTAAAACTCTCGATTTAATTTTATTTTCTCTTTTCCCAAATAAATAAAAATACAAAAATAGGTTTTAGAATAGATTAATTTATTTTTATTAATTTAAAATTAATTAGAATTAGGATTTTCTTTGAATTTAATGATTTCTTTATTTTCTTAAATAACAAAACGTGACAAAAACATTTTCTTAATCAATCGTAATTAGGTTTAGACAGGGGTCAAAACCCTATTTATCTCGTATTTGATTAATCGCGCGCATGTTAATTTATTTTTGCCAATATTATTTGTAACTGTTCATGGTTTGTAATAGTTTAACCTAAGACTTTTTACTTATCGCTTTTTCCCGTTCTTTTTGCTATGTAATTAATCCCCCTCCCCGAAGCCTTGTAATAGCGTAGATTTACTTTCTCGCATTTTAAATCCGCAAATATGTGACTGTTTAGATGTATGCTAATAGGATTGTATGACAATAATGCATGACAAATTAATCCAGTTAGAATACCCTAATGTGCAAAGACTAAATAATTGAAAACAGATCACTCGCACATATCACTCTTAGGGTATACTCACACTTTGGTTGCCTTCGATAAACGATCATTAAGTATAGGGTGTCTTAGTGGTTACCCTCCTGTCTAAAAAGATCAAACGTTGCCTCGGAAATGTTGCCTCAGAAATGTTGCCTCGAATATGATCTTAAGACTCTAGGTTTATTACTAAGGTGTCCTAACATTGCTTTAGTGATCGTATGTCCCTTTCGAATTGACCCTTACAACTCCAACGACGGCGCTACCTATTTCTCAATAGTAGGATAGAGCTGTCTAAAGGAAACAAGAATAGAAACAATCTTTTTTCGAGTAGGTAGATGCTGGTAGGTACTTACTCAAATCAAAGCTTTTCACACTTACAGATTTCAAAACAATTTTCAAAATAACTTCGTCACACCTTTGAGGACTGATACAAGGGTTATCACGAAGTCAAACTTTTCAAAACAAAACACATACACAAGCAATTTAAAAAAGATGAGCAAGTACCTAAGAGCCCATGGAAAACCATGGATAGAAAGGGTGCTAACACCTTCCCTTTCTATAATCTACCCCCCGTACTCAGAATATCTCGAAAACGGATTTTTTCTGTACTTTTTTCCTTTCCGATTGGATGAAATAAAAGTCGGTGGCGACTCTTGCTTACCGCGGAATTTTGCGAATACAAAACACAAAACGTAAACCAGCATTAAACAGTCGGTTCTGCCACCGTATCACACTGAGTTTTGCTGACTCCAGCAAGGGAAAGCGTGGCATAAAAAGTTTCCTGACTGGTGGATTCAAATAACAGGGGCCCACCTTCTGCTTGCGTGTTTGAAATAAAAAATATGATTGATTCTTATTATATATTCATTCACTTGCGCTTTGGTTAACAGATGAACACGCCACCCCAGTGGCAACACACTTGCACTTAAGTCTCTCATACGCTTGGTCCTTGGTTCGAGCCAGGCGTGAGACATTTTATTTTTCCATGTTTCTCATTTCAGATCCAGTGCCATCAGGTCTAATACACGCATGTTACATCTCATCTTCAGACCATCAGATCTCAACTGATCTTGATCCAGTGGTCCCAAGTCAGTACCCCATGATGCACCTCCTGAAGGCTACCATAAAGGATCACTCAGCGCAACCTGAGCCTCTTTGGCATGGGCCTAACAAATTCTGAAGTGCACACCCCCTCAATTTTTTCTATGCAGGCACATTTCATTTTTATTATGCTTTAATTATTTGCTTTTCTCTTGTAATTAATTTCTTTTTTTAATTAAAATCAGAAAATCATAAAAATATTAGATTTAAGTTTTTTATTAATTAATTTAATTTTTTTTAATTTTAATTAATTTAACTTAATCATTTTGAGTTTATTTTATTAATTTAAAATTAATTAGAATTAGGTTTTCATCACTTCAATTATTTTTTTCCATAACAAAAACAACAAAAAAATATTTTTTTAAGTACTTAGATTTTTTTGGGTTTTACACCTTCTCCATCTCCGTGCGCTTATCTACTTTCGCATTTTTTATAAATTATGTAATTGACAAAGGGATGTAATAGTTTAAAATTAAGACTCTTTTCATTTTTTCTCCCCATTTGAGGTTTTGTACTCCCCATCCCCGAAGCACTGTAATAACGTAGATTCAATTTTTAACATTTTTACTTCCCGCACTACTGTATGAATGCTTGTATATATTTAACTGCTAGCTTAATAGGATTGCATGGTAAGACTTAAACGAAAATGTTAGAAAACCTGACATCCAAGATAAAAATAACTGAAACATAACACTTCGCACACGCGCACCTCTAAGGTACCCCCACTTGTTGTCTTCAGAAAACAACAGTCACGTCTCTTAAACGTGGGATGTTTTACCAAAGATCCTTTGGTTAAAAGATCGTAGTCCCTCGATGACCCTTCGATGCTGCATCGGTAAATGATCTTAGTAGCTTAGGATAATTGCTAAAGTGTCCTACGAGTTGCCTTTGTGACTGTATGATGACCCTCGTCTGTCCCATAAAACATCCAATGATAGGGCTACCTACTAACTAATGGAAGGATAACACTATCTAAAGGAAAAGAGGAAAATAACAAATACCTTTTGAGTAGGTATATAGCTTATAGTTTCTTGCTCACAAAACAAAACAATATCTCGCACATACACACTCTTTTCTAAATATTTTCAAAGACAAAACACTTTGTATGCATTCTTAACGATACGAGAATCATTACAAATTTTTCCGCACTAAGGCATATTTTCAAAATATTTTCAAAAATACACTTACACAAAAAGTATTTTCAAAGTGAGTTAGCAACTAAGAGCCCATAGATAACTACAGATGAAAAGGGTGCTAACACCTTCTATTTTCATAACCTACCCCCTTACTGAGAAAAATTCTCGAAAGGTCTTTCCTGTTCTTTTCACCCTTTCCTTTATTTAATAAAATAAAAGTCAGTGGCGACTCTTGCTAACCGCAACATTTGCAATAAAATGCAAAACCAATAAAGTCAGGTCTCCCACCGTATTACAATTGTATTTGAATACTTTTTCTCTTTTATGGTTCCTACATCCATAACCTTAAAGCATGACCCTTAGGGATATCACCACATATTCTTTATGTCCTCTTGATGTCATATCATTGTCTATCCATGGTTTGACACTTACTTGAGACACAAGTCTTATCTTGTCACTTATCTACACTTCATATCTTTCTACTACGCCTACTTGTTTTTTTAATGTGATGTTTGTTAACATGTAATCCCTTAATGATGGTTTATAAATGTCTTTAGGATTGTTAGACTTAGGTATCTACCTCTTGTATCTTCTTTGCTTAATTCCTTATCATGTGTTGAAGTTTTGTCTTCTAAATTCACACTTGCACTTCTACTTGCCTAGTTAGGTAAATTCTTCTACTTCTTGACCCATGTTGCTATAATTAGGATAGTCTAAGGTGTATATAATGTTAGTACCAGAACTAACACCCTAATTTGTTGTGCTTTTATGCCATTCCTCTTTGATTTCTCATCATTTCTCTCTTGCTTTCCTTCTTAACTTTTTCAACTTTGTTTGTGAGATCTCTATCTTTTAGGTGTTCTATCACATTGACTTGTGTGTTTAGTAATGTTTTATCATCCTTCTCTTTTCTTTGAGATTTGATGTTTTGTTATCTTAATGTATGTATGCTTGATGTTTTACCATATATTCCTTTTCTTTAACACTTGATGCATTATCATATTTGTGTGGTGTCTCACCATCTCTTACATACATATCCATCTATGTGCTTTTTTACTTGTTGCTTTGTCATCTTCTATTTGATATATTACCATTATTGATCCTTGATGTATTTTCATCCTTGTTTGATTTCTTATCATCTCTTCTCCTACTTGATTGCTCGTTTAGGTATCCACTTATATGCTTGCTTACTTGATGTATATCCATATCTTCTCATACTTGCTGGCTTATGTATCTACCCTTATGCATGTATACTTTATTGATGTGTTTCCATATCTCTTCTTTCTTGATTTCTTATTTAGGTATCCACCTATATACATGATTGTTTGTGTGTTACTTGCTTATCTAAGCAGGTATTTTCTTGGTACCTTGTCTAAGTTCCTTATGTAATGTTAACTTGCTTTCACATCTAATCTAAGTGTATGATTGCTCGTTTATTCCTTTTCTTCTTCTTCTTCTTCTTCTTCTTCTTCTTCTTCTTCTTCTTCTTCTTCTTCTTCTTCTTCTTCTTCTTCTTCTTCTTCTTCTTCTTCTCTTTTATGAGATTTCCATGTTCCCCATAGGATCTTTAGTTCATTCTTATCTAAGTTTGAACTAAATAGACCTTAGGTTAGGAATCCATGCATGTCAACATTAGGTAGATCTCCATCCTATCCTAAATTTAGGTCCACAAGCATGACAACTTATAGGATTGAGATCCCCTTTTGTTTAGTCTTTCTCTTTTGTGTCCATGTTAAAACTAAAACTTCTTTCTTATGAAAATGTCAAAACACTTAACAATAAAGATGTAAACCATGTGTCACGAGCCTTAAGCCATTGGGAAGAGCATGAAGGAGCCCATTCCCGAACCTTGTGTTTCTTTCAATCATAGTCTTTGATGTGGTTCAAATCACAAATCCCTTTTCAAGGTAAAAAACACCAACTAATTCAAATCTTTTTGTCTTCAGACTTTTTCTTTTAAAACCTTTTCAAAAAGGACAATATTTTCTAGCATTGTTCATAAAAAACACACAACAAACCAAAATACCTTTTTAGGTGAACTACAAGTACCCTGATCCCCATTGCACGAAAGGTGGTGCATAGGCACAAAGGTTTGCAACCATAGCGGGCACAACTAATAAAAACTTTCTTTTGTATATAATTTACATGCATTCCCTTAGCATTAAGGTTTAGTTTTTTATACACCCTTTGATTAGAATAAACTTAAGTGGATCTGGAGGAGTACCACAAACATGAGGGGTGCTAATACCTTCCCCTCGTGTAATCGAATTCCTTACCATTTTCTCTTGGTTGAAATAAACATGTTCTTTCCCTCCCTTTAGGTTTACTCAGTGTTTCCTGTCCCTTTCTTGGGATAAATAACATTGATGGTGACTCTTCTTTCCGCCTCCTTCACGCTATGATAAAAATCCTAGACACGACAACTGGCGAATCCTCTAGGAAAACTATGCAAGTCAGTCCTAGCTTTTGTTTGTTTTCTTTTCTTTGGGTGTTTATTTCTTTTTAGCTTTATAGCTTGATCATTTCTATACATGTGTTTATCTGTATATATGTTTTCATTGCATTCTTTTTTTGGTTCCCTATACTCTGGATATGCTGGACTGTCTATGTTTTCTTGGTGGGTGGGTTGTTACTATGAGGTAAAACGCCCAATACCCAGGCCAGAGTTGTAAACACACAGGAATCCATATGATTAGAGTGGATAGTCATAACGACTACGAGGTGTATGTCTTAATAGTGCGATCATGAGATCCACACTCAAACGAGGTTCAAATGGGGTATTATCGTTACATATGTATGTGTTAAAGTGATAATACTTTCAAGAGAACTATTGACTCTGTTCCCCTTTGATCTTACCCTGACCTAGACTTTACCCGTGAGTGGGGAGGGTTTAATCTTACAGGTACCGTTGGTGACTATCTGTTCTTTTGGTTCATGTTCCAAACTTTTGATCTTATGACATCCGTTTATTCGGTAGTTCAACAGTAATCCAGTATTATGGAAGCCTTTATCTTGTCATTTTTCATCATAGTATATTTATTTTAAAAAATGAGATACAAAAAAGTTAACTTGCATATGCATGTCACTTTCCAGGGAAGTTTTAGAGTTTATCTTCATCAACAATGGATAGCAACAGTGATAATGGCAAAGAGGTTACCATACACACCTATGATTACCATTTTCTCACCCCTAATGTGTCACAGTTTAAGGAGTTGAGTGCTCGACTAGTTGACGAAAATATGAAGAATTTCCATGACAGTTATGGTAGTCTCCTACGTTTGCTAGACATCACTATTGATCAAAAGGCCTTGCATACTCTCCTGCAGTTATATGACCCAGAGTTGTGTTGCTTTACTTTCTAGGATTATCAGTTGGCTCCTACTCTAGAGGAGTATATGTATCTTTTGCGCTTGAAACTTAATGATCATGTTCCTTTCATTTGTGTTCCTGAACAAGTGAAGAAGGACATCATTGCTAGTGCTCTTTATTTGAGCTTGAAAGATGTAACAGATATTTGGAAGCATAATGGTGATACTTTTGGGTTCTCTTTGAAGTTTCTAGTAAGAAAGGCTCGAGAAGAAACAGATAAAAAGAATTGGGTTACTTTCAATGCGTTGTTATCCATTTCAATTTAAGGCATAGTTCTCTTTCCCAATATAGAGAACCTTGTTGATTTGGATGTTGCGTGTGTGTTTCTTGAACAAGAAACCTTTACTAATGTTGTTGGTAGATACCTACTATACCATTCACTCAAAGCATCAGAAGAAAAGAATTGTCAATTTTTTCTTACCCATGCTTTACCAGTGGTTCATGCTTCACCTTCTTGCAAAGGGGCCGTTTGTAGACACTAAATATTCTCTTCCATGGTCAAAGAGGATTGTGGCGCTAACTTCATATGACATAAGGTGGTATTATATCTCAGGCGAAGGTCCAAGTATCATCATTATTTATTATGGGGAGTTTCCCAATGTTCCTCTCATGGGAACAAAGGGTTGCATCAATTATAATCCCGTTCTAGCTTTCCGACAGTTGGGGTATACTATGGATGAACCACCCAAAAAAAGTAGAAGTTGAAAAGATCATTTACTTTGAGAAGGGAGTAAATCCAGAGATGTTGTTGAGGATAAAGAATGCTTGGAATAAGATTTACAGAAGAAGTAGAGACTCCATAGGTAAGAAGGTTCCTATTGCCAGAGCTCCATATCTAAAGCGGGTTAAAAAGAGAGTGGAAAACCTTAATTTTCCTTTTTCAAGAGAGAATCAATTGTATGAACAACCACCTCTTGTCTTGTCTAAATCTATGCCTACTGAAGAATATAACCAGGTTCGAGTTGCGAATATACAACTCCGCAAGAAGGATCACGAGTTAGAGATGAAACTTTATGAGTCTAGGACAAAAAAGTTGGATTTAGTTCATAAACTCAAGTAAGCCAGTGAAGGAACTTCTGTAGTCAGAAAGGCCAAGAGAAGACCTGGAGTGGAGGAATATGCTTCCATACCTGCTGAAGAGTACAAGAAAGCCCTTGAAGATGCTGAGAAGAAGCTCTTAGAGTGTGTAAATCTTCAGGTGTCCAGAAACAAGTATAAAGAAAAGGTTAAGGAGCTAAAGACCATACTGGACAAGGAAAAAGACCAAAGATGTGCAGAGGAAGATCATATGACACAAGTAATGGAAGAGAATGAAAGACTACGAGCCCGGTTGGAAGAAATGGAGAATGCACCTATACCAATTCCACTTCCATAATGGAATGAATGTGAAAGGTTTCTGGAGCAATGCTAGTATCTTGAGACTCATCACTATCGAAAAGACGTTGTGATTGAAATTTTTGCTAGAGGACATGATCAAGAGAAGAAAAAAGAGATATTCAAATAGACCAAGGAATGGAACATTGACTACTTCATACAAGGATGACCTTTGTACTATGCAGAGATGAGGAATACCCCTATGTGTATTACTTCCCTTTTATTGTATGATCACCACATGCTTGTTGGTTGGGATCTTTATCTTTCTTGTCGTACTATGTCTACTATTTTGTATGAACTTGTTTGATTCTAAGTATCTTGTTATGAATGAAAAAAGCAGTTATTGTCACTACATATCCTCTTGTTTATTGCCTATCTCTTTTATCATGTTGTTTGTTATTCTTGATGGTTGACAAAACTCTTGAATTCCATGGAGATGAAAAACATAGCATAAATATCATGCATCTCATGCATTATAGGGTTTTTTCGGTCGGTCTTCTTATCTCTTGGTTCTGATTTTCGTATGAGAGTTCATAAAGACGACTACTCATCACTACTCAACCAGAGGTAATCAACAACACCATATGGAGAAACTTCATAGGGAATTGAATGAGATGAAGGGTCAGATGGGCATGTTTATGGTAGACATACAAGCTTTGGTCTGTGGTCAGAAACTCTTGAGAGAGGAGAATACTCAATTGAAGACTAACCTGAGTTTGGTTATGAAAGTTCCGAGAACAGTGTTGAAGAAAGAGGATAGTCATACACCCGTCGCTGCAATAAGAGTTACCATTCTTCCCCATACTTTGGGGCTCCTTTAAGTATTCATGGATCTCCTTGTATTTCAGGGTCATCCTGTCTAAAACCAATTCTTGTTCCCCAAGATAATCCAAAGGGAAAGGCTCATCAGTAAAGGAAGAAGCATCATGAGAAGCAACTTGATCCAATTCTAATTACCTATTCCCAATTACTCCCTCGATTACTTGAACATCAATTGGTTGAGATTCGTACCGTGGGTCTTCTTCCTGTAAAGCTTCCACCTGACTATGATGGAAATGCTAGGTGTGAGTTCCATTCTAGGGCACCTGGTAATTATGTTGAGAACTGTAAGGTATTGAAATACAAAGTCTAGGATTTGCTCGATGCAAGGATAATTTCGTTTATTCCCAAGGGTCTGAGCATATGAATCAAGCCTACCCCAATGTCTGTAGGGAAGCTGGTTACGCCTTCTCTCCTTCAAGACTCTACCTCACATCCTGGGTTACATTGTTCACAACTTGTACTCCCAAAGCTCCCTCTTTAGTAGTCATTGCCTTTTCTAAGTCATGAGAATTAGATGGTTAATCAGAATTGGTATCATCCTTATGCTCAGCCAGTTTAGTGTATGCTACAACTGTAAACTTATCGACAGAGACGTTAACAACATGGAAGACAGGGGGACAGGAATCCAAAAAGAGTATATGACATAATTCCTATACCTTATATTCATTTTTTCTCGCATTTTCTCAAGCTTTCTTTGGTGGAAACCCAACAGATGGATCATGTTATTTCTCCTTATCCCAGGGTATTTGACCCTAACGTCAAATGTGGTTACCACGTCGGGGTACCTGGTCATTCAATCGAAGATTGTAGGTCATTCAGAGATAAATTTTAAGAACTGATTGATTCAAGGGCTATTGAGTTCGTGCCAGAGAAGATTGGGAATCTTGTACCTGGGTGAGCATCAAGACTGCTAATAGTTGTCAGAAGCAATAAGTCCATACAGAGTCATGTCTCCTTAACATGGGAATTTCTAGTTTCATTGGCATTCTCATTTATAATCTTTTTTTGTTTTGTTTAGTACTTTTTGTATGAAAAACCTGTTTGTTTTTTAATATTAAATCATAATGCATCGAATATGTTTATCTTGAATTAATCCATTCGCTATCACTCTTAATTATTTTCTTTGCTTATGATACTCAACTCTTGTTTGATAAAGCAAAACCTTTGGAGGAAGGATGACGAGAAATATACCTAGAATCTTAAACGGTATGCTTTCGAGTAAAAACCTTACTGATGATGTACATGCATTGTTTCAAATCCCCAAACACCAGAGATATAAGGGAGATAGACCTTCGTCAATCTCTTTGAGCCTTGAAGTAGGAGTTTCTATTCTATTCAGAAAAAAACCTCACATTTAACCTCGGGGTCGAGTAGTTTTCAGTTAATTAGATAGAGCGTTAAAATTTAAAAAAGAATGTCCTATTTGAGGATAACCACACCTTATCCCTCACACATCAAGAGGTCGAATCAAAACCGCAACCGTTATTCCTCATCCACCAAGGAAAGAGGCAGTCACAACCCTTCTAAAAAGTTTAAAGACTCAGGGTCACACGACTTGTTCCAAAAAAATAAATGAAAAAAGAAAGAAAAAAAAAGAAAGAAAAAAAGAGTGAAAGCCCTCTAAGTTGAAAAACTCGAAAACGAGTGACTTAAGAAAAAATTAGGACATCCTGCTGGACTTCAAAATCAAAATTCAACAAGAATTCATCCAAGAAAAGTTAGGGAAAACGAAAAAGAAAAAAAAATGAAAAGCGCGAAAAGAGAAAATGATTACGAATAAAAATCCTATGCAAAGAATAAAATCGTGTGATCAAGCACCAAGAAAAAAAGGTGAGTGACTATCGTGTCCAAGAAGCCTCAGTGGTTCCTCAACCATTTCAAACACCTCTTAAGAGATGAGTGCTCGTATCAAGTTAGGTGAATGTAGGACTGGATAACATCATGGAGAATGGGTGGGTACCAAATAACTTTGAGCCTTAAATCGTTTTTTCTAAAAAACTATGAACCAGTCCATATTACAACCCTTAAAAGTCCTAACTGAAGCATGGCTTAATTTGAAAGCAAAAATGTAACGAGAGTACAATTATCTGACTCTTAGGAGGCTTGCTAAAATTTTGAGTTAGCCTCACTCCATCTTTTTACTATCGTTTGCATAAAAAAGGAAGAATTTTTTTTTTTATGTTTCGACATCTTTTCAATAAAAGTTTTTAAACATCAAGACAGACATAAGCTTTGCGTTAGAATAATGATTCTTAGAATAAGACATTCTTTTCATATGAATAAGTGCTTAAACATCAAGTGAGCTTGCATAATGAGCATCAGATGAAGAGTTTGATTATCCCAAGGGACAAATTGCTTCAAGAATCTGTTGAAAAGCAAATCATCTTAACCTGGGGTAGACTTTCTAGTGACTCCATTGAGTAAAAGAAGACCAGTTTGAAAAATGATCAGAAGCAGATCGTGTGTAAGTTTTGATTACCTAGAGGTTGTTGGTGAAATTTCTAAAATACATTTGGAAAGTTACAATGGTTAAAAAGAACTTTTAGAGAAAAGGTGTAATGCTTTACAATTGAAGCAATGCAACCATTCATGAATAAAATCTTTCAAAGAGTTGTTTCCCTTTGCTAAAGGATATACGTTTCTCTATAAATAGAGACATTTGTTAGGCATTGAAGAGACATATAATTAGTATATTTCAAGTGTCAAAAATCGTATCTAAGTCATTATTTTATTTTTCTAGTGCACGAGAATAAGTGAAGGAACTTCATTCTGTAAAATATTGTTGATTGATATGTTTAATGTGAATGTGCGATTCATGTTAAGGTTTCCAAAGTATCCTGAAGGAATTCGCTGGACAACCCGTTTGCATCTAATTTTCCTAAATTGGTGGGGGCGAATTGAACTTAAAGCTTAGTCTAAACACACACTTTGAAATTTATTTTATGCAACTTTGATCGTACCGTTTTCATCTTCTTTTGTTCAGGTTTTGCAGCAGATTCCCAACACAAGATCTAACAATCTGTAGATTCGATTTAAACATCAAAGAATGAACTATTGCACCGTTGACACATTTTGAACACAAGAAGAATCACTATAATAAATCCGGATACGTTTGTATTGTTTTTCATAAAATTTAGAACATTAGAAAATCGTAATATTGAAATATGAATATGAATTTTTTTTAATAGTTGATATTTAAAATAATCAATTATATATTTATTGTCGTTCATTTATTCATGCAATTTTGTTTCAGAAATATTTATTGTTATATGATATATGTTAACAATTTCATGGGTATATATATATATATATATATATATATATATATATATATATATATATATATATATATATATATATATATATATATATATATATATATATTAGAAGAGACAAGAATATTGCATCATTGTGTTATATCTTGAACTATATAAAATTTCCAATGAACTACCTTTTTGTTCTGATCTGCGACAATGTTATATTCTATTTTTAGACTTTTATGATTAAGTTTAGATTCCTTTAAGTTTGAAATTCGTATAAATAAGTAAATATGGAACTCATTAATTACTCAAAAGTTTGGGAATACCAATAAATTAAGAAACTGCGAGAACTTTGCATGTAGTTTATTTCCAAATGATGCCAATATTCTGCAACTTATCAGATTGCTATTCCTATAAGTACAACTCAATGATAAATGTTCATCTCTCTTTATTTAAAAGTTAATTCGTATCATAATAATTTGTATTATATAACGCCTTCTGAAAATTATATACAATAAACTCATGTATGAATGTTCTGGTAAATGCTAACAAGCGGTACTGTGCTAATATTATATTGTTAATAAAAATTTCACAATTAAAAATAATTATATGCTTTAATTGAAATATTGAATTAGAGTACTCCACATGTGCTACTGTTTTTCTGTGTGTTGTGTTATGTGTACATTGCATTATAAAGTATTTGTCACTGCATATATAATTCATTTATCCAAATGCATGGCACGAAGAATCTTGTTTTGAATGGCTGTCACTTAACCAACCGAATCGGTACAATGGTTGGCGTTAGGTTTGAATGCCAAATGATATAAACGTTTTTCGGATACAATTTTTTTTAAGAACCTTACCACTGAGATTAGGAATTCGAGATTCTCATAAGGTAACTACTTTGTGAGAAAAGTTCTCCAAGAATTGTTTGAAAATACAAACTCAAAGTTCGTCAACAATTTTCATGCATTAAATATATTTTAGATATATATTTAAGTGGAAGTAAAACTTCACATTTAAAAGGTTAGTAAAATGAAGATTGACATACAATTTGTGTATATTATAAAATAAATGATAAAAGTGTAATGGTGATAGTTTGTCAAAACTATGAAGAATATATAATGTATTTTACATATGATAAATGTACTAATATGACAAAGGTGTCATGGTTTGATGATATTTGATAAATGCTATCAAAAGTATATAAAGTAATCATAGACATAACTATTTGAAAGATTGAATATTCAAAGTTGAAAAAAAATCATGCAATTCTTTGACGAAAGGATTAACATGATGTGATGTTTTTGGATATAATTGAATACAAGGAAGACATCATTAGGGTTGTGAAACAAGTACATGTATAATTAATCATCAATAGTGGAAACTCAACTCAAATTTGATTAACGTTAAGTCTTGAATTCAATGATGAAAGTAAACTATTAGAGTGATTGAAGTACTTGATAATAAATACATCTTAACGGGTAAAAGTAATTGAAACATAATAATAAATGTGGTAGGATGAAATTTCCTCTTAATAGACATATAACATATGTTTGCTGGAATGCATAATTATGGATGCATTTCAGATATAGTCTACCTATATGAGAATGAAGTGGTGCCGCTTCAAAGAGTTCAAGGGCTAGACTATTAAATTCTCCTGAAAAGGATATGAGACACAATGCCATATTAAATGTATCATATTAATAATTCGGTCAATGGTACAAAGATTTCATGTGTGAGTTATGTACGCTTGTTCTAATGAATAAATGGTTCAAAATTTTTCTACCAATCTATTCGGGGATGAGTGAAAACTTAACTTACTAAGTAATGGTTCAAATTTTAAGATACCTTTACCTGAAACCATGAAATTTCTATAATAATGAATTTAGATATATTTTGAAAATGGTGGAGGATTGTTGGTGAAATTTACAAAGTATATTTGGAAAGTTGCAATGGTTAAAAAAGACCTTTTAGAGAAAAGGTGTAATGTTTTACAATTGAAGTAATATAACCATTCATGAACAAAATCTTTCAAAGAGTTGTTTCCCTTCACCAAAGGACATAAGTTTCTCTATAAATAGAGAGACATTTATTAGGCATCGAAGAGACACGAAATTAGTATATTTCAAGTGACAAAAATCATATGTCATTCTTTTATTTTTCTAGTGAACGAGAATAAGTGAAGCAACTTAATTATGTAAAATATCGTTGATCGACATGCTTAATGTGAATGTGCGATTCATGTTAAGGTTTCCAAAGTATCCTGAAGGGGATTCACCGGACAACCCGTTTGCATCTATTTTTCATAAATTGGTGGAGGCGAATCGAACCTACAGCTTTGTGTAAGCACACGCTTTGGAATTTATTTTGTGCAACTTTCATAGTACCGTTTTTATCTTCTTTTGTTCAGGTTTTGCAGCAGACCCTCAACACAAGATCTAACAGAGGTCTCCGTTGAACAATGGTGTATCACTTTCACTTGGTCCTAAGGGATAGATCTCTTCAAGTATCTGTTTAAACACAAAGAAGTTCAAGTTGAGAGGTATGGTTGTGTACTAGCCTATTTTTAGGATGTAAGTCAACCACCCTAAGGGTATGTTATCATCGGAAACTCTAAACTTCTCATTCCTCCGTAATCAAGGGTCGAGGAAATGGTTTTCCAAGACTCCTTTGGGCAGGGGCAGGTATTTCAATTGTAGTACTCTGTTGAGCATAAGTAAAAGTATTAGAATTTGATTACCCTAAGGGGGAGAAGTGTGTGAGTACTCTGTCGAGTAAAAGTTTTGCCAATCTGGGGAAGTTATGAATCTCAAAGTGCCGAATAATTCAGGTCCGTTACCCAAGTGTCGTTGAAGCCATTTCCAACATTGTTTAGTCAGGGGTGTCATACCCCAAAATTTGACCTAAGATCCCATCTTCATTTGCATTTTTCATATAAAAATCAAGGTCACAAAATATGGTCGATTTTAAACTTTTCACCTTCGAGCATTGTCGATGCAGAGATAATCGAGTGTGGTGAACTTTTTATTTTTATGCAGGACTAACTTCTAATCAAGCACGAAGTGTATGTTTTTTGTTTCTTTGATTTCATGTGTAGAGACAGGTCTAAATCAAGGACATCAGGTGTTGCGCCTCAATTAGGGTTTTGAGTCCCTCAAGCAAGAAGTACAATTGATTATTGATTCTCGAAGACTGATTCATCAAGACATGACTGTAGCGGTAGAAATGTTTAATACTAAGTCATTGGATTGACTAGACTTTATACAAATCAAAAATCAAAATCGCCGCCGCGCTTTATTGTTTCCAAAGGAATGGGAAAGAGCGAATAACCCAAAAAAAAGGGGGAAATATTCAAGGTAAGGGGGTTGGTTATGCAAAGAGAAGGTATTATCACCCTAAACATCTACGGTACTCCGTAGTAACCTCTTTGTAAAATCTGTATATTTGGCTATAAAAGTGTGTTATATATAAAATGGATGGTGGAGGTGAGAAAATAAATATATTTTTTATGATTTTTGCACCCGCCGCGATTGCGAACCTTTAGTGCCTACGTACCACCTTTCGTGCAATAGGGGATCAGGGTACACGTAGTTCCTCTTTTGAAAATTTGAAACACAAGTGTGTTTGTTAATTTTATGAGATAAGACATCATTGTCATTGTCTGTGTGGAAAACATACTTACTACCCACAATCATGAGAAAGGAGAATTTGCATCATCTCAAAGTGGAGGATATGGCTTGGATTTTAAAATCAACAATGCCTCACTCAACACCCAAGTGGAAAATATCTTTCTTCACTACATATTGTAGAAGTATAGTTGTTTGCATTACTACAAGGATTGACAAGAGTCTAATCTTTTAAGAAAAGTTTAAAGGGTAAAAGCCAAAGTGGAAAAATGGTTTGAAATGAGATTGGTTGACTTTTAGTCTTCTCACAAAAATGTCAAGGTATTATTAAATAAATTGAAGTTTATTTATGAAAATATTTTTAAAATACATGGACCTAAGTCCAAGTTTATTATGAAAGTGGTTTAAGTTTCAAAACAAGAAGAGTTTTCAAAAAGAGGGAGAAGATTTTTGAAATTAAAGAAGATGGGAGGAGTAGAAGAGGCTATCCTAAAGCATAAGGTAAAAGCTAAGGATAAGAACCATCTAACCAACAAGAAGCCAAAAACTTGACATTATGAGTCAATATAGAATTCTCATTCTTCGGATTGAAACCAAGCAAGCAAAGATACTAGACCTCTTGAGAGAACCAAACTTCAAGTGTATTAAGTCTTTGCAAAAATTGGACAGAGTAACGGCTATATACGGGTGAATTCCAGATTACAAGCAAAGTATGTAATCACAATAACCTGCACACAAAATAAACAAACAACCCAATGTCTTGAGGTAAACCCCAAGAACTCTAGACAAAATATCAATTAAGATCACAAGGGCTCCAACATAGGCCAAGGTCTCTAATCCTAAGTCCAAGAAGTCCAATACTCCATAATGCCAAGGATAGTAACCAAATAGTCCAAGTATCATTAAAGATTTTTATGGTTCATGTTGATTATTAAGTGTCTTCAAAAGGAAAAGAAAAGCTCAAGTGAGCAAAATAAAAATGACATAAAAGTAAATGCTCAAGTGAGCAAAAATAAAAATGGCATGAAATGTAAATTCTAAAAGTAAATGGTACGTAAAGCATAAAAATAAAAGCATAAAGTAAAGTCAATTGTTAGAAATTAGTGGTTAGTTGGATGACCATCTTGAAACTTGCATTTGGAACTCATTAGAGGATTGGTAGAACCAAAGCCTCCACACAATAAGTTGCATTTTCTTTTTGTCAAGTATATCATCCATTTTGGAATCCTCAAAAGTGCCATTTAATGATCAACAATATTTAAGTGATCCGCGTTGACCAAAGGTGTTGTAGATCAATTAGAGGATTGGTAGAACCAAAGCCTCCACACAATGAATCTCAAGGTTATTGGATCAAAGAGATCAAATTAACATACTTGGACTTGCAATCATAAGTTTGGGCCACGAATGATCATTTATTCGAATTGGGACAAAATTTAGCACTATGTTAAGCAATCGTAAGTGGACTTATGTTGAAGTCGCACCTATTTTGAGGCCGGTCAATAGCAATCTATGTACTTCATATTTGGATAAATGATATAAAGATCACCATCCATTAACATGTAGCACAATTAAAAAAGAAAGGGATAAGATGAAGAGGGAGGGGAATGATAAGCTAATTTGGATCACCACCTCAAAATTCTTTCATCTTTAAATTCAACCACTCCTCTAGATGGATTAAAGAACTAAACATATCATTAATCCAAAGCACCAAAAATGAATTAAATAATTCACTCTTAGGTAGATTTGAATTGATGAACATTTATCCAACTTCATCTACATCACAAAGTCCATTGGGTTTAAAGAGAAATTGGACATTTAGAATTGCAATCCAAACCAACAATCAAAAGGAGTGAGTAGAAAAAGCATTTTGGATCAAAGCTGCCCCAAAACAAGGCAAAAAAATGCATTATGTCCCTGTGTAAATCGATTGCACTACTGTCTAAATCGATTTACACAGTATAATTTTCAAAAATCTGCGCGAAATTGCTTCTGTGAAATCGATTGCACTGTTACTGCAATCGATTGCATGCTGTTACAGACAATAAAACAACATTTTAAAAGGCCAAATTCTTGTTCAAACTTTCCATCAAATACCTTATGATCATGGATCCAATTGAGCACGAAAATTCCATCAAATTATGAGAAAATAACACCATTGGAATCACAAAATAATGCTTAATGAATCAAAAAGATCAACAAGAGATCACATTGTGAAAGATGTATTATCCAACTTACCAAAGGTAGATCTAGAGAATTATCAAAAAAACTTCAAGAATTTGCTTCAATTCAACCACAAGAATCAATTGACCAAGCTTGGATGTAGGGAATTGATGGAGAAAAAGTGTTTGGATGAAGGTTTATCTCAAAGATTAGTAAGCTTCAATGCAAAGCTTACTAACTTTTTGAAAATGGAGCTTTGAGTGAATTTGGTAGATGGAGAGTATTGAGAGATTTTTTAGCAAGGTGGATTTGACTATCAAAAGCTTGAAATTTGAATGAAATGAGGGCTCTGTTTATAGAGTTTTAGGATTGGGATTATTGGTAATTTGGTAATTGATTCTTGGAGCTAAAATTTGAATTAATGACAACTCTTTCAAAAATTAGAGCCAAAATTTGAGTTAACGATAATTCTTTCAAATATTAGAGCCAAAATTTGAATTAATGATAATTCTTCTTAAAAATGAATGATTGACACTAAAATTTGAATTAATGATACATCTTTCAAAAATGAAGAAAAATTGGAGCCAAAATTTGACAAGTTTAAAATTGCTGATTTTTTTCAAATTTTCATGCTGTGCAATCGATTGCACTATAGTGCAAATCGATTTGCACAGTATATTTTTTTAAAAATGGCGCAAAATGCACTATGTGCAATCGATTGCACTCTAAGAGCAATCGATTGCATCAGTGAAAAAAATGAATTTTTGTTAATTTTTGCTTTGCAAATAGAGATTTTAGGAAAATAATACCAGAAACCCTTATTTGTCAGATGCTTCGACTTGGTACCTAGAAAACAAAAATATACAAAGACAAAGACAAATATTTTTTGTATTTTTATTAGAAGTTAGTCAATAACACATACAAAATACACAACTAAGGTGCTTGGAGATTCCTCAAGAGCAAACTTAAAGATAAGAGATAGAAAAAGAGGAAGAACCAACCCTAACGTGATCTTGTTATGATCGAGTTGATTTGATATGATAGAGGGATCTTAGGGGCAAAAATTGGGGTACAACAGCTGCCATTATTTAAGTGTCTTCTATCCGGAGATACGAAGGTTAAAAATCTTCGTGTCGACGCGATTGAAGATACTTAAATATAAAACAAGCCCTATTTTTGTCCCTAAGATGCCATGCAATGCTTATGATTATGAATGCAGATGGACAAACCTAAAAGAGACGCAAAGTATCATTGGGGATGCCACAAAAATGAAGAAACAAAGGAGCAACCCTATCAGGAAAATAAATCATTGGTGGACCAAAATAATTGAATCAAAGAGGAAGATAACAAGCATCGACGTTCACTGTCGATGTTCTACCAACGTTCACTGAATATATCATACCACCTCCGTTCACTAACGATGAACTAGCAACGTTCACTAAAGATAGCAAAAAGATAAGAAACACCAACGTTCACTGCCGATGTACTACCAACGTTCACTGAAGGTAGAAGGAGAAAATATATCATACCACCGTTGTTCACTGATGATGAACTATCAACGTTCACTGAAGATAGCAAAAAGATAAGAAACACCGACGTTCACTGCCGATGTACTACCAACATTCACTGAAGGTAGAAGGATAAAAAATATCATACCACCACCGTTCACTGACGATGAACTATCAACGTTCACTGAAGATAAAAAAAAGATAAGAAACACCGACGTTCACTGTCGATGTACTACCAACGTTCACTGAAGGTAGAAAGAGAAAATATATCATACCACCACCGTTCAATGACGGTGAACTATCAACGTTCACTGAAGATAGCAAAAAGATAAGAAACACCGACGTTCACTGCCGATGTACTACCAACGTTCATTGAAGGTAGAAAGAGAAAATATATCATACCACAGCTGTTCACTGACGATGAACTATCAACGTTCACTAAAGATAGAAAAAAGATAAGAAACACCTACGTCCACTACCGATGTACTACCAACATTCACTGAAGGTAGAAAGAGAAAATATATCATATAACCACTGTTCACTGATGATGAACTATCAACGTTCACTGAATATAGCAAAAAGATAACAAACACCGACGTTCACTACCGATGTACTACCAACGTTCACTGAAGGTTGAAAGAGAAAATATCATATCACCGCCGTTCACTGACGAAGGACTATCAATGTTCACTGAAGATGACAAAAAGATAAGAAACACTGACATTCACTACCGATGTACTAACAATATTCACTAAAGGTAGAAAGAGAAAATATCAAGTTTCCCCAAGATTCTGGTGTTTTGCCTAGAATGGGTCTCAACTTCTTCTTTAACCAAGGCACTCTACCTGGAAAGGATCAAACATAAGATGTCTCAAATAAAGAGACTCGTTACTCATTGTCAAAGGGAATTGCAAAGAGAAATGACTTTCTGGGGATATAAATATGACTTCCTGGGGAAATGCCACGATATTCCTACTGAGGGGATAAAGCCTTCCTGTGCAAAATAAATGCACAAACCAAAACTCAAAGTTTTCAAAAATCCATAAGAAATTATATTGTCATGTAGCCACAAATCCAATTCAGAAATAAACTAGAGCAAGACTACCAATGCAGATACATCCTTTGAGAAATAAACTCAAGAGAGAAAACCAAATCCAACCAAGAAAAGAGCGCTGCAGGAAAGGTCAAAACACAATATCAATGAACGATGATTTTTAGCAATGTATGATGTATGTATGAATGTACGAGTGTTATCGTGCATATGCTGGTAAAAGGATACATAATAAGTGTGTGATCGGTGAGAATGAGAACTGACTGTTTTTTGGAATGCTGGTTCGCGTTTGCGTTTGTTTTCACAAAATGTCGCGGTAAGCAAGAGTCGTCACCGTCTTTTATTTTATCCAACAAGGAAAGGACAAAAGTACAGAAAAATTCCTTTTTGAGATATTTCTCAGGTTCGGGAGGTAGATTATAGAAAGGGAAGGTGTTAGCACCCTTTTTATCCATGGTTATCCACGGGATCTTAGGTACTTGCTCATTATGTTTTCAAAAGTTTGCTTTTCTTTGTGATTGTGGATTTGAAAAGAGTTTTTGTTTGAAAGGGGTGTAAGTGCGAAAAGTTTTGTTTTGTTTTTAAAAGGAGCAAGTACTTAAGAGCATCTACCTACTCAAAAAAGGAATTAGGCTGTGCAAATGTCCTTTAGACAATGCTATCCCACTATTGAGGAGTAGGTAGCACCATCGTTGGAGTTTTCAGGTCAATTCGATTAAGGGACGTGTGGTCACTAAAGCAATGTTAGGACGCCATAGCGGTAACCCTAATGTCTTAGATCATTTTATACGAGGCAACCGTTTCGAGGAAACTTATGATCTTTGGACAAGAGGGCGACCTCTAAAACTTCCTATACTCAATGACCACGTTCGAGGCAACCAAGTGAGGCGCACCCTAAGAGTGGCATGTGCGAGTGTATTGTTTTTCAATTATATTATCTTTGCATGTCATGGTGAGCTACTGTTGATTTTAAGTTAAGATAGATCTTGTCATGCATAGCCTATTATTCAAACATCTAACAGTTAATGGTTGCGAAAATTAAATTGCGGAAAATAAATCTAAGCTATTACAAGGCGTCAGGTATTTACATCGCCAAAAACAAACCCTTAAAATTAAATTGCGGAAAGTAAATAAAACGATAAAATAAAATCCTAAGTTAAGACTATTACATCCTCGAAGCAGTTACAATATTAAAATATGGATCAAAAATTAATTGCGCGCAAGAAAATTAAATTGAAGTGTCCTTTAGGGTTTTGACCCTTTTTATTCAATAAAGCACATTTTTGTTATTTTTTGAATTAAAAATTAAGTCTAAATTAATGATTGAATTAATTAAATGAAAAGATTTTTTTGGGTTTTTATTATTTAGGGAAATAAAATAAAAATGGTAAAAATATTAAAAAAACCTAATTCTAAATCAATTTTAATTTAATGCAAAATATGTTATTATTAAACCTATTTAAACTAAATAAATAAATTAATTGTTTATTTACAAAAATAAGTAATAAAATTAATGGAATTAAATAAAAATATTTTTTGTTGTTTCTGATTTTTTTTATGAAAAAAAGTTAATTGGTTGATTAAAATAATAATAATAATAAAATAGAAATAAAAAAATAATGAAAAGAATTAAAATATAAACAAACTCAGGGGGGGGGGGGGTGTTGGGCTTAATTTGAGGTTGGAGTCAGCAATATCCAGGCCCAAACGTCCAGCCTGTTGGACTTTTTGTAATTCCATGCATGTTTGTTGACTGAGGACTATGATGGGCGTGCAATCTGGGTCACTAGATCTGCCTGGTGGGCCACTTGACATGTTGATCTCTGAGGCGTATGGTGGTCTTCATACCTGGAAATTCATTGGAATATATGCAAGAAAATAATAAGAAGCATTTTGGGGGACCTGGGATTCGAACCCAGGTCCCAAAGGGTTTTGCAACGCACGCTCACCAATCCAACAGCACTGCATTATTGTTAATGGAATAAAGAGTAAATATAATATGTAAAACAACGCACTAAGCCTAAAAAATTAAAAAAAGCGCGCCACTGATTCGAATGAACCAATGACACAAAGACACGCCATCATCTTCTTCAACGCAACCCTGGTTATTTACCTGCCGATTTTTATCCGCAGGAAGTTTCGTGGGATGTCTCAAAAATCCTCCATAGGCCATGTAAATGAAATCCAAGAGTACCAACATACTCGTCTCTTCCTCCTGGTCATCCCTGTAACCACTATTCGCCTTGATTTTTCCTGTACACAAAATGCCTAAAAACAACACATATGAACCCTAGATTCGGGTACATGATTACAGGCCATGAAAACAAAATTAAATGATGCAAACTTGTTAGAAACTTGATAAGGATCAAGATTATGCAATCAAATTGGCAAAAAGATGCAAAGGAAATCATTTACGATTTCATGTCCAGAGCAATGTTCGTGGAGACTTACAGTGAGTTCTAGGCAATGAAAAGACTTGGTTTTGATTGGTATAGCTTCACTGGATGTCAAGAAAGAGAGTAGTGTTGAGCTTTTGGTCTGAATTGGCCTCCAAGGTTGTTTTCGATCTCACACTTTTCAAGCTTTTTTCTCAAAGTTGTGTGGCCGTTTCTGCAGAGCTCTATGCGTGTTTTTGGTATGGCTAGCTTGTGTGCATATAATAGAATGATTTTAGGTCAAAATATGGGCCATGATCCTTATGCATTGAAGAGGGAATATTGGATTTGATCACCATTGATAAGCTTTCCAAAAATAGGCCAAATCTGATTTTTTGTGCTTGTTTTGACTTGATACGAATTGATTGAGTGTCATATGGTATTTGAAAGCTGTACAAATCACAAAGATCCCTTTACATCAATTTTTAGATTTTATTTGATTTAATATTGATTTAAAATGAATTAAATCAATAAAAATAAAATAAAATAGAAAAATAAATGAATGGTAATGAAATTAAGTATGGGACACGTGTGTGGTGTGATAAGACCAAATCAAGTGGAAAAAAGTGGGCCCTTTTGTCAAAAATTGGAGTTTTGAGGATGGTTGACTTTTGGCAATTTTGGAAAAATGCCCAACTTCAACAATGCATAACTTCTTCAATTTTGAACTTTTGGAGGTGTTATTAGACTTTTTAGAAACCTTGAGATGTCCTGTAATCAACCCTTTTGGTCTAATTTCATTTTGATCTTCCATGCTCAAGTTATAAGCTTTGAAAAAAAAGGTGTTTTTGTTGACTTTCAAAAATGACCTATAATGTCCAAATTTGTAACTTTTTGTGAGAGCATTTCTTGATCTTGGGGTGTGAAGATGGATTGTAGGAAATTTCATCCTCTTAAAAATTAGATTTGGATGGGTCATTTCTCATAAAGTATGAGAAAGTTATGCTTGGTCAAAGTTGAGTTGACTTTTCCTGCAAAACCCTAATTTAGCAACTTTTGAATCTTGATGAATCTTGAGCAATCCTTGATGAATCATGATCAACCCTTGATAAAATGATGAATTATCCTTCAAAATGAGAATGTTGACAAAAAATCTTGAGGTTTGACTGTGTTTGGGACACAGTTGACTTTTGCCCTAGCACAATCGACTTTTGGGTCTCTTGAGCAATTGACTGACCAAACTTCCTCTGCAAGGCTTGAAATTTGACATGGATGAACTTAAGAACATATTAGGACATTGGGGAACACTTGAGGCCATTTGGATGTAATGACCTTGATGCAACACAAAACCCTAATTTTGACTTGACTGCCTTAGGAGGTGACTTGACTGTCTAATCCTTGAGCCAACTTGAGCAACTTGAAGATTATTCTTGGCAAATCTTGAGGAATATGGGAGGGAAAATTTTGGGGTACAACAGTTGCCCCTGTTCAATTTTCTTAAACTTGAGGATATAGATTGGCTTTCGAGCCTTTCGTGATCCGAAGGTGGAAGATAATTGAACACTAAAGTGCCCAAAAATTTATACTCACATGGTGTAGTATCAGCATTGTGATGTCGGGAATGGGCTTACAGATGCCATTTGGAGATTGTTGGTAGGAGGATGGGCTTACAGATGCCATCTGCAGGAGTGTCGATCGCATAAGAGATTCCTTAGCGAGAACTTGCATACCTGTGGTCGTAAAAGATTCCACTGGGGAAGTCTAAACTTTGTGGAGATTTAGGAACTTGCCTATACTTCAACTGAGAGAATGCCACGACTGAGTCTTAAGAACCTGTCCATAATTCAACTGGGGGGAAACATCTTCATCAAGATCAAGGAACTATCTCGTGCTCAACGTAGTATACCGCTGAGGTTATAGAACTTGTCCACACTATGACGGAGGAGAACATCAAGATCTAGGAACTGACTCGTGCTCAATGGAGTATACCGTTGAGGTTATAGTACTCGTCCACACTATGACATAGGGAAACATCTTCATCAATATCTAGGAACTGCCTTGTACTCAACGTAGTATACCGCTGAGGTTATAGAACTCGTCCAAACTATGACGGAGGAGAACATCAAGATCTAGGAACTGACTCGTGCTCAATGGAGTATACCGTTGAGGTTATAGTACTCGTCCACACTATGACGTAGGTAAACATCTTCATCAAGATCTAGGAACTGTCTCGTGCTCAATGGAGTATACCGCTAAGGTTATAGAACTTTTCCACACTATGACGGAGGAGAACATCAAGATCTAGGAACTGACTCGTGCTCAATGGAATATACCGTTGAGGTTATAGTACTCGTCCACACTATGACGTAGGGAAACATCTTCATCAAGATCTAGGAACTGTCTCGTGCTCAATGGAGTATACCGCTGAGGTTATAGAACTTGTCCACACTATGACGCAAGAGAACATCAAGATCTAGGAACTGACTCGTGCTCAATGGAGTATATCGTTAAGGTTATAGTACTCGTCCACACTTTGACGTAGGGAAACATCTTCATTAAGATCTAGGAACTGTCTTGTGCTCAATGGAGTATACCGCTGAGGTTATAGAACTTGTCCACACTATGACGGAGGAGAACATCAAGATCTAGGAACTGACTCGTGCTCAATGGAGTATACCGTTGAGGTTATAGTACTCGTCCACACTATGACGTAGGGGAACATCAAGATCTAGGAACTGACTCGTGCTCAATGGAGTATACGGTTGAGGTTATAGAACTTGTCCACACCATGACGGAGGAGAACATCAAGATCTAGGAACTGACTCGTGCTCAATGGAGTATACCGTTGAGGTTATAGTACTCGTCCACACTATGACGTAGGGAAACATCTTCATCAAGATCTAGGAACTGTCTCGTGCTCAAGGGAGTATACCGCTGAGGTTATAGAACATGTCCACACTATAACGGAGGAGAACATCAAGATCTAGGAAATGACTCGTGCTCAATGGAGTATACCGTTGAGGTTATAGTACTCGTCCACACTATGACATAGGGAAACATCTTCATCAAGATCTAGGAACTGTCTCGTGCTAAATGGAGTATACTGCTGAGGTTATAGAACTTGTCCACACTATGACGGAGGAGAACATCAAGATCTAGGAACTGACTCATGCTCAATGGAGTATATCGTTGAGGTTATAGTACTCGTCCACACTATGACATAGGGAAACATCTTCATCAAGATCTAGGAACTGTCTCGTGCTCAAGGGAGTATACCGCCGAGGTTATAGAACTTGTCCATACTATGACGGAGGAGAACATCAAGATCTAGGAACTGACTCGTGCTCAATGGAGTATACGGTTGAGGTTATAGTACTCGTCCACACTATGACGTAGGGAAACATCTTCATCAAGATCTAGGAACTATCTCGTGCTCAATGGAGTATACCGCTGGGGTTATAGAACTTGTCCACACTATGACGGAGGAGAACATCAAGATCTAGGAACTGACTCGTGCTCAATGGAGTATACCGTTGAGGTTATAGTACTTGTCCACACTATGACGTAGGGAAACATCTTCATCAAGATCTAGGAACTGTCTCGTGCTCAATGGAGTATACCGTTGAGGTTATAGAACTTGTCCACACTATGACGGAGGAGAACATCAAGATCTAGGAACTGACTCATGCTCAATGGAGTATACCATTGAGGTTATAGTACTCGTCCACACTATGACATAGGGAAACTGCCGAGATTGAGAACCTTATCTGAAATTCAACCGAGGATAATTCAATTGAGATTTAAGAATCGGTCAGGTCTTTGACTAAGCTGGGGACTTAACTTCATCTTTCCTGAAAGGTAAAAGGTCAGTCATATGCAATGCATGAGATGGATCAAGAAATGATGTTCTCAACATAAATGAGATTGCATGGTATGATGCGTATATGCATGTATCATGATGTATGGAAATGTGATGTTTTAGCTGGGAATAATAAATCCTGGAGCCACTGGAGAATAGAGTTGAGTTCTTCGTTTCCGCTGGGGATGGTGAACGAAGATGATAAACCTGTAGGATAGAATAAACTCCGTTGGGGGAGTAAAATGATGAAGAGATTACTCCAAGGGGAATTACTCTGTGGGAGAGAGATGCTCTGCTGAAGATTTTAATGATAACTCCGCTGGGGATTCTGTTGATAAGCTCTGTTGGAGATTTTAATGATGAACTCCGCTGGGGATAGAAATAACTTCGCTGGGGATGATCTTTCAGTTGCAACTTGCTGAGGATAACCCAGTTGGACTCTTGGGAGGATAACCTTCTGAGTTTGGCTGGGGAGTTTTATTTGTGCTCTGCAGGGGATAAGCTTCCAGAATCTTCTGGGTAAGATGATTCAACTCTGGCGGGGAAGCCTTTTTAAAATTGCGTTGGGGAAGTGGCTCCACTGTGGATATCTTGTATTCTTCCGGGAAACATTCTTATATTCCGTTGGGGAATATTAAGACTGTCGGGGATGCTCTTATACTTGCTGGAGGATATCTTTATACTCCGCTAGGGAAGATTAAGACCTTCTGAGGATACCAAGCCTTTTTAGGGCTAATGATAGATTAACTCTGCTTGGGGAGAGCATTGCTGATTCGTACATAGCTGCAAGCCTCAGCTGGGAAATCCTATCCTTACTGTTTTACTCTGCGGGGAGTGACGATATCTTGGTTATATTCTTCAGCTGAACCTACCTTGGTACCTTAGTGGACAGAGCAACTACACTGCTCGGACCATTCTTATTGCCCCTGTTTCTGATATTACCAGTAATTCGTCCTTTGTTTCGCATGTAAATATTATGAGTAGCAATTAATGTCAAATGCATATATCAAAAATGAACATTGGACGTTCTTTGCAAAACAAAACAGATAAAGGAAAAACAATTTGAAATTTGTCTGAAAATGAATTTGTATTGACTTTGAAGTTTGCCTGTAAATAGGCGTTTTTGTACAAGAGGCTGACGTCCTAGTAAGAGAACGCCGCCGAACAAATAGAATTTATACAGTTTATAAAAAGAAAAACAAAACAGCTATGTGAATAATCCCACTGGGTTCCAACTCTACTATTGCCTTTATATCTTCAGGCATCTCATCACTTTGTTGCTTAGTTGAAGATGAATCTGATTGATTGGTGTCGTCCGAGCCTGATAGTTGATACCGAAATCTGGATGCGAGGTGATCCAATGAGACATAGTGTTACGCTTTAATCCCTAACTTTTGCTTGGATCGCCCTTTCGGGTTTTCAGTCCACCGGGATACCCATTTTTGCCCAAGCCGCCTTTTCAGGTTTTCGACCTGCCGAGTGTACAAATTTTTATTTTCATCCCTTATTTTTGCCCGAACCCTTTTGGTTCGCCGGGAAGCCCTTATTTTTTCCTAGGCCAGTCAACCTAGCGGGTCTTTGATTATGCGTAGTATCTTTTCACTATGTCGGCATTGACGGGGTGAGGAAGGTCGTCACCATCCATGGTGGTTAGAATCATAGCTCCTCCTGAGAAGAGTTTCTTAACCACAAATGGCCCTTCGTAAGTAGGGGTCCATTTTCCCCTGGGATCACCTTGAGGTAGAATAATGTGCTTGATTACCAGGTCCCCAACTTGATACTCTTGTCGTCTGACTTTCTTGTTAAATGCCTTGATCATCCGTTTTTGGTACGTCTGACCATGACAAATAGCAGTAAGTCTTTTTTCGTCAATTAGGTTCAGCTGATCAAGCCGGGTCTGGACCCAGTCATCTTCACTCAAACCTGCATCCTTCATGATCCGAAGAGAGGGTATCTGAACTTCAATAGGCAAGACTGCCTCCATGCCATAAACCAAGGAATATGGTGTTGCCCCTGTTGACGTCCGTGCTGAGGTACGGTACCCGTGAAGAGCTAATGGTAACATCTCGTGCCAGTCTTTGTATGTCACTGTCATCTTCTGCACAATCTTCTTAATGTTCTTATTTGCCGCTTCGACAACCCCATTCATCTTCAGCCGGTAGGGAGAAGAGTTATGATGTTGTATCTTGAATTGCTCGCAGAGCTCAGTGATCATCTTGTTGTTGAGATTGGTACCATTATCCGTAATGATCCTCTCTGGTACACCATATCGACAGATCAAATTATGCCGAATGAACCGTGCCACGACGTTCTTGGTTACCGTAGCAAAGGAAGCCACTTCAACCCATTTTGTAAAGTAATCAATCGCTACCAGGATGAAACGATGCCCGTTGGATGCCGTAGGTCTGATCTCGCCAATCATATCAATGCCCCACATTGCAAAAGGCCAAGGTGCCGTCAAAACATTCAGAGGAACTTGAGGTATGTGCACCTTATCAGCATAGACCTGGCACTTGTGACATGTCCGAGAATGCTGATAACAGTCAACTTCCATTGTGGACCAGTAATATCCTGCCCGAAGGATTTTCTTTGCCATGGTATGTCCACTGGAATGAGTTCCGAAAGTACCTTCATGCAGCTCTGTCATGATTCTTTCTGCTTCAATCTTATCCACACAGCGTAGTAAGGTCGAATCATGGTTGCGTTTGTAAAGAATGCCATTGCTGATGAAGAACTTTGCCGCAAACCTCCTCAGAAACTTCTTGTCATTAACAGATGCACCCTCGGGGTATTCTTGAGCTTCAAGGTACCTCTTCACCTCATGATACCAGGTCTTTTCTGTTACCTCTTCAGTCTCAAGATCACAGCAATGTGCAGGTTCGTCCAATCTTTCAATAATGATATGGGGAGTCTCGTTGTCCCAATTGACTTTGAACATAGAAGACATCGTAGCTAGCGCGTCCGCCAACTGATTCTCCTCTCTAGGAAAGTGCTCAATGGTTATCTCCTCGAAATGGGGAAGCAACGTCAATACATACTCCTTGTAAGGAATAAGATTAGGGTGTTTCATATCCCACTCGCCCTTGATCTGACTGATCACGAGAGCGGAATCTCCGAAGACACTTAGAAACTTAATCCTTAGGTCAATTGCAGCTCGAAGACCCATGATGCACGCTTCATACTCCGCCATGTTGTTGGTGCAGTTGAAACATAGTCGAGCGGTAAACGGAGTATGAGAGCCTTTAGGAGATATGATCACGACGCCAATGCCATTACCCAAAGCATTTGAAGCTCCATTAAAGTACATAGACCATCGGGATCCCTCCTCAGGTCCTTCATCCGGTCCAGGTATCTCACAATCAGTCACTACCATTATATTCTCGTCCAGAAATTCAAAGTTCATAGACTGGTAATCATCCACTGCCTGATGTGCCAAATGGTCTGCCAATACACTTCCCTTGATTTATTTTTGAGTTGTGTATTGGATGTCATACTCAGTCAAGATCATCTGCCATCTTGCTATTCTTCCGAACAAGGCAGGCTTTTCGAAGATATACTTGATTGGATCCATCTTTGAAATCAGCAGGGTAGTGTGAGTCAGCATATACTGTCTCAGCCGGCAAGCAGCCCATGCCAAGGTGCAACAAGTTTTCTCAAGCAGTGAGTATCGGGTCTCACAGTCGGTAAACTTTTTGCTAAGGTAATAAATAGCATGCTCTTTTCGGCCAGACTCGTCATGCTACCCCAACACACACCCCATTGAGTTGTCAAGTACTGTCAAGTATAAGATCAGGGGTCTCCCTTCAACTGGTGGCATCAGAATGGGTGGCTCTTGGAGATACTCTTTGATTATTTCGAAAGTAGCCTGGTATTCTTCGTTCCAGCGCACCACTTGATCTTTCTTCAATAACTTGAAGATTGGCTCACAAGTAGTAGTCAGGTGTGAGATGAATCGGGCAATGTAGTTCAGACGTCCCAGGAAGCCTCTGACCCCCTTCTCTGTCTTGGGAGCTGGCATCTCATGTATGGCTTTCACTTTGGCAGGGTCCACTTGAATACCTTTTTCGCTCACGACAAAACCCAGTAGCTTACCAGACCTCACCCCGAAGGTGCACTTGTTCGGGTTCAACCTTAACTTGTACAACTTCAACCTGTCAAACAGCTTCTGGAGATGGTCAAGGTGTTCTTCCTCGGTATGAGACCTTGCAATCATATCGTCGACGTATACTTCAATCTCATGGTGGATCATGTCATGAAACAAAGCAACCATGGCACGCTGATATGTTGCCCTAACATTTTTCAACCTAAAAGGCATGACCTTGTAACAAAAGGTACCCCACTGAGTGACAAAGGTGGTCTTCTCCATGTCTTCGGGAGCCATCTTAATTTGATTATATCCGGAGAAACCATCCATAAAGGAGAATACCTTGTGTTGAGCAGTATTGTCAACCAGAACATCGATGTGATGTAGAGGGAAGTCATCCTTAGGGCTCACCCTGTTCAAATCCCTGTAGTCAACACACATTCTAACGTTACCATCCTTCTTCGGTATCGGAACCACATTGGTAACCCACTGAGGGTAAGAAGTCACTTCTATAAAACCGGTGTTAAACTGTTTCATAACTTCGGCTTTGATTTTCTCAGATATTTCTGGGCGCATACGACGAACCTTCTGTTTTACCGGAGGACAATCTTCCTTGGTGGGCAGGCAATGAACCACAATGTCAGTATCCAACCCTGGCATATCTTCATAAGACCAGGCAAAGATCTCAATGTAGTCATGCAGCATCTGAATCAACCGCTGTTTCACACTAAGCTCCAAGTTTGCACCGATCTTGACTTCTTTCTTGTCTGTCTCAGTACCCAGATTCACTGTTTCCACTGGCTCTTCATATGGCTGGATGACCCTCTCTTCCTGGAGTAGCAGTCTTGCAAGTTCGCCTGGCACCTCGCAATCATCTTCACCTTCGTCTTCGGCTAAGTTGATCGGATTTTCGAAGTCATAACTGGCAGTAGCAGAGTCGTTACCAGTGAGATCCAGAGTAGATGTGGACCTGTATATGTGAGTGTGTGTAAAAAGCTGTTTTGCAACATATAATAAAGAAAAACAAGGAGCGCAAAATTTGAAATGCAAGAAACATCCAATGCTTTTATTAATGATATATGAAAATGGCACACAAAAGCCCTCACAATTGAAACCACAGTGCCCCGGGTAAGACACCAGGCCATAAAGTTTCAAAACATTGTCTGTTACAAATTCAAAACAAAGGGTTCATTACTGGGTAAAAAAAGTAATAGGGATGAAGTCCTTCGCTGTCCAGTTGCTTGGTCCACCGTTGGTCGTAGGATAGATCCAGCTGTCGAATTCAGACTCCTCCACATCATCTTCAATGGCATTTACTCCCGTTGCTGAGGAACACGGGAGGTCTTCCAATTCTTGCACTTCGAACAGTCCTTTGAGCTTCTGCAGTGAAACCCAAACCAAACTTGTTAGTCTTCTGAGTAAAATCAGGGAGTCGGCCCCAATTTGCACACTCACCTTTCTCAATAACAGCCCGGTCATCCTTTAAGGAAGCCATCTTCATAGGAGAATCTTCAACCATAATCTTAGCTGATGCCAGTGTCTGAGGAACCTCTTCAAAGTGCTGAAATGGGGTCTCAATGAACTCCCCATCCATCTCTACGTATCTGAACGAGTTGAGGTGGCTGACCATATACTCCTTCTCCCCTTGCACTATCACAACCTTCCCATTGACCGAGTACTTCAGCTTCTGGTGGAGTGTTGAGGTTACAACTCCAGCTTTGTGGATCCATGGACGACCCAGCAAACAAGAATAGGATGGCCGAATGTCCATCATGTAGAATGTAGAATTGAAGACCTGAGAACCAACTTTAATTGGAATATCAACCTCACCATGTACCATCCTTTTGGACACGTCAAAGGCCCTGACAACAATGTTACTTGGCTTTAGCTCCAACCCTTCGCAATCCAACCAGTCTAAAGCTTTCTTGGGTAAGACGTTCAATGAGGAACTAGTGTCAACCAATACATGTGCAAGAGTAGTGCCCCTGCATTCAATGGATACATGCAGGGCATCGTTGTGGTTCTTCCCTTTAACAGTCAAATCGGCGTTGGAGAAACCCAAACCATTATCAGCAGTTAAATTAGCCACACAATCAGTAAACTGATCAGCTGATGTCTCTTGTGGCGCGTGGGTAGTCTTCAGGAAGGTAATCAGAGCTTTGGCATGGGCCTCTGAACACAACAATAGTGACAACATAGAAATATTGGATGGGGTTTTCCCCAGCTGCTCAACTACGTTATAATCACTTTTCTTAATAATCTTCAAAATCTCTTCCATCTCCTGTTTGGAAGCTTCAATAGTAACAGTCTTCGGTGCCTCCGTCTGGGCAGGCCCATCAGTGGTGATCCCTTTGCCCTGAGCTTTAGATGACTCGGAGATAGGAGTAAGGATAGGAACTTGATCAGGAATAATGATAGGTACACTTGTAGGTGTAATGACAACAGATCTTCGGACAGCTGGTGGAGCAATATCAGGTGAGAAAAGTCTACCGCTGCGGGTGACTTTAGCAGGTCCAGTGATGTTGCTGACGCCGATATCAGCATCCAACTTTTGCTTAACTCCAAGAACATAAACATCTTCCCCATAGTGCCAAGGGACAGCTTTGTCAGAGGTGTAGGGGATGGGCCCCGGAACAGTGATGATTACAGGTGCGATCTTCAGAACAAATGTAATTCTAACAGGCTTCCTCGAGGGAGCCTTGGAATAATCGTTGAAATGGTAATGATGGCAACTTCTTCTGAATGAACGAATGGAACAACAACCTTTTCAAACAGGATTTCTTTGTTATCCATCAGGTTTTGGATACCTGACTTCAGAAATGGGCAACCAGTAGGTAAAACAGCACACATATGGCAACCTTCGCCACAACCCGGAAATAAACCGGCTAGCAACAGGTTCTTCTTGACAGCCATCAGAGGGGTAACAATATCTTCTACAGAAACTACAAACAAGTCCTCTTCTAGAGCATTCACCCCATGTTTGGGCATGGGAGCAGTTACAACATTGGGCCTCTCGAGCGCCTCAAACTCAATCTCCTTTGCATCAATTAGGTCTTGCACCCTGTTCCTCAAAACCCAACAATCATCTGTATTATGCCCCGGGCTATCAGAGTGAAAAGCGCAGCGGGCATTAGGGTTATACTTTGGTGACGTGGTACTTGGATTCTTCGGAGCTTCTTTTATAGCCACCAGATTGGTCTTCAGCAACTATGGCAGAATCTGAGACAAAGTCATGCTGAGACGAGTGAATTGCCTTCAAGGTCTCTCGTCCTTTTGTTGATAGTGATGCTGAGGAGCACCAGCAGGTTTTGAAATAACAACCGCATTGACAGCTTGGTGGTGTTCAGACCTATTCTGTCTTCTCAAACTGTAGACAACACTGGACTCTTTCTTAAACGGCTTCTTCTCGGTGCTCGAGGAGGCACCCTTCTGTATCTTCCCAGCCTTAATACCAGCTTCAATCCTCTCACCAGTCAAAATAAGACCTGTAAACCCAGCCGAAGAGTTTCCAATCAGATGGTTAAAGAATGGACCAGACAGGGTCCCCAGAAACATGTCAACAAGCTCACGATCAGCCAAAGGTGGTTGCACCCTCCCAGAAAGGTCTCTCCATTTTTGAGCATACTCTTTGAATCCTTCACCCGTCCTATTGACATACCATGGAGTTGGGTACGCGTAGGAGCGAGGTCGGAGTTATACTGATACTGCCTATAAAATGCAGTAGCCAAATCCTCCCAGCTGCAAATATTGGCTCCGTCCAACTGATAGAACCACTCAAGCTGAGTCCCTGAGAGACTGTCTTGAAAGAAATGGATCCACAAGTTCTTATCAGCAGTGTAAGGCTGGATCTTCCTCACATATGACCGGAGGTGCAACTTCGGACAGGAGACTCCGTCATACTTGGCAAAGGCAGGTGCCTTGAACTTATGGGGAATCACCACCCCAGATGATAGACCCAATTCTCCGAAGTCCAGACCGGGCACCTTCTGAATTTCCATAGCGCTCAAATAGTCTTCCAGCTGTTTGTACTTATCCTCAGCAGGAGGATACTGTTCTTCATCATAGTCCGTCTCGTTGTCGGAGACCATAGGGCTAGGAGCCCTCCTTTCTTGTGGACTATCTTTCCCTCCATATGAGGTGGTCAGATCAACTTCATTCTGCAGCCCGTTTCCAAACCTGCGTCTAGTATTGAACAGGATGGTCCTCTTCTTCTTCTTCTTCTTCTTCTCTTTTAGAATCAAAGTCTTCAGGTTCTGCTGACCCTTAGCTAGATTCATAAACAACTCTTGAAACTGGGCATTCTGGGCCTGGAGGGCCTTGATAGCTTGCTCAGTTGAAGGTTCAACAGACATGATGATTGCTGAAATAAACAATAAAGAAGATAAGAGACCTGTAAAGGGTATCTGTTTATGAAGTGCATGGGATGAAATGCGTATGATTTATGATTTCAAATACAATCGAGATTCAAATTTGTAAACAAGAAAGGAAACACACTTTATTAGATTTAAACTTCAAAGGTTAAATTGTTCAACAAACTACCCTTAGGCGTTACAAGAATGGAAATACTGAAAAGTAAATGAAAACTGTAAAAGAAATCCTCAAAGGTCCATCAATGCTCCCATGGTCTCTTCTTCTCAGTGCGGACATAATCATTCAGGATCCGCTCATTCTCCAACTATCTGGTCAACTTCTGGATCTTTTGTTCCTGTTCATTGAAACTCTCCCGATAAGAATCCTGTTCCTCCCGCAGTTGCATCCAAGACCTCTTCAGTGTCCCAATATCAGTGGGCATATAAGGTTGGAGGATAGTTGGAGGAACCCCCTCCTCATTAGCAACTTCAAGAGTAACAGGCCTGACAACTTCATATGGCATACCTAGCTTCTGGGCACGGATGCGGACCCATCCGAGATATGGCTCCATTGGCAGAGAAGTCTTTGGTCCCAACTCATATGGGTCAGATTGGTGAACTCTGTCCCAAGCCCTTATGAATTTACGATGCAGCTCGTCGCTATCTCCCTGAAAATCAAATATGATATGAGGCATCAACATCTCATGAGGCCCTTCTCTTCTGGATCTTCCAAACTGACGGAGAGCTAAGCATGGGTTGTAAGAAATCCCTCCATGGAGTCCGATCAATGGAACATTAGGATACTCTCCACAGCGATCAATGACAGTCACCTCATCCATATCTTTGAGAGTCCAGATAATGTCATCACTAGAAAGAGACATCACCCTATAAGCCCAACCCATTCCTTCTTTGTTTTTCAGCACGGACTTAGGGAGGTGTGAAATAAACCACCTCGACAATAAAGGAACACATCACATCAAAGTTCCCCGCTTTCGGGCAGTACGAGCATAGAGCTGATGAAGCATATCACCCAAGAGAGTGGGTACCGGATTCTGAGAGATGAAGATCTTTATGGCATTAATGTTAACAAAAGTGTCAGGATTCGGAAACAATACCAAACCATAAATTAAGAGAGCCAGAATATCCTCGTACGCCCTGAAGTCTAAGCTGTCCCAGAAGTAATTAGCTTTGTCAACCAAAAACTTAGCCAGAAAACCCTTAGCTTCACTTCTAGTCTCCCAGTTAGCCATTACCTCCTCCTTGGTCAAGTGAAGGGCTGCAACAATTTCTTCGGGCTTAGGAGTCTTTTCCCAACCAGTAAATGGAGCCTGCTCAAACACAGAGATACCAAGCAGCTCAGAGAACTCTTCTAGGGTGGGAACCAGCTGGAAGTCTTGAAAGGTGAAGCAATGGTATAGCGGATCATAAAACTGGACCAGAACACTCATCATTTGTTCGTCCAATTTTGAAGTGACCAAACTGAGTAGAGAGCCATGCCTTCTGATGAAGGAAGTAGTGTCTGGAATCCTGACAACCAAATCTTTAAGCAGGGTAGGTACTTGGACAAAGTTGATCCAGATAGTATTCCTACGCATGGGCATCATGATGACCTACAAAACAAAGCAAAGATGAAACCCTCTTGTCTTTGAAATAGGTTAGTCCTTATGCAAAATGTATGCAATGTTATGATGTCATGATGTCATGGTAAAGGCACACCACAAGTATCCACAAAAGGAAAACATGGTAAAGTCACACAAGTCACACAAAAGAGCCCTTAGATTTCAGGCTGGCATGAAGCTTAAGTACTACCCTCTTTCAGTTCAGTTGGTTAAGACCTGTCCTAAAAAATAGTAACCGGGTTCTAGAGGATCTCAATATCACTGACTACCCTCAATCAGTCATAATTCTAGTTTAGAAACCTTTTCTTGCGGCCGGAACCATCTTGAGGGTTTAGTCTCAATGAGTGTAGCATACTGCTACTGTTCTATGGCCAAGTTGGTCAATTTAAGGTTCTAAGGTCAGTTGGTGCTTAATGACTCCTTAGAAGACCCATATTCTCCTCATTCCAACACAAGGGATATCGGTACAGACCAAGGTGCCACACCAACGTATCTACTGCTTCATCCGTGTCGGTCTATGCCGGACAGATCCCTCACAGTTTATTGCTACTTACCTAAAGAGTATCCCCAGATCCGAGTTATGATCTATAGAACTCCGATACAAGCCCACAAAATTAAAGCATACCAAGCATACAATTGAAAACATAGTGATCTAATCCTAGGGTACACCTCACTTATAAAAAATCCCCAGCAGAGTCCCCAGTTCTGTGATCGGTGGGAATGAGAACTGACTGTTTTTTGGAATGCTGGTTCGCATTTGCGTTTGTTTTCGCAAAATGTCGCGGTAAGCAAGAGTCGCCACCGTCTTTTATTTTATCCAACAAGGAAAGGATAAAAGCACAAAAAAATTCCTTTTTGAGATATTTCTCGGGTTCGGGAGGTAGATTATAGAAAGGGAAGGTGTTAGCACCTTTCTATCCGTGGTTATCCACAGGCTCTTAGGTACTTGCTCATTATGTTTTCAAAAGTTTGCTTTTCTTTGTGATTGTGGATTTGAAAAGAGTTTTTGTTTGAAAGGGGTGTAAGTGCGAAAAGTTTTGTTTTGTTTTTAAAAGGAGAAAGTACTTAAGAGCATCTACCTACTCAAAAAAGGAATTATGCTGTGTAAATGTCCTTTAGACAATGCTATCCCACTATTGAGGAGTAGGTAGCACCGTCATTGGAGTTTTCGGGTCAATTCGATTAAGGGACGTGTGGTCACTAAAGCAATGTTAGGACGCCATAGCGGTAACCCTAATGTCTTAGATCATTTTATCTGAGGCAACCATTTTGAGGAAACTTATGATCTTTGGACAAGAGGGCGACCTCTAAAACTTCCTATACTCAATGACCACGTTCGAGGCAACCAAGTGAGGCGCACCCTAAGAGTGGCATGTGCGAGTGTATTGTTTTTCAGTTATATTATCTTTGCATGTCATGGTGAGCTACTGTTGATTTTAAGTTAAGATAGATCTTGTCATGCATAGCCTATTATTCAAACATCTAACAGTTAATGGTTGCGGAAATTAAATTGCGAAAAATAAATCTAAGCTATTACAAGGCGTCGGGTATTTACATCGCCAAAAACAAACCCTTAAAATTAAATTGCGGAAAGTAAATAAAACGATAAAATAAAATCCTAAGTTAAGACTATTACATCCTCGAAGCAGTTACAATATTAAAATATGGATCAAAAATTAATTGCGCGCAAGAAAATTAAATCGAAGTGTCCTTTAGGGTTTTGACCCTTTTTATTCAATAAAGCATATTTTTGTTATTTTTGAATTAAAAATTAAGTCTAAATTAATGATTGAATTAATTAAATGAAAAGATTTTTTTGAGTTTTTATTATTTAGGGAAATAAAATAAAAATGGTAAAAATATTAAAAAAAACCTAATTCTAAATCAATTTTAATTTATTGCAAAATATGTTATTATTAAACCTATTTAAACTAAATAAATAAATTAATTGTTTATTTACAAAAATAAGTAATAAAATTAATGGAATTAAATAAAAATATTTTTTGTTGTTTCTGATTTTTTTTATGAAAAAAAGTTAATTGGTTGATTAAAATAATAATAATAAAAAAATAGAAATAAAAAAAATAATGAAAAGAATTAAAATATAAACAAACTCAGGGGGGGGGGGGGTGTTGGGCTTAATTTGAGGTTGGAGTCAGCAATATCCAGGCCCAAACGTCCAGCCTGTTGGACTTTTTGTGATTCCATGCATGTTTGTTGACTGAGGACTATGATGGACGTGCAATCTGGGTCACTAGATCTGCCTGGTGGGCCACTTGGCATGTTGATCTCTGAGGCGTATGGTGGTCTTCATACCTGGAAATTCATTGGAATATATGCAAGAAAATAATAAGAAGCATTTTGGGGGACCTGGGATTCGAACCCAGGTCCCAAAGGGTTTTGCAACGCACGCTCACCAATCCAACTGCACTGCATTATTGTTAATGGAATAAAGAGTAAATATAATATGTAAAATAACGCACTAAGCCTAAAAAATTAAAAAAAGCGCGCCACTGATTCGAATGAACCAATGACACAAAGATACGCCATCATCTTCTTCAACACAACCCTGGTTATTTACATGCGGATTTTTATCCGCAGGAAGTTTCATGGGATGTCTCAAAAATCCTCCCTAGGCCATGTAAATGAAATCCAAGAGTACCAACGTACTCGTCTCTTCCTCCTGGTCATCCCTGTAACCACTATTCACCTTGATTTTTCCTGTACACAAAATGCCTAAAAACAACACATATGAACCCTAGATTCGGGTACACGATTACAGGCCATGAAAACAAAATTAAATGATGCAGACTTGTTAGAAACTTGATAAGGATCAAGATCATTTACGATTTCATGTCCAGAGCAATGTTCGTGGAGACTTACAATGAGTTCTGGGCAATGAAAAGACTTGGTTTTAATTGGTATAACTCCACTGGATGTCAAGGAAGAGAGTAGTGTTGAGCTTTTGGTCTGAATTGGCCTCCAAGGTTGTTTTCGATCTCACACTTTTCAAGCTTTTTTCTCAAAGTTGTGTGGCCGTTTCTGTAGAGCTCTATGCGTGTTTTTGGTCTGGCTAGCTTGTGTGCATATAATAGAATGAATTTAGGTCAAAATATGGGCCATGATCCTTATGCATTGAAGAGGGAATATTGGATTTGATCACCATTGATAAGCTTTCCAAAAATAGGCCAAATCTGATTTTTTGTGCTTGTTTTGACTTGATACGAATTGATTGAGTGTCATATGGTATTTGCAAGCTGTACAAATCACAAAGATCCCTTTACATCAATTTTTAGATTTTATTTGATTTAATATTGATTTAAAATGAATTAAATCAATAAAAATAAAATAAAATAGAAAAATAAATGAATGGTCATGAAATTAAGTATGGGACACGTGTGTGGTGTGATAAGACCAAATCAAGTGGAAAAAAGTGGGCCCTTTTGTCAAAAATTGGAGTTTTGAGGATGGTTGACTTTTGGCAATTTTGGAAAAATGCCCAACTTCAACAATGCATAACTTCTTCAATTTTGAACTTTTGGAGGTGTTATTAGACTTTTTAGAAACCTTGAGATGTCCTGTAATCAACCCTTTTGGTCTAATTTCATTTTGATCTTCCATGCTCAAGTTATAAGCTTTGAAAAAAAAGGTGTTTTTGTTGACTTTCAAAAATGACCTATAATGTCCAAATTTGTAACTTTTTGTGAGAGCATTTCTTGATCTTGGGGTGTGAAGATGGATTGTAGGAAATTTCATCCTCTTAAAAATTAGATTTGGATGGGTCATTTCTCATAAAGTATGAGAAAGTTATGCTTGGTCAAAGTTGAGTTGACTTTTCTTGCAAAACCCTAATTTAGCAACTTTTGAATCTTGATGAATCTTGAGCAATCCTTGATGAATCATGATCAACCCTTGATAAAATGATGAATTATCCTTCAAAATGAGAATGTTGACAAAAAAATCTTGAGGTTTGACTGTGTTTGGGACATAGTTGACTTTTGCCCTAGCACAATCGACTTTTGGGTCCCTTGAGCAATTGACTGACCAAACTTCCTCTACAAGGCTTGAAATTTGACATGGATGAACTTAAGAACATATTAGGACATTGGGGAACACTTGAGGCCATTTGGATGTAAGGACCTTGATGCAACACAAAACCCTAATTTTGACTTGACTGCCTTTGGAGGTGACTTGACTGTCTAATCCTTGAGCCAACTTGAGCAACTTGAAGATTATTCTTGGCAAATCTTGAGGAATATGGGAGGGCAAATTTTGGGGTACAACAAAGTGAAAACAAAAAAAAGCGCCTCAGGTACTAACAACATTGGGCTAAGCTTCAACCAGAAAGATCAATCCAAGAAAGGTAAAAGAAACTGCAGAAACCAAACCTATTGCCTGTCCTAACTTCACTGAGGAGAAACATAATCCGGATGTAGCCGAATCAAACAGATACTGGGATAGAACATCCTTCTTCAGCCTTCATCGGAGAAAATAGTTTTCCAAAAGCAACATGCCTACCGGAGATTGTAAGACCAGTCTCAAATAAAGCAGACTGACGCCGACACAACCAAACCTCATTGGGGGATTCAAGTCTACCTCCCTGGAGAAAAAGCAGTGGATTGAAAATTTTCATCACGAATACTAATTCCAACAAGAGATGCCCTTGGATAATCTTCCCTGGAAATCAAGAAGTCAACGTTATTTCCAATACTACAAAAAGAGCGACATCTCAGCATACCAAGGGAATAAAACCTTTCATTATATGAGGGAAGACTTCGCTGGGGAATCTGGGACGGAGGCTTCTGATCATGCAAACCCAAAAAGCGAACTAAGAATTGACTGGGGATAATGGGATCACAAACCCAATATTGTACCTTGCACCCACTGATATCGTCCTTAACTATCTGAGAAACACACAAAGATTGTGCACAAACCAACAAAATGACCTGAGGAAACCTTCATGAAGGGAGTAAATCTTCTTAAAACAACCAGAGTTTGTTCATTCTTGGGATCACCATTCTTGTTGTCATTGTTTCATCACAAATCCCAAAGTAAATTGAATTGTAAAGATCTCTCTTTTTTTGAAAAGTCAATTTTTCTTTTTTTAATCTTTTTGCTTTAACAGTTATTATCAGTAATAAATGGAGTCTTTGCAAGCTAAATAAAATAGGAACACAAAGATTTGGATAAAATCTCGAATTTCATTAATAGAATGGTAGTCCGCGAATGGCGAGACTCCATGGATGATTACAAAGTTTGGGAAATGGTAATATATAATGGAAAAGATACATTGAGATACAATGACCACTATTCCCCCTAACAACTTTTGAAATCCTGAGCAACTGCTTTTGTTGAAGTATGGTGAGGATCCGAGAAGATTGTTGCTTCAACGATCAAGTCTCGTCTGACGTAGTTACTTGCCAAGAAAATCCCTAACTTTTGCCTAAGCTGCCCTTGTGGGTTTTCAACTTAGCGGGGAATTTATTATGTTTATGTCTCTAATTTTTGCCTAGACCTCCCTTTCGGGTTTTCGGCCTACCGAGACGCTCCTTTTTGCCTAAGCCGCCCTTTCGGGTTTTCAACTAAGCGAGCTTTTCTTTTATTTCTTTAGGCGAAGTATTTCTTGACTGCGTCAGCATTCATGGAACGTGGGAACTCCTTGCCATCCATAGTTTCAAGAATTAATGCACCACCAGAGAAGGCTTTCTTGAGAATATACGATCCTTCAAACTTGGGAGTCCACTTGCCCCTAGAATCAGTGTTGAAAGACATGATCTTCCTGAGCACGAGGTCGCCTTCTCTGAATTCACGAGGTTTGACCTTTTTATCAAATGCTTTCTTCATTCTTTTCTAATATAATTGCCCATGACATAAAGCTGTCATCCTCTTCTCTTCAATCAAATTCAATTGGTCTAACCTGTTCTGGACCCATTCAACCTCTGTCAACTTGGCTTCCATTATCATACGCAACGAGGGAATCTCTACCTCAACATGGAGTACAACTTCCATTCCATACACTAGAGAGAACGGGGTTGCTCCTGTTGAAGTGCGAACAGTTGTTCGATATCCATGCAGAGCAAAAGGGAGCATTTCATGCCAATCCTTATAAGTGACAACCATTTTCTGGATAATTCTCTTGATATTATTATTAGCAGCTTCAACAGCCCTATTCATCTTTGGCCTGTATGGAGATGAATTGTGATGGACAATATTGAATTCTTCACACAGTTCAATCATTATCTTTTTGTTCAAATTTGAGCCATTGTCAGTGATGATTCTTCTCGGCACACCATACCGGCATATAAGATTGTTTTTGATGAAATGCATAACCACCTGTTTGGTAACATTGGTATAAGAAGAAACCTCTACCCATTTGGTAAAGTAGTCAATTGCTACCAAGATGAAACGATGTCCATTCGAAGCTTTGGGTTCTATCATCCCAATCATGTCAATACCCCACATAGAGAAAGGCCATGAGGAGGAAATCACATTGAGAAGTGTCAGAGGCACATCGATCTTATCTGCATAAATCTGGCATTTATGGCACTTCTTTGCAAATTTGTAACAATCAGATTCCATTGTCAACCAATAATAACCTACCCTTAGCATCCTTTTAGCCATTGAATGTCCATTAGCATGAGTTCCAAATGATCCTTCATGGATCTCATGCATCAACATGTCCGCTTCGTGTCTATCCACACATCTGAGCAAGACCATGTCAAAATTTCTCGTGTATAACACATTTTCAATGAGGAATGCCCTTTGGCAGTCATCCATCCACACACAACCTTGATCTTTCTTTAACAACTTAAAGATCGGTTCACATGTTGCAGTCATGTGGGAAATAAATCTGGAAATATAATTCAAACGCCTGAGGAAATCCCTGACTTGCTTTTCAGTTCTTGGTGCTGGCATTTCTTGAATTGCCTTGACTTTATCAGGGTCAACTTCAATTCCTTTCTGGATAACAATGAAACCCAACAATTTCCCCGATCTAACTCCAAAGGTGCATTTATTTGGATTCAAGCGGAGACGATATTTCCTCAGACGCTGAAACAACTTCAATAAATCTTCTATATTCCCTTCTTTAGTCTGGGATTTGGAAATCATATCATCAACATATACTTCGATTTCTTTGTGCATCAGATCATGGAATAGGGTTGTCATAGCCCTCTGGTACGTTCCACCAGCGTTCTTCAACCCGAAGGGCATCACTCTGTAACAGAATGTTCCCCAGAGTGTGATAAACGTTGTTTTTTCCATGTCCTCTGGAGCCATTCTTATTTGATTATACCCGAAAAATCCATCCATGAACAAAATAATACCTTGAATTTTGCTGTGCTGTCCACTAACATATCAATGTGAGGCAATGGAAAATCATCTTTTGGACTAGCTTTATTTAGATCTCTGTAATCTACGCACATGCGGACTTTTCTGTCTTTTTTCGGTACTGGCACAATATTGGCAATCCATTGAGGATACACTGATGTCACAAGAAAACCAGCATTAATCTATTTTAGGATCTCCTCTTTGATCTTTACTTCCATATCCGGGTGGGTTCTTCTCAACTTTTGTTTAACTGGCGGACACTCTGGCTTCAACGAAAAACGATGCTTGACAATGTCTGTATCTAGACCAGGCATATCTTGATAAGACCAAGAAAAATATCCACATACTCTTTCAACAACTCAATCAACCCGCTCTTTACATCAGGATGCAACGATGCTCCAATCTTAACTTCCTTCGGATCTTCTTCTGAACCCAAATTAACCACTTCCAAAGGCTCTTTATATGGATGAATGGTATTTTCCTCGTGCTCAAGCAATCGTGAGACCTCTTCTAGAATCTCATCATAATATTCTTCTTCATCCCCAAACACAGGACAATCAAAGTTGGGAGAGGGTGCAGGGTCATTGTATTCAACGGGTTTTTTAATTAATCTGTACATGTGATTTATGATTATTTTTAGAAATTGACACATATAACAAGTGATCATGCAGATTAATTTTCAGTTATTATTTATTTTGAAAGTTTTTTTTATTATTACCATTTCCCAAGAAAAAGCAGAAAATTAAAGATATAATTTGGAAGCAAAGACAACTTTTATTAATGATCTTAACAGTTATAGCAAACAGATAAGCCCTACAACATTAATACTTCCATCTTGGGCAGAGTGAAAGCTTTTCAAAAGAAAGAAGAAGATTAACAAAACAAATTACTTTGAAACATGTATGCAAGAAGGAACATCAATGGTGACCCAGTTCTGAACTCGAACTCCATGCGTCACATAATTCGGTACTTCCTGCTCTGCTTCATCCTCTTCAACAACATTAATTCCAGAACCAATTGGATGGAGGTAGCCTCCGCTGCGGAAAACATCATGATAACTGTTCATAGAAGACTTTGACTTCAAACTTTCGCTTTTCCCATTCCTCGAAGAGAAACCAAACCAGCTCTATTTTTGTTCACGGGTGGATCCATAAGTCGTCTCCAAACTGCATTATTACCATTATGCACAACCTGCTGCGCGTCCTTCAAGGAAACCAAAGAATTCTCATTTTTCCTTATGTTGTCAATGGATAAGGCTTGGAATTGGGTTCCAACACCAGCCTCATCCGCTTATATAACACTAAAAGAGAATAAATGGGATATCAACAACGCCTGCTCCCCACTTATGATCACTACCTTCCCTTCACGCACAAATTTTAGCTTCTGATGCAGAGTTGAAGTGATAGCCCCTGCTTCGTGTATCCACGACCGTCCTAGCAAACAACTATATGCGGGAATAATGTCCATTACCTGGAAAGTTATCAAGAACAAATGTGGTCCTATGTGGATGGGTAAGTCCACTTCACCGATGACAGATTTCCTAGACCCATCAGAAGCTTTCACAATGATTCCACTCGGGCGCATAGGTGTTCCCTGATACTTTAACTTCATGAGGGTACTTCTCGGTATAACATTCAACGCGGATCCGTTATCAATTAACACATTGGATAGCGAGTCATTCTTGCAGTTCATGGATATGTGGAGGGCCAGGTTATGATTCCTCCCTTCATCTGGTAACTCATCATCGCAGAAACTCAAGTTGTTACATGACGTAATGTTTCCAATTATGCTGCTGAATTGATCTAACGGCATGTCATTCTCCACAAAAGCTTAGTCTAGTACTCTCATTAGTGATTCTCTATGAGCATAGGAATTCATCAATAAAGCTAGGATGGATATCTTTGAAGGAGTCTGCAATAGCTGATCTACAATTTTGTAGTCACTCATCTTAATTATCTTCAAGATATCATCCACTTGTTTATCTAATGTGGCTCCACTAGTCTCTCCTGCAGTCTTTTTAGGCTCATCGTTCTCAACAATTTTCTTTCCAGCAACAACATCCTTTCGAATAACCAGCGCAAACATACGACCACTACGGGTCACCCTGCTATTATCAGCTATATTTCCAACATCTGGCATTGGCTGGATGGGAACTTCCACTCCATCTTCTAAGATTGTAGCGTTGTATTTATAAGGCATAGCCTTATCTGATTTATAAGGAACATGTCCTGGCAGGCTAATTACCAATGGGGTAACAGCTGGTTTGCTATGGTACTCCACCTTAAGATGAGCGGGTGCACCAAAACAAGGAACAATGACATTTACACCTTCCTCAACATAATCAGCCATCAAAAGATCATTTCCTGCAAACAAATCTTCGTCTGAAGAGAAATACTCATCCGCGGAGGCATACTCTTCCTATGACTCTTCTTCCATCAAACAAACTTCAACCATATCAATCTCGTGATAATCATCTCTCTGACCTGTGATCTTGATAGTTCCATTGTCTATCAGCAGCTGAACACCATCTCTCACAATAGAACATCCTCGGGGGTCTCGACAACAAACTACGCATGATCCATATTGGTGTTCCACCTGACCACCAGTGTAGCAGAAAGTAGCATGCAACTGTACGAGATCTTCATTCAAATGCTCTACTTTAAAAATTCTGAATTCACCTGGACATCAAGAAACCATATTAACTTCCTCTTCATATTCTTCCCTAGTCCTGATTATATGGATTAAACCTTCATCCATCATCTCCTGTAAATCAGCCTTTATCTTCTCACAACCCTGTATGTTTGTACTGCAAATAGCACAACCGGCATGGTCATGCGTATAATAACTGAAATCACAGAGGTCTGCGTGCATCTTCACCAAATCCCCTCTAACTAGATTAATGTCAAAAATCCGGAAGTCACCTGGACAACCGGCCACCATATTTACAGCATTCACTCCACCATGTTTGGGTAGAGGATTGTCTTTCACATTAGGTCCCATGTCTTTGAAAGATAAAATTCCAGACTTCACCAACCTTTGCACTTCAGTCTTCAAAGGATAACAATTTTCAACACTATGCCCTGGTGCTCCCTGATGAAAGGCATACGTCTGGTATGCTTTGTAATACCAAGGCAATAGTGATGGTACAGCTGGAGGTGGTCGTGTCTGGACCAACTTCTTCTGAATCAATGCTGGTAGTAGCTCTGCATAGCTCATGGGAATGGAGTCATAGTTCTCCCTTCTCTGATTATTCCCTTGGTTCCCCTGTTGGGATTGTCTTTGATAAACAATGGTAGTTGGAGCGACATTCATAACAGGAGTCACTGAAGCAACTTGCTGGTGACGCTGATAATTCCTTCTAGGAGCATTTACTCTCCTCTATTGCATAACAGCATTGGTATCCCCCTCTTTCTTCTTTGTAAACCCATAAGTTGGCTTTTTCAATCCTCCGGATCCTTCACCCTTTGTCAAACGGCCTTCTATTACTGCCTCTTCTAGGCGGACACCCATTCCTACCATCTCTGTAAAATCACTTGGGGCACTTGCTACCATTCTTTCGTAGTAGAAAGTGCCTAGCGTCTTCAGAAATTTTTTAGTCATTTCCTTCTCCTCCATGGGAGGAATCACTTGTGCAGCCACTTCACGCCATCTCTGTGCATACTCTTTGAATGATTCTCTGTCTTTCTGAACCATGGCCCTAAGCTGGTCACGATTGGGCGCCATGTCCACATTGTACTTATATTGTTTTATGAATGCTTCTCCCAAATCATTAAAGGTATTGATGTTGGCGCTGTCTAAACTCATGTACCATTTCAATGCTGCGCCGGTCATATTATCCTGGAAAAAGTGAATCAGCAGACGCTGATCATCGGTGTGGGTATACATTCTCCTCACATACATCACCAAGTGAGCACGAGGGAAAGTGTTGCCCTTGTACTTCTCAAACTCCGGGACCTTGAACTTAGCAGACACTTTGACATTCGGGACCAAACACACTCATTCCGATTCTGCCTAAATAACTCTTTTCCCCTAAGAGCCTTCATCTCTCTTTGCATTCTATCAAACTACTATTGGAAATCATCCATTCTGTCATAAAGACCCAAGTCTTCACTTGGCGGAGGGAAAGGACGACATACATCTTCATTAACAAGCGGAACCATATTCACCGAAGGTGGTGCAGCAGGAATAGCATGCACCACAGGAGGTACTGGAGTAACAACATTTGGAACCACTGGAGCATATTGGGGCCCCAAATTGAAACCTTCAGGTGTAAAATTCTATGGCATTCCCCACGGATAACCCTGAGGCATACTGTTTTGAACAACAGTCAGAGTAGTGGATGCGGGAACAATAGGAACTTCAGCATTTGCCCTTGTTGGTTGAGGTTGAACACTTGGTGGCTGATTTTGAGTAGCCACTAGAGCTTCCATCAGAGTAGTCAAATTGGCCAAGCCAGCCTTCAAAGCAGAAACTTCTTCGCGTAGCTCACGATTCTCCTGTTCCAAATTGTCCATCTTCTTTTTGAAGTTAGCCCTAGTGTTGTAGTGATGAGTCAGCTTGCTGAACGAAGCAAAAAGCTGGGTAAGGCACCTGGATATGTATAATGAATGCAAGAAATATATGCAATATGATGCATGATATGCAATGCACATGATTTTATTTTATTATTTAATATTTCAAGGGATTTAAAAATTTATAGACATATTGCAAATATCAAAGTAATAAAGCTTTTGAAATACTGATTTTTTTTTATTATAATAACTTCAAAATGGGTTACAAGTTTCAATGATCCCAAGTACAAGATGAGAATACAATCTAAAAATCACGAGAGAAAGAAACTGATAGAGATCAATCTGTACGCTGGCGCTTCCCTGTGAGCTTGGCAATCTGAGCCCTCAACCTCTGGTTTTCTTCCACCTGTCTGATGGCAACCTCCTTCCAATCATCTGAAGCAGGAAGTGAGTGATCAACACCTGTTTGAGGCTTAAGATAAAATGAATCCCCTTTCCTCTCCATAGACTCCACCACTCGACTCTTAAGGATCTCGATTAAATCATCTTTCTCCTTCAAGTCTTCCCTGTAGGAACTCTCTAAAGTCTGTAACTTGTTCTTCCAGGCATCCCTTTCCTATTGCATCCTAACCAAAGCGATTTGCAGTTCTTCTAGATCATCTAATAAAGGAGGAGTGGTCTTCACAAACAGATCAGGCATGGGTGTCTCCCGAGTATACGGCATCTTCAACTGAATGGCTCTCGATCGGACCCACTGAAGATATGTCTCCAAAGAAACAGCACCCCTAGGTCCCAAATCCTTCCTACTCTTCTTATGAATGTGACGCCAGGCCTTCGTAATCTGCTCCCTAGCTTCCATGTGGTCTTTTCTTTCCTTCAGAAAGAAACTACACAAATGAATACTGTTTGGTTTATCCCTCATCGGATAACCAAGCTATCGCCGTGCAAGAACAGGGTTATAGTTAATTCCTCCCTTTGTACCAAGAAGATGTACATTGGGGAAACTACCAGAACTGTCAATAATCTCCATATCTAGATAAGCTCGATGATACAAATCAATATCCGAGTGAGTAAGTGCCATGATCTTAGGAGCCCAAAGGGGTTCCTTCTTGACATCCCAAAAAGCATCAGACTGAGGCATATAAGAGATGAACCAACAGTACAGCAGAGGCGTGCAACAAATAATCATTCCCCCATGATAAGAACTCCGAAGATGAACAGAGTAATAAGCATCACCCAACAATGTAGGAACTTGGTTTCCAATCATGAAAACCCTGATAGTGTTAATGTCGACAAACTTGTCCACATTAGGAAATAAGAACAATCCATAAGCAAGCAAAGGAAAGATGGCCTCAAAAGCAACCGTACTCTTCATTCTGGCAAAGTAACGAGATTTCTCCAATAAGAACTGAGCTGGTAATCCTCTAATCCCTCCTTTGGTAGTCATATGGGCTTCCACCTCAGACTTCCCCAGATGAATCAAAGCAGCAATCTCATGTGGCTTTAGCTCACCCTCCAAACCAGTAAAAAGAACACGATCGGTAACAGGTAAATCCAGTAGATGAGAATACTCCTCTAGTGTAGGCATCAACTGATAATCGGGAAAAGTAAAGCAGTGATACATTGGATCATAGAACTGGACCAAGGTCGAGAGAATACCCTCCTTCATCTTCAACTTCATGAGAAGAATAATGGATCCATACTTCTTCCGAAAATCTGCAGAACACTCGATCTCGGAATTAGACTGATCAACTCATCTATCTTGGGATCCTTGAAACTGTATTTCCCGTTCTTTCTCTTTCCAGAATCCATGGTAAAAGGTACATGAGATATTCAAAAATAGTCAACCTTTAAATCCCTTGAAATATTGTTTTCTTCAAAAGATGCTTATTAGTGCATGGATGCATGGTGCAACAATCACACACAAGATCACACATATAGGGTTCATAGGTTCAACGTCACGAGCATGAGGTCGAAGGTACTACCTATAAGGTTTTGGTCTAAAAAATTATCACCTGCCAAACAAGGTTCTAGAGGTTCCTAGGGTCTACATCCTTCCTTCGGATATTACAAACTTCCTAATTAACTCGATAATTAGTAATATTCTCAAGAAAGACTCGTACGAGCGTAGTATCGCGTGACAACTATTTCCGGATTACTCCGTTATAGCTTCCGCACTACACCTAAAAAGCCAAGATGGGTTTGGTATTCTACGGTCCTTAGTTTCAGCAGGCTCCCAGGTCGAAAGCAGTACGTCTTCCCGACTACTCGGTAAACGACACTACAATTAAAGGGGCCTCCACTGAGTGGGGGATCTCATGTCTCCTTTTTTGGGATTACTCCCTCAAAGTTAACATGACTATACCGCCCGTCCTATCTTAAAGTTTTCCCAAGTCCGGGTATAGGTCTTATGAGTAATCACCAAGCACCTTGAAAACCAGGAAAATCCAGACAAACATATATATAACATATAACACAAAAATAGTAATAACACATATACAGATATAAACAAAGATAGGCTTAACCCACTTAGGGATGGACCAGCAAGAGGTCAATCAATTCTCCGTGAATTCGCCATTTTTTCTGTAGCGGTAGAAATGTTTAAGACTAAGCCATTCGATTGACTAGACTTTACACAAATCAAAAATAAAAATCGCCACCGCGCTTTATTGTTTCCAAAGGAATGAGAAAAGAGCGAATAACCCAAAAAAGGGGGAAAGATTCAAGGTAAGGGGGTTGGTTATGCAAAGGGAAGGTATTAGCACCCTAAACATCTACGGTACTCCGTAGGAACCTCTTTGTAAAATCTGTATATTTGGCTATAAAAAGTGTGTTATATATAAAATGGATGGTGGAGGTGAGAAAAGAAATATATTTTTTATGATTTTTGCACCCACCGCGGTTGCGAACCTTTAGTGCCTACGTACCACCTTTCGTGCAATAGGGGGTCAGGGTACACGTAGTTCCTCTTTTGAAAATTTAAAACACAAGTGTGTTGGTTAATTTTATGAGATAAGACATATCGTCATTGTCTGTATGGAAAACATACTTACTACCCACAATCATGAGAAAGGATAATTTGCATCATCTCAAAGTGGAGGATATGGCTTGGATTTTAAAATCAACAATGCCTCACTCAACACCCAAGTGGAAAATATCTCTCTTCACTACATATTGTAGAAGTATAGTTGTTTGCATCACTACAAGGATTGACAAGAGTCTAATCTTTTAAGAAAAGTTTAAAGGGTAAAAGCCAAAGTGGCAAAATGGTTTGAAATGAGATTGGTTGACTTTTAGTCTTCTCACAAAAATGTCAAGGTATTATTAAATAGATTAAAGTTTATTTATGAAAGTATTTTGAAAATGCATGGACCTAAGTCCAAGTTTATTATGAAAGTGATTTAAGTTTTAAAACAAGAAGAGTTTTCAAAAAGAGGGAGAAGATTTTTGAAATTAAAGAAGATGGGAGGAGTAGAAGAGGCTATCCTAAAGCATAAGGTAAAAGTTAAGGATAAGAACCATCTAAACAATAAGAAGCCAAAAACTTGACATTATGAGTCAATATAGAATTCCCATTCTTCGGATTTAAACCAAGCAAGAAAAGATACTAGACCTCTTGAGAGAACCAAACTTCAAGTGTATTAAGTCTTCGCAAAAATTGGGCAGAGTAACGGCTGTATACGGGTGAATTCCAGATTATAAACAAAGTATGTAATCACAATAACCTGCACACAAAACAAACAAACAACACAATGTCTTGAGGTAAACCCCAAGAACTCCAGACAAAATATAAATTAAGGTCATAAGGGTTCCAACATAGGCCAAGGTCTCTAATCCTAAGTCCAAGAAGTCCAATACTCCATAAGCCAAGGATAGTAACCAAATAGTCCAAGTATCGTTAAAGATTTTTATGGTTCATGTTGATTATTAAGTGTCTTCAAAAGTAAAAGAAAAGCTCAAGTGAGCAAAATAAAAATGACATAAAAGTAAATGCTCAAGTGAGCAAAATAAAAATGGCATTAAATGTAAATTCTAAAAGTAAATGGTACATAAAGCATAAAAAAAAGCATAAAGTAAAGTCAATTGTTAGAAATTAGTGGTTAGTTGAATGACCATCTTGAAACTTGCATTTGGAACTCATTAGAGGATTGGTAGAGCCAAAGCCTCCACACAACAAGTTGCATTTTCTTTTTGTCAAGTATATCATCCATTTTGGAATCCTTAAAAGTGCCATTTAATGATCCACGATGTTTAAGTGATCCGCGTTGACCAAAGGTGTTGTAGATCCATTAGAGGATTGGTAGAACCAATGCCTCCACACAATGAATCTCAAGGTTATTGGATCAAAGAGATCAAATTAACATACTTGAGCTTGCAATCATAAGTTTAGGCCACGAATGGTCATTTATTCGAATCGGGACAAAATTTACCGCTATGTTAAGCAATCATAAGTGGACTTATGTAGAAGTCACACCTATTTTGAGGCTGGTCAATAGCAATCTATGTAATTCATGTTTGGATAAATGATATAGAGATCACCATCCCTTAACATGTAGCACAATTAAAAAAGAAAGGGATAATATGAAGAGGGAGGGGAATGATAAGCTAATTTGGATCACCACCTCAAAATTCTTTCATCTTTAAATTCAACCACTTCTCTAGATGGATTAAAGCTCTAAACATATCATTAATCCAAAGCACCAAAAATGAATTAAATAATTCACTCTTAGGTAGATTTGAATTAATGAACATTTATCCAACTTCATCTACATCACAAAGTCCATTGAGTTTAAAGAGAAATTAGACATTTAAAATTGCAATCCAAACCAACAATCAAAAGGAGTGAGTAGAAAAAGCATTTTGGATCAAAGCTGCCCCAAAACAAGGCAAAAAAATGCATTATGTCTCTGTGTAAATCGATTGCACTACTGTCTAAATCGATTTACACAGTACAATTTTCAAAAATCTGCGCGAAATTGCTTCTGTGAAATCGATTGCACTGTTACTGCAATCGATTGCACGCTGTTATAGACAGCAAAACAACATTTTAAAAGACCAAATTTTTGTTCAAACTTTCCATCAAATACCTTATGATCATGGATCCAATTGAGCACGAAAATTTCATAAAATTATGAGAAAATAACACCATTGGAATCACAAAATAATGCTTAATGAATCAAACCCAAATATCAACAAGAGATCGCATTGTGAAAGATGAATTATCCAACTTATTAAAGGTAGATCTTGAGAATTAACAAAACAACTTCAAGGATTTGCTTCAATTCAACCACAACAATCAAATGACCAATCTTGGATGTAGGGAATTGATGGAGAAAAAGTGTTTGGATGAAGGTTTAGCTCAAAGATTAGTAAGCTTCAATGCAAAGCTTACTAACTTTTTGAAAATGGAGCTTTGAGTGAATTTGGTAGATGGAGAGTATTGAGAGACTTTTTAGCAAGGTGGATTTGGCTATCAAAAGCTTGAAATTTGAATGAAATGAGAGCTCTCTTTATAGAGTTTTAGGATTGGGATTAGTGGTAATTTGGTAATTGATTCTTGGAGCCAAAATTTGAATTAATGATAACTCTTTCAAAAATTAGAGCCAAAATTTGAATTAATGATAATTATTTCAAATATTAGAGCCAAAATTTGAATTGATGATAATTCTTATTAAAAATGAAAGATTGACACTAAAATTTGAATTAATGATACATCTTTCAAAAATGAAGAAAAATTGGAGCCAAAATTTGACAAGTTTAAAATTGCTGATTTTTTTTCAAATTTTCACGCTGTGCAATCGATTGAACTATAGTGCAAATCGATTTGCATAGTGTATTTTTTCAAAAATGGCGCAAAATGCACTGTGTGCAATCGATTGCACTCTATGAGCAATCGATTGTATTAGTGAAAAAATGAATTTTTGTTAATTTTTCCTTTGCAAATAGAGATTTTAGGAAAATAATACCAGAAATCGTTATTTGTCAGATGCTTCGACTTGGTACCAACAAAACAAAAATATACAAAGACAAAGACAAATATTTTTTTTTATTAGAAGTTAGTCAACAAAACATATACAAAATACACAACTAAGGTGCTTGGAGATTCCTCAAGAGCAAACTTAAATATAGGAGATAGAAAAAGAGGAAGAACTAACCCTAATGTGATCTTGTTATGATCGAGTTGATTTGATATGATAGAGGGATCTTAGGGGCAAAAATTGAGGTACAACAGCTTTGTTCAGGCTCATTTTGATCATAGTTGTCTCAAGTGTGATAACTTATGTCTCGAGGAACTTCAGAGGATCGTGTGTTTATTTCCACGCCTTGTTCGTCAAGTGGTCTCAAGCTTCTCCAAAAATTCCCCAAATCACAGTCAAGATTTCATCATCACTGGTTTACATGTGCATCAAGATGCTTTGGAATGCGAAGAAAGATCAAGTTTTCAAGTCGATTCAAAGCATTTCGACCAAAAGTTAACTCTTGCAAGTTCAAGTTCAAACGGTCATAACTTCTTCAATTTTCAACGTCCTGAGACGATTCTTTTGCGAAGTATCAAAAATAGCGTTGTCCATGGGATTACTTCAAATATCGAGGTTCGATTCATGCCGCAAATGTTCTCTCAAGGGACGTTTGATTCTTATGTTGGGAAAATTCATGAAACTAGAGTTTTAGTTCAATGACTCTTTGATTGCTTGTTGCCTACTTCAAGTCATTTGCAATTGAACATTAGCGATCGTTGGATTAAGGTGGATTGTTGAATAAATTTCTTAAAGGCACGATTTATACTGTTGATATGTATTACAATTTACCATGAATCAAATATTTGAATTAGGGTCTCATTAGAAATGATTTGGATATTCACTCGCGAGATGCCGTTAAATTCAATTTAATTCAAAGTTTCAAAGACACTCATTCTTTTAGCCATGATTCAATTGTCCACTTTAAATTCAAAACTTGATTCATGGGGATAAAATTGAGGCATGTATCATAATTGATTTGAGATTGCAAGGCATGTGCCATAACCCATTCATCTAAATGCAAGGTTCAATTTGGTGCGTAATTTCAAGATTATTCAAGAATGGATCAAGACTCCATTACAATATCATTCAAGATTCATACAATCCCACAAAAGATAAATATTTTCACTCATGATTCAAAGTTAACAACATTTTTGATCAAAAGTGAGTTGTATTCAAGAATCATTCAAGAGACTTCAAATTCATTCAAAGATTCAACCATCATCATTCATGACCTATTCAAGCCCATTTGGTTCATTCTTAATACAAGACATAATTTTAAGTGACATTTCAAATTCCATCCAAGGTTATTTTCAAGAGAAATTTTGAGATTCATCAAAGATTTACACCAAAAATTCAAACATCATTTATTACAAGGAAAATTACAAAGGAAGTTACAAGAAAATCAAGACTTGAGCTACTTCTAATGCCCTATAAACTTCACGCCTCAAACTTGATGTCCAAATCCTTGCACAAACTTGCACCAAAACCCTTATGTCCTTATCCATGTTTTTCTGCACAATGGTCATGCTGCTGCCCCTGCTGCAATGCTGCCAAAAGACTGCACATTTGCTGTCACAAACAGTCCAAACAGTCCAAATAAAACAGTCAAAATACAGTCCATAAGACTACAAAAAAACCTGCTGCAATATGAGAAACAATGCATATCCCTTGCTGTCCAAACCTGCATATCATTCCAAATAAGAAACACAAATCCTGCACCAAAAAGTAAAAAAATCAGCATACCACATTAGTCCAAGACTCACCAATTTCCCCCCCAAAATTCATTTTGATTCACTATACAAAGACAACAATTCATAGAATAAAGGGGGACAGATAAAAAAAATGAGAGAAAATTCTTCATTAATATTTGTTAGATCTTCTCCAAAACTCCAAACAATACTCACCATTTCCATCATGGCCAAACATCTTCTTCTATTTCATTCATTGATCTTCATACCAAACTCTAAGTGCCAAGATCAACCTTCCACAATGCTCCATTAAACCTTGCAACAACTCAGAAGCACATCACAACACAGATTTTGCAGCCAGTATACGCATTCATCTACAAAACCATAACAACCGACAACAAGTTTTTGCAGACCTCAGAAGGAAAAAGGGGGAAATTCAAGTTTACCTGTCGAAGTTTTCCAGAAACGAGAACTCGTCGGACTAGCTCCGACCGTGTGAGTATTTTTTCTTTATGTACCACTCTATTTACTACCTTGCCCTGTTGTTGTTGTCTACCGCTCAAATTTGTTGTTGTTGACTGATGCTATAATTATTACTTATCTTATTGTTGTTGTAACTGTGAAACCGTGATGATATTAAACCGAGTGAACCTGAAAAAATGAAAATCATTGTTGCTATTTTCAAATGATATAAAATAGAGTAGGAATTTTGAGATGAAAATTGAGAAATCGTTTGGTTTCGAGGGGAAAACATCATAGAAAATAAGAGAGGAAACTCACACAAAAACCTCCATTCCAAACTCTTTCGGCAATACCCTGAAAAAACCACAAAAATCCTCAGCCACACTCCTTTCCATCTCTCGCCGCAACCAGATACTCCCTCCATTCGATTTATCCAACACGTCCTCGTCAACAATGCAGAGATTTTAAGGAACGCAGATTTTGCATTAAAGGGGACACGTGCCCTATGGAACACGGTGTTAATCGAATTGTCATTGAAGATGTTCAGAGTCTTTCACAACTCAACCTTCCTGTTTACCTTTCAAGTGCGAACCTAATTGGAGCACCTGCAGGAGATAGATCGCTACATTTAGTAAATGCTTCAACTGCTTCAATGAACAACAAATGTAAATCTGGAATAGTTTCTAAGTCCGTTGTCAGTGATGTTGGTTTGCCGATGGATGGTAAATATCATGGTCCTGTTTGCACAAGCGGAGCTGATCTTTATAATTCATTCAACACTGTCAAACCCCACCGATTCTGTTAAACTCTACAAAACTGTCACTCTCGCATCCGTGTAAGCATCACCAAAAACTCACCATAACTCTCCGCCTTCTAGTATCATCACCGATTCAGTTTCTCTACAATTTCGTTTCTTCATGCTTCAACCTCTAAATCCAAACAAATTTTCACCACCGATTCTACTTTTCCTCTTCGTACCAGTTACAATGGCGACAACTACTTCATCTCCTTCGAAATCCCAAATCCCATCGCACCTCCAATACCTTTCATACACCAAGAAACGCCCCCGCCATTCATTTTCCACACCGCCGGTACCATCTTCATCGGACTACCACCAATTTCGTCCAACCACCGGAACATCATCACATCCGCTGTTCGTCCTCCCGTTTCTCTACTTCTCCTCTGAGCATCTCTTTGCTTGTTGTATTTGTTGTTAATTTCAATTTTTTTTATCAAAGTACATGACATAAAAAAGAAAAAGGTTATTGTTAGCGACAATAAGCATGGTGTGTCTCAGTAGAATGGCCATAAACATGAAGGGGATGATTTTAACGATGAAGAAGAAGCTGTAATAGAGTTGTAGAAAGTGATGGCCTTAATTCGTGAGAGAGAGGACTGTCTTATTTTATTTCAACTTTTTCTTTCTAATTGTTTTTGTTGGAACTAACAATAATAATGTTCTATTTGTTTCTCTTCCCAATGTTAACAATAAATAACAACCAGCTGCGCCTATCTCATGCTAGGGTTACAAAACTTTTCTTTACTTCTTCCCAAAACCGGGTCAGTCCATTGGGTCTTTTGGCCCAATCCCAATTATCAATTTTCAACTTTTATCTTAATTATAGCAATCAGGAGAACACGAGTTCAACTCCAGGCTGAGACATTTTTCCGTTTTTTTTTTCAATTCTTTTAGTCTTATCTCTCCATATAATAACAAATATAGTTTAATTTATTATAATTATTATAAAATACAACAAAAACATGCTTGTTACAAATTAATCTTTTTTAAACATGCTATTAATCTTTCATTTAATTTTTGTTATTTATTAATGTTTAAAATACATGTTATAAATTAATATCTTATTTAAATTTTTCTTATTTATTTACATGTTTTATAAATAAATCTTCTATTTAATGTTTGTTATTTTTAATTATTCAAATACATGATTTTATTTAATTTTTACCGTTTATAATTATCCAAATAGCTGCTTTTATTTAATTTTTGCTGTTTATAATTATCCAAATACATGCTTTTATTTAATTTTTGTTGTTTATTTAATTATTTAAATACATGCTTTTATTTAATTTTTGTTGTTTATTTAATTATTCAAAATTGTATGCTAGTATAAATTAGTCTTCTATTTAATTTTTGATTATTTAATTATTCAAATGTCATTCTAATTAACTCCGTTTAAGTCTTTATATCTTTCGTCCGTCTAAATTCCAAGGGAAATATTTTAACTTTGTTGACTTCATGTCATCAAGTATATCTTACACGATCGTGCGAATTCCTTCATTCATTTTGTTTTATTATTTTTGTTAACAATAAGTTAATTTTCCTAAAAGATTCAATTTTAAAACTCACACTTTTTAAGTCAAAACTTTGACACTAGATCGTCATATCTTCAAAATCTCGTCCACACCCATTTTAACCAAACAAATAACTTTTAACCATAAAAATAGATATTTCAAAAGGTTCCTGCGGAGTACCGCATATGCATTGGCTGCTAGTACCTTCCCTTTGTGTAACCAATCCTCGAACTTTAGATCTCTTTCGAAAATGCATTGTATTTTCATTACTTTTAAGTATTACTTTACATTTCATATTTAAGGGTTTTATTTCTCTCTTTTCCCTTTTCCCTTGGAAATAATAAAATGCGGTGGTGACTCTTGCTTATTCGCGAGTCAAGTTAATTAATAGCTTGATCTTTGATTTTCACCGCTATAAGGGGCAGTGTTCCGAGTTACATAACACTGGGGAAACTTATCCATAGTGGCACATATCTCAATAAGTCCTCTCGAGGTGAACCTTTTCAAAGGTCAATCAATATGAAGCAATTACGTTGAGATTCGAAAAATCTCTCAATGAACCTCTTGTGTAAGAGAACTATTTAGAGCTTAAGCTACACTGGGGCAAATCATCTAAAGTCAGTATGGTACCATGTTTCTACAAGGAGCTTCTCAAGCGAAATTCCTTCATACTATACATGGGGCATGTTTTGTGTGATTTGTTTAGCAGGAACTATCATTCGTTCTCTTATGTTTAATTTTCCAATATCAGAATAACATCTTTCAAGATAACTATGGTATCCCCAGCCTGGGTCATTTCCCCAGCAGCACTGAAGTTTTTACTTCTCCCCAGTAAGTCTACCCAAGCAGAGAGGTCGACTGACTAGAATTCTTTCATGATTTCCCAACAAAACTTGAAGTTTTCTTCTCCCAGCATCGCCTAGCGAAAAATCTTTCGTCTGAAAGTTGTGATTAATGAGATTTCTTGGTATAAAATCTTCATTCCCCAACAAATGTTTGTGTTAAGTTGTGCTCATTTAGAGAAATTCTATTCCTAAAGCAGAGTTTCTTTCCCTAACCAAATTCGATTCACAAAGATTTCTTATCCAAGAATTTTCTCTCCCCCCAATGGAAGCATACTTTTGAGATTCCTTATGCTAATAAATTTTCTCATCCTCTATCCAAGTCTATTCGAGATTATTCCTTTTCCTCAGCTGAGACATGTTGAAGATTATCCCACTTCCTAGAAGAGGCTACTTTATGAGATCTCTTGCTCATGATCTCTCATTTCCCCAGTGGAGTTGCCTTATTGAGATCTCTTACTCAGGAATCCTCATTTCCCCAGCTGAGTCGTTTCATTGAAAGTTCTTATTCAAGGATTCTCCTTTTTCCCCAGTAGAATTTGATCTTGGCTGCTGATAAGTTTCATATCCCTAGAGGAGTACGTTGTTGTGGCTTCATACCCTAGGATCCTATATCCCTAACAAGGCTCGTTCTTATTGAAGATCATTCTTGAATCCCTATCAGAATTGTTCTATCAAGATTTGTTGATTCTCGTATCTCCAACAGTAGCATATTTTTCTGAATGATCTTATGCAAAGAGTACCTTATATTCAGCAGGAGCTCTGTTCCTAAGATCTCTTATCTCCAGCATGGGTCCTCATATCCCCAGTAGTACGAGTTTTTATCATCCCCGATAAGAAGTTGATAAAATACTCCCCAAGCAGTCAGGTGAATTTTGATATCTATTGGTGTCCTCCCTAGCAACACCCAAACTCCATTGACGTACCTTCTCAGAATTTACAGTTTTGGTTTGATCTTCTCCAGTAGAGTTTGCAATTTATTTTTGCAACTCCATTCAGAGTTTATAGACCGTATTCACCGATTACTCAGTTTGTTACTCCCCACAGAGTTTCAGCTTTTCAAGGGATTATCTCTAGTAGTTCCTTATATCTTCTTCGTTTCTTCGATAGAATCATACATCATCACATATCATCCTCAAAGTTTATTATTTCCATTCTCTTTTGTAACATTACTCCATGGAAAAAAAATTCAAACATGCATCGAAACATAAGCCGTTGTTGTTTCCCTTTTCCCCAGTGGAGTTGTTAAAGACTTTGGAGTATCCCCCCAGCAAGGTCACTTTATCCTAACTATCCCAATTTTCACCCCTACAAGTATCCTTTTGATGTTACCATTAGGTTATCGAGTATCTACTCATTATCTTTGGTAATGGTCCAGTTCTTCCCTGGCACAGTTTTCTCGGGTTTAGTCTCTACTACCCTTCTTGGTTTATCCTAATGTCTATTTGTGTACCTTTCGAATCCAGTTCTACCCTGGTATTTGTTTCGAGCCTAGCTTCCACTAGCTCCTTTTAGGTCAAGTGTCTACTTGTTACGTGTGTGTGCTACCCGGTTTTATCTCGGTTCCCATCTTTGGACTAGCCTCTACTACTAATCTTCTTGAGCCGAGTCTCTACTTGTTATATGTCTCTTATACCTCTTAGATTAATTCATTACCTAATGTCTATCCTTGATTGAGACCAACGAGTGTCTTTTGAAATACACGCACATTCTAGTGACCTTGCTGTAGGACCCAATTTCTATTGTTGTCCTATTAAGTTTTTTTTCAGAGTCTAGTTCTACTAGTTCCTCGTATGTCGAGTTTTTACCTCGTTACCTTGTATGTACACCAGTTTCCACCTAGCTCATTCTTTATAGTACCCCCTAAAGGTCGAGTCTCTACTTGTTTCCTTTCCTCGACCCCACCAGCGTTCAGCTAGCATGCAAATGGTTTTTGTTCAATGTCTACTGTACTTTATTGATTGAGACCAGATTAGTCTAGTATTACGTGTTGGATACAATGTTTATTGTTATCCTTAGAGTCTAGTTCATACTAGTCCTATCTTGGCTTGAGTTTCTACTCATTTTGTTTTTTTTTTGTGGACCAGTTCGTTCCTTGCGCATCACCTTCTAGAGTCAAGTTTCCACTAGTCCTCTTGGGTTAATCCAATTTCTATTAGTCTAGCTTTTCAAATCCAATTTTTATTGGTCTACCTTTTCAAACCCAATTTCTATTGGTCTACCTGTTCAAATCCAATTTCTATTGGCATATCTTTCAAGTCTAGTTTCTACTGACACTCTTTGGTAAGGTCTAGTTACCACTAGTCTTCCCATCCTTTACTCCTGATACTTGAAAATACAATTTTATTTCAGAAAATACCAAAAATATACAATTACCGGTTGTTTCTACATTATTGCTTTATCTAGAGCACACATTTTTGGGTTCTTTTAGTATTCAATCCTCTTCCACCTTGAACATTCGAAAGCTGTCGCTTTTTCTCACTTATCAGGTTTAAGATGATTGAATAGGGGCAACAGTTGCACCCCAAAATTTTCCATCTTCTTTTTACCTTATATGGATTATGTTTCATCATACACATTCATTCATTTTTGACACGATCAAGGTATCTTTGGTTCTCATGTTCTTCTACAAGCTATGGAGGATGGTTTGTATTGTCAATCAGTGCAAAGAAAGGGTATCACGCCCTCACTCTTTGGGTCACTCAAGTTACAAGGGTTTCTCATACTCAAGACATCTCAATTGTCTCATTGATTTATCAGAATATTGAGAATGACAAGTTTATTGAAGCTGATCAATTCCTCCTATTTCTTTGATCTTTTAGCCCTATGGTGATTAATCAAGTGTGTTGTATCTTCAAGAGCAATACTTGTGAAGAATTATTATCCTATCAACATGTAAAGCATCTTCATTCAAGGGATTCTCCCTCACGCTCAGAGGAATTAGGGTTTTGAAGTTAAGCAATCATCTCATATATTTTCATCGGAAAATTAGGGTTTTGATCAAAGTCACTCTCCCTTTGACTTTTTGAGAAAAACTTGTTTTCATAGTTCTCTATTTGTTATAAGGTGCCCAAGAATACGTGAAAACAAAAGAAAACACATATATGCACACACATGGAAATTAAACACAAAACATGTACAAAGTAAAAATAGACAAGTTTATGTACACATTCTATACAACATATACATTAATTACAAATCTGAAAAACAAAGAAACTATCTCAATGCAAAACAATAAACACCAATCCCCAACAACGACACCATTTCCTGCTACTGTAGAGCGGAAAGCAAAAAATAAGTTATTAATTTACCGGGTGATATTTAGGTTATATCATATCGTGTCCACAGAGATTGGTTATTGATTCGCTGTTCGACAATTCTATCATTAATGAGTTTGGGGATAAATGGGTTGAAAGTAAAAGTATCAACAGAAAATAAATCTATAAAAAGGAAAAAGGAATAACTTATCAAGCATGCATATATACTACTTCTCACAGACTTAAACTTATCGACCTGTTATACTAAACCTACAATATTCAATAATGTCATCACATGTCACTCACAACCTAAGTCATTTCTAACCCAAATTGAGAGGCCGATTGCATCACCTCAGTAGTGACCTCTCAACCACCTCAACAACACAGAAGTCAATCGTGCTCGCTTGCATCGATGATCTCTCAGAGCGACACAAACAACACAGAGGCAATAATCACAGACACCCTAAGTGAATAACAACCCTAAATCTATTTCTAGAATTCAAACACTATTAGATAATCATCCTAGATAAGAATATAAGTAGTATATGTCTATAGAAACTCAAATCCATAACACAGAGCAAAAATCAAGGATAACAATCGACACAGATTTGTAAAGCAAGTTTTATATAACGTCAAAGGCGATAAATATACACGAGTTCAAAGTAAAATATACATACAAACCCAACCAATATAGAAAACACAAAGAGGAAGAGAAATGAACCGCAAATCTACCAGTTTGTCAACGCTGATCAAAGAGCAATCCATCCCAGATCATCCGTATGCAAGCTCCATAGTTGTTTTCTAAGTTAATCCTAACAAAATTAAAGTTTGATGGAGTTAGGAGCAAAAACTTCCCCAAAACCATCCTAAAGAATGAATGAAATGAAGTTATAAAACAAATCTCAGCAGATCGCAGTAAGAGGGCCTGGCGCGCTAAGCGCGACTTCCTTATTTTACACATCAAACTGACCTAAATCGCGCTAAGCGGGCTTCAAAACATTGGTTCTGCCAAATTATCAAACGCAAGTAGCACACTATAAAATGTGTTGAGCCACACTCGCGCTTAGTGGCTTCTGCGCGCTAAGCAGGCTCTCCTTGACAGAATGTTCCAAAACTGGTCTTTTATTCCGAAAATGCGCATCCAGAGCCATGCCTTCGACACGTTATTCCTCGATTCTCCAAAATGTAACAAATACCTACAAAATGAATGGAAAAAAAAATCAAACGATACACTATGTACACAAAAACTCGATTAAATACAATTTATACATAATTATACAAAAATAGGGGAATTATTCAATGATATTTACAATAAAAGTCGATAAGTGCAACAAAAAGTATATACAAAAATAACTACAATTTGCATTTAGCAGTAAGCATATGGGAGCTCCAATGATTGATCTTAGCTGCAATTTTATCCACCAAAATCAGACATTGATTAGTTGAAAGCTTCTTACCATTAGGGGAATCCCCAAGTACCTGAAAGGAAAAAAACCAAACCCAAAACCAGTAATATCAACAAGTTTATTCCTGGTGTCATTATCCATCCCTCCACAGAACAACTTACACTTATTAGGATTCACAAAGAGACCAATCTCTTTAGAAAACTCATTAAACTTATCCATCACCAATCTAATAAATATCTTATCTCCTCTAGTAAAAAGCAATAGGTCATCAGCAAAACTATTGTCTATGATGCCCAACTTCTCACACTTGCTATGGAAATTGAAGTTGGGGATAACATTATGGTTTGCTATCTTCTTATGCAGATATTCCATTATTATCACGAAGAGAATTGGGGAAACTTGATCCCCTTGCCTCAAGCCCCTCTTAGATTTCAAGGTAGATGTAAAATCACCATTAACATTAAGCTGATAGCTCACAGTTTGAATGGCCTGCATTATCCAATCCACGAACTTCCTTGGAAAACCATCTCTTTCATGATAATTTTCAAAGCATGCCACTCCACAGAGTCATAAGCTTTATGAATATCCATCTAGATCAAACATCTAGGTGTCCTTCCCTTCATACTGTACCCTATAATTAACTCATAAGCAAGAAGGATATGTTCATGAATTTTTTAGCCTGGAACAAAGGCAACTTGTTTCCTACTAACAATGAAGATCAACACCCTCCCCAGCCTAACAACCATAATCTTTGAAATTATCTTATAAACTGTTGTACAATAATAATTGGGTCTATAATATCTAATGGTCTTGGCACTCTCCTGCTTGGGAACCAAAGTGACTATAGTTATGTTAAATCTTTTATCTAATCTCCCTGCAGTGAAGAAGTCATGAACCTCTTTAACCACATCCTTTTTCACTACATTCCAAGCATTTCTAATTTTTTTGGATACAAACCCATCTACTCTAGGGGCTTTAATCTCATCAATACTACTGAGGGATTTTTCAATCTCCTCAACAGTCACATTTTTTATAATCTCCCCTCGTTGCTCCGTGGTAATTTGCTTCCCTCTTCTAAGGACTACAATATCCACACCTGCAGTAATCTGATTAGTACTCCGCACAATATTTCCATAGAATCGAAGAACATCCTTAGAGATATCTTCATGATAGCTAGCCATACTACCATCATGCCTTTAAAGGCTATTGATAACACTTTGCTTATGCTTGCTCTTTATAGTTGCATGGAAAAAGGAATTATTCCCACCCCAAGACTAATCCAGGCAATCTTTGATCTCCACTTCATCATATGTTCATCAATCTCATTAAGGTAAATGAGCTTCTCATTGCTTCTTTTCTCATGCAAGATAATATTGGCATTCATCTTATCTTTAAGCAAATTTTGTTGGACTTTCATCAAGTGAGCTCTAGCCTATTCAATTTACTTCTTAACAGCAATTAGGGGTCTACTGAAATTACTGATCACTTTTTGCATCTTAGTATGCTTATTCCAAAGGTTACCATTCTTCTGCCAGTTCCTAGAAACTTCATCATTATACCTCTCCAAATCCATAACCTTGTTTATAAATTTGAATGATACTTTATCTTTCTCTTTTGGTCATCTCCCTTGAGGTAAATCAGTGCATGACCAGAGATGCCTGGTTCCATAATATGCAGACTCATATGGTGATTTTTATGAAACCAATCCACATTATCTATGATCCTATCTATTCTAGAATATATAGGCCCTTCCACATATTTATTGAACCAAGTAAACTTCTCACCCTTACTCTCCATCTCAAATAATTTTTGTCTCCATCATCTTGCTAAGATCCTCATATTTATATTCCTTCATAGCTCTACCTCCCATTATATCTTGGGATCCAAGAACATTGTTGAAGTCTCCCATTATACTCTAAGGCCCCTGAAAATTCCTACCAATGTTGTCTAAGTCTTTCCGCAACTTCTTCCTCTCAACAAGACTATTTGAAGCATACACATCAGTGAGCCAACTTGTGAAGCCACCACCAATATTATACCCTTCGCAATGCATCAATTGAGCTGTACTGTGAACTTTCTTAAATTCTATTTTCGTATCATCCCAAAGGACCCAAATTATAACATTCTCATGGCTCTCATAATTATCATAGACCTGCCACTTATTTCCCAAATTCTTCATACATTTCTCTACATTTTTTCTTTTCACACGAGTTTCAACCAAGAGAGCAATGTTTGGTTGCAACCTAGATAGACAGAAGCCAATCTCTCTACTCCTGGCCATTTTATTCAGCCCCCTAATGTTCTAGGAAACAATCTAGGTAACCCTCCAGGAGCACCTTTGATGTCATTCCCAACATCTAAGGTTCCAAAACCATTAAAGCAAAGGAGGGGTGGAAATAGTGTACCTGTCATGTTTCTTTTCCCACGGTCTCAATTATTTCTACCAACTGATGTCCATATATTGCCATCCTCAGGGGTCCCTATATCATTTAGACTTGGCTCTTCATTCTCTTCATCAGGGTGATTAATTCCCTCATCCTCCACATTCCATTCACTTGTTCCTACTTCATTCACTATAGCAAGATTTTTTAGGTGCCATTTTCTTCCCGTATTCCTCTTATCTTTGGTACAAACATTCCCTATTTTTTGACATTTTTGCAGAATTGGGGTCTCCATTCATACTCAACCTTCTGCTGTTTTTTGTTACCATGCTGATCTCACATAGTAAATTCTTCACATAATTTTTGGGTAACATCAACCTCCACCATGATTTTGGCGTAGGTGACACGAAGCTTCCCTACTGTACATTCATATGTGAACATAAGGTTTCCCAACACACTTCCAATTTCCCCAAACTTTGCTCCCCCTATAGAGACAACAAAAATTAAGGAATTTTGATCCATATCAGCATCGTTCTGAGCATGTCCCTTTCTATTGATAAGTCTTGTCTCCATTCCATAATCACCATCGACATATTATGGATCCTATACGGTGCCCTCCTCATAACTTGCTCACAGTATTTCTCTGCTTTGAATTTAAACATTAAATATCCTTCATCATTGTAAAACATCTCCAGAAGCGTAACAAAATTCCATGATTTGATCATGTAGTTTTTTCACCGCGTTCATGCTTAAGCTCGTGCCTATAACGTACATAATCCAAGATGTTTCCCAAAATCTGATCTCCGATTCGACATCAGCTTCTTCAATTTCCACTTCAATGTTTCCATTGATGACTTTTAGATTAATGAATTGAAGATTTTTTCCATTGATTGTGTTTCAATTTCCACGGATGATATCAACCCACAACTTCCCTGTATTCTCCACCTCCTCACCATTATTCCTCTTTCCAATTTCAGATTTAGGGTTTTCAGAAATCCCTAAATCCCCTGTTTCGTTCACCACCTTCTCTTGCTCCACTTCCACCATAAATTCTCCAGTCTCCTTCACAATCTCCTCCTCCTCCTCCAGTTTCTCTCTCTCTCTCTCTCTCTCTCTCTCTCTCTCTCTCTCCTCTCTCTCTCTCTCTCTCTCTCTCTCTCTCTCTCTCTCTCTCTCTCTCCTCTCTCTCTCTCTCTCTCTCTCTCTCTCTCTCTCTCTCTCTCTCTCTCTCTCTCTCTCTCTCTCTCTCTCTCGTGTGTCGTCGAGCGTTGGTTCCCGGCGATTAATTCACCTTCTTCATCGGTGGTCTTCCCCTTCCCTGAGAGCTTCCCATGACTCCAAAATAATTTTGTGGGATAAAGGCACATTAGTTTCAAGAACCACACTAATCCACAAGTACTAATTTCCAGATAATTTTAATTGATGTAAACGTATTCATAATGTTGTTAGTTGGCCAAACACTAGGTTTAGTGTATACAATTATGTGATTATGAGCTTGCATCGTGTTCTAAGTTCTGTGTGAAAATATAAAAATCCATGAATGTTTGATCCAAATTATTTGTGATTTCATGATGATTTTTTGTTTGCTTGATATCAGGTTGTAGATCTCCATGAGATCTACAACTTTGCTTCAGATTTCATTAATTTTCATTAAGAAACGAGATAGCTACATAGATCTCATAGATCTGAAGTTCACAGGCACACACGGAGTTAGGGTTTCATGTTATTTGTTTAAACAAAGTAGACGGAACATGATTGGTCCGTTTAAATACCCCGGGTGCCACTCTGTGCGCCACTCTCATATTTCATATTATTTTGAATTTTTGTTTTTTCTTTTTCCCTCTTTTTTCTAATCAACTTATTGATTTTATTTTAACTAGTTTTGCTGATTTAAAAATTATAAAAAATGTGGTCAGTTATATATTTGAGTCTATTCTATAAAAATATTTTCTATTTTATTTTACAAAATTTCGTGGCACTTTAATTAAATAAATTGATTAATTGTGTCATTTTTCTTTCAATTTTGTTATAATTTGTTTTGATTTTTGTTTTAATTTTTTCCCTTACGATAAAATTCCAAAAAAATATTTTTAGTAATCCTTAGAGGTCAAACTAACTTTCCATGATTTCTAATCATATTTATCATTAATCATGCTTGATTCTAAAAATTATAGAAGTTTATTATTGTAGAAGTTCATTTCCTTCACTTTTAAAATTCAAATCAAATTGGTTCAAGGTTCTTGGATGTCTTAGGACTGTAAAAGTAAATTTTACATAATTTTATCCTTTGGTCTCCTAATTTTCCAAAAATATTTTGTTAAGTATGTCTAGTTTGAGCACTTTTCTAACTAGTCTTGATGATTGCAAATCTTTTTCACTCTTACATGTTGATCCAAGAACTTTAACCATTGTTTATGAATTTTAGAGACCTTAAGGAAGTCATAATTACACTGGTTTGAATTTATAAGTCTTCTTTCTATTTTTAACCTAATTTTCACATGAAAGTGTCCATTGGAATTTTCTTGAGTTTGTTGCTTTTCATTTGCTAGCTTATGAATATATTTGGGGGCCGAGTTCTAGAAACTTAGTGATACTTGGATCCCTTTAGCATCACATTATCTTGGAACAATTTATTTGATTCTTTTTAACTATTGATGATTATTTTGTTTTGAACTCCTAATGGACCAAGTTTTAAACCCTAAAATTAACTTTCTTATGTTTTGTGGTTTGTTCTTGAGGAATCTTGAGGTCCAATGATAATTATTGAGGGATGATAGATTCAAGGATAGTACCTTGAGGATTTGAGAATCATATGACTTCATTTTTACAATTCTCTTTGCCTTGTTATTCTTGAACATGCTTCTTGAGATACAAAGTATGCACTTGTGAAACCTATAAGGAACCAAGTTCTTTCTTCTTTCTATCATTCTAATTACATTTTTAGAGCCTCAAGTTCATGTCTATGAACTATTCAAGTGCTATAACATTTTACTCTTTGCTTAGAGGTTTAGTTGTTCATCTTTATTGATCATAGTTAGGATGATGTTTTTGTACACCTATATTTAAATACTATTGATCCAAATTGGTTGAAGTCCCTTTACATATAATTCCGACTTCTTGAATTATAAACTATAATACAATGCTCCTTTGATTCTTTGATTTAGATTCCATTGTCAATTCATCATGATGGAAAATTAGGAGCCAAATTCTCTAGTTTTGACCTAGTTTATGCTTAATGATTGTTGAATCAATTACAGGACCATGATCCAATATCTTGTGCTTAAGTTTTGATCTTAACTTCCCTTCTCATATCATTTATCATGCTTATGTTATCCTCGGTTAAGTACTTAATTGTTAACCAATATGGTGACACATAAGGAGCCACATTGTTTTTCCTAATTGTGTTTTGAGCATCATTGTCTTGTGATTGCCTCATGAGCTTTTGTATCATGACTCTTTAGTGTATATTGATTTTGGCTACTTCCCATAACATCTAATAACATTAAATTTGATTTATTATGATCACAATGCTTGTGTGCAACAAGGGGCTATACTTTGCCAATTTGTCATGACACTTGAGTATGTTATCTTGTTGACATTTCTTGAGGCTTTAAGTTCATGATTGACACCTTATGAGGGATTAACCATTAACCTATTACATATAAGGTATAATTTCACTATTAATTTATTTTTATCAATCTTGCTTGATCTAAGACAAGTATCATACATCTTTAGATGATGTTATTCATCAATTAGGTGACTTTGTTTATGCATGAAGTTTCATCTTCTTCTTTGTTGCTCTTGAACCTCATCTTAAGTTAACTTATTATACAAGTCACACATTCCATAATTCTTCAATTATGTTTTCATGATTTGATCTATATTTGTTTAAATTAAACATACTCACTTGTCTCTTTTGGCCACTTCCCTTTTGTGTTTTGTGTGCAACTTTCTTTCTTTTCTTGTGATGTTTGAAAGTATGATATTAAAGGATATTTTCTACTGACCAATGTGCTTTGACACCCTCCAATCATGTTCCATATTCATCTATCCATTTATTGTGCTTCACTTGCCTTTAGAAGTATGTTAGGGTGTGGTATTGACCAATTCTTTCACTAACCTTTGTGTGTTAAATTGTAGTGTTTGTTAGACTATGACACTAGATTTAGAGGTGGTGGGGGTGTGAATAAATCCCCAAATAAAAAATACCTTTCAAAAATATTAATTAAAACTTATATGAAAACCAATGTTGAGCGGAATGATTTTGGCCTAGATTAATAGAGTAGTCTAAATAAACTTAGTTATTGGAAACTCAGATATGCACAACCCATATGGAATTAACATAATGATAAAATAAATAAACATAATAGTATCTCAATTAACCGTTTAATATCCAACAGAACAATTTCCTATTTCCAATTAAATCATATTAAAAACATAATATGACAATTTATCGAACATGTGGCGCGTAATCAAATTTTCAGAATTTTCTTTGAGGTTTGTTGATATGTAAAGCACTTACAGTAAAAGTGATTATAAGCTAATCAAAAAATAAATTTAAACCTTAATAATCAAAGATAAATTCTGTACGAATCAATCGATTAAACAACACATTCAACATGTTGTATATAGAGAGTAAATGAAAGTAAGAGATAGAACATTGCAATTTTCCTTTGAATTAAACAAGCTAAACAATTTGTCAAACACTTGGCATGCAATCAAAGTTTCAGAATTTTCCTCTGAGTTGTGTTGGTATGAAAAGTACTTATAATAAAAAGTGATTATAAGCAACTCAACACATAATTTAAAACAAAAATTGTTTCGGAAAATTCCTACGCGTTGATAAATTACTCAATGCTATTTGACAAATCAATGTATGAAGATTAAAGCAAGTAAAGAAATAAAATAAAAGAGACACAATGATTTGTTTAGGAAGTTCACCAATCATCCTCTCTATAACTACATCTCTCCCCCCCCCCCTAATTCCAAATTTGTAATTAGGATAATTTCTTACTTTGCAAAAGTATGATTGCAAGAGAAGTGTTCAAAGCAACTATACAAAACATAACCGTTCGATGTCGATTCAAACTATTCTCTTATTTTGATCTTAAACAAGACCAAGACCGATATATGCAACCTATTCGCCGCTTAAGCTACTTCCTTAAAATGATTTCAAACACCCCAAGTTTCCTTGCAAAGATTTCAAACACTCCAAGGGATTTTTCACTCGAGTAAATCCGATTGTAAACTATCAACATAAGATCACCAATTCTCTCATGAAATTCTTGCTACTTCCTTAAAAAGATTTCAACCACTCTAAGGTTCCTTGAAAAGATTTCAAACACTCCAAGGGATTTTTCACATGGACGATCCTTCGCACGATCTTGCACGAAAACCCCCAATTCAAGAAATGATTTTGGAGGAGAAACCTGATGGTTTTTCCTGGATAAATGCCCCTACAAATATCAATCCAAACCAATTGGAAATCCACAATTCTTCGTCTAGATGGCACCCAGAAGGAACCTCATCACAATGTAATGTTGATGTGTATGCATAGATTGGAAGGTTGAAAAGGAAGAAGAAATATATGTTAATTTTATGGTATCATTAAGTTGGAATGATGCATGAATGATATATTTATAGTTGGGCTCTTTTTAGGTAAAAGAGGGTACTTTCAGAATGAAAAAATGATCCACAAAATAGTATGTGTCGACCTGAAAAATTTATATGTCGACACATGAGAAAGAGTGGCTAAAAGCTTTAATAATGCAGTACATATTCTGACACATAAATCATATGTGTCGATGCATAGGTCGTACGTGTCGACCTGAAAATTGTATGTGTCAACACATAATGAAGCTTTTAAGAAAATGTAGAAATGTAGAATTTATGTGTCGACACATGGAAATTTTAGGTCGACACATAAGTGCTGATTTTGTGTAAATTTTTTTTTCATGATTTAGATCAATTTTAAAGTTCTTTTAAATGATTCCAAAGACCTCTTATGCAAAGGGGTGCCACAAGATATAAGGATACCGTCCACTATATTGAAATTCTATCTTTCCGAGTTTTGACATCATGCAAAAAATCTAATTTTGAAAAAAATAATAATAGAAGGTCTTTGGAATGCGAAGATGGAAAAACTTGTGACGATGCATTTCATGTAGTTATCGAAGGCTCCCCCTGACTTTTTGTTTCCCATCTTCATCTCGTATATTCTTCCCCCTTTTGACAACATCAAAAAGAAAGAAGGAAAATCGTGAGAAATATCATATTCCAATACCAATACTAATATATCACACAAAGGAAATTTTGCAAAGAAGAGCATACAATTATTTATCCCCATATATATGTAATGATGCAAAAAAATAGATAACAAGCATAAAACATTACCAAACATGTAATGCAATTACATGAATAATAATGAATGCGATGCAAGAGCAATCTAGTTAAGTTACTTCTATAGCATTACGATTTCGTAACACAACATAATGGAATTCCCGATGCCGCACACACATGTGCCAAGCATAGTGACAATAACATGTCACTACTCAATCCAAAATGAAAATGTTGCAATAAAATGTGACTCAACTACAACATGAATCGTACGTGCAATTAACATGCTTACATTCAACTCATGCACAAATGAAAAAAATAATAATATAAACATATACTTGTACATTCGAGGACAAACTTATACAAATGTGAAAGAATTAACACATGAAGTCATTATAAGCATATACATTGAGAACATGCAATGGTTATCAATCAAAACTTTTAGAAATGAACATTCATGGTTTTCATCATTTGTGAACATAGCAAGCATTTTTCATCAACTAAAACATGTACTAAGGAACTTCTTACTTTTAAGGAGAGATTTGGAACAATATTACCTCATTCTTGATGGAATGGAAGTTGCACTCACAAGATATAAAATACTCAAACGAATTGTTAGAAAAAAATATAAAATTGAAAGCATCATAATAAAGAAGGCAATATTGGAGAGATTAATAATCCTCAATTTCTTATGTTTGTTGAAAGACGGTTTGGTTGCAAACTTTTTGTGAAAACGCCTGCAAGTTGATTTTCACTATCAAAATGCTCGAACACAACATCCCCTTTTTCAATATGATTGAGAAGGTAATTTCACATGAATGTGTTCCTTCCTTGAGTTACTTTATTTGGAATCTGGGAGAGTAATTCAACTCCCCATAAGACTCATTTCAAATACTCCCTGCATAAGCTTAGAGAACTCTTTGACAAGTCGCATGTTAGTAGGATCAAATATGATGTAAAGTCAAATGTGTTATGCTTGATGTTTAATGAAGCTAAAAATGGTTATGCGTACATGAGTGTTTATAAGAAATACATGAAAATATAATATGATGAGGTCATTTCAAGTATATAAATTGATAAGTCACTCTCATTATCAATTAAGAATTATGTTGCAAATGAGTATATATATATACACCAAGTATGTCATGTATTTAGAGAAATAAACAAGTAAAAGAGATAACTTACTAACAAAGAGAAAGTTAAATTGATACTGCCTCATCGTACAATATGATGTAGTATGCACTTGCATTTCACACGAGACTCTCGAAAGAAAGTTATACCAAATGCAAAGTATGCCACAGAGGTTTTAGAAGAAACCGATGTTACCACTTTTCACCTTGACAAAGTACCCAAAATTATACCTTATGATGAATCTAATAAGGTCATTGATTTGATGAAAATTCATTTTGATTGAACTCTCATCTTTATCCTTTTCATGTTAGTTATCTTTCTCCTCCTCATGTTTCACCGATTCGTGTTTATCAATTCCTTCTTTGGCATCATTGAGTATGTCTTTTGAAGATAAACCTACATCATGAAATGAAATACTTTTTCCGAGTATTCTCAAATACAACATCAAAATTAACTTATGCATCTTTTACCAATAAAAAAAACTTGTTGTTGCTTTATAGATCACATAATCCATCATCTTGCCCCATATTCAATAGAATTAGAATATGTTCATATGCTTTGATCCACCATAAATGAGAACCCATATTCTTTTCATAGAGTCAAAATGATGTTCCTACAAAACAATAAGACAAGCTAGGTACTCAACCTTCATTGAGTCCTTGGGGGTTAGTGAACCAACTGGTTGCATTTCGGCAATACAACCACAGTAACAATTTAAATCTTCACCATAACTAAAATCACTATCGTATTACGTGCTTACAATTTGAGGACCTTGAACTTAACGTCTTAAGAGCTTTAGACTTTGATATTTCCTCCTATTCCATGTCTTTCTCCTTTTTATTCTTCTTCTCAAGCTTTTTCTCATGCTTGTCTAAGCAAGTAAGTTCTTGCTCATGTTCTTCAAACTCACCAAACAATGTAGTGATATTGTAATACGGTGGAAGAACTGACTTGGGTGTTTTATGTTTTATCGCAATTGTTGCGGATAGCAAGAGTCGCCACCGACTTTTCTTTTATCCAATAAAGGAAAGGGTGAAAAGAACAGGAAAGACCTTTTGAGAATTTTCTTGAGTTCGGGGGGTAGGTTATGAAAAGGGAAGGTGTTAGCACCCTTTTCATCAGTAGTTATCTATGGGCTCTTAGTTGCTAGCTCACTTTGAAATGTTTTAGTGATGGCTTTTGGAAGTATTTTTGAAAAGTGCCTTTGTTTAAGAAAACTTTGTAATGATTCTCGTCTCTATAAGAATGCATACAAAGTGTTAATTTTTGAAAATATTTCCTTTGGAAATGTGTTGGTGTATTTGAAAAGATGTTTGTTTTAAAGATGATTGTGAGCAAGCAACTATAAACGTTCTACCTACTCAAAAAGTCTTAGTTCTTTTCCTCCTCCTTAGATACTGCTACCTTACCATTGGTTGATAAGAAACCCTATAATTGGATGTAAGGGGACGGGCGTGTGTCATTGTATAGTCATAAAATGCAACATTGTAGAATACTTTAGAAATTTTTCATAGGGGACTGAGATTGTTTATCGAAGGCAACATCTAAGGGTCATCGAGGGACTGCGATCTTGTAATTGAGGGGGTTTTGCTAAAGTATCCCACGTTCGAGGGATATGACTGTTTACATCCGAGGCAACAAGTGTGATTTACCCTAGAGGTGCAAGTGTGAATTGTGTTTTGATTACATGCATTATTGTCTTGAGATTAGGGTTCTCTAAGATTGATTTTATCTTGCCATACACACCCTAATTACTAGCGTTTATTTGAAAGCGGTAAATTTATGAAATTTAAAGTCCTACGCTATTACATCGTTTAGGGGATGGAGATGTAAATTACAAATGGGGATGAAAGTAATTATAAACCTAATTACTATTACAACCAAATTAAATAAAAAGTCTCAATATCAAGATTTTTTGTGTTGAGGCTGACACAAGCCGTGTCCTGTGACACGGGCACCCATGTCAAGACCCTGTAATAATCATGCATGTCTTTTGTTGTCCTAGTTGAGATGACACGGGCCGTTTCTTGTGACACGTCCACCCATGTCAGAACCCTGTCCTGCCACTTTGCCAAGTTTTTAATCCCAGTAAGAGGGACACGGGCACCCGTGTTAGAACCATGTCTTACCATTTTTCCTGTTTTCTTCCTGACACGGCCCGTGTAAGCTAACACGACCGGTCGTGTCACACTTCCAAAAGCATTTTTGTGATTTTTAGTGTTTGCAACTCTTCTATTCTGTTTTGTCCAGTTTTATTCTTTTGAAAACGAAAGTAAAATGATGCATGAACAAGGATATCACAGTTTGAGAAAATTTACCTCTTGAAGTGAAAACTCGAAATTTGTATGGTTGTTTCCAGGTGCAAGGTGATGATTAATTATGCTTACTTAGACATCCCTGAAGTTGTTCCAATCCTTACTTTGTGCTAAAAGTGTATGAATCTCTCCAACCAAGTCAACTTTCAAAACAATATTTTTGAGTTTAGAAGGTGATGATAATGATGTTATAGAATTTTCTCTTGTGTTTGAACACTTTTATATGACGTATGTGAGTTAATTGGATGGTTTGTTTGAGGAAAACTTGCAAGGTACGAGATTCAAAGATTTGGACTTCAAAGCTAAAGAGTGGAGGTTTTGTGGATAATTGTGGTTTTTTTTAGAGTATGAGGGATTTTGAGAAACTTGTCTACACAATCAAAACTTCTGATCCTTTAGCTTGCAAATGACCTCTCTATTTATAGAGAAGTTTTGAGAGGATGAGAGAGTTTTGTTTCATAAGCTGTCAAATTCTAGTTTGGTTGAGATGAAACAACCAAGTTATGTGAAATTTGATGTTCCAATGCATGGTACAAAAGGGATCTGAAGTGGCTAGGAGTTTTTAGTCATGTTGCTTATGTCTTTGACATTGTTTGTGCAGAAAAAACAGTTGAGAGGCTCAAGGAGATCTGACTTTGTATAAAACACGCTTTATGTGAATGACAATGGTGCCTTTGTGCCATAAATGGAATGATGTAATGGACAATACTTGAATCACTTGGATAATGATTCAATAAATTGTGTAAACATCTGATTATGGATAGATTTTCAAGTCAAAAGGCCTGAAAAGTAAGATTATGCAGCACATCATGCAAATTGGATTATTTGTTCTTCAACAAAATGATTTGCAATTCAAGAATGGATGCCCAAATTCAGGCCCTTGAATCTCCTAGCTCAAGTATGATAAATTCATGCTCTTGGATGTTTTGGAAAGCTTGAAACATCCTTTATAACTTTCATGTTGGACATTTTGACAAAATCATCTTGGAACTATGTGTAAAAATGCCAAGAAGTTGGGATAAAATCCTGACAAAAATCTGTTGAAAATTTCTCTAAGTGTTAGATGAAAATGTCATGACTTCATGGGCTTATATCTTCAAATCTACGCGTTTTTTGGACATCAACCCTCTAATAGAAAGTTTTAGAATTCATCAGGATCTACAACTTTCATGTCGAAAGTTTCCTTTGAATCATTTTGCATCATGATGGAAAATTGGTATGAAGTTATGAAATAATCATGTATAAAACTCTTAGAAAAATTTCGAAGTCTTTAAAAGTTTGAATTTTCAAATTAAATTTTGACTTTCTTGATTTCTTGATGATCAAGCTTGATATTCTTGAATGTCTTGATGAATTTTGATCTTTGAAACTTAATATTGACCAAAAAGTCAAAGTTTGACTTTTCAGTGTACAATTGACTTTTTTATCAATTGACCACATTTCATCTATCAATCCAACGATCTTGAGAAATGTTTTGAGCCATGAAATTGGGTCAACATGTTGTATTTGAATCATTGAGATTATACTTTAAGCCATTAGATCATGTATTAGGTCAAAAAGTCAATGATCAGTCGTTCTTAGTAAAAACTATAATTTGTGGTCTCAATGTTTCAAAGGTGATTTTGTCTGATCAGTTCTTGAGAATTCTTGAGCATTGGGGATCCTTTGTGAGGAATGTCTTGAAAAAGAGAGGGAAATTTTTGAGGTACAACAACTTCCCCTGTTCAATCTTCTTAAACCTGAAGAGTTATATCGGCGAGTCCGCCATTCGTGACTTGAAGGTGGAAGATGATTGGACACTAGAGTGCCCAGAAATTTGCACTCGATGATGTGTTAGTTAATTATCTCGGGAATGTGCTTAAAGATGCCATTTGGAGAAATGATGAAGAATTTGTCGGAGTTGGGCTTACATATACCATCCAGAGTGACTGTTGGTAGAAATTGGGAGAAGTATCTGAATAAATCTTTGGTTGATTTATACTGAAACTGTAGATGTCTTTTGCCTGTTTTTAACTGGAAGAGATAAATCTAACCAGAAAAGGTCTGTTGTTTGGCGACTTCACTAGGGAAATAATCTCAAACGGAAGAGGTCTGTTGATTTCCTATCATTAACTGGAAAAAATGAATCTAACCAAAGGAGGTCTTGATTGATCGCCTATCATTAACTGGAAGAAGTGAATCCATCCAGAAGAGGACTGTTGATTGCATATTATTAACTGGAAGAAGTAGATCTAACTAGAAGAGGACTTCGATTGATCACCTATCATTAACTGGAAGAGGTGAATCCATCCAGAAGAGGACGTTGATTGCCTATTATTAACTGGAAGAAGTAAATCCAACCAGAAGAGGACTTCGATTGACCGCCTATAATTAACTGGAAGAGGTGAATCCATCCAGAAGAGGACTGTTGATTGCCTATTATTAACTGGAAGAAGTAAATCCAACCAGAAGAGGACTTTGATTGATGATTGATGATTGATTTTTCCTGCAAGGAAGAGGGTTAGTTGCATGCAGATGTATACATGGTGTAATTATGCTATATGCATTTGTCATGTATGTGATATGATATATGAATGTTATTGAAATGTATCTTTGTCTAGGAAAATAAATCCTTGACAAATGTTGGGAAGTTTTGGGAAGTTAAATCCCGAACTGCTGCTGGAGATGAAGAGTATGTGTATCTTCAATTTTGTTTAGGATGTTTCCGCTAGGGATTCCTTCTTTTCTTGTTTGAGGAGAACTCTGCTGGGGGACATTGATTTTGGCTCTTTTCTTTGAGGAAGCTCTGCAGGGAATGTTGATTTCTGCTTGGGGAATAAAGTTCAAGAGTTTTAGTTGTCCACTACTCTATTGGGGAGTTACTTCTTGACTAAGGAGAATAAAAGTTAGCTGTTATCTGGTCGAAATCCAGGCTTCACAGCAACTTGTTAGGGAAGATGAAATTAACTGTTATCTGGTCAAATTCCGGGCTTCGCAGCAACTTGAAGTTAAACTATTACCTGGTCGAAATCCAGGCTTTACAGCAACTTAGATGAAATCAACTATTATCTGGTCGGATTCCAGGATTCATATAAAATTGAAGTTAAACTGTTATCTGGTCGAATTCCAGGCTTCGCGACAACTTAGATGAAATTAACTGTTATCTGGTCGGATTCCAAGCTTCGTAGAAACTTACTGGGATAGTAACGAATCCGTTGGGGATTGCAATGACTCTATCAGGGATTAAGGGGTTTTGTCCATTGATTTGTAATAGTCTGAGAGGCAAACTTGAACTGGGGAATTTGTAGTTTGTTGGGGAAATAAACCCTGTTGAAGAGAATATTTTGATGACCTATTGGGGAAGTGAATTCTTTAGTAAGAACTCTACAAGGCTTCTTCTTTTAAAACCAACTCAACTAGGGGAGGGTGTTCGAGAGGTTGGAACTCTGGCTGGGGATAATTTTATTGAAGTAACTCTGTGGGGATAATCCCAAATCCTTAAGGAGATGCTTGTTACCACTTTCATGTATACATTTGTTAACAGTTTAATCATGTTCATATGCATATGTTCATTCAATTTTAGTCATTGAACGCTTTTTGCACTCAAAACAGAAAAAACAAAAAGTTTACACCTCAAAGTATATCTGTATTGATGTTTTGCCCATAAATAGGCGTTTTTTTATAAGGAGACAGAGATCTTAGTAACAGGAAATCATCGAAGGAATGAAAGGAATACAAAGTGAAATAAAAAATAATAGCCACGTAGAAGTGATCTCATTGTGTTCCAACTCCGCTATTGCCCCTATGTCTTCGAACATCATCCCTTGTCGTCGAAAGAAGTTGGTTGAATTGACCTTATACCATTGAACTTGGACCTTGGTAATAAAGCTGGCTGTAGAGATTCCCCGGGACATAGTCATACGCTTTAATCCTTAACTTTTTCCTGGACCGCCCTTTCGGGTTTTCAGCCTACCAAGATACCCATTCTTGCCCAAGCCACCCTTTTAGGTTTTCGATTTTCCGGGTGTACAATCTTTTGCATATATCCCTTACTTTTTCCGAACCTCTTTGGTTAGTCAGGATGTTCTTTTTTTCCTAGGCATGTCAACCTAGTGGGTCATTTTATGCGTGGTATTTTTTAACTATGTCTGCGTTCACAGGATGCAGGAAGTCTTCGCCGTCCATAGTAGTTAGAATCATGGCTTCGCCAGAGAACACTTTCTTAACAACAAATGGACCTTCGTAAGTGGGAGTCCATTGGCCTCTGGGATCGCCTTGTGGAAGAATGATGTGCTTCATTACCAGTTCGCCAGTCTGATACACTCGAGGCTTGATCTTTTTGTTGAAAGCCTTGATGATATGCTTTTGATACATTTGACCTTGACAGACAATAGGTAGTCGCTTCTCATCGATCAAATTCAACTGATCCAACCTAGTCTAAATCCAATCGTCTTCGCCTAAGTGTGCTTCTTTCATGATTCTTAGGGAAGGGATCTAAACTTCAACAGGCAGGACAATTTCCATACCATAGACTAAAGAGAAAGGGGTTGCCCCAATTGATGTTCGAGCCGAGGTACGGTAGCCATGAAGAGCAAACGGTAGCATCTCATGCTAGTATTTGTAGGTTACCACCATCTTTTCCATAACCTTCTTGATGTTTTTATTGGCAGCTTCCACTGTGCCATTTATCTTAGGTCTGTATGGAGAAGAATTGTGGTGCTTGATTTCAAACTGAGTGAAAAGTTCCGTAATCATAGCATTGTTGAGATTAGTTCTGTTGTCAGTGATGATTCTTTCAGGGTATCGTAATGGCATATGAGGTTATGTTTGATAAACCTGGCTACAACGTTCTTTGTGACTGAGGCATACGAGGCAGCTTCGACCCATTTGACAAAGTATTTAATGGCAACGAGGATGAATTTATGTCCATTGGAAGTAGTAGGTTTGATCTCTCCAATCATGTCAATGCCCCATATTGCAAATGGCCACAAAGCAGACACGACATTCAAGGGACTTAGAGGTACATGGACTTTGTCGGTATAGATCTGACACTTATGGCAAGCCCTCGAGTGATGGTGACAATCAGTTTCCGTCGTCGACCAATAGTAACCAGCCTTTAGAATCTTTTTGGCCATAATGTGTCTATTAAAGTGGGTCCCAAAGATACCATCATGCATGTCTTCCATGATTTTCTCTGCTTCCTTCTTGCCCATACAACGCAGCAGAGTAGAATCATGGCTGCGCTTATACAAGATTCCATTTCTTAGGAAGAACTTGGATGGAAATATTCGCAAGAATTTATTATCGTTGATGGAAGCTCCCTCAGGATACTCTTGTGCTTCGAGGTACCTTTTCACCTCATGATACCAAGGTTTCTCTTCATCAGTGTCAATCTCATAACAGTGTGCAGGTTTGTCAAATCTTTCGATCGTAATTCTAGGAGCCTCATTGTCCCAACTTACCTTGAACATGGAAGACATTGTTGCCAAGGCATCTGCTAACTAACTTTGTTCTCTAGGGAAGTGTTCAAAGGTGATTTCTCCAAAGTATGGAATCAAAGTTTGCACAAGCTCTTTATAAGGGATCAAGTTAGGATGTTTGGTATCCCACTCTCCTTTGACTTGACTAATTAATAGAGCAGAATCTGTGTACATGTTTAAGAACTTGATCCTTACGTCAATAGCAACCTTTAGACCCAAGATGCATACTTCATATTTGGCCATGTTCTTTGTATAATCTAAGCATAGTCTGGCAGTGAAAGGTGTATGGAAACCCTCAGGAGAAATAATCACAACACCATTTCTATTACCCAAAGCATTGGAATCTCCATCAAAAACCATAGTCCATTGGGATCCTTGTTCAGGTCTGTCATACGGTCAAAGCTTTTCACAATCAGTTACTAGCATGATATTCTCGTCCGGGAATTCAAAGTTCATGGATTGGTAATCATCAAAAGCTTGATGAGCCAAATGATCCACCAATATACTTCCTTTGATGGCCTTTTGTGTTGTATATTGGATGTCATATTCAATCAAAATCATTTTCCATTTAGCTATTCGTCTGGAGAGAGCTGGCTTTTTGAAGATGTACTTGATAGGATCCATCTTAGAAATCAACAGAGTGGTGTGATTCAACATATAATGTCTTAGCCGGCGAGCAGCCCATTCCAGAGCGCAACAAGTTTTCTCGAGTAGTGAATATCTGGTTTCACAGTCAGTAAACTTTTTGCTCTGGTAGTATATTGCATGCTCTTTTCGGCCAGACTCATCATGTTAGCCCAACACACACCCCATTGAATTCTCTAATAAAGTCAAGTACATAATCATGGGTCTTCCTTCAATTGGAGGCATCAGGATGGTAGGCTCTTATAAATATTCCTTGATCTTTTCAAAGGCTGCTTGGCAATCGTTGTTCCATCTGACTACTTGATCTTTCTTTAAGAGTTTGAAGATTGACTCACAAGTAGCAGTCAAGTGAGATATGAATCGAGAAATATAGTTGAGTCGACCTAAGAAACCTTTGACCTCCTTTTTAGAACAGGGACTTGGCATTTCTTGGATAGCTTTGACCTTTGCAGGATCCACTTTAATACCTTTGCCACTGACGACAAAGCCTAAGAGCTTTCCAAATCTTACCCCGAAGGTGAACTTGTTAGGATTCAACCTTAGCTTATATTTATTCAACCTTTCAAACAGTTTGTGAAGATGATCAAGATGTTGTTCCTCATTTTTCGACTTCGCAATCATACTGTGCACATAGACCTCTATCTCATGATGGATTATATCATTAAATAAGGATACCATATCTCATTGATATGTTGCCCTGCATTCTTCAAATCAAATGGCATGACCTTATAGCAAAAGGTGCTCCACTGTGTAACAAAAGTAGTCTTCTCCATGTCCTTGGGAGCCATTTTGATTTGATTATAGCCAGAGAAACCATCCATGAAGGAGAAAGCTTTATGTTGAGCCGTGTTGTCGACCAAGACGTCAATATAAGGTAGAGGTAAATCATATTTGGGGCTTTCCCTATTCAAATATCTATAGTCTACGCACATACGGATCTTTCCATACTTCTTTGGTACGGGGACCATATTTGCCACCCATTGATGATATGACGTTACAGTCAGGAAACCTGCATTGAATTGCTTTATTACCTCGACTTTTATATTCTCAGACATGTCTGGCCTCATACGACGAACTTTTTGCTTGACTGGAGGACAATCTTCCTTTGTTTGTAGACGATGAACCATAATGTCAGTACCTAGCACCTACATATCTTCATATAACCAAGAAAACACTTCAACATAGTCATGCAACATCTGGATCAATCTTCTCTTGATACTATATTCCAATTTGGCGTTGATCTTGACCTCTTTCTTTTCTTCCTTGGTACCTGGCTTGATCACTTCAACTGGCTCCTCACACGGTTGAATAGATTTCTCATCTTGCATCAGAAGTCTGGCTAATTCCCTTGGTATTTCACAATCTTCTTCACCTTTGTCTTTGTCTTGGTTGATTGGATGTTTAAAGTCATAGCTGGCAATAACATAGTCGTTGGCAATGAGATCCGAAGTGGACGAGGATCTGCAATTGTGTCTGTGTGTGCATATAAGATACATGGCTATTTTGAAAATGCAAATAAGAAACAGAAAGACAATGAGTGCAAAATTTTAATGCAAAAGGTCCAATGTTTTTTTCATTAAATGATCATATGGCACATGGAAATGAACAAACCCTTAACAAATGGACCGTGGTGCCCCAGGAAAGGCACATGGTTGAAGTCATTGTTTGAAATTAAATTATAGGCTAAGTTCTTGAATGGATAAAAAACAGTAAATGGTAATTACTCTTTGTTGAAGGATATGGGAATGAAATCTTTGGTACGCCAGTTGTTGAGTCCGTCATCGGAAGTCGAGTAGATCCAATCATCAAAATCACAGTCATTGTCGGAGTCTTCAAGAGCATTCACTTCATGATTACTGATGCGAAAAGGTGGTTTTCCTATGCGAGTACGTCTGACCTCCTTTTGAGCCTTGGTAGTAAAATCCAAACCACATTTATCTGACTTTAATGGAATTTCTGGGAGTTGTCCCTAAATGGTACATCCTCCATCTTCAATCACAACACAGGCGTCTTTGAGGGAAGCCATCCTTGGCGCATCCTTAAAAGTTTTTTGAACATCAGGAGTAGCCTTGGCAACAACAACCAATGGGAGAGACCACTTCGAAGGCTTGGCAAGGAGTTTCTATGAACTCTCCATCCATCTCCACATATTTAAACGAATTCAGGTGGCTAACCATAAACTCTTCTTTACCACAGACAGTAACGATATTTCGTTTGACTGAATACTTCAATTTTTGATGAAGAGTGGACGTCACTGCTCCTGCTCCATGTATCCAAGGGCGTCCAAGTAAGCAAGAGTAGGCAGGACAGGTGTCCATCACATAGAAAGTCGAGTTGAAAGTTTGAGAACCAACCTTGATGGGGAGGTCTACTTCTCCATGGACCATCCTTTTGGATCCATCAAAAGCCCTTACAACTATGTCACTTGGCTTCAACACCAGACCTTTGCAATCCAACCGATCTAAGGCACTTTTGGTTAAGACATTTAGAGAGGACCCTGTATGCACCAAGACATGGGCAAGAGTAGTTCCTTTGTATTAAATAGAGACATGCAAAGCCTTGTTATGATTTTTTACAACTGGTGTCAAGTCAGCATCAGAGAACCCCAATCTGTTGTCAGCTATTACACTCACCATATAATTTTCAAATTGATCAGCTGTGGTCTCTTGAGGAACATGTGTTTTCTTTAAAAATTTGATCAATGCTTGAGCGTAAGTGTTGTACCCCAAAATTTTCCCTCGCATTTTTCCACAAGAAATCACATCTTCAGGCTTTTCCTGATTTTTCAGATTGGCTCAAGAATCGGTCAAACAGACTTTTCTCGTCATTCAGACAAAATTAGGGTTTCATTGATTTTCATGGCTCTGAAACAATTCAAACAGTTGGTTTAGGGTTTGGTTGATTTTGGCTCAACTTTGATCAGGCGAACGCTTCTTTGGCATTTGATCAGGAACTAGGGTTTGTGCGCAGATCTCTCTGAAAGATTTAAATTCTACAGTGCTTTTCAAGTTATTCCGAGATATGGACTGAGGCATTTGGACTGAGTTTGCAATGTTTGACTAAATCAGTGAGAAGAAAAGACATTTGGGCATGTATGATTTGACGGTGCATTGCTTTGATTATTCAAGATGCCGGACGTTTATGGATTATTTATTATTCTGAGTTAAATGGTTGGAATTTATTTTCAATTATTATAATTTAAAGAATTATAAATAATAAATAAACAATTGAAAAGAATAAAAAGAATTAATTGGTTAAAAGGAATTTTTATTCATCTTTAAATATTTGTTACAATTGTTATTTAAATACAAGTATTTATTTACAAAGTATTTATAATAATGATAGTTACAATAATTAAAATTGAAATAAACTATCCTAAATTCCTAAGTCTTCAAATTCTTCATCCTCCATTTGTGGCTATTTGATTTTTTATCTGCAAAGAAAAGAAGAAAAAGTCAGAAGCAGATAAATAATTAAAGGCAGACAGTTAATTTGGGCTCATCATTAAAGGCAACTGACTGGAATCAGTTAGCCCTCTCTGCAAATCACGGGATTTCTCCCGGTTCACAAAGAGGGATGAATATTGCTTGCTAAACATGAAATGCACAAAGTTGTAAAATGCACAAATTCAAAAGGGGTCAAACAAAGCTGCATAGTTCAAAACAAACAGCATGTGCAAATACAAAGTCCAAATCCAAATTGAACCACAAAGTCCAAACTGAGTTCACAATCAAACTAAGCCAAAAGCTGTCAAAATGTCCAAATATGGAAAGATATCAAGATATCAAACAAAAGGCTACTCAGTACTGTCACAAAGAAGCAGGCAGTATGGAAAAGAGATAAAGTATGCAGGTTAAAACCAACATTGCAAGCAAGCATAGTCAAATGCATCATTTTCCAGCAGTGCCTTTTCAGCTAAAGTACAAACATAAACATTATTTAATGTTTTAACTGTACTAGAGAGAGAGGTAAGAGAGAAAGGAAGTACAGGTTTGCAGGCTTAGGCTTGAGAAACAAAATATAAAACAAACCGATTAAGACAGTAAAAAGGAGGCAAAAAATTACAAACCAGACAGAACTCAGAACAAAAGCCCCAACTCAGAAACATATCAAGGATACAACACCAAGGACAAGCATAAAACCTTTCCAACCAAACCTTAAACTGAAAAAACCTTGCAAACCTGCAAGGCCCTGAAGCAAAAAACAAAAGAAACCTCCAAGCCTTTCAAACCTCCAAACCAGTTCACATAACCACAAACTGTCCAGCCTAAAAGCATAAGCCAAGATTAACCTGTCAAAAAACCTCAACAAGCATTCAAACCACCCATCAAAGCCCTCAGAAAAAAATTCCATCACTGGGCCAACATTCAAATCAGTCTCAAGCATGGCAACTGTATCCAACATATTCAACATACAGGGAAACATACAGAAGCATTCAGAAGCTTTCAAAAGGGCAACATACAGAAGCATTCAGAAGCAACACTAAGAGGCAACTCAAAGTCAAGAATTCAGGCCCTCAGAACCTAGGGTTCATCACCGGGCAAAAACCATCAAAGACTAACATACAAGGCATCAAGGCAACCACAAGAAGAAGATAAAGAAGCATACATAGGCAAAGGCAAGGCTAACAGAAGAAGAGAAAAAGAGTAAAGTTATACAGAGCCAAGCAGATAGAAGAGGTTTTCAGGGATCATCATCAAACCCTAATAGAAAGAAGTAAGACACAAATTCCAGGATTCCAAGCTAGCTTCATCAGCATCATCACCTCGCCGTCCAGCCGCCTGAGCGCCTCCAGTCTCATTCCTCCCCCTCCTCCGTCAAGGTAGTTTCTCTCATTTTCTTTCCTTTCCACAACCTCCATAACAATAATAACAAAGCTTAAGGTCAGAATTCAAAACGAAAATAAGCATGCAAATCGTAAAAAACGTATAAAGCGTCAAAACCGAACCTTTTTCGTAAGGTCACCGTGCTCGACTATGGAGGAAGGAAAGGTGGATGATGGCGCTGGTGGCTAGGCAAGGGGAAGTTCATGCAAAAAGCTCAAAAGATGAAGAGGACGAAAGCTGTGAAGACGAAACCACAAACGGCGCCGCTGCTGTTACAAACCCTCAGCCTTTCCCCAAATGCAAACGAAACCCATTAACCCTACAAAAGTTTGTGAGACATCCATGGGCCTTGCCCCATTCAGCCTTAAGCCCAAAACGTGTTTCCAAGTGACACCCCCTGGCTTCTATTCAAATTATGTATGGGCCACAAGACTCCCTAAGCCCATTCATATTCTTTTAGAAAACTAAAAATATTTTTCTATAACTTACATTAATACATTAATCTTGTTTCTTTACATTAATTTGTTTTATAGAATATTAATTAAACATGAACATAATTTTTTCTTTCTTAAATTTAAAACATTTTCTTTTCTTAAAATTTTATTGCTTTATGCATACTAATTAAATACATGAGTGTTAATACATAATAAAAATAGATTTTCAAGTTAAATACTTTTTCTTAAAACATTTTCTTGTCTCTAATTAAAATAATTTTATTTGTACATAAATGGATCAATACATAATTTTTCTTTAAGTTAGAACATTTTCTTTTCTTAAAATATATTAATTTGTGCATATTAAACAAAAATACAAGAATACAATTTAAATAAACAAAATACTTAATCTTCCCTTAAGTTAAATATTCTCCATACTTGTAAATAATCATACACATACCCTTACACTTACACTTACAATACACATATACATTGACACATTCACATTTGCTTTATTCTTATACATTGTTGTACATTTGATACATATTACATTTGATCGCAATTCGATTTGGTTGTAATTATTTAAAGTCTCATCCCCATTTGTAAATTCGTACCCCCACTCCCGGATACTATTTTGTAATAGCGTAGCCTTTAAATTCCTGCAATTTATCGCTTTCAAATTATACCATGGTTAGACCTAGGGTTTGTATGTACATAAAATCAAACGCTAGATAACCTAATACAAAAACAAATACATGAAATCAATACACAATCACACTTGCACCCCCTAGGGTAATCCCACATGTTGCCTTCCAAAATGGGCCATGCTTGCACGTCGAGTTTCTTTGGCAAAACAATTCAAATGATTATAAGTCCCTCGATGACGCTTTCGAAAGTTGCCTATCAAAATGATCATAGTCCCTTCAAGCAAAATTGTCAAAGACACTTGGCACCATTGCATTCATGGTCCATACGATGACCCGCGCCTGTCCCGTTAAACATCCTAAACGCAAGAGTGTCCACCAAATTCAATGGTGGAACAAAATTGTTAAAAAAGGGGTTGAAAACATAGAGAAAACCTTTGAGTATAATAGGGGTAGACAAAACTCTTAGTTACTTGGATCGAACTTGCAAAAAACACTTGCCTATTTTTCAAACCACACTTCACAAACACTTTCAAAACAAACTTCCAAAAACATTTTGAAACATCTTTTCGAAAAGATACACACTGTTGTATATACTCAAACACGACTCATTACAATGGTTTCCGAAACAAAGGCGTCTATTTCAAAAACATTTTCAAAACACACACATGCACACACCATTTTCAAGCAATCAAAATCAAGGCAAGTGATCTAAAACCAAGTAACTAAGAGCCCATGGATAACCATGGATGAAAAGGGTGCTAATACCTTCCCTTTTCATAATCTACCCCCTGAACCCACAAAACATCTCAAAAGGTTTTTCCTGTTCTTTTTAACCTTTCCTTTAGGATAAAATAAAAAGTCGGTGGCGACTCTTGCTAAACCGAACAAGTGCGAATACAAACACAAAACCCAAGTCAGTTCTCCCACCGTATCACAGAACTGGCGACTCTGCTGGGGACAAATTCAAAAGTGGGGTTACCTTAGGGTTTAGATCACCTTTACATTCTTGCTTTGATTGCTTTACTTTTTGGGTCCTTGTTTGGGTTTGTTGTAAATCCTACACCCGGATTTTTGGGCACCTTTTTAGGTAAATAGCAATAAAACTGTGAGGGAACTGTGCGGGGTATACCGACATGGTTGAAGCAGTAAACTATGTTAGTGTGACATATTTGTGAGTACCGGTAGCCCTTGAGTTCAATCAAGGAGAGTACGGGGCCGCTGAGTGATATCGTGAAGCACTAACGAACTCTTAGAACCTTAATTGACCATCATAGCCTTTTTAGGGGTAGTGAGATGACCGACTTTGGTGCAGTCCGAAGTTGGTAGATACTCGACACTACACTCATTGAGGGTTGTTTTCTTGGAATATTTTGGTCGCCAGTTAAGTGGCTAAACCAAAACAATGAACACAGAAAACAATCCAATGATATTGGGCTCCTTAGAACCCGGTTTCTATTTTAGGACAGTGAAATTCTGGCTGCAGATACTCAATGTCATAGTCAATGTTATGACACCGTATCTGACTTTCTATATGACAGTAAATACAAAAACAGTAAAGAACACCTCAATTATTTACCCAGTTCAGTGTGAAACAACACCTACTCTGGGGGCTACCAAGCCAGGGAGGAAATCCACTATAAGAGATATTAATTCAGGAATAAACCAACCAGTTTATCTCCTTCACTTAAGACCTATCCAATTCCACTTCAATCTAAGTTCTACTTAAACCTGAGTTCCTACTCACCCCCCCTCAATCACAGCAGTGATACTTAAAACAATTGACTAATGAATTAATGAAGACACTCTTCAAAACATACACTTGATTATGCTTCACAGCTTTTTAATCAAGTAACACAAACACTCTTGCTTCACAGCTTTGAGTGATACATAAACCTAACTTGACTTTGCTTCAAAGCTTTAGTCAAGAGACACAAAACACTCTTGCTTCAAAGCTTTGAGTGGTACAAAACCCTTACAAACAAAACCTATTCCAAGTCACTTATCACAATGATAATTGCTTGGATTACAGCAGTTAAAACTATACAGTTTCTGATTGATCTTCAGTCCAAAGAGATATTTTCCAAACAGCAGTCCTGTTGAATATATAGCAGCTGTTTCTTCAGTTAGGGTTTCCACAAAAAGCTAGGGTTAATTAGGTTTAACCATAAGACTTGGTCACAAGACTTTATCAACCAGTTTAGGGTTGAGCTTGGTTAACCCAAAGACAACGGGAGATTCTGTTCTGGAAGGAATGAGCCAACTTCCTGAAAAATCTCAGAATTAACCAAAACTGCAGTACTGTTAGATCAGTACAGGATGTCTTAACATTTGTTATGACATCAGAATTCCTGTTTACTGATTTTGGTAGAAGGCAATAAATGTGATCTTTTTGCAAAATGCTCAGATACACACTCATACACAGTAGTTACTGTATGCCATTATTTTTCTGCAAAGGTACCTAATAAACCAGTACCTAATAAACCAGAATGTTATGACATCAGTCATGACATTCACACGCCTGGTTTTACCAAAAATACATGCCAATAACTAAACACCTACAAACTCCCCCTTTGGCAGATTTTTGGCTAAAGCCCCTAAGCAATCAGAGAATAGATAGCAGCAGAATAAATGTGACTGCAGAAAAATATAGTGTCTATCAAGTAATTAACCACATAATATCTCCCCCTCTTTAGCCACAAATGGGCCAAAGATACATGTACTTAAGTGTTATACAGTCATCCAGAAAAAGTAATAAAAACAACAACTAAAATCTGAACACAGTTGCAAACTCCACCAGGAACCAACATCAACTCCACCACCCTTTAAGCACTGTCACCTTCAGAGGAGCTACTTTCTTCAGTATTGGGTTGATCTTCAGCATCACCCTCTTCCCTTCTGTTTCCTTCAGCCTCCTCCTGTTCTAACCTGGCAATTAGGTTTTCTAGAGTCTTTTTCCTAGTCTCCAGCTCTTTGCAGGTCTCTTTCAATACAGCTATAACATCAGATGTTTTGGACTGAGTTTTTACAGATGGTGTCTCAGCTGATGTTATGACAATATCAGGAACATGAGATCCCTGAAAAAGCTTGTAGTGTAACCCAAGAGCAGGAGCTCTTTTGCAAGCAGTATCTCTTGCCACCAGGATATCAGGGTATTGTTCAAGGATAATTCCACAAAGGAGGGAGGGAAAGGCATTAGGGCCTTTGACAGCATATCTACCAGCATGTTTTAAGGTTTGTTCAAAAATATACCTGCCATAGTCAAATTCAGTCTTGGTTCCCACAGCATAAATGAATCTCCCCAATCCTGTGGAGATAGTTGATTTGTGGTTGGTAGGGACCCAGTTGGCTGCACCAATCTTGTGCAGGATAGCAAATTTCATGCTTAGTTTGCTGGCATTCAGCTTGCCTTTCAAGGGCCAGCACTTGACTTGTCTTACTGTGATAGTTTGGCATACTTCATTGTCAGTGACTTCTAGTTCAGGGCAATCCTCATTTGATCTTCCAAGAAATTTGTTAATTTCTGATGGAGAGAAATTAACCCTTCTTCCTCTAACATAGACACATTCAAAGTCAGCTGACCTTCCATCAGCACATTCATCAGACAAGTTCACTATAAATTCTTTGACCAGATTTTCATAGCACTTGGTAAATTTTACCACAGTCTTCATTAGTCCAACAGCTTTAATCAGGTCCATGATTTCCTTGCAATCCATGGCACCATTGTTTAGTTCTCTTTCTAAAGCTATTATCTTCAAGCAAACATACTTCCATCTGTTGGCATTGTCAGGGTGGTGAAAAGAGATGTTGTCTGTTGGGACTTCAGGAACTCTAGCCATTTTGCTGGAAGGGAGTTTCCTTCTGATAGGAATGTCTTCAGCATTAATTTCAAACTCTGATTCCTCATCAGAATCATAAGACTTAGGTTCTTTTCTCTTCTTTGTAATTGGTTGTCTAGCAGGTTTTGAGAGACTCCCAGTATGCACTTGGGCTTTCACCTTCCCTTTGGACATTCCAGTCTTCACAGTACCAGTCTTCCCTTCAGACCTGGTTTTCTTATCAGCAGGTTTCTCTTTGTTCATACCTTTTGCAGCATCTTGATTACTCTTCCTGTTCATCATTCTCCTAGCTATGCTAGGGTTGATATTTGCAATCAGGTCATTGCCTGAGTATTCCTCATCCACATCAATAACAGGTGGTTCAACATTCTTCTCTGAAGGGTTCTGAATGTCATCCAGGTTTTCAGATGGTTTTTGAATGTTGTCATTTGGTGTCTCAACAATCTCAGAGACATCAGGATTTGCTTCAACATTTGGGCTTGCTGATTCTTGATTTAATGGAACAGAAATCCCCGGTACAGAGTGGTTCTCACTCAGGATTCTTGTAACAAGCCTAGCTATTGCTTGATGTATATAAGCTGATCCTTCCCTATTAGGTACAAAAGATGAAGGTTGAGAGGGATTACTGGAAGACGTCGCCTGAGACCTTCCTGCATGCCTTGTTCTGAGCTTTTTGACCTTGGAAGGGTTAGTTGCTATTTCTCTGAGAGGAGTAATCTCCAGGACTTCAGAATCCATGCATGAGGTGATTGCTCGAGAATCTTGATCAGATGATGAAGATGAAACAGTTGTCTTGGATGAGGATGAAGTTTGAGACATTTTGATTGACTTGGAAAACCAGTAGCAACTAGGGAGAAAACTTTGATTGAGAGAAAAAGAGATGTTGCAAAGTCGAGAGTGGAAGGAGGCAAATGTGTGTCTATTCAACTTCTTAGTAATTTTGAAAGAATTTGGGAAATATATGATTAACCCACTTAAAATAGACTTAACAAAAATAACTCCTTCAACCCTTGTTTTGAGCAAAATTAATTTCTATAATTTCTCATGTTGGTAAATACCCATCTTGCCCCTCAAGTTTTCAAATTGATTTGCATCAAGAGCCTTGGTAAAAATGTCAGCCAGCTGTAGCTTAATGACACTATGTTCCAGTTTAATTGTTTTCTCCTCTACAAGGTCTCTGATAAAGTAATTTTTAAGGTCAATGTGCTTGGTCCTGCTATGCTGAATAGGGTTCTTGGAAATATTGATTGTATTCAGATTGTCACAATATAATGTCACAACATCTTGTGAGACATTATACTCAGTGAGCATCTGTTTTGTCCAGATAATTTGAGAACAGCTACTACTAGCTGCAACTATTTCAGCACAAAGTTGGAAAGGAATTATTTTGACATGAATCATAGCTCTGGCAGATTCCTGTATGATCCTATTTTTCTTTCTGTCAACTCCATTTTGTTGAGGAGTTATAGGAGAAGAGAATTCATGACTAATTCCTTCTGAGAAAGAGAACTTATTAAACTTGCTGTTTCTAAATTCCTTGTCATGATCACTTCTGATTCTGACAATACACCCTTCTTTTTGAGTTCTTTTGCACAGTTCTTTAAAAACTTCAAAGTTATTCACCACATCATAAACATATCTCTTTTCACCAAGCCTTTCCACCTGATATTCACCACAAACTCTCCCTTTATCAATTTGCAGTCTTGGAATCCCTTTGACTGCTTCCATGGAGATAGTCCTTTTCATTCTTCTTAGATGAAGATGGCCAAGTTTTTGGTGCCACAGTTTCACCTCTTTTTCTTCTTTGGCAATAGAACACACAGTGGAGTTATTAGTGTTCTCAGGCTGCCACAAGTAACCGTTGTCTTTAGATCTGATTCCTTTCATTACAACTTCTTGTTTTTCATTAATTACAAGACATTCAGATTTTGAGAAGTTGACCTTGAATCCTAGATCACATAATTGACTGATACTAATGAGATTAGCAGTCAGGCCTTTTACCAATAGTACTTCATTCAGATTTGGAACTCCGGGGCAGTCAAAATTACCAACTCCTTTGATATCACCTTTAGCACCATCTCCAAAGGTCACATAACTAGTGGTGTGAGGTTTAACATGATTGAGAATGTTCTTGATTCCAGTCATGTGCTTAGAACATCCACTGTCAAAGTACCAGTCTTCCTTTGCAGAGACTCTCAGGGAAGTGTGGGCTATCAGGGCAGTAGCCTTTTTCTTCCATTGAGGAGTATGTGGTACCCTGTTAGCCTTAGGTTTGACACCTGGGTTCTGATTAGGGTATCCATACAATCTGAAACAGAAAGGCTTTATATGACCAAACCTCCCACAGTGGTGACATCTCCATATTTGGTACTTTTTCTTCATATTTCTCTGTTCCCGATGTTGAGTGTTATGTTGTGACATCTGCTTTGACATTTGTTTATCAGACCTGATCTTCTTGTCTGCACCAGATTTCTTTGCTTCCACAAATCCTAGTCCAGACTTGTTTCCCACATTTTGTCCAACCTGAAGGATTTCTTCCAATTTGTCAGTTCCATTTGTCAGAATCTTGACAGATTTGGTCATCTAGTTCAGTTGTGAGTTCAGCAATTGAACTTCCCCTTCTAGATGACTTATAGTTTCAAGGTCTGCCCTTTTTTCAGCCTCCAACTTTATGATGAGTTTTGTTTGTTTCTCATTCTGCACACAAACTTCAGCACTTCTGATACACAATTTCTTGTAAGTATCAGCCAGTTCTTCAAATGTCACTTCCTCATCACTAGTGTCACTTTCAGAGGTACAAACACCAGTTAGTGTAGTAACTAGTTTGGCAGATTCTTCTTCAGAATTACTTTCTGAATCACAGTCAGACCAGGTAACAGTCATTCCTTTCTTTTGTTTCTTAAGAAAGGTAGGACATTCAGCTCGAATATGCCCATACCCTTCACAACCATGGCATTGAATTCCTCTGCCTTGATTTCCCTTCTCTTCTGACCTTGGTCTTCTGCTGGAACTGTCAATGTCAGAGGGGATGTTATGAACATTTGACCTTGACTTTGGATCCATTCTCTTGATGAGTTTGTTGAATTGACTTCCAAGCATGGCAATAGCTTCTGAAATATTTTCTTCTTCATCCTCCTTGTTTTCATCTTCAGTGTTGGATACAAGTGCTATGCTCTTGTTTTTCTTGTCAACATTGTCACTGATCCCCATCTCAAAGGTCTGAAGAGACCCAATGAGTTCATCCACTTTTAAGTTGCTGATGTCCTGGTGTGATCGGTGGATCTGGAACTGACTGTTTAACGCTGGTTCGCGAAATGTCGCGGAAGCAAGAGTCACCACCGTCTTTTATTTTCTCCAACATGGAAAGGACAAAAGCACAGAAAAATTCCTTATTGAGATTAGTTCTCGGTTCGGGAGGTAGATTTATAGAAAGGGAAGGTGTTAGCACCATTTCTATCCATGGTTATCCATGGGCTCTTAGATACTTGCTCATTTGTGTTTTCAAAAATGTTTGTTTGCTTTTCAAGTGAGTGGGTTTGAAAAAGTTCCGTTTAAAATTTCAGTTCGACTCTTGTATCAGTCCTCAAGAGTGTTTGAAAAGTTGTTTTTGAAAGCTTTTTGCAAAGTGTCGGTGTGAAAAGAAGTTTTTTGATTTGTTTTGAGTTAGAGCAAGTATCTACGAGTCGTCTACCTACCCTAAGGAATTAGTCTGTGTAAATGTCCTTGAGGTAGTGCCATCCCACCATTGAGAGGTAGGTAGCACCACTATTGGAGGTGTTCGGGTCAATTCGAGGTTTAGGGACAGCGTGGTCACCAGAGCAATAGGAGGATACCTTAGAAGCTACCCCCATGCCATGTTCATGGACATGAGGACTTACTAAAACATCCTCTACTCGACGACCACGTTTCGAGGGGCAAGGCAACAGTGAGGCGTACTCTAGGAGTGGTGTGTGATTTGTGTGTCATTTTCAGTTTTTATTTGTCTTGTCATGCATTGGTGATCTACGCTTTGATTTTATTTTTGGCATTCATTCTTTCATATGATTATTAATAGTTAAAAGGTGCGGAATTTAAAGAGCGGAAAGTAAAAGTCCTACGCTATTACAAGGCGCGGGTCTACAACGCCAAATTAAACCAAGACCCGATTTGAAACAAAATGCGAAAAGTAAATACCCTAATTATCTATTACAAGGCTTTGGGGCAAATACATTACATTCATAAAAGAAATAAAAATAAATGCGCGAAAAGAATTTAATATCGAGTGCGAGGGCGTTGGACCCTTTAAAGAAATTAAATCGAAATCATAAATTAATTAAATTAAACAAAGGAAAGAACTTATTTTTTGATATTTTTGTATTTAATAGAAATGAAGAAAATTAATTGGAATCAAAACCCTAATTCTAAGCATTTTTAATTATTAAAGAAATAAATTCAAGTTTGACCTAATTTACTAATTATTTAATTATAAGTTATCTACAAAAATAATTAATAATTAATAGTGATAAAAAAAGATTATTTATTAAGAAAAAGAAAAAAAAAGCTAAAAGACTTGTTTTTTTATATTTTTTAATTATCTAAGAAAAAAGCATTAAAGTTAAAAACTTAAAATTAAAACTAAATTGATTGTTAGGTTTATTTACAAAATAAAACATTTAGTGAATTAAATAATAAAAATATTTTATTTTTGACTTTCTGATTTTTTTTGTATTTTTAGGTTATAAAAAATTAATTTGTGGAATTAAATAGACAATTAATATAATTGAAATAAATAAAAGAAAAGAAAAAAAAGAAGAGAAGAAAGTGCAAACATGGGGGGTTTTCTGACCCAATTAGGAGGTTGATTTGCAGTAATTTGGCCCAAGAATTCAGGCCTTGTTTGACCTCTCAGTCGTCACGTGTGCATGGTTGACTAGGGTGTATGGTGATCTGCAAGTTCTGACCCCTGGATTGGGATTGTTGGACATGTGGTAAGCTTAAGCATTGGGGTGTATGATGGACCACAGGATGAGAGCTGCATATAAGCGTATTACAAGAAAAAATATGAAATATAGAAGGGGACCTGGGAATCGAACCCAGGTCCCAATGCTTGAAGGACACCTCACTTTCCACCCAGCCAAATGCGTTTGTTTGTCAAACTAGTGGAACCTGGTCAATACATATGAAAATAAAAGCTATCGATGTAAAACAAAAAATTAGCGCGAAAATTTAAATGCTCCAGTCACATCCAGACACGCAGGCATCATCTTCTTCTTTTCTGCAAAATTATCAAACAAGTAGCGGGGGTTTTAAACCCCCACTAAACAAAGCCAGGAAAAATAGCGATTAGGTTATAACGAAAAAGAAAAAAGGCGCGATGGTATGATTAGATTCGTCTGGAATTTCTGAGTTCAATGGTATTGGTTAGGATGGCCAATTTTTCCTCATGAAGAAGTCCCTAATTTCAAGCTTGTGAAAACATAGAAAACGTCCATGGTGGATTTCTGTACAGGCGCTTATAGTTCAATTGAAGGACACCAAAAGCTTCAGTGAGTTCATGTTAGTGTAAACCAGCAATTAAAAGACATTAATCATGCGTAAAAAATGGAATACGATTATCAAATTTTTCGAGAAAAGTGGAACACGGTTATACCAATTCTTGAGGTTAGGGGATGTGATTTTGATTGGGAAAGATTCCTGGATGTGCAAGCAAGCTATTGGAATGCTTCTTAGGCCTTGAAACGTGCTCTATGTGTGTTTTCAGTTTTGAGAATTTTTTGAAAAAATGCAAAGTGTTCTTGAGGTCTGAGGCGCAGCTAGCTTGTTCTTATGCACTAGGTTATGTTTGTATATGTATCTGAAACGATTTAGATTAAGAAAAACCAAGCCCAAGCCTTTGAATTCATGATTTTGAATTCTTGATTTTGCATAATCTTTTCCAATCTTTTTCATTCCTTTTTGATGCCAATCAATGGAGATTCTTGCCTTTTTAGTGATGCACGAAATCTTGAGTTTATGATGGACCTATTAGCTGCATAAAAAGATTTAAAATACATGCTTTAGTATTTTTTCATATTTAATTTTAATTAAGTGAATTAATAACATTTAAAAATTCAAATAATTAATAAAAAATAAGAAAATAACTCCCCTTTGGGTCAATGGGTCGTGCATAGCCTTTGGGTGATGATTCTTGGAAGAAATTGTGGCCCATTAGCAATTTTGAGGCATTTGAAGCAAAGTTGACTTTTCATAATTCCCAAATATTTCCCAACTTCCACAAGGCATATCTTGCTCAATTTTTAAGTTTTGATCATGTTCTTGGACATTTTGGAAAGGTCTTGAAGTCCTCTAACCAATGCCTTTTGTCCCATGTCATTTTGATTTACCAATCTCAAGTTATGGTCTTTGACTTAAAATGCCTTTTTGTTGACTTTTGAAAATGACCTATAATGTTGAGATTGATAACTTTTTGTGAGAGCATTTCTTGGACTTGAAGTGTGAAGAGGAGTTGTAGGAAATTTCATTCTCTTCAAAATGAGCTTTGGATGGAGTTTTTCTGATAAACCATGTGGAAGTTATGCCTTGGTCAATTTGCAGTTGACTTTTTCAACTATCCAAATATGGAAACTTTTGCATCTTGAGACTTTTTGAGCCATGCCTTTAGAATCATGATCAAGAATTGATCAAATGATGTTTGTGGCTTCAAAATAATATGTTGACCAAAATTTTTGACTTTTGACTGTCAAATGACCATTTTGCCCCTGCAGTTGACTATTGAGCAATTAGGTTTTTTTACTGTGCAATCTTGTGCTGTGAGTCTTGAAACTTGGCATAAGGATGCTTGACAATGTTTATGGGCATGTGGGACTTTATTGGACCCTTGGAAACCTCAAATTCTTTGCCAGAACCAAAACCCTAATTTTGACTGTTAGGAGGCAATTGGACTGTGCAACCCTTGGGAGATTTTGAAGCATGCTCTTTGCAAATCTTGAAGAATATGGGAGGGAAAATTTTAGGGTACAACAGTTTCCCCTGTTCAATCTTCTTAAACCTGAGGATGTAGATTGGCTGACGTGCCTTTCGTAATCCGAAGGTGGAAGATGATTGAACACTAGAGTGCCCAAAAATTTGCGCTCACATGTTAGCAGTGTGATGATGGGAATGGGCTTACAGATGCCATTTGGAGATTGATGGGTAGGAGGATGGGCTTACAGATGCCATGTCGAGAAGTGATGGATAGGTGGATGGGCTTATAGATGCCATCTGGGTGTCGATCGCGTAAGATATTCCTTAGCGAGAATTTGCGTACCTGAAAAAGAAAGATGATTACCTGACCTGTTGTAGGCGTTGGTCTTCAAACTCTTTATACAGACGCTCCCTGGTTGGTTACAGGAATCGAATCTTCAACCTATTCAGACGTGCCCTGGCGAGATACAGGAATCGAGTCTGGAGCTTCGGAAGGTGATGAATGAATCAGGGATGGTTACTACCTCAACAGTAACGATGAGAGAACCTGGGGCGATTACTACCTCAACAGTAACGATGAGAGAACCTGGGGAGATTACTACCTCAACAGTAACGATGAGAGAACCTGGGGCGATTACTACCTCAACAGTAACGATGAGAGAACCTGGGGCGATTACTACCTCAACAGTAACGATGAGAGAACCTGGGGCGATTACTACCTCAACAATAACGATGAGAGGACCTGGGGCGATTACTACCTCAACAGTAACGATGAGAGAACCTGGGGCGATTACTACCTCAACAGTAACGATGAGAGAACCTGGGGAGATTACTACCTCAAAAATAACGATGAGAGAATCTTGGGCGACTTCAACCTCAACAGTAACGATGAGAGAATCTTGGGCGACTTCAACCTCAACAGTAACGATGAGAGAATCTTGGGTGACTTCAACCTCAACAGTAACGATGAGAGAATCATGGGTGACTTCAACCTCAACAGTAACGATGAGAGGATCATAGGCGACTTCAACCTCAACAGTGATGATGAGAGAATCTTGGGCGACTTCAACCTCAAAAGTAACGATGAGAGAATCATAGGCGACTTCAACCTCAACAGTGACGATGAGAGAATCTTGGGCGACTTCAACCTCAACAGTAACAATGAGAGAATCATGGGTGACTTCAACCTCAACAGTAACGATGAGAGGATCATAGGCGACTTCAACCTCAACAGTGACGATGAGAGAATCTTGGGCGACTTCAACCTCAACAGTAACGATGAGAGAATCATAGGCGACTTCAACCTCAACAGTAACGATGAGAGAATCTTGGGCGACTTCAACCTCAACAGTAACGATGAGAGAATCTTGGATGTCTTCTACTGAGTCTTCATCAGAAAAATCTTTAGGAATCGATTTAACTGGACCAGAGAAGGCCTTTGACCGGATAAGAACCAGAAAAATCTTTAGGAGTCGATTTAGCTGAACCGGACAAGGTCTTGGAATCTTCAACTGGATAAGAATCAGGGAGATCTTAGGGGCGATCTGACTGAACCAGACGAAAGCCTTGGATTCTTCAACTGGAATAAGAATCAGGGAGATCATAGGGTCTATCTGACTGAACCAGAGAAGGTTTTGGGCATAGCTGAGAACTTGACTGGATCTTTCCTGAAAGGTAAAGGTCAGTCATATGCAATGCATGATATGGATCAAGCAATGATGTTCTCAATGTAAATGGGATTGTACGATATGATGCGTTTATGCGTGTATCATGATGTGAATGCGATGTTTATAAATGTATGTTTTCGTCTTAGGAAAATAAATCCTTGACGGATGCCGGGAAGTTAAATCCTGGGCTGATGGTTGAAGAGAGTTCTTCGTTTCCGCTGGGGATGAAGATTGCAAGAATACTGGTAGGAGAAGATAACTCCGTTTGGGGAATAAACTTGATGAAGAGATTACTCTGCGGGGAATAACTACTCTAGCGATCTTGCTGGGGAACAGTACTCTGTGGGGAGAGAGGTACTTTGCTGAGATGTTTGATGATAACTTCGCTGGGGATACCGTTGATGTTGGAAGTGTTAATAGACTTTGCTGGGGATAAGAAGACTTCGCCGAGGACGATCTTTCCATGGCTTTTGGCTGAGGATAACCCAGTTATATCCTGGTGGGGAAATAACCTTTGAATAAAGCCGGGGACGCGTTCGTGCTCTGTAGGGGATAAGCTTCCTGCTGGGGAGATGGATTCAAACTTTCCTGGGGAGATCTTGATTGGACTCTCCTGGGAAACTTCTGGATTGGACTCTCCTGGGGAAATTCTTGAGATGTAATTTTTGTAAGTTGAAAGAGGGAACCTATGTAGGGTTGCCTGATGCTGAGCTCGTGTAAAACCGCATCTTGGAAAGAAGGACACCTGTGTAGGGTTACTGATGACGAGTTCGTGTAAAACTTCATCTTTGGGAAGAGAGAACCTGTGTAGGGTTACTGATGACGAGTTCGTGTAAAACTTCATCTTTGGAAAGAGAGAACCTGTGTAGGGTTTCTTCGGGATGAGTTCGTGTAAAACTTTTAGAGGAACCGGGGTAAGGTTACTTCGGGATAAGTCCGTGTAAGACTTCTGGAGGAACCAGGGTAAGGTTACTGCAGGATAAGTTCGTGTAAAACTTCTGGATGAACCGGGGTAAGGTCATCTTGAGATAAGTCCGTGTAAGACTTCTGGAGGAACCGGGGTAAGGTTACTTCAGGATAAGTCCGTGTAAGACTTCTGGAGGAACCGGGGTAAGGTTACTGCAGGATAAGTTCGTGTAAAACTTCTGGATGAACCGGGGTAAGGTCATCTTGAGATAAGTCCGTGTAAGACTTTGTCTGAAAGTAAAGGAACCGGTGTAGGGTTACTTTGATGATAAGTCCGTGTAAGACTTTGTCTGAAAGTTGAGAAGGAACCGGTGTAGGGTTGCCTGATGGTGATCAAGTGGATGATTGTCCTGTTTGGTTTCGGATATTAACCCACGATCAGTCGTCCACTGATTTTTCTTGACTTGTTACCAATGTTTATTTGGAATTTGTAAGGGTAGATGGTAATCATCTTTATATTGATCTTTCCTTGGTACCTTGGTTGACAGAGCAACTGGATCGCCTGGACGACTCCTTATTGCCCCTGTTTCTGAGGTGAGGGGAGAAGATACCTTGTGGAGGTGCTGGATGACTGCCGATTGACAAATCTTCCTTTGGATAGGCAAGTGACGAGATGCCGGGATATAGTCGTACGCTTTTGATCCCTAACTTTTGCCTGGACCGCCCTTTCGGGTTTTCAGTCCACCGGGATACCCATTTTTGCCCAAGCCGCCTTTTCAGGTTTTCGACTTGCCGGGTGTACAGTTTTTTTTTATTTCATCCCTTATTTTTGCCTAGGTGTGTCAGCCTGGCGGGTCTTTGATTAGGCGTAGTATTTTTCGACTATGTCCGCGCTCTCAGAATGTAGGGAGTTGCCCCTGTTAGAAGTGTTTTTTCATGCCCCAGAAGATGTTTAATCGGGCAAGATTCGTTGTTGGAGTGCCCCAAGTGACTCAGGCGGAGATTTGCCCCAGGCTATTTGGCATCTTGAGAGATTCCTTGAATCTTGACTGGACTGCCCCAGATGATGGACAATGATCACGTCCGCCCCTTGATTGGAAGTGCTTTTGTTCACTAGATATTCTTCGTGCGAATTTCTTTGCTGTTCAAACAAATAGTCATATGTGCAAGCAATGTTATTTCAAAAATGCAAAGATTATGTCTGTCTTGAAGATTTTGAAAAATGCATTTTTTCATAAAAAACAAGTGAATTTTGTAAATCGTGATGTCAACTCGTTATTCTACCGCAAGCCTTAAGGATTCAGGACACCTTTAGTAACAGTATGCTTTCGAACTAACCCATGCTTCAGCTAGGACTTTTTAAGGGTTATAACGTGGTCTGGTTCACGGTTTAAGAAACAAAGGATAAAGGCTCAAATTATTTGTACCCACCCGTTCTTCGTGATGTTCTTCAAACCTAAGCTCAGTTGATCGTGCATTAGACTTTGTTGCGTCTTTGCTTTGATATACCAGTGATGGTTCGGATACTGACGGTTTATTTTGATTAGGCAGTCATTTTTTGTTTTTGTTGAGGGTTTGTATGACCTCTTTCTTTTTGATTTTGCTATCCCTATTTTTTTTGCCTGAACTGTTTCTTTTGTGATTACAGTCAGCGGGATGCCCCAGTCTTGTAAGTCTCCTTTATAGGTTTTGACTTATTGGGTTTTTATTTTTTGAGATATAATGACTGCCTATCCTTATGATTATTCGGAATCATCAATGTCTTCTTCTTCTTTTTTTTAAAGACCTCTTTGGTGCCATTTATTATACACTTGGACCAACTGAGAGACTACCCTGCCCCCGGTTATGATAAAGGGTTTTAATTTTCGAAAAGAAACACTCCTACTTCTTTGGCTCAGAGGGGTTGACGAGGGATTATCTTCCTTATAACTCCAGTGTTTAGGGGTTGAAACAATGCCTGTGCCTCATCAGCGGGGTCTATTCAAAAGCATACTGTAAGGATCGTGGTATCGTTTTCGTCATCCTCCCTCAAGAGGCTTAGAATTATTAATCGAGCATTGATCATCAGAAAAAATATGAAAATAATTTGCATATAGTGAATACGAATATATTGCTTCAAAACAGACATATGCGATGCATTAATGAAATAACAACGTTTAACATGAGTAAATGTTTGAACAAAAGAAAATTACAACTTGAAAATCCTAATGAACAAAAGTCTTTTCATCTCAGGGCTTGTTACTTCAACTGGTGCATCCGATAGGGATGGCAGGAGCATTCAGCCTGGCCCATCTGGGTGAAATCCACAGCTCCTTCCTCAATCAGGTCTTGGATCTTATTCTTCAGAGCCCAGTAGTCGTCGGTGTCATGGCCTGGACTGCCAGAGTGGTATGCACATCTTTCCTTAGAATTGTATTTTGGGGAGGCTGTGTTGAGATTCTTAGGAGGGTCCCTTAACGTCACCAGATTCAACCTCAACAATTGTTGTAAAGCTTGAGACGGTAACACGTTGAGCTTGGTGAACTGCCTTTTAGGCTTGTCTGGCTTGCTCTGATCAGTCCGTTGTTCTTGGCGAGGTCGTGGTTGGACCTGTGAAGTAGTAGCAGCTTGGAGAGGCCCAAACCTTTGACTTCTTAGAAGTTGATTAATGACCTGGTCCCTGACTTGGGCTGGTTGCTTCATGTCTTGATGAAGCTGACTGATCATGGCCCTCAGCTCTCCTTGCTCCTGAGCTAAACTTTGGATGAGAGCCCTTTGCCCCAGCATCTGGGTTTTCAATGTGTCTACCTCAGCTTGTAGACGTTTCAGCCGTTCGTCCTTGTCGTCCTCAACACTGTTCCTGGCCAAAGTCCCCGTGAGGAGTGTTCTCAGCTCTTCCTGCCCCTTGGATAGGCTTAAAAAGATCTCCCTGAACTGAGTCTCTTGAGCATGAGGTCCCTGGTTATCTTGTTGGGAGGCCATTGCTGAAATAAACAGCGCAGATGGTGAGTAACCTGCAACAAGGGTACCTGTAATGCGATGATAGGTATGTATGCATGCAATGTTTTCAAGGATCTCGCGGGGTAAACAAGAAATTTGTTAGAGCTCGCATTTTGTAGCTTGATGGAAGGCACTGCATGTTTGCTGAGAGTCCTTCTTCAAGGGTCAAAGCTCACCATATCGAGTGGGTCATAGCCCCTGACAACCTTGGCTAGAGGAAAATAAATCCCCTTTGCCCCTTGCTGGATAGTTGGTTCATCATGACCTGCATCACAAGCCCTTGAGATCCTTGAAACGGATTAGTCCTTATGCGGGATGTATGCAATGGTATGATGTTATGCTATTCATGGAGTGATAGGTGTAACCCTGTTATGAGTCCCAGTTAAGGACTGTAAACAAAACCTGCAAGATATTCAGTAAACCCTGTTATGAGTCCCAATTAAGGACTATAAACAAAATCTGCAAGAAACTTAGATGTCAGATAACAAGCATGCAAGTAGTGAAGTTGGAAGGCACACAAGTCACACAAAGAGCCCTTAGAGTTTAGGCCAGCATGAAGTTTGGGGTATTACCCTCTTGAAGTTGGTGAGCTCAACCTGTCCTATCAGAAGTAACCGGGTTCTAAGGGTCCCAATATCACTGGATTGCTTTCATTGTTCATCGTTTCGATTTAGCCACTGAACTGGCGACTGAAATATTCCAGGAAAGCAACCCTCAATTGAGTGTAGTATCGAGTATCAACCAACCTCGGACTGCACCAAAGTCAGTTATCTCACTACCCTAAAGAGGCCAAGATGGTTCAATTAAGGTTCCTAAGGTCAGTTGATGCTTCACGACACCACGCGGAGGCCCCGTACTCTCCTTGACTGAACTCAAGGGTTACCGGTACACACCAAAGTGCCACATCAACGTAGCAGACTGTTTCAACCATGTCGGTATACCCCGCACAGTTCCCTCACAGCCTTGTTGCTACTTTCTAAGAAGGTATCCCCAGATCTGGGTTAGGATCTATAGAACTCCCAAGACAATCCCACAATTTAAAGCAAACAAGTCAAAGCAATTGAAAACACAGTTTTATGAACTATCCTAAGGTACACCTAACTTTAACTCCCCAGCAGAGTCGCCAGTTCTGTGATCGGTGGATCTGGAACTGACTGTTTAACGCTGGTTCGCGAAATGTCGCGGAAGCAAGAGTCGCCACCGTCTTTTATTTTCTCCAACATGGAAAGGACAAAAGCACAGAAAAATTCCTTATTGAGATTAGTTCTCGGTTCGGGAGGTAGATTTATAGAAAGGGAAGGTGTTAGCACCCTTTCTATCCATGGTTATCCATGGGCTCTTAGATACTTGCTCATTTGTGTTTTCAAAAATGTTTGTTTGCTTTTCAAGTGAGTGGGTTTGAAAAAGTTCCGTTTAAAATTTCAGTTCGACTCTTGTATCAGTCCTCAAGAGTGTTTGAAAAGTTGTTTTTGAAAGCTTTTTGCAAAGTGTCGGTGTGAAAAGAAGTTTTTTGATTTGTTTTGAGTTAGAGAAAGTATCTACGAGTCGTCTACCTACCCTAAGGAATTAGTCTGTGTAAATGTCCTTGAGGTAGTGCCATCCCACCATTGAGAGGTAGGTAGCACCACCATTGGAGGTGTTCGGGTCAATTCGAGGTTTAGGGACAGTGTGGTCACGAGAGCAATAGGAGGATATCTTAGAAGCTACCCTCATGCCATGTTCATGGACATGAGGACTTACTAAAACATCCTCTACTCGACGACCACGTTTCGAGGGGCAAGGCAACAGTGAGGCATACTCTAGGAGTGGTGTGTGATTTGTGTCATTTTCGGTTTTTATTTGTCTTGTCATGCATTGGTGATCTACGCTTTGATTTTATTTTTGGCATTCATTCTTTCATATGATTATTAATAGTTAAAAGGTGCGGAATTTAAAGAGCGGAAAGTAAAAGTCCTACGCTATTACAAGGCGCGGGTCTACAACGCCAAATTAAACCAAGACTCGATTTGAAACAAAATGCGAAAAGTAAATACCCTAATTATCTATTACAAGGCTTTGGGGCAAATACATTACATTCATAAAAGAAATAAAAATAAATGCGCGAAAAGAATTTAATATCGAGTGCGAGGGCGTTGGACCCTTTAAAGAAATTAAATCGAAATCATAAATTAATTAAATTAAACAAAGGAAAGAACTTATTTTTTGATATTTTTGTATTTAATAGAAATGAAGAAAATTAATTGGAATCAAAACCCTAATTCTAAGCATTTTTAATTATTAAAGAAATAAATTCAAGTTTGACCTAATTTACTAATTATTTAATTATAAGTTATCTACAAAAATAATTAATAATTAATAGTGATAAAAAAAGATTATTTATTAAGAAAAAGAAAAAAAAGCTAAAAGACTTGTTTTTTATATTTTTTAATTATCTAAGAAAAAAGCATTAAAGTTAAAAACTTAAAATTAAAACTAAATTGATTGTTAGGTTTATTTACAAAAACAAACATTTAGTGAATTAAATAATAAAAATATTTTATTTTTGACTTTCTGATTTTTTTTGTATTTTTAGGTTATAAAAAATTAATTTGTGGAATTAAATAGACAATTAATATAATTAAAATAAATAAAAGAAAAGAAAAAAAAGAAGAGAAGAAAGTGCAAACATGGGGGGTTTTCTGACCCAATTAGGAGGTTGATTTGCAGTAATTTGGCCCAAGAATTCAGGCCTTGTTTGACCTCTCAGTGGTCACGTGTGCATGGTTGACTAGGGTGTATGGTGATCTGCAAGTTCTGACCCCTGGATTGGGATTGCTGGACATGTGGCAAGCTTAAGCATTGGGGTGTATGATGGACCACAGGATGAAAGCTGCATAGAAGCGTATTACAAGAAAAAAATATGAAATATAGAGGGGGACCTGGGAATCGAACCCAGGTCCCAATGCTTGAAGGACACCTCACTTTCCACCCAGCCAAATGCGTTTGTTTGTCAAACTAGTGGAACCTGATCAATACATATGAAAATAAAAGCTATCGATGTAAAACAAAAAATTAGCGCGAAAATTTAAATGCTCCAGTCACATCCAGACACGCAGGCATCATCTTCTTCTTTTCTGCAAAATTATCAAACAAGTAGCAGGGGTTTTAAACCCCCACTAAACAAAGCCAGGAAAAATAACGATTAGGTTATAACGAAAAAGAAAAAAGGCGCGATGGTATGATTAGATTCGTCTGGAATTTCTGAGTTCAATGGTATTGGTTAGGAGGGCCAATTTTTCCTCATGAAGAAGTCCCTAATTTCAAGCTTGTGAAAACCTAGAAAACGTCCATGGTGGATTTCTGTACAGGCTCTTATAGTTCAATTGAAGGACACCAAAAGCTTCAGTGAGTTCATGTTAGTGTAAACCAGCAATTAAAAGACATTAATCATGCGTAAAAAATGGAATACGATTATCAAATTTTTCGAGAAAAGTGGAACACGGTTATACCAATTCTTGAGGTTAGGGGATGTGATTTTGATTGGGAAAGATTCCTGGATGTGCAAGCAAGCTATTGGAATGCTTCTTAGGCCTTGAAACGTGCTCTATGTGTGTTTTCAGTTTTGAGAATTTCTTGAAAAAATGCAAAGTGTTCTTGAGGTCTGAGGCGCAGCTAGCTTGTTCTTATGCACTAGGTTATGTTTGTATATGTATCTGAAACGATTTAGGTTAAGAAAACCCAAGCCCAAGCCTTTGCATTCATGATTTTGAATTCTTGATTTTGCATAATCTTTTCCAATCTTTTTCATTCCTTTTTGATGCCAATCAATGGAGATTCTTGCCTTTTTAGTGATGCACGAAATCTTGAGTTTATGATGGACCTATTAGCTGCATAAAAAGATTTAAAATACATGCTTTAGTATTTTTTCATATTTAATTTTAATTAAGTGAATTAATAACATTTAAAAATTCAAATAATTAATAAAAAATAAGAAAATAACTCCCCTTTGGGTCAATGGGTCGTGCATAGCCTTTGGGTGATGATTCTTGGAAGAAATTGTGGCCCATTAGCAATTTTGAGGCATTTGAAACAAAGTTGACTTTTCAAAATTCCCAAAATTTTCACAACTTCCACAAGGCATATCTTGCTCACTTTTTAAGTTTTGATCATGTTCTTAGACATTTTGGAAAGGTCTTGAAGTCCTATAACCAATGCCTTTGGTCCCATGTCATTTTGATTTACCAATCTCATGTTATGGTCTTTGACTTAAAATGCCTTTTTGTTGACTTTTGAAAATGATCTATAATGTTGAGATTGATAAATTTTTGTGAGAGCATTTCTTGGACTTGAAGTGTGAAGAGGAGTTGTAGGAAATGTCATTCTCTTCAAAATGAGCTTTGGATGGAGTTTTTCTGATAAACCATGTGAAAGTTATGCCTTGGTCAATTTGCAGTTGACTTTTTCAACTGTCCAAATATGGAAACTTTTGCATCTTGAGACTTTTTGAGCCATGCCTTGAGAATCATGATCAAGAATTGATCAAATGATGTTTGTGGCTTCAAAATAAGATGTTGACCAAAAATTTTGACTTTTGACTGTCAAATGACCATTTTGCCCCTGCAGTTGACTGTTGAGCAATTAGGTTTTTTGACTGTGCAATCTTGTGCTGTGAGTCTTGAAACTTGGCATAAGGATGCTTGACAATGTTTATGGGCATGTGGGACTTGATTGGACCCTTGGAAACCTCAAATTCTTTGCCAGAACCAAAACCCTAATTTTGACTGTTAGGAGGCAATTGGACTGTGCAACCCTTGGGAGATTTTGAAGCATGCTCTTTGCAAATCTTGAAGAATATGGGAGGGCAAATTTTGGGGTACAACACCTGGGCTTCCTCTATAGCAGTTACCTTCATTGCAAATCTTTTAGGTAGGGATCTGAGAATCTTTCTCACCAGTTTTTCTTCAGACATCTTTTCACCCAATGCTCCTGAGGTGTTGGCAATCTCCAAGATGTTCATGTGAAACTCATGAATGGTTTCCTCTTCCTTCATCCTTAGGTTCTCAAATTTTGTAGTCAGCATCTGAAGCCTTGACATTTTTACTTTGGATATGCCTTCATGGGTAGTTTTGAGAGTATCCCACACTTCCTTGGCCAGTTCACATTGATGTACTAGTCTGAAAATGTTTCTATTAATTCCATTGAACAAGGCATTTAAGGCTTTGGAATTTCCCAGGGCTAACTCATCTTCTTCTTTGCTCCATTCTTCCTCAGGCTTTAGACTGACTGTCCGATCTTTCTCAGTTATGGTGGGATGGTTCCATCCTTTGTCAGCAGCTCTCCAAGCCTTTTTGTCCAGAGATTTTAAGAAGGCAATCATACGAGGTTTCCAGTAGTCATAATTTGTTCCATCCAGAATGGGTGGTCTATTTCAAAAAACTCCTTCTCTGTCCATAGTGCCAGAAAGTGATATCCCTAGATCTCACCCAGTAATACAGGCAGGGTGCCTGCTCTGATGCCAATTGAAATTCTGGCTGCAGATACTCAATGTCACAGTCAATGTTATGACACCGTATCTGACTTTCTATAAGACAGTAAATATAAAAACAATAAAGAACACAGTCAATTGTTTACCCAGTTCAGTGTGAAACAACACCTACTCTGGGGGCTACCAAGCCAGGGAGGAAATCCACTATAAGAGATATTAATTCAGGAATAAACCAACCAGTTTATCTCCTTCACTTAAGACCTTCCCAATGCAACTTCAATCTAAGTTCTACTTAAACCTGAGTTCCTACTCACTCCCCCTCAATCACAACAGTGATACTTAAAACAATTGACTAATGAATTAATGAAGACACTCTTCAAAACATACACTTGATTATGCTTCACATCTTTTTAATCAAGTAACACAAACACTCTTGCTTCACAGCTTTGAGTGATACATAAAGCTAACTTGACTTTGCTTCAAAGCTTTAGTCAAGAGACACAAAAAACTCTTGCTTCAAAGCTTTGAGTGGTACAAAAACCCTTACAAACAAAACCTATTCCAAGTCACTTATCACAATGATAATTGCTTGGATTACAGCAGTTAAAACTATACAGTTTCTGATTGATCTTCAGTCCAAAGAGATATTTTCCAAACAACAGTCCTGTTGAATATATAGCAGCTGTTTCTTCAGTTAGGGTTTCCACAAAAAGCTAGGGTTAATTAGGTTTAACCATAAGACTTGGTCACAAGACTTTATCAACCAGTTTAGGGTTGAGCTAGGTTAACCCAAAGACAACGGGTGATTCTGTTCTAGAAGGAATGAGCCAACTTCCTGAAAAATCTCAGAATTAACCAAAACTGCACTACTGTTAGATCAGTACAGGATGTCTTAACATTTGTTATGACATCAGAATTCCTGTTTACTGATTTTGGTAGAAGGCAATAAATGTGATCTTTTTGCAAAATGCTCAGATACACACTCATACACAGTAGTTACTGTATGCCATTATTTTTCTGCAATGGTACCTAATAAACCAGAATGTTATGACATCAGTCATGACATTCACACACCTGGTTTTACCAAAAATACATGCCAATAACTAAACACCTACAGACAGGATGAGCCAACTAACTTCAAGAGGGTACTTACCTATAACCCCATGCAAGCCTAAACCTAAGGACTTGTTTGCTTTGTGTGAATATGATTGCATGTATATACGCTCATTTTGCTTTTTGCATACATGTACATAACATCATGACATCATACCATAGCATTTTCAATAACCTTTTCAAGGATCTCGAGGGTTCTTTTGATGCAGGTTTACGTTGAACCAGACGTCTACCATGGGCAAGAGGTTCCTCCTCTAAACAAATGCCAGTACAACAACTTGAATCAAGGGCTATGACCCACTTGACATGGTGAGCTTGATTCTCGTGGAAAGACATCCACCGATACAAAGTTCTCCAATCAGAGATCAAGTGCAACAACTTGAATCAGGGGCTATGACCCACTTGACATGGTGAGCTTGATTCTCGTGGGAAGACATCCACCGATAACAAAGTTCTCCAATCAAAGATCAAGTGCAACAACTTGAATCAGGGGCTATGACCCACTTGACATGGTGAGCTTGATTCTCGTGGAGAGACATCCACCGGTGCAAAGTTCTCCAATCAAAGATTTAAGTTCAACCTCCAACATTCTCTTGTGTTTACCCCAAGAGATCCTTGAAAACATTGCATATATATCACACATATCATTGCATAACAGGTTTCTCCCATACAGGTCTCCTTATTCTTCCTACTGTTTATTTCAGTAAGATGGATATGGAACAAACAGTGAAAGATCTTCAAGCTCAAAATGCTCAATTCCAACAAATGCTGCTGGCTATGGGTAAAGGGCAAGAAGACCTGACCGCTCTTCTTCTCAAAGACAAGAAGAAGAAGTCCAAGAAGGCAGCCCGCATCCTGAACTTGAGAAGAAGACCTAAGACCCTGGACCTTGCAACTCCATCCAACATAGGGGATAGTCTTGAAGAAGACCACAATGTGGAGATTGATGAAGCTGAAGCTGACTACTCCGAGGAACAATATCCTCCCGCTGATGACAAGTACAAAGAGTTGGAGGATCGCCTCAATGCTATGGAGATCCAACAAATACCTGGCTTGGATCTAGGAGACATGGGTCTGGTTCCTGGATTGGTCATCCCTCCAAAGTTCAAAGTCCCTTCCTTTACTCTGTACGATGGAGTCTCTTTCCCTAAGATGCATCTAAAGTCTTATGTTCGCAAGATTCAACCATACACAGCTGATCCAAGGCTTTGGATCCATTTCTTCCAAGAAAGCCTGGTAGGAGCTCAACTCGAGTGGTTCTATCAATTGGAGAGTTCTCGCATCCACACCTGGAAGGACTTAGCTTTTGCTTTCTATGAGCAGTATCAGTATAATGCTGATCTTGCACCAACTCGTGTGCAATTGTAGAGCATGACCATGGGTTCCGACGAGAGCTTCAAGGGATATGCCCAAAAGTGGAGAGATTTGGCTGGCAGGGTGCAACCCCCTTTAACTGACAGAGAGCTGATTGACATCTTCATGGGGACGTTGACGGGGCCTTTCTTTAATCACTTAATTGGAAGCTCCTCAGCCGGGTTCACCGAGCTAATACTGACCGGCGAGAGAGTCGAAGCTGGCATCAAAAGTGGAAAGATCCAAGGAGCTACATCCTCGGATACTCAGATAATTCCCTACAACGGAAAGAAGGAGTCCAATGCCCAAGCAGTCAAAAGGGTCGTCATGACCAACATGTAGGGGCAATCCTGATCTCTAATCCTACACCTACTCAGCAAAGGCAGGGGCATCAGCGCAAGGAAGTCGCACCTAAGAGGCAGCTCACCAACATCAACATGCCACTGTCTCAAGCACTGCAACACTTGTTGAAAAGGGATCTGATTACATTGAGGGCTCCTCTCCGGAACCCAAATACTTCTGCTCCTACCTATCATCCCAATGAAAGGTGTGCATACCATTCTGACAGTCCCGGACACGACACCGACAACTGTTGGCCTCTGAAGAACAAGATCCAAGACATGATCGATGCCAAGGAGATTGAGTTTGGTCCTCCAGAGGCCCCAGCATGATCACTGCTCCCATGCCAGCTCATTGAGATTGTGTTTGTTTAATTTTGAACTTTCAAAGTTGTAATCTTTTGTTATTCAAACAATTTTCTTCTAATGTCAAACTCTGTTTCATTAATGCATTGCATATGTTTGTCTTGAATTCATCCATTCGTTTTCACTACTCTTATGCTTTCTTTATGATATTTAACTCTTGATAAAAAGCTGCAAGCCTTTAGAGGGAGGATGACGAAACAATACCATAATCTCATACAGTATGCTTTTGAACAGACCTTGTTGATGATGTACAGGCATTTCTTTCAATTCCCAAACACTGGAGTTATAAGGAAGATAATCCCTAGTCAACCCCTTCGAGCCAAAGAAGTAGGAGTTTTCTGTTCTAAACAATCAAAACCTTTGATATAAACCTGGGGCAGGGTAGTCTCTCAGTTAATTCAAAAAAAAAGGGGTGCGCATTGAAGTCGCAAACTCTCAGTTCGTAACACAACGAACAACGTCAAAAAAAAAGAAGAGAAAGCATGCCTTTGGAATCAAAAGACAAGGGTGGTCCCCTATCACATAGGCAGTCAATCTATCAAAAGAAAAAAGCCCACCAAGCCAAAACCTGTAAAGGAGGCTTAAGAAAGTTGGGGCATCCCGCTGACTGTGATCTCAAAAACAGAGACGGTCAGGCAAAAGTTAGGGATAACAAATCAAAATCAAAATAGAGAGGTCATTACAAATCCTCAACAACATGAAAAATGTTGCAAAAGAAAAAGGAGATGATGACTGTCTCCCAAATTCAATTGGTGAACCATCACCCAAAAGGTCGTTCCAAACTCAAAACAGAGTGCGACACACAATTAACTGAGCTTAGGTGTGAAGAACATCACGAAGAGCGGGTGGGTATAAATACATTTTGAGCCTTTATCCTTTGTTTCTTAAGCCGTGAACCAGGCCACGTTACAACCCTTCAAAAGTCCTAATTGAAGCATGGGTTAGTTCGAAAGCATATTGTTTCAAAAGGTATCTTGACTCCTGTAAGGCTTTGCTCTAAATCTTGTGTTGCCTTGTCTTATAAAAAGTTTTCTGCTAAAAAACGCATTTTGCAAAACTTCGAGACAAACATAAACTTTGCATTGCTTGAATATCACTATCTGCATTTGGCTTTTTGTTCGACAGCGAAGAAATTCATACAGCGAATGTTCGGAGGAACGAAAGCTCTCTCAGTGAACAAAATCACTTCAAAAAGGATGACACTTCCATTGCGAATCTCCTATCAACAAAGGGGGCTTGACATGTCACCATCCAGCACGCCTGGGGCAGTCCAGTCAAGGTTTCAACAGATCGTTCAAAGTTCAGTTAACCTGGGGCAGTCCAGTCAAGATTTCAACAAATCTCTCAAAAGTTTAGTGAACTTGGGGCAAGTCTCCATCATCACTACTTGGGGCATTCGAATGTCAAAAGTTCTCAACAATTCCTTCATCACCTGTTGGAAGATGCAGTTTTACACGGACTCATCATGAAGCAACCATACACAGGTTCCTTCTCAAACTCCAGATGCAGTTTTACACGGACTCATCATGAAGAAACCCTACACAGGTTCCTTCTCAAAACCCGATGCAGTTTTACACGGATTCATCATGAAGCAACCCTACACAGGTTCCTTCTCGAAACCCGATGCATTTTTACACGGACTCATCATGAAGCAACCCTACACAGGTTCCTTCTCAAACTCCAGATGCAGTTTTACACGGACTCATCATGAAGCAACCCTACACAGGTTCCTTCTCAAAACCCGATGCAGTTTTACACGGACTCATCATGAAGCAACCCTACACAGGTTCCTTCTCGAAACCTGATGCAGTTTTACATTGACTCATCATCAGGAAACCCTACACTGGTTCCCTCTTAACCTTAGATGCAGTTTTACACTGACTCATCATGAAGCAACCCTACACAGGTTCCTTCTCAAACTTCAGATGCAGTTTTACACGGACTCATCATGAAGCAACTCTACACAGGTTCCTTCTCAAACTCCAGATGCAGTTTTACACGGACTCATCATGAAGCAACCCTACACAGGTTCCTTCTCAAAACCCGATGCAGTTTTACACGGACTCATCATAAAGCAACCCTACACAGGTTCCTTCTCGAAACCCGATGCAGTTTTACACGGACTCATCATCAGGAAACCCTACACCGGTTCCCTCTCAACCTCAGATGCAGTTTTACACGGACTCATCATGAAGCAACCCTACACAGGTTCCTTCTCAAACTCCAGATGCAGTTTTACACGGACTCATCATGAAGCAACCCTACACAGGTTCCTTCTCAAAACCCGATGCAGTTTTACACGGACTCATCATGAAGCAACCCTACACAGGTTCCTTCTCGAAACCCGATGCAGTTTTACACGGACTCATCATCAGGAAACCCTACACTGGTTCCCTCTCAACCTCAGATGCAGTTTTACACGGACTCATCATGAAGAAACCCTACACAGGTTCCTTCTCAAACTCCAGATGCAGTTTTACACGGACTCATCATGAAGCAACCCTACACAGGTTCCTTCTCAAACTCCAGATGCAGTTTTACACGGACTCATCATGAAGCAACCCTACACAGGTTCCTTCTTAAAACCCGATGCGGTTTTACACGGACTCATCATGAAGCAACCCTACACAGGTTCCTTCTCGAAACCCGATGCAGTTTTACACGGACTCACCATCAGGAAACCCTACACTGGTTCCCTCTCAACCTCAGATGTAGTTTTACATGGACTCGTCATCAGGAAACCCTACACAGGTTCCTCCTTTCAACTTACAATTCAACACATCTCCAGTAACTATCCATCCTATCTCCAAATGGCATCTGTAAGCCCATTCCCGAGATCAACACCTGCAGCAATCAGAAGATTCTTGCAATCCCCAGCCAGAGAGTCTTCCAGAATCTAATTCCCTTAAGAGTCAAGTTTCATTATCCCCAGCGGAGCTAAAACTTCCAACTATCAATCCTCAAGCAAAGTGAAGACTCTCATTCTCAGCATCTCGCAGAATATTCGAATATTCTCCAGTGAAGATCTCCTCAAAACAGGAAGTCCCCAGTAGTTTGGCATACAACCCAAGCTTCTGATTCCCCAACTGTGGTCCCAGGACTTCTCATTTTCAACAATCAAGAGATTCTTGCCCTCCACAGCAGCAACCAAGGAATGGTTCTCCCCGGCAGCAGTCAAGATTCTTTTATCTTCAGCCATCCAGGATTCATCTATCCTCAGCAAGATTAGCTCATCATCTTACATACGCATCCATCACATGCATATCATAAACATTGATAACATACATTGCATCATGCATCATGACATTGTATACAACTAACTCTTCACCTTTTCAGGAAAGATCAGTCGACAGACGAAAATCATCATCTTCCGAGATTCATCCAGAAATAGTTCAGATGTGACCCAAACACGGCGACATTCTGATACTTATTCCAGATTCATCCAGACGCAGTTTTACACGGACTCGTCATCAGGAAACCTTGCACCGGTTCCTTCTCCATTTCAAGACTTCTGAAAACAGTTTACGGATTCTTCCCAACACCGGATGTTAATCTATTACTTTTTCAGATGCAACTTTTGAAAACAGTTTACGGACGCTTCCCAACAACAGATGCTGCTCTATTGCTTATTCAACTCCAACTCTTGAAAACAGTTTACATATTCTCCAAACATGGATGTCGATCTATTGCTGGTTCAGACCCCCAGTTTAGAGATGTTCTAAAACATGGATACCTTTCTGATACTCGTCCACTCACCAGTGACATACAGTTCAATAATCACCTTCAGATGGCATCTATAAGCCCATCCTCCTCCAGACATTTCCAAATGGCATCTTTAAGCCCATTTCCAGATGGCATCTATAAGCCCATCCTCCTATCAACAGTCACCAGATGGCATCTTTAAGCCCATCACCAAATGGCATCTTTAAGCCCATTCCCTCTACCATCACATTACCGAGTGCAAATTCTCTGGGCACTCTAGTGTCCAATCTCCTTTTACCCTCGAGTCGCGAAAGGCAAACTTGCCAATCTAACTCTTCAGGTTCAAGAAGATTGAACAGGGGCAACTGTTGTACCCCAAAATTTGCCCTCACATTTTTCCATAAGAAATCACATCTTCAGGCTTTTCCTGATTTTTCAGATTGGCTCAAGAATCGGTCAAACAGACTTTTCTCGTCAGTCAGACAAAATTAGGGTTTTCATTGATTTTCATGGCTCTGGAACAATTCAAACAGTTGGTTTAGGGTTTGGTTGATTTTGGCTCAACTTTGATCAGGCGAACGCTTCTTTGGCATTTGATCAGGAACTAGGGTTTGTGCGCAGATCTCTCTGAAAGATTTAAATTCTACAGTGCTTTTCAAGTTATTCCGAGATATGGACTGAGGCATTTGGACTGAGTTTGCAATGTTTGACTAAATCAGTGAGAAGAAAAGACATTTGGGCATGTATGATTTGACGGTGCATTGCTTTGATTATTCAAGATGCCGGACGTTTATGGATTATTTATTATTCTGAGTTAAATGGTTGGAATTTATTTTCAATTATTATAATTTAAAGAATTATAAATAATAAATAAACAATTGAAAAGAATAAAAAGAATTAATTGGTTAAAAGGAATTTTTATTCATCTTTAAATATTTGTTACGATTGTTATTTAAATACAAGTATTTATTTACAAAGTATTTATAATAATGATAGTTACAATAATTAAAATTGAAATAAACTATCCTAAATTCCTAAGTCTTCAAATTCTTCATCCTCCATTTGTGGCTATTTGATTTTTTATCTGCAAAGAAAAGAAGAAAAAGTCAGAAGCAGATAAATAATTAGAGGCAGACAGTTAATTTGGGCTCATCATTAAAGGCAACTGACTGGAATCAGTTAGCCCTCTCTGCAAATCACGGGATTTCTCCCCGTTCACAAAGAGGGATGAATATTGCTTGCTAAACATGAAATGCACAAAGTTGTAAAATGCACAAATTCAAAAGGGGTCAAACAAAGCTGCATAGTTCAAAACAAACAGCATGTGCAAATACAAAGTCCAAATCCAAATTGAACCACAAAGTCCAAACTGAGTTCACAATCAAACTAAGCCAAAAGCTGTCAAAATGTCCAAATATGGAAAGATATCAAGATATCAAACAAAAGGCTACTCAGTACTGTCAAAAAGAAGCAGGCAGTATGGAAAAGAGATAAAGTATGCAGGTTAAAACCAACATTGCAAGCAAGCATAGTCAAATGCATCATTTTCCAGCAGTGCCTTTTCAGCTAAAGTACAAACATAAACATTATTTAATGTTTTAACTGTACTAGAGAGAGAGGGAAGAGAGAAAGGAAGTACAAGTTTGCAGGCTTAGGCTTGAGAAACAAAATATAAAACAAACCGATCAAGACAGTAAAAAGGAGGCAAAAAATTACAAACCAGACAGAACTCAGAACAAAAGCCCCAACTCAGAAACATATCAAGGATACAACACCAAGGCCAAGCATAAAACCTTTCCAACCAAACCTTAAACTAAAAAAACCTTGCAAACCTGCAAGGCCCTGAAGCAAAAAACAAAAGAAACCTCCAAGCCTTTCAAACCTCCAAACCAGTTCACATAACCATAAACTGTCCTGCCTGAAAGCATAAGCCAAGCTTAACCTGTCAAAAAACCTCAACAAGCATTCAAACCACCCATCAAAGCCCTCAGAAAAAACTTCCATCACTGGGCCAACATTCAAATCAGTCTCAAGCATGGCAACTGTATCCAACATATTCAACATACAGTGCAACATACAGAAGCATTCAGAAGCTTTCAAAAGGGCAACATACAGAAGCATTCAGAAGCAACACTAAGAGGCAACTCAAAGTTAAGCATTCAGGCCCTCAGAACCTAGGGTTCATCACCGGGCAAAAACCATCAAAGACTAACATACAAGGCATCAAGGCAACCACAAGAAGAAGATAAAGAAGCGTACATAGGCAAAGGCAAGGCTAACAGAAGAAGAGAAAAAGAGTAAAGTTATACAGAGCCAGGCAGATAGAAGAGGTTTTCAGGGATCGTCATCAAACCCTAATAGAAAGAAGTAAGACACAAATACCAGGATTCCAAGCTAGCTTCATCAGCATCATCACCTCGTCGTCCAGCCGCCTGAGCGCCTCCACCCTCATTCCTCCCCCTCCTCCGTCAAGGTAGTTTCTCTCATTTTCTTTCCTTTCCAAAACCTCCATAACAATAATAACAAAGCTTAAGGTCAGAATTCAAAACGAAAATAAGCATGCAAATCGTAAAAAACGTATAAAGCGTCAAAACCGAACCTTTTTCGTAAGGTCACCGTGCTCGACTATGGAGGAAGGAAAGGTGGATGATGGCGCTGGTGGCTAGGCAGGGGGAAGTTCATGCAGAAAGCTCAAAAGATGAAGAGGACAAAAGCTGTGAAGACGAAACCACAAACAGCGCCGCTGCTGTTACAAACCCTCAGCCTTTCCCCAAATGCAAACGAAACCCATTAACCCTACAAAAGTCTGTGAGACATCCATGGGCCTTGCCCCATTCAGCTTTAAGCCCAAAACGTGTTTCCAAATGACACCCCCTGGCTTCTATTCAAATTATGTATGGGCCACAAGACTCCCTGAGCCCATTCATTTTCTTTTAGAAAACTAAAAATATTTTTCTATAACTTACATTAATACATTAATCTTGTTTCTTTACATTAATTTGTTTTATAGAATATTAATTAAACATGAACATAATTTTTTCTTTCTTAAATTTAAAACATTTTCTTTTCTTAAAATTTTCTTGCTTTATGCACACTAATTAAATACATGAGTGTTAATACATAATAAAAATAGATTTTCAAGTTAAATACTTTTTCTTAAAACATTTTCTTGTCTCTAATTAAAATAATTTTATTTGTACATAAATGGATCAATACATAATTTTTCTTTAAGTTAGAACATTTTCTTTTCTTAAAATATATTAATTTGTGCATATTAAACAAAAATACAAGAATACAATTTAAATAAACAAAATACTTAATCTTCCCTTAAGTTAAATATTCTCCATACTTGTAAATAATCATACACATACCCTTACACTTACACTTACAATACACATATACATTGACACATAATTTTTTCTTTCTTAAATTTAAAACATTTTCTTTTCTTAAAATTTTCTTGCTTTATGCACACTAATTAAATACATGAGTGTTAATACATAATAAAAATAGATTTTCAAGTTAAATACTTTTTCTTAAAACATTTTCTTGTCTCTAATTAAAATAATTTTATTTGTACATAAATGGATCAATACATAATTTTTCTTTAAGTTAGAACATTTTCTTTTCTTAAAATATATTAATTTGTGCATATTAAACAAAAATACAAGAATACAATTTAAATAAACAAAATACTTAATCTTCCCTTAAGTTAAATATTCTCCATACTTGTAAATAATCATACACATACCCTTACACTTACACTTACAATACACATATACATTGACACATTCACATTTGCTTTATTCTTATACATTGTTGTACATTTGATACATATTACATTTGATCACAATTCGATTTGGTTGTAATTATTTAAAGTCTCATCCCCATTTGTAAATTCGTACCCCCACTCCCGGATACTATTTTGTAATAGCGTAGCCTTTAAATTCCTGCAATTTATCGCTTTCAAATTATACCATGGTTAGACGTAGGGTTTGTATGTACATAAAATCAAACGCTAGATAACCTAATACAAAAACAAATACATGAAATCAATACACAATCACACTTGCATCCCCTAGGGTAATCCCACATGTTGCCTTCCAAAATGGGCCATGCTTGCACGTCGAGTTTCTTTGGCAAAACAATTCAAATGATCATAAGTCCCTCGATGACGCTTTCGAAAGTTTCCTATCAAAATGATCATAGTCCCTTCAAGCAAAATTTCCAAAGACACTTGGCACCATTGCATTCATGGTCCATACGATGACCCGCGCATATCCCGTTAAACATCCTAAACGCAAGATTGTCCACCAAATTCAATGGTGGAACAAAATTGTTAAAAAAGGGGTTGAAAACATAGAGAAAACCTTTGAGTACAATAGGGGTAGACAAGACTCTTAGTTACTTGGATCGAACTTGCAAAAAACACTTGCCTATTTTTCAAACCACACTTCACAAACACTTTCAAAACAAACTTCCAAAAACATTTTGAAACATCTTTTCGAAAAGATACACACTGTTGTATATACTCAAACACGAGTCATTACAATGGTTGCCGAAACAAAGGCGTCTATTTCAAAAACATTTTCAAAACACACACATGCACACACCATTTTCAAGCAATCAAAATCAAGGCAAGTGATCTAAAACCAAGTAACTAAGAGCCCATGGATAACCATGGATGAAAATGGTGCTAATACCTTCCCTTTTCATAATCTACCCCCCGAACCCACGAAACATCTCAAAAGGTTTTTCCTGTGCTTTTTAACCTTTCCTTTAGGATAAAATAAAAAGTCGGTGGCGACTCTTGCTAAACCGAACAAGTGCGAATACAAACGCAAAACCCAAGTCAGTTCTCCCACCGTATCACAGTAAGCATAAGAGAAAAGGAACAAAGATAACATAGAGATCTTGGAGGGGGTTTTCTCCAGCTGCTCTACTATCTTTAAATCACTCTTCTTTATGATCTTCAAAATCTCTTCCATTTATTAGGTGGAAGATTCCTCAGTAGTAAAGTCTTTGGAAGGCACCTCTATCCTAGCAGGCTCAACCATCTTTTCTTTGACCCTAGTGTTAGTACTAGGTTTGTCCATGGTAATGCGAACTGGTGTAGTTGTAGTAGTTGGAGGTGAAATATTAGGAGAGAAGATTATCCCCGTCCTTGTCACCTTGCTAGAACTAGCAATATTGGTAACATCATCAGTTTTGTCTTCATTAATCCATGAGTCTTGCTTAATCCCATGATAGTATACTTCAGCACCGTAATTCCAAGGTACTGCCTTATCAGAAGAATAAGGAATTGGCCCTAGTGCGGTAATTATCAAGGGGGCAATCGTTGGTTCGCTGGAAATCCTAATAGGACCTTTTGAGGAGATCCTAATAGGTTTGTCGGATATTGTGATGATGGAAACTTCTTCAGCTTTACCAGTCAAACTTTTTATGGCCGGAGTTCTTTAAAACAAAATTTTGTGGCTATCTATTAGGTGTTGGACACCCTTTTTCAGCCATTTGCATCCATTAACTTGTTTGGCACAACAACAATAATTTTTTTAAACAACCATGGAAAACCCCCACTCTCAATAAATTTTCTTTAACAATGGTCAGTGGAGTAGTTAAATCTTCAACAGAGGAAACAAGAGCAGTGTCTTCAATTACATTGACACCTTTGCCATGATTTGGAATTGGTGCAGTTATAACATTCAAAGTTGTAGGTGGATCAAACTCAATAGTCTTAGTGTCGATAAGGTCTTGAATATTGTTTTTTAGAGCCCAACGTTGATTAATATCATGCCTGGGGCTATTAGAGTGATATGCGCATTTGGCGTTGGGGTTGTATTTTGAAGAAGCAGTGTTAGGGTTGGAAGGAGGATCTCGCAAGGTCACCAAGTCAGCTTTCAGAGGGTGTTGCAGAGCTTGAGATAGTTGCATATTGATTTTGGTAAATTGTCTTCTTTGAACATCCCGTCTTTGTTGATTATTTTATTGACGGGGTCGTTGAGTTGAAATTAGATTGGAAATTAATACAGCCCCTACAGAATGCTGATAGTCATTCCTAGCACGGCTTCTTGACCCATATACAACATTAGTCTCTTTTTTGCCAATAAATGGCCTTTTCACTGCATTTGATGTAGAGGCGGAAGCCAAGGGAATTTTTACACTTTTGATACTGCTCTCGACCCTTTCACCAGTTAAGATTAACTCGGTGAAACCAGATGATGAGCTCCCAATTAACAATTTGAAAAATGGTCCAATTAATGTTCCCATAAAAATATCCACCAGCTCCCTATCAATCAATGATGGTTGTACTCTACCAGTAAGGTCTCTCAATTTATGCGCGTACTCTTTAAAACCTTCATTGGAACCCATTGTCATTCCTTGTAACTGAACTTTAGTCGGTGCTAAATCAGCGTTGTACTGATATTTACGGTAGAAAGCGGTGGCTAAATCTTCCCAGGTATGAATGTTTGAACCCTCCAATTGATAAAACCATTCTAACTGAGTCCCAGACAGAATCTCTTGAAAGAGATGCACCCACAACTTCTTGTTAGTAGTATACGGTTGTATCTTGCAAACATAGGATCTTGAGTGAAGTTTTGGGCACGAAACGGCGTCGTACTTAGCAAAGATTAGAATTTTGAACTTGTGGGGAATAACAACCCCAGGAACCAAGCCTAAATCACCAAAATCCAATTCAGGTAAGGCTCGAATTTCCACAGCTTTCAACCTATCTTCTAGTTGCTTGTTCTTATCCTCAGCCGGTGGATACTGTTCGTCAAAATAATCCTCATCCTCAGAATCTTGATTGTTTGCACCCCCAACACGGGTACTCCTTGCATCTTGGTTTTGGTTCTCATCCACCTCAGACGAATCTTCAACCACTTGTACTTGACGGACAGGGCCTTTAAACCTTTCCCCATGTTGGTTAGGGCCTTCTTCTTGTTCTTCTTTTTAGCCACCAGAAGTGACATTAACTCTTGTTGTCCTTTGACCAAGGTGAGCAAAGTTTCTTGGAATTGAGAATTCAGTGTCTGCAAATCTTTCACGGTCTACTCGATATCCATCTTACTGAAATAAACAATAAAAAGATAAGGAAACATGTTTCAGAAAGCCTGCTTATGTTATGATGCATGTAATGCAAATGTTTTCGAGGACCTTTAAGATTTAAATTTGTTTAAACAAAGAGGGGACAAACATTAATTTTATTAATAAGTTCAAACGGTTTACAAAAATGCCTCTTGGGATTACAATGGAAGAAACAAATACAAAATAAACTCCTAAAAAAAAAAGGACTCAAGTCTCCCATGAGCGCATCCTTTTTGATGCAATGTAGGCATTAAAACTCCAATCTTCATGAAGTTGTCTTGTGAGCTCCAAAACCTTCGTCTCGCTTGCGTAGAATTGGGCTTCAAAGGTGTCTCGCTCCCCCTTTAGTTGAATACATGACCTTTGCAACTCCTTAAGAGAAGTAGGCATGTCAGGATGAAGAATGGTGTAGGGAACATCTCCTTCAGCAATAGGCACCATGATGATAGGAAGGATAGCCTCATATGGCATCATGAGGTTTTGAGCACGAGCTCGCACCCACTTGAGATAAGGCTATAATGGGATAGAGTTCTTATGCCCCAATGTCTTACTATCAACTTTTTTCATCATTCCCCAAGCTCGTATGAATATTTGATGATAACTTTGGACATTGTTCTCATAGTAAAATGAAATTCCTTGGACAAGTGCATCATGAGGACCATCCCTCCTAGCATACACAAACTGTCACAAAGCCAAACAAGGATTATAGGTGATACCTCCCCTAATGCCAAGGAGAAGGACATTATGGAATTCCCCACAACGGTCAATAATGATAACTTCCTCCACAGATCGAGAACACCAATGAATATCCGAATGTGAGAATGACTTCAATCTATTAGACCATCTCATGCCTTTCTCATTCTTCAAAAAAAATCGAGGTAGGTGCGAAATAAACCACCTAGCCAACAAAGAGTGCAACATATAAGAATTCCCCTTCTCTTTATGGTGCGAGTGTGAAGAGAATGCAAGATATCTCCAAGTAAGGTAGGCATCGGGTTACGGGATAAAAAAACTTTGACCGTATTCACATCTATGAGTTGGTCCGGGTTAAGAAATAGTACCATCCCATAGATAAGAAGAGCCAACACTTCTTTAAAGGCTTGTAAGTCCAAAGCATCCCAAAATTGTTGAGCCTTCTCAAACAGAAACTTGGATAGAAAACCCTTAACACCACTTCTTGTTTCCCAATTTGTCACAATGTCGGATCGTTGCAAATGTAAAGCTAAAGTAATTTCCTCAGGTCTTGGGTCTTTGTCAATACCGGTGAAGGGTAGTTGATCAAGAATAGGCACTCCCAGGAGTTGAGAAAACTCCTCCTTAGTAGACACTAGTTGGTAATTAGGAAATGTAAAACAATGGTGTAAAGAGTCAAGAACTGAGAGAGCACCTTCATCATGTCTTCATCAAGGCTTGAGGTAACCAGATTGAGAAGTCAACCATGTCTTTTTGTGAATGGAGATTTCTCAGGAACCCTTGATGCTAACTTTTTGAGTTGAGGAGGCACTCTTACGAGGTTGATTTGGATAGTATTCCTACGAGTGGAAGTCATGTCCTACAAAACAAAATAAAGATAAATCTCTAGGTCTTTGAAATGGTTAGTGAAAATGCTATGGTATGGTGTCATGATGTTATGTACAAATAATCATATGCAAGCACACAAACATGTCCTTAGGTTTAGGCTTGCATGGGGTTTAGAGGTAAGTACCCTCTTGAAGTTTAATTGGTTCAACCTGTCCTAGAAAGTAACCGGGTTCCAGGGAATCTCAATATCACTGATATTTCTTCATCGGGCATTATTTCAGCGCAAGCCTCTTTATTGGCGACTGAAATATCCCGAAAGTCCGATCTCAATGAGCGTAGCGTCGAGTATCAACCAACTTCATACTGCACCAGTGATGGCTATCTCACTACTTCCTAATGGTCAAGTTGTTAAATTAAAGGTTCTACGGTCAGTTAGTGCTTCATGACACCACACAACGACCCCGTATTCTCGTTGACTAGACTCAAGGGATACCAGTACCAAAAAATGTGTCACATTAACGTAGCCATCACTTTAACCATGTTGGTATACCCCGCACAGTCCCCACGATATATTTCTACTTACCTAATAATATTCCCCGATCCGGGTAGAGGATCAATACAAAACCCAAACAACCATTTAAGAGTAAAGCAAACCAATCAAACAATGAAATCATTTAAATGTGATCTAGTCTCTAAGGTAACCCCACTTTTTAGATTGTCCCCAGCAGAGCTTCCAGTTCAGTAATATGGTGGAAGAACTGACTTGGGTGTTTTGCATTTTATCGCAATTGTTGTGGATAGCAAGAGTCGCCACTGAATTTTATTTTATCCAATAAAGGAAAGGGTGAAAAGAACAGGAAATACCTTTTGAGAATTTTCTTGAGTTCGGGGGGTAGGTTATGAAAAGGGAAGGTGTCATCATCCTTTTCATCTGTAGTTATCTACGGGCTCTTATTTTCTAGCTCACTTTGAAATGCTTTGTTTTAAATGTGTTTGTGATGGGTTTTGAAAGTATGTTTGAAAAGTTCCTTTGTTTAGGCGAACTTTGTAATGATTATCGTCTCTATAAGAATGCATACAAAGCGTTGACTTTTGAAAATATTTCCTTTGGAACTGTGTTGGTGTATTAGAAAAGATGTTTGTTTTAAAGATGATTGTGAGCAAGCAACTATGAATGTTCTACCTACTCAAAAAGTCTTAGTTCTTTTCCTCCTCCTTTAGATATTGCTACCTTACCATTGATTGATAAGAAACCATATCATTGGATGTAAGGGGACGGGCGTGTGTTATCATATAGTCATAGAAGGCAACATTGTAGGATACTTTAGCAATTTGTCGTAGGGACTGAGATGGTTTATCGAAGGCAACATCAAAGGGTCATCGAGGGACTATGATCTTGTAATTGAGGGGGTTTTGCTAAAGTATCCCGCATTCGAGGGACATGACCGTTTACATCCGAGGCAACGAGTGTGGGTTACCCTAGAGGTGTAAGTGTGAATTATGTTTTGATTGCATGCATTCCTGTCTTGATATTAGGGTTCTCTAAGATTGATTTTATCTTTCCATACACACCCTAATTACTAGCGTTTATTCTAAAGCGAAAAAATGCGGAAATTTAAAGTCCTACGCTATCACATCGTTTAGGGGATGGGGATACAAATTATAAATGGGGGATGAAACAATTAAAAACCTAATTACTATTACAACCAAATTGAATAAAAAGTCTCAAAATCAAGATTTTTGGTGTTGAGGCTGACACGGCCTGTGTCCTGTGACACGGGCACCCGTGTCAAGACTCTAATAATCATGCATGTCTTTTGTTGTTCGAGCTGAGCTGATACGGGCCGTATCCTATGACACAGGCACCCGTGTCAAAATCCTGTCCTGCCACTTTTCCAAGTTTTTAATCCCAGTAAGAGGGACATGGGCCGTGTCTTGTGACACGGGCACCCGTGTCAGAACCTTGTCTTTCCATTTTTCCTGTTTTCTTCCTAACACAGCTCGTGTTAGGTGACACGGCTGGCCGTGTCAGACTTCCATAAGCATTTTTCTGTGGTTTTTAGTGTTTGCAACTCTTCTATTCTGGTTTGTTCCGTTTTATTCTTTTGAAAATGAAAGTAAAATGATGTACGAACAAGGATATCACAGTTTCAAAAAATTTACCTCTTGAAGTGAAAACTCGAAATGTGTACGGATGTTTCCAGGTGCAAGGTGATGATTGATTATTCTTCCTTAGACCTCCCTGAAGTTGTTCCAATCCTTACTTTATGCTGAAAGTGTTTGAATCTCTCTAACCAAGTCAACTTGCAAAACAATGTTTTTGAGTTTGGAAGGTGATGATAATGATGTTAGAGAAGTTCTTCTTGTGTTTGAACAACTTCTATATGACGTATGTGAGGTATTTGGATGGTTTGTTTGGGGAAAACATGCAAGGTATGCGATTCAAAGATTTGGACATCAAAGCTCAAGAGTGGAGGTTTTGTGGACAGTTTTAGTTTTTTGAGAGTATGAGGGATTTTGAGAAACTTGTCTACACAATCAAAACTTTTTTCCCTTTATCTTGAAAATGACCTCTCTATTTATAGAGAAGGTTTGAGAGGATGAGAGAGTTTTGTTTCATAAGCTGTCAAATTCTGGTTTTGTTGAGATGAAACAACCAAGTTATGTGAAATTTGATGTTCCAATGCATGGTACAAAAGGGATCTGAAGTGGCTAGGACTTTTTAGGCATGTTCCTTATTGCTTTGACATTATTTGTGCAAAAAAACATTTGAGAGGCTCCAGGAGAGCTAAATTTGTATAAAGCATGCTTTATGTGAATGTCAATTGTGCCTTTGTGCCATAAATGGATTGATGCAATGGACAATACATGAATCACTTGGATAATGGTTCAATCAATTGTGTAAAAATCTGATTATGGATATATTTGCCAGTCAAAATGCCTGCAAAGTAAGATTATGCAGCACATCATGCAAATTGTATTATTCGTTCTTCAACAAAATGATTTGCAATTCAAGAATGGATGCCCAACTTCAGGCCCTTGAATCTCCTAGATCAAGTATGATAAATTCATGCTGTTGGATGTTTTGGAAAGCTTGAAACATCCTTTATAACTTTCATGTTGGCCATTTTGACAAAATTACCTTGGAACTATGTGAAAAAAGGCCAAGAAGTTGGGATAAAATCCTGACCAAAATCTGTTGAAAATTTCTCTGTTAGATTTAAATGTCATGACTTCATGTGCTTATATCTTCAAATCTAAGCGTTTTTTGGACATTAACCCTCTAAGACGAAGTTGTAGAATTAATCAAGATCTATAACTTTCATGTTGAAAGTTTCCTTTGAATCATTTTACATCATGATGAAAAATTGGTATGAAGTTATGAAATAAACATGTATAAAACACTTGGAAAAATTTCTAAAGTCTTGAAAAGTTTGAATTTTCAAATTGACTTTTGACTTTCTTGATGATTAAGCTTGATATTCTTGAATTTATTGATGGATTTTGAACTTTGAAACTTAATGTTGACCAAAAAGTTAAAGTTGACTTTTCAGTGTATAGTTGACTTTTTCATCAGTTGACCAAATTTCATCTATCAATCCAACGATCTTGAGAAATGTTTTGAGCCATGAAATTGGGTTAACATGTTGTATTTGAATCCTTGAGATTTTACTTTAAGCCATTAGATCATGTATTAGGTATAAAAGTCAATGATCAGTCATTCTTAGTCAAAACTCTAATTTGTGATCTCAATGTTTAAGAGGTGATTTTGTCTGATCAATTCTTGAGAATCCTTGAGCATTGGAGATACTTTGTAAGGAATGTCTTGAAAAAGAGATGGAAAATTTTGGGGTACAACAGATATCAAGTATGATAAGATCATTAGCTTCCTTCATCGCGGTGACCTTCGACTGCCAATTCCTAGTAAGACATCTCACAACTTTGTTAATAGCAATATCATTGGAAATAAGATTACCAAGTGCATTCAAACAATTAATGAGATTTACTGAATTTTTCTTATCATTATTATTCCATAGTGCTTCCGGCTTAGATGTGACAATGTCATTAGCATTGTTTTGAGTAATAGTGTCACACATATCCTTGTCATATGAATTAACATAAATATGCATCCAAGATTTCTAATAACTATAGTTTTCTTCTGAATTTTTTTGGGGCTGTTTTGTAAATCCCTTTAGGTTCGTACGCCATTTTCTAATAAGAGTTTTGAAGCACAAAATTAATCGGAGCTCTAATACCACTTGTTAGACTACGACACCAGATTTAGAGGGGGTGAATAGATCCCCCAAAAAAAAACTACCTTTCAAAAAGATTATTTAAAACTTATTTGAAAACCAATGTTGAGCAGAAAGATTTTGGCCTAGATCAATATAGTAGTCTAAACGAACCTAGTTATTGGAAACTCGGATATGCACAAGCCATACGGAATTAACATAATTATAAAATCAATCAACACAATAATATCTCAATTAATCGTTTAATATCCAACACGAGAGTTTCCTATTTTCAATGAAATCATATTAAAAACATAATATGACAATTTTTCGAACATGTGACGCGCAATCAAATTTTCAGAATTTTCTTTGAGATTTGTTGATATGTAAAGCACTTAAAATCAACGTGATTATAAGCTAATCAATAAATCAATTTAAACCTTGATAATCAAAGAGAAATTCTATATGAATCAATAAATCAAACAACACATTCAACACATTACATATAGAGAGTAAATGAAAGTAAGAGATAGAACATTGCAATTTTCCTTTAAATTAAACAAGCTAAACAATTTGTCAAACACTTGGCGTGCAATCAAAGTTTCATAATTTTAATTTTTATAGTGTTGGTATAAAGTGATTATAAGAAACTCAACACATAATTCAAAACAAAAACATATTCAGAAAATTCTTACGCGTCGATAAATTACTCAATGTTATTTGACAAATCAATGTATGAAGATTAAAGCAAGTAAAGAAATAAAAGAAAAGAGACACAAGGATTTGTTTAGGAAGTTCACCAATCGTCATCCCTATGGCTATATCTCCCCCCAACTCAAAACTTGGAGTTAGGATAATTTCTTACTTTGCAAAAGTATGATTACAAGAGAAGTATTCAGAGCAACTATACAAAATATAACAATTTGATGTCGATTCAACCCCTTCTCTTATTTTGATGTTCAACAATACCAAGAATAATAGATGCAACCTATTCACCACTTAAGCTACTTCCTGAAAAGGATTTCAAACACCCCAAGGTTCCTTGCAAAGATTTCAAACACTCCAAGGGATTTTTCACTCGAGTAAATCTGATTGCAAACTATCAACACAAGATCAACGATTCTATCATGCAATTCTTGCTACTTCCTTAAAAATATTTCCACCACTCTAAAGTTCCTTGAAAAGATTTAAAACACTCCAAGAGATTTTTAACATAGACGATCATTCACATGATCTTGCACAAAACCCCCAATTCAAAAAATGATTTTGGAGGAGAAACCCGATGGTTTTTCCCGGATAAAACCCCTACAAATCTCAACCCAAACCAATTGGAAATCCATTATTCTTCGTCTAGATGGCACCTAGATGGAACGTCATCACAATGTAATGTTGATGTGTATGCATAGATTAGAAGGTTGTAAAAGAAGAACAAATGTATGCTAATTTTATGGTATCATCAAGTTGGAATGATGCATTAATGATATATTTATAGTTGTACTCCTTTTAGGTAAAAGATGGTACTTTCGGAATGAAAAAATAATGAAAAAATGACCCACAAAACAATATGTGTCGACCTGAAAAATTTATGTGTCGACATGCGAGAAATAGTGGCTAAAATCTTTAATAATGCAATACATGTGCTGGCACATAAATCGTATGTGTCGATGCATAGGTTGTATGTGTCGACTTGAAAATCGTATGTGTCGACACATACTGAAGCTTTTAAGAAAATGCAGAAATGCAGAATTTATGTTTTGACACAGAAATTTCAGGTCGACACATAAGTGTTGATTTTGTGCAAAAATTGATTTTTCATGATTGGGATCAATTTTAAAGTTCTTTTAAATGATTCCAAAGACTTCTAATGCAAAGGGGTGCCACAAGAAATAAGGATAACATCCACTATACTGAAATGCTAGCTTTCCGAGTTTTAACATCATGGAAAATATCTAATAGTGAAGTTGCACTCATAGTGTTTGCTTCTAACATCACTCTTACTCGACACATTATGCCATGTTCAATTGATCACACATTTGTTTCCACTTTACATCACAACTTTGATTGATGCTAGTTTGTGTACCTTGGTGTTTGAACCATGTTTTCAATGACTAATTGAACTTCTTCTTGACCATGAGTTTTGTGATAAGTATATAACATGTCTATGTTTACCTCTTACTCTTCATATTACCACTTATTTTCTAACTTGTTTGCTTGCTAGCATTACATGAGGATTTATGTCCACTTAGGGTGATTGTGATTCTTTTCTTGTATGACTTTGATGTGAATTTTTCTCAAGTTTATTTATGTGATAAATATGAATCCCTTATGTGTTCACTTATGATTTGTACAATCACTCACCCCTTTTACTTCACCTCACTTCCTTATAACATGATATGTTAGGCATTTGGCTCCTAAGTCTTCACTAGCTAGTGTGTTTTCCTAATTGTTCTCTTTTACGGTTCCTACATCCATACCCTTAAAGCATGACCCTTAGGGATTTCACCACATACTCCTTATGTCCTATTGATGTCATATAATTTCCTATCCATGTTTTGCCACTTACTTGAGACATAAGTCTTATCTTGTCACTTATCTATACTTCATCTCTTTCTACTATGCCTACTTATTTGTTTAAGGTGATGTTTTTTAACATGTGATACCTTAATGATGGTTTATAAATGTCTTAAAACATGTTAGACTTAGGTATCTACCTCTTGTCTCTTAATTTCTTGATTCCTTATCATGTGTTAAAGTTTTGTCTTCTAAATGCACACTTGCACTTCTACTTGCCTAGTTAGGTAAATTCTTCTACTTCTTGACCCATGTTGTTATGCTTAGGATAGTATAAGGTGTATATCATGTTAGGACCATGATTATCACCGTACTTTGATGTGCTTTTATGCCACGCCCTTTTGATTTTCATCATTTCTCTCTTGCTTTCCTTCTTTACTTTTTCAATTTTGTTTGTGAGATCTCAATCTCTTATGTGTTCTATCACATTAACTTGTGTGTTTAGTGATGTTTTATCACCCTTCTCTTTTCTTTGAGACTTGATGTTTTGTCATCTTAATGCATGTATGCTTGATGTTTTACCATATATTCCTTTGCTTTAACACTTGATTCATTATCATCTTTGTGTGGTGTCTCGTCATCTCTTACTTAGGTATCCACCTATGTGCTTGTTTACTTGATGTTTTGTCATCTTTTATTTGATGTATTACCATCATTGATTCTATGTCTTGTCATCCATGTTTGATGTCTTATCATCTCTTCTCCTACTTGCTTGCTTGTTTAGGTATCCACATATATGCTTGCTTACTTGAGGTATTTCCATCTCTTTTCATACTTTCTTACTTAGGTATCTACCCTTATGCATGTATAATTGATTGATGTGTTGCCATCTATCTTCCTTCTTGAATGCTTATTTAGGTATCCACCTATATACATGATTGTTTGTGTGTTACTTCCTTATCTAAGTAGGTAGTTTATTGGTACCTTGTCTAAGTGTCTTATGTGATGTTAACTTGCTTTCACATTTAATCTAAGTTTATGATTGATTATTTATTCATTTTCTTCATTTTCTTCTTCTTCTTATTCTTCTCTTTTGTCAATTACCATGTTCCCCATAGGATATTTAGTTCATTCTTCTCTAAGTTTGAACTAAATAAACCTTAGGTTAGGAATCCATGCATGGCAACATTAGGTAGATCTCCCTCTCATCCCAACTTTAGTTCCACAAGCAAGACAACTTATAAGATTGAGATCCCCTTTTGTTTAGTCTTTCTCTTTTGCATCCATGTTATAACTAAAACTTATTTCTTATGAAAATGTCAAAACACTTAACAATAAAGATGTGAACCATGTGTCGTGAGACTTAAGCCATTGGGAGGAGCATTGAGGGGGTCCATTCCCAAACCTTGTGTTTCTTTCAATCATAGTCTTTAATGTGGTTCAAATCAAAAATCCTTTTTCAAGGTAAAAAACACTAACCAATTCAATCTTTTTGTATTCGGACTTTTTCTTTTAAAACCTTTTAAAAAAGGACAAGCTTCACTAGCATTGTTCATAAAAAACACACAACAAACCAAAACACCTTTTTAGGTGAACTACAACTGCCCTGATCTCCATTGCACGAAAGATGGTACATAGTCACAAAGGTTCCCAACCGTGGAGGGTACAACTAATAAAAACTTTCTTTTTGTATATACTTTGCATGCATTCCCTTAGCATTAAGCTTTAGTTTTTTATACACCCTTTGATTAGAAAAAGCTTAAGTGGATCTTGTGGAGTACCACAGACGTGAGGGGTTCTAATACCTTCCCCTCGCGTAATCGACTTCCTTACCCTTTTCTCTCAGTCACGATGACCATGTTCTTTCCCTCCCTTTAGGATTACTCAATGTTTCCTTTCCCTATCTTGGGATAAATAACATTGATGGAGACTCTTCTTTCCACCTCCTTCACGCTTCGATGAAAATCCAAGACGCGACAAATGGGAAGCATATGAAGAGACTATCCTAAAGCAAAAAGTAAAATGACATGAAATAAAAGGTCTCATTATAGGTTAGCCCAAGAGAAATCCTTTGTGTGTGAAAGTGTACTAACCACGAGATGGAGCAAGCATTTTACATTGGTAAAAATGAGCATCCCTTTCCCTTTGGAGTAAGCCACAAGATAAGAAAGTACAAATGAGTACCCAGAGATCCAAATGAAAATCAAAAGCACAAAACCACAGAGAAAATTCTAATTCTTCACACAAAGAGCAAAGAATAAGGCCAAGTATTGATTTGTAGATCAAAGGTCCAGATGAATCTCAAAGTTTCAGATACAACTTCAAGCAAAGGGAAGCACTAAGTCTAAGTATAAGGTCCAAAATACTACTCAAGAAGGGGATAGTAACACAAAGTCCACAAGATCCAGATTAGATTTTTTTAGTTTTTTAGCCATTTAGTAAAGTTTTTGTATTTTAAAGCAATAAAGGAAAATAAAACAAAGAGAATAAAGGAAAAAAGTAAATGACATGAATGTAAATGGCTTTAAACTAAATGACATAAGGTAAATGACTTGAAATTAAATGACATAAAGTAAATGAAATTAATGTAAAATGCAATAAAGTAAAGTTAGCATAATTAATATATCAAAGTTAGTATTAATGGATAATAAACCGAATCGGGACAATTTGTCGCTATGTTAAGTAATCATAAGTGGACTTATGTAGAAGTCACAACTATGTGACGCCTAGAAATAGCAATTTATGCGTCATACATATTAGAGAAAAGATACATAAGTATTCTCCTAAAAAAATGTAACACAAGTCAAAACAAAATTAAAAGAAGAAGATGGAGAAGGAGATATGATCAATAACAAAGGAAGGGGTTATCTATCATCAACTACAATCATTATTCTTCATGATACCATAAGATAAACTTCCCATCAATCCAAAGTACCAAAAATGATCCAAATGATCATTTAATGATAAATTTGAAATGATGAAAGTTCATACAATCAAAGCATCATCACAAAGACCAATTGAACACGATGAAGCATCAATCAACCAAAAATGATCAAAGTCAATAAAAATTAGAACCAAAATGGATCAAATATGATTTAAAAATAATTTAAAATGGATATTAAAAGGAAAATTCAAAAGATGCATCAAAACTTCAAATAAAATTCCAAAACAATTTGAGAAAGTTAGAACTATTACAAGCTACAAGATCTCAAAAGTTGGAATAAAAAATGATTGATAGAAAATTAAAATTAAAATAAATAGAAAATAGCTAAAAGTGACCTTTAAATTATGGAAAAAAAACATGTCATAGAAAATATTTTTTGTGATTTGTGAAAAAATTGGGAGTCAAAAGATCAAAGGGCCTATTTAAAATAAATTAGAAAAGTTGAAGAAAATAAAATGAATTAAAAAACAAAAAGAAATTAAAATAAACAAATGGTTAGCTATGCGTCACGCTATAATTGGCTGGAGAATTTGAAATTTGCTCCACAACGCGTAAAGCACACAATTGTCTTCAACCTTGAGCTAATTTTACAAATTCATGAAGTCTGAGTTTTAAGCTCAAACACCACATGCGTAAGCTTCTACTCATGTCATCATTCATTTCTCTCTGCTTCAAAGCCATTGATTGGCTTTGAGCAGAGTGATTTTTTCTCAAGAACACCATAATTAAACCTAGCTATTCCAAGTAAAATTAAATGACAAATACGATGAATAAATCCAAGGTGAGTGAGGGCTTTTAATCAGTGAATTAAGATGAAGAGTATGGTAACTTGTTTGTTCAGAGAAGTAATTCGTATCTACCTTTTCGATTGAAGCTTTGGAGGTCCAAAAATGGTGAAATCGAGTTTATGGTTGCAAGTGGTTTCAAACTTCTGTAATGATTCAATCAGCTTCAGATGATACCGTTGAATGTTTCTGGGTGGAGATTTGAAGTTAAAATAAGCTAGAAATGAAGTTAGGGTTTATGTTTTTTTGAGCTTTTCGAGGATAAAATGGCAGAGGTTTTGTAGTTGTTAAAGCTTATAATTAAATCCAAAACCTTCCTCTATTTATAGGAAACTCAATGAGGTCATGATGCATGCAAAATCAGATGCCAATCGTGTGAACCAATTTGAGATATTTTGATTTTTAATCTGTGTGAAAGTGAGCATGAAATACGTGAGCAGATCATGAAGCAAGGTTATTTAGCACACTATGGGGCATGTTTTTCAAAGAGAAACAAGTGTGCACTTGTATTGGTGGTCCCAAGTGAAGTTTCACATGATTACAAGTTACAGGTCATGGCTGCAATACATAGTTCATGGTGTCATGTTCAATCTTAGGCCAAATAAAATCCACTCGTGCATTTTGGAATGATTTTCGTGCCAAATGTTCTCCTCACGGTAAGAAATCAAATGCAAAAAGAATCATATAAAGAGGATGATTGAGTTGAAAATGGTATTAATGACAAGTTAAGGTCGTGGCTCTGAAATCCATGTTTGGAATTAGGTCGACCATGTCATGATCATGCTTTTGTACACATGTGACATTTGACCAATTCCAAAATTGATAGATTTTGAGGAAAATTTGATGTTTGAATCTTGAAACAAAGTTGTGGAGGAGATCGAATGCGACATTTGGCTCGAAGTAGATTCCAATTTTTTTGAGAATGAGAGAGTTATAGTGTTTGGACCATGTGACATGCCACACTTAATTTTAGGCCAACCAATCATGCACCAACATGTGATTTTTGATATTTTCATGGATCCAAAGGCCCAATGATGAACATTTGAACACCAAATTACGGAAGTTTGATTATCCTTTGAATAATCTTGATGATTGAATGAAGAATTGGATGGAAATGACATAGAAATAAATACATGAACCATTCTTGAATAATCTTTAAAATCATGCATTAAACTTGAACTTCTATTGATCAAATGATGTTAAATGAAGCTTCACATGAATATGACCTAAGATTATATGTTATACTTTAAAGTGAAAGCACTTGAGGACCACTTGTTGACCAAAATTTGACTTTGAGCACCAAAACCATAATTTAGAAACCAAGCTTGATTAATTGATTGAAAATCCCTACCTTGAACAAAATGAACAGGAAACAACATATATTTTTGTACTTCGAATAAGGTCAGCATAAATTAAAATATAAACAAACATAGATTCATAAAGAAACACAAAGGGTTCTTGGTGATCTCCCATCAAAATTAAACAAAAGAGGTAGAGCTTAGGAGGATACAATGCTTGTGATCTTGAGTCAATGCAAATTATATGATAGGTGGAATCTTAGGGGTAAAAATTAGGGTATGGAAACTGCCCCTATTTATGTTTATTCTATATAGAGATATGAAGATTGGAATTATTTGTATCAACGAGAATGAAGAAACTTAAATACAGAAGACTTGATTTTTTAGCCCTAAGATGTCGCGCGATGCTTATGATATGAGTGCAAATTATCAGACTCTGTAAGGAGTATGCCGTGGGAGACAGACTCCATGGGGAATTATGACTTTGATTCTGATGGAGAAAAAACCTTGAAGGGGCTCTGATTAGGAGACATAACTCGCTGGGGGACGACACAACACTATAAGGTGAGAGAAACAATAGCCAACAATGGGATACTCCATCAGGGAATACACAGTAAGACTCCATTGGGGAACCTGCAGCAAGAAAAGAAAACAATGAACTCACTGGGGAATAAACAATGAGTAGTCAGTTGGAAAATGAACTTCTACCAACTCATAATTGAAGGTAGAAAACAGGATCTAGACATACTACCAACTCATAGTTGAAGGAAGTAAACATGATAATACCGACTCATAGTTGACGGTAAAGAAATAAGTAATACCGACTCATAGATGATGGTGTACTACCAACTCATAGACGAAGGTAGTGACAGTAATTGAATTGATAACAAGCTTCCCATAATTTCCGGTCTGCCACCTGAAACAAATCTCAACTTCTTTTTTAATAAAGTATTCCACTTGGAAAGGGTAACAAACTTCCCATGACTTCCAATCTTTTACCAGGAACGAGTCTATGTTTCTTCTTTAACTAAGTATTCCACTTGGAAAGGGTAACAAACCTCACATGACTTCTGGTCTTCAACTTGGAACGGGTCTCAGCTTCTTCTTTAACCAAATATTCCACTTGTAAAGGGTAACAGACAAGCTTTCTTAGACTTCTATTCTTCAACCTGAAGCAACATTCACTTGTTGGAGATTTAAGTTTTGGCTTTGATCGGGTATCACAACAGGCTTCTCAAATAAAGAGACAACCACCTGTTAGAAAAGAAACCACTGTTAACTTGATTTGTTGAATCATAACAATCTTCTTTGTCAGGGGATTCCCTGAAGAGCTTGCTATTTGCAGCAAAAATAAGGATTTGATGTGTCAGGAGTCAACAAGTTTCTCAAATAAAGAGACTATGACTTGTTGTTGATCAAAATCTCAGAAAGATTGCTGGATTGATAACTATTGGGGAATTATATTCTTCATCCAATAAATAAGTCTTCTCTACTGGGGAGAGCAGGATCCAGGAAGGTTCTAAACACGCCTTCTTTGCCATCTAGATTTCCATCTTAGAGAAATAAAAAATTGTTGGATGGGACCAAAGCTCAATCCAAAAACGAACTGGAGAGAAACGGTCAAATAAGACTCCACCTTACAAAGAATGCCCTTGACTGAGGATCTGTTCTACAAAAAAAAGATTCTCCCATGAGGCACAATATCAATGGGAAAAATGGAAAAAATAAACTCCCTGTGGAAATGTACCACCAGGAAAGTGGATTAAGAGACATCAAGGTTATCTATATGCAACTTTTACCAGGATCGAAGGGATGCAAATGAGTACAAATCATAATTTAGCTATACATGATGATTAACTTATGAATGTTTGAAATGCATGCAATGTTAAGTTGATGATGACAAAATAACACACTAGATAGAATGGGACACCTAGATATCAAAGAACCAGGTACTCAACTAAATCTCAGTTAGATGGAGACCCTGCCACAAAGCTTGTTTTCTGCAATCTCTTCTAGGTCAAAGGATACTTCTCCTAGGGACAAAGATATTCTCTAGGGAAACCCAAAACAAATCTTCACAAAGAAAACAATATTCTGAGGGGGTAGAAACTTCTACTGGATCAAAGCAAAATTGCAACAATAAACTGGCTGGAGAAAATCGCCTATCAAGATAAAATATGCTTGAGGAGACTATGATTACTGAATCTAGGAGATTTATAGGGGAATTCTCATGAACGAATGCACTGTGGAATATGAGTTCTGCATTTTGAGGCTTAATCAATTTTGAACAACCACAAACATTCCTTTTAGTTTATTCACGAGTCAAAGAAAAATGCTTCATAATTTTCAAAAACATGTTTATTATTAAACCTTTGTTTCAAAAATTATTATCGAAAATAAATGACCTTTTTCAAAAGAAACAAATATATAAGAATTGAAATTGATTGGAAAAAATCAGGATTTTATTGGTAGAATGGTAGTCCGTAAAAAGGCGTAATCCCATGTATCATTACAAAGTTTGAAAAATGGTAAATGGAAAGGCTACCCTATTCTCCCTAACAACTTTGAATTCCTGACATCTAGCTTCTATTAAGAGCAATTAAATTGAGACTTCTTGATCGATGATGTTGCTACTTCAAGTGATCAAGCCTTGCCTGATGCCGTTACTTGCCATAAAATCCCTAACTTTTGCCTAGAATGCCCTTTCATGTTTACAATCTACTGGGATGAGTTATTTTTGTTTATGTCTCTAATTTTTTCCTGGACCTCCCTTTCGGGGTTTCAATCCACTGAGATTCATATTTTTACCTAAGTCGCGCTTTCGGGTTTTCAACTTAGCGAGTTGTTTTGTTGATTATTTAGGTCAAGTATATCTTGATTGTATTGGCGTTCATCGGACGAGGGAGATCCTCACCATCCATAGTTGTAAGAACCAATAAACATCCAAATAAGGCTTTCTTGACAACATATGGGCCTTCTTAATTTTGAGTTGACTTTCCACGGGAATCATTGTGAGGATGCAAGATCTTTTTTAGCACGAGGTCACCTTCTTTGAATTCACATGACAAACCTTCTTATCAAACAATTTCTTCAACCTTCTATGGTATAACAAACTATGTAATAAGACTTTCACTCTCTTCTCTTCAATTACATTCAACTGGTCATATCAATTCTGACACCAATCAACATTTGTCAACTTGGCTTCCATCAAGACTCGCATTGATGGGATCTCAACTTCTATGGGGAGCACTACTTCCATGACATAAACTAAGGAGAAAGGGGTTGTGCATGTTAAAATGCGAATGTATGTTCAATATTAATATAGAGAAAAAGGGAGCATCTTATGCCAATCCTTATAGGTTACAACCATCTTATGTAGGATTTTCTTAATATTCTTATTTTCCGCTTCAACAACCCCGTCCATGTTGGGTCTGTATGGTGAAGAATTATGATGTTCAACATTGAAGCTTTCACAAAGTTCTCTTATCATCTTTTTGTTTAGGTTTGACCCATTGTTAGTAATGATATTGCTTGGAATACTGTATCGGAAAATTATTTGATTCTTGATAAATTGGACCATCACTTGTTTGGTCACATTGGTGTCAGATGCTGCTTCGACCCATATGGTGAAGTAATTAATGGCTACCAGAATGAAATGATGTTTGTTTGAAGCTTTAGGCTCAATCATACCGATCATGTTATTTCCCCATATATAGAATATCCTCAGAGATGAAATAACATTGAGTGGAGTCGGAGGCACATGCACCTTATCTGCATAAATTTGACATGTATGACATTTCTTGACAAATTAAAAACAATCATATTCCACTTTCAACCAATAGTAACTAGCTCTAAGCATATTCTTATCCATATAATGTCTATTAGCATGAATACTAAAGGACCCTTCATGAACTTTCTGCATTCACATGTATGCTTTGTGTCTATCCCCACATATGAGCAAGACCATGTCATAATTCCTTTTGTATAACACATATTCATTGAGAAAGAAGTTGTACACCAATCTTCTCAATGTCTTCTTATCTTTACTGGATGCCCCAATTGGGTATTCTTGACTCTTGAGAAAAAATTTGATATCATGATACCACAGTTTATCATCTACCTCTTCCACTGCAAACACACAAGTAGGTTTATCTAGACGTCTGATCATAATTCGAGGTACCTTATTGCAGAAATTTACTCGGTATATGGAGGACAAGGTAGCTAGAGCATCTACCATTTAATTCACCTCTCGAGGTATATGATGGTGTTGTACCCAAAAATTTGCCCTCCCGTTTTTCTCAAAACATTGCAAGAAAGATCTCCAAGTTGCTCAAGGTTGCTCAAGGTTGCTCAAGAGTTGGTCAGACAAGCTCTCTCCTAAGGCAGTCTACCCCAAATTAGGGTTTTATGTTGCATCAAGATCCTTGAGTACAAATGACCTCAAGTTCTCCCCAATGTCCTAATATGTTCTCAAGGTCATCCATGTCAAATTTCAAGCCTTTCAGAGAAAGTTTGCTCAGTCAATTGCTCAAAGGTCCAAGAATTGACTGTGCTAGGGCAAAAGTCAACATTGACCTACAAACAGTCAAACTTCAAGATTTTTTGTCAACATTCTCATTTTGAAGTATATTTCATCATTTTATCAAGGGTTGATCATGATTCATCAAGGATTGCTCAAAATTCATCAAGACTCAAAAGTTGCTAAATTAGGGTTTTGTAGGAAAAGTCAACTCAACTTTGACCAAGCATAACTTTCTCATACTTTATGATAAATGACCCATCCAAAGCTCATTTTGAAGAGGATGCAATTTCCTACAATCCATCATCATACCCCAAGATCAAGAAATGCACTCACAAGAAGTTATGAATTTGGACATTATAGGTCATTTTGAAAAGTCAACAAAAACACCTTTTTTGTCAAAGCTTATAACTTGAGCATGGAATATCAAAATGAGATGAGACTAAAAGGGTTGATTAGAGGACATCTCAAGATTTCTATAATATCCAAGAACATCTCCAAAAGTTCAAAATTGAAGAAGTTATGCATTGTTGAAGTTGGACATTTTTGCAAAATTGCCAAAAGTCAACAATCCCCAAAACTTCAAATTTTGCCAAATGGGCCCATTCTTTTCCACTTGATTTGAGTTTGCGTTATTGCCCACGTGCCCTAGCTTCAGCCATGTGCCAATATTTCATTTTTATTATTTAATTTGATTTTTAATTGAATTTATTCATTTTAAATCAAATAAAATCATATAAAATCCAAGGCATTGATAACTCATGATTTTCTGGTTGTTTTAGGCTTTGATCACAGCTAGCATTACCATCAAATTTGAATCAAGTCTTGTATGCACAAAAAGATCCAAATCAAATCAAATTTGGAAGGTTTTAATGGGAGGATCAAATCAAATTCATGAGCATTGATATGGAGAGATTTGGGCCAGGTTTGTGAACCTAATGCAACATACAATACATAAGCAAGCTGAAGGACACGAAATAAGGGTTGGCAAGCATTGGTAGAGGCAGAACAAAAGTGAGAAAAATCACAAAAAAGTTGGAGATCAAAATCCAGGTTAGAGGCAGTTTCAGGACGCGAGAGTTGTCTCAATCAATTGCTGGCCATCTCCAGAAGCTATTACGATCCAAACCACGCATCCTCAAGCCTCCATACGCGCTGTAAGTCTCACACAACTCATCCCTGTTCTTGAAATCGATTTGAATTATTCTGGCATCATTTGAGAAAACTAATGGCATATTTGTGATCATAAGAACATTTGCAAGCTTTTCATAATATTTAATTGCATTTATATGGCTTATATGGAGAACCACCATAGTTAGGGTTCTTGGAGTTTTTTTGGGGCTATCTATTTCAGGTACAATTGGCCCAAAGAAGAACATGGTTGTGATCAGAAGGTCATGATGAATTGAACCATATTCTTGTAATGTATTTATATAGCCTGGAGAGGATTTTAGAACAAGGTTGCGCTTTTAGTTGCGGATTCAAATCCGCAGGTAATGTTACAGTATTGGGAGGACAGGGACGAAGAGCCGTCACTCGCCCATTGGACCATTCAAATGAAACGCGCGTTTTTTTGTTTTTTCTGGCAATTGTTTTGTTTATATATATATATATATATATATATATATATATATATATATATATATATATATATATATATATATATATATATATATATATATATATATATATATATATATATATATATATATATATATATATATATATATATATATATATGTGATACAGTGGGAAAGAACTGACTATTTTTTGGAATGTTGGTTTGCATTTTGCGTTTGTTTTCGCAAAATGTCGCGGTAAGCAAGAGTCGCCACCGACTTTTATTTTATCCAACAAGGAAAGGAAAAAAAGCACAGAAAAATTCCTTTTTCGAGATTTTTCTCGGGTTCGGGGGGTAGATTATAGAAAGGGAAGGTGTTAGCACCCTTTATATCCGTGGTTCCATAGGCTCTTAGGTACTTGCTCATTTTGTTTTCAAAATATTGCTTTCTTTGTGCTTGTGGGTTTGAAAAAGTTTTTGTTTGAAAACATCGATTTAACTCTTGCTTTTGTCCTCAAGAGCGTATGAAGTGTTTTTGAAAACTTTGTTCGAAAAGTGTAAGTGTGAAAAGAGTTTTTTTTTTGAAAGAGCAAGTATTTAAGAACCATCTACCTACTCGAAAAAGGAATCGTTCTATGCTAATGTCCTTTAGACAATGCTATCCAACTCTGAATGAGTAGGTAGCACCGTTGTTGGAGTTTGAGGGTCAATTCGAATGAGGGACATGCGGTCACTAAAGCAATGTTAGGATGCCTTAGCGGTAACCCTAATGTCTTAGATCATTTGTTTGAGGCAACAATGTTCGAGTCAACCGTTTCGAGGCGACTATGATCTTTTAGACAAGAGGACAACCTCTAAAGTGACCTATACTCAATGACTGCGTACGAAGGCAACCAAGTGGGGTGTATCCTAAGAGTGTGCATGTGCGAGTGTATCGTTTTCAGTTATTTTTGTCTTTGTACATGTTATGGGTGATCTAAGTTGATTTTAGGTTAAAACATTCAGTCTTGTCATGCATTCCCTATTATCAAACATCTAACAATTATATTTTACGGAAAATAAATTGCGGAATTTAAATTACAAGGCGTCGGGTATTTACATCGCCAAAGACAAACCCTTTAAAAATAAATAAAGCGATAAAAAAATAAATAAAAAGTCCTATTTAACTATTACAAACCGGGAGCAAGTACATTATTGGATAAAAGAAAATAAATCGTGTGCGGGAAATTAAATCGAGTGCGAGATTAGGGTTTTGACCCTTTTTGTTAAAGAAAAGGTTTTTTTGTTATTTTTATTTTAAGAATCCTAAATTAATTACTAAATTAACAAATTAATTAATTAATGAAAATAAATTATTTTTGGTTTTTTTGTTATTTTAAGAAAAAAAATAAAAAATAAATTGAATTAGTAAAAGCCTAATTAAGTCTAGTTAATTTTAATTATTTACAAAAATATGTTAAATTTATTCTAATTAAAACCTAAGTTAATTTAATTAGTGTTTATTAATAAAATAAAATAAAAAATTAAAGTTGGATTGAATAAAAATGTTTTTGTGGTTTTTTTATTTTAAAGAAAAGAATTTTGATTGGTTAGTTATTAAACAAAAATAATAAAACAATTAAAATAAATAAAATAAATAAAATAGAAAGAGAGAGGGGGTATGGGCCTGAAGTGGGGGCATGAATGGCAACCTGAAGCCCATTACAGTTGGCCTTGGTGGACTTTTCCTGATTCAGCATGCACGTGTTGACTTTGTCTATGGTGGACCATCAGCTCTTGGCCACCAGATTTGGCCTTTGGCCATCTGGCCACTGGATGTGTGAAGGTGCACAGTGAGCTGCAAGCTGGAATACACACATAATCGCCTGAAGAGAAAAACAATGAGAAATTGGGGGGACCTGGGATTCGAACCCAGGTCCTGATGGATCTTACCAATGCGCGCTTGCCACTAGGCCACTTGTCCTTGTTTGTTAATATAATACAAAGAAAATATAATAAAACAAAACAATGATTATTGGTCAGAATAAAAAAAATGCGCGCGTAATTTGAACGGGCCAACGATAGCGTGACACGCCTTCATCTTCTTTGTTGAACCGTGGCTAAAACAATCCAGACCTATACCAACGGACAACAGTCCGTAGCTATAAGCCAGGCCATCTCCAAAACTTACTATGAGCCACAAAAATGCATTTCAAGGGCATGGTCATGCTCGTCTTAACCTCCCGGTCCTAACCATGCCCTTCTTGGTAGCCAATTATCCCTGAAATAAAAACGCCCAAAAAACTCCAAGAACCCTAGCTATGGTGTTTTGCAGTATAGGTCAGATAAACAAAATTAAATAATGCCAAAAGCTTGGAAATGTTATGAGAATAACAAATATGTCAAGGATTTGAATGAAGATTTACGATTTCATTAATAGAGCCGGTTATCGTGATACTTACAGCGTGCTATGGAGTCTGAAAATGCTTGCTTTTGATCCAAATCGCTTGTGTGAACACCCAGGAAGAGATTGGGACCGGTCTCAGCTTCTGAAAATGCCTCTAACTAAGGATTCGATTTCAAGATTTTTGGTGCTTTTTTTCAATTTCTGTTCTGCCTCTTTCTACAGCCTCCAACCCTTATTCACGTCCCTTTGGCTTTCTTATGTAGTGTGGAATGTATTAGGATAACAATTTTGGATTGAATCTCTCTAAATCAATGCATTAGAATTTGATTTGATTCACTCTTTACAACTTGCCAAATTTCCCAATTTTCAATCTTTTTGCACATGGTTTAGTGTGATACGAATTTGATTATGTTAATGATGATGATCCAGTCCTGAAATAGCCAAAAGATCTCATGTAATCAAAGTTTGGGATTTTATATGATTTTATTTGATTAAAAATGAATAAATTCAAGAAAAAATCAAATAAAATAATAAAAATGAAATATGAGCTCATGGCTGAAGCTAGGACACGTGTTCAATGATGCAAGCTCAAATCAAGCGGAAAAGAATGGGCTCATTTGACAAAATTTGAAGTTTTGGGGATAGTTTACTTTTGGTAATTTTACAAAAATGTCCAACTTCAACAATGCATAACTTCTTCAACTTTGAACTTTTGGAAGTGTTCTTGGACTTTTTGGAAAGCTTGAGATGTCCTATAACCAAATCTTTTGGTCTCATCTAATTTTTATATTACATGCTCAAGTTATAAGCTTTGGCAAAAAAAGGTGTTTTTGTTGACTTTCAAAAATGACCTATAATGTCCAAATTTATAACTTCTTGTGAGTGCCTTTTTTGATCTTGGGGTATGAAGATGGATTGTAGGAAATTTCAACCTATTAAAAATGAGCTTTGGATGGGTCATTTATCATAAAGTATGAGAAAGTTATGCCTGGTCAAAGTTGAGTTGACTTTTCCTACAAAACCCTAATTTAGCAACTTTTGAGTCTTGATGAATTTTGAGAAATCCTTGATGAATCATGATCAACCCTTGATCAAATGATGAAATATCCTTAAAAATGAGAATGTTGGCAAAAAATCTTGAAGTTTGACTGTATTTGGGTCACAGTTGACTTTTGCCCTAGCACAATCAATTTTTGGACCTTTGAGCATTTGACTGAGCAAACTTCCTCTGCAAGGCTTGAAATTTGAGATGGATGACCTTGAGAACATATTAGGACATTGGGGAGCACTTGAGGTCATTTAGACTCAAAGATCTTGATGTAACACAAAACCCTAATTTGGGGTTGACTGCCTTAGGAGATGACTTGTCTGACCAACTCTTGAGCAAGCTTGAACCACTTGGAGATTTTTCTTGCAATGTTTTGAGAAATAGGAGAGAGAAAATTTTGGGGTACAACAATATATTATATTCTTTGTGTTATTATTAACAAACAACAACACGCCCCAGCGCTTGCCATGTTAGCTTCAAAGTGTTCCGACGCTGGAGGTCAGAGGTTCGATCCTTGCCTCCAGCACTTTGTATTTTCTTCATGTTTTTCAGATAATCACATGCACGCTCAAGCTTGAAATCCACCATACTCCCTCATCCATCCAAGCGCCAGATGGCCAATGGCCAGATCTGGTGGTCAATGATTAGAGGTCCACCAAGAGGCCAAGTCAACATGCCTGCACCAGATTCAAAAAGTCAAACGAGCCAGCATTATTGGGCCTACAGATTTGCTACACACACCCTTCAAAATCAGGCCCAACTCCTCTCTCTTTTACTTATTTTGTTTTATTTAATTTAATTGTTTTATTCCATTTAATTAATTTTCTAACCGATAACAAAATTCTTTTTTATCAAATAAAATCACAAAAATATTTTTTATTCAACCAAATTTTAAACTTTTATTTTTCTTAATAAACTTATTAATTGATTAGTTTTTTAGTTAGAAAAAATTAATTCATATTTGTAAATAATTAAAATTAATTAGATTTAATTAGGTTTTAACTACTAATTTAATTAATTTTATCTTCTTTCTTAAAATAATCAAAAACTCCAAAAATAATTTATTTTTCATTAATTAATTTATTAATTTAATTTAGTTATTTAACTTAGGATTAATTTCTTTCTTAAAATAAAAACAACAAAAACCAAAAAAAGACATTTTCTTTAACCAAAAGGGTCAAAACCCTAATTCGCACTCGATTTAATTTCTCGCGCGCTTTATTTATTTTTTGATCCAATTAATGTATCTGCTTCCGGATTGTAATAAGTTAAATAGAATATTTAATTATTTTTACCGCTCTATTTTATTTTTCAAAGGGTTTGTCTTTGGCGATGTAAATACCCGACGCCTTGTAATTTAATTTCCGCACCTTTAATCTCTGCAAATTATAACTGCTAGATATTTGATAATAGGGTTTGCATGACAAGACTGAATGTTTAAATCTTAAAATCAATTTAGATCACCCTTAACATGTTCAAAGATAAAAATAATTGAAAACGACACACTCGCACATGCGCACTCTTAGGGTACACCCCACTTGGTTACCTTCATACACGGTTATTGAGTATAGGTCATTTTAGAGGTCGCCCTCTTGTCTAAAAGATCATAGTCGCCTCGAAATGGTTGCCTCGGATATTGTTGCCTCAAACAAATGATCTAAGACATTAGGGTTACCGCTAAGGCGTCCTAACATTGCTTTAGTGACCGTATGTCCCTCATTCGAATTGACCCTTAAACTCCAATGACGGTGCTACCTACTCACTAATAGTGGGATAGCATTGTCTAAAGGAAAATAGCATAGAACAATTCCTTTTTTGAGTAGGTAGATGGATCTTAGATACTTGCTCTTTTAAAACAAAAACAAAATTTTCACACTTACACTCCTTTTCGAACAAAGTTTTGAAAGCACTTCATTACACTCTTGAGGACAGAAGCAAGAGTTAAATCGAAGTTTCAAAAAAAAACTTTTTCAAACCCACAAGCACAAAGAAAACAATTTTGAAAACAATGAGCAAGTACCTAAGAGCCTGTAGATAACTACGGATAGAAAGGGTGCTAATACCTTCCCTTTCTATAATCTACCCCCCGAACCCGAGAAATATCTCAAAAAAGGAATTTTTCTGTGCTTTTTTCCTTTCCTTGTTGGATAAAATAAAAGTCGGTGGCGACTCTTACTTACCGCGACATTTTGTGAACACAAACGCAAAACGCAAACCAGCATTCCAAAAAACAGTCAGTTCTTCCCACTGTATCACAGAACTGGCGACTCTGCTGGGGAGCTAATAAGTGGGGTGTACCTTAGGATTAGTTCATATTGTTTTCAATTGTTTGATATGTATGCTTTATCTTTGTGGGTTTGAATCGAAGTTACTATAGATCCTAACCCGGGTCTGGGGGATACCTTTTAGGTAAGTAGCAATAAACTGTGAGGGAACTGTACAATGTAGACCAATATGGTTGAAGCAGTAGCTATGTTGGTGTGGCACTTTAGTTTGTACCGATATCCCTTGTGGCGCAACGAGGAGAATATGGGTCTTCTAAGGGGTCATTAAGCACCAACTGACCTTAGCACCTATAATTGACCAACTTGGCCATAGAACAGTAGCAGTATGCTACACTCATTGAGACTAAACTCTCGCGATGATTCCGGCCACAAGAAAAGGTTGCTAAACTGGAATTATGACCGATCAAGGGTGGTCAGTGATATTGAGATCCTCTAGAACCCGGTTACTATTTCTTGGACAGGTTTGAACCAACTGAACTGAAAGAGGGTAGTACCTAAACTCCTTGCCAGCCTGAAATCTAAGGGCTATCTGTGTGACTTGTGTGCCCTTACCATGTTTTCTATTTGTGGATACTTGTGGTGTGTTTTCTATTATGCATCATGACATTGCATGCATCTAGCATTGGACTAACCCATTTTAAAGACAGAGGGGATTCATCTTTGTTCTGTTTTGTAGGTCATGGCACCCTTGCGTAGGAACACTATTCAGATCAACTTTGTCCAGATTCCCACTCAGCTTAAGGAGTTGGTTGCAAAGGTTCCAGATAATTCCTCTTTTATCAGAAGACATGGGCACCTCCTTGGTTTGGTCACCTCCAAGATGGATGAACAGATGATGAGTGTCTTAGTCCAGTTCTTTGATCCACTATACCACTGCTTTACTTTTCTGGACTACCAGTTGGTCCCTACCTTGGAAGAATTCTCTGATCTACTTGGTATCTCCATTCTAGAGCAGACCCCGTTCACAGGTTGGGAGAAAGTCCTTAGGCTGGAAGAGATTGCTTCAGCCCTCCATCTGAAAAAGGCTGAGTTAATGTCTAATTGGGAAACTCATAGTGGGACAAAAGGCTTTTTGGCTAAATTCTTGATGATCGGGCTAATCAGTTCCGGGATAGTCTAGACTTTCAGGCATTTGAAGACATTCTGGCTCTTCTCATATATGGTTTGGTGTTGTTTCCTAACTCAGGTTCTTTCGTCGACGTCAATGCAGTGAAGATTTTCATGACCGGTAGTCCTGTGCCCACTCTCTTGGGTGAAACTTTGCATTCTCTTTATGCCCGTACTGCTCAGAAACAGGGAACCCTTATGTGCTATGCGCCATTGCTGTCGAGGTGGTTTATTTCTCACCTCCCCAAATCAGTTTTTAAGAACAAGGAAGGCATGGGTTGGGCCTACAAGATTATGTCCCTCTCTCACATGGACATCATTTGGACTATTAAAGGCATGTAAGATGTAGCTATTATTGATCGCTGTGGGGAATACCCCAATGTTCCACTGCTAGGAATCAATGGAGGGATCACCTATAACCCTTGTCTGGCCTTGCAACAGTTTGGGAGAGCTAGGAGGGAAGGACCTCATGAGTTGTTGATGCCAAGCATTGTATTTGACTTCCAAGGGGATATTGACGAGCAACGCCGCAGGTTCATACGAGCCTGGGATAGGGTGCACAGGTCTGATCCGCACGAGTTAGGTGTGAAGACTTCTCTTCCAATGGAACCATATCTCCGATGGGTTCGAATCCATGCCCAAAAGTTGGGAATGCCGTACGAAGCTGTCTTGCCTGTAATTGTTGAGGTTGCTGATGAATAAGGGGTTCCTCCTACCATCCTCCATCCATACATGCCTACTGACATTGAGGCATTAAAGAGATCTTGGATGCAGCTGAGAGAAGAGCGGGATACTTACAGAGAAAAGTATCACGAGCAAGAGCAGAAGATTCAAAAGTTAACAAGGCAATTGGAGAATGAGAAAATCCTCAACGACTATGTCCGCACCAACGGGAAACGACCATGGGAGCATTGATGTCTTTTGATTATTTCTAGTGTTGATTTACTTTTCAGTTTTTCTTTTTTGTAGCACCTTAAAGGCATCTGTTGAACAATTGAATCTAAAGTTTTATCTAATAAAAAGTGTGTTTCATTTTGGTTTACGAATTTGAATCTCTGAAGTCTTTAAAATCATATCATACGCATATCATTCCCATGCACATCATAAAAGGTACCCTTACAGGTTTCTCATCTTCTTCGCTGTTTATTTCAATGCCATGTCTGCTGAGACATCAACTGAACAAGCCATCAAGGCCCTGCAAGCTCAAAACGCCCAGTTCCAGGAATTGTTCATGAGTTTGGCTAAGGGTCAGCAAGATCTGAAGACCCTTATCCTAAAAGATAAGAAGAAGAAGAAGAAGAAGAAGAAGAAGAAGAAGAAGAAGAAGAAGGTCCTACTGAATATGGGTCGTAGATTCGGAAACAATTTACGAGAAGAGGTTGATTTGACTCACTCATCTGGAGGGGGGGATAATCAGGAAGAAAGGAGGGCTCCTAGCCCTGTGGTTTCAGACAATGAAACTGACTTTGACGAAGACCAGTATCCTCCGGTTGAGGATATATATAAGCAGCTCGAAGACCGGTTGAGCGCGATGGAAGTTCAGAAAGTGCCTGGTCTGGACTTTGGAGACTTGGGTTTGTTTTGAAATCATATCATACGCATATCATTCCCATGCACCTCATAACAAGTACCCTTACAGGTTTCTCATCTTCTTCGCTGTTTATATCAACGCCATGTCTGCTGAGACATCAACTGAACAAGCCATCAAGGCTCTGCAAGCTCAAAACGCCCAGTTCCAGGAATTGTTTTGGCTAAGGGTCAGCAAGACCTGAAGACCCTTATCCTGAAAGATAAGAAGAAGAAGAAGAAGAAGAAGAAGAAGAAGAAGAAGAGGATGGTCCTATTGAATATGGGTCGTAGATTCGAAAACAATTTGCGAGAAGAGGTTGATTTGACTCACTCATCTGGAGGGGGGGATAATCAGGAAGAAAGGAGGGCTCCTAGCCCTGTGGTTTCAGACAACGAAACTGACTTTGACGAAGACCAGTATCCTACGGTTAAGGATAGATATAAGCAACTCGAAGACCGGTTGAGCGCGATGGAAGTTCAGAAAGTGCCTGGTCTGGACTTTGGAGACTTGGGTTTGTCATCTGGGGTGGTAATTTACCACAAGTTTAAAGCACCGATCTTTGCTAAATACGACGGGGTTTCTTGCCCAAAACTGAACCTCCGTTCGTATGTTAGAAAGATTCAGCCATACACCGCTAACAAGAACCTCTGGATCCACTTCTTTCAAGACAGTCTCTCAGGGACTCAACTTGAATGGTTTTACCAGCTAGAAGGAGCTAGTATCTGTAATTGGGAAGACTTGGATGCTGCTTTCTACAAGCAGTACCAATACAATGCCGACCTCGCTCTTACGTGTACCCAACTTCAGGGTATGTCTATGGGCGCAGGAGAAGGTTTCAAAGACTACGCTCAGAAGTGGAGGGACCTTGCTGGCAGAGTGCAACCACCCTTGGCTGATAGGGAACTAGTGGATATGTTTCTGGGGACCTTGTTGGGTTCGTATTTTAACCATCTGATTGGAAGTTCATCGTCCGGGTTTACAGAGCTGATTATGACCGGGGAAATAATTGAGGCCGGTATCAAATCTGGCAAGATACAGAAGGGTGCTTCGTCTAGCACCGAAAAGAAACCTTTTAAGAAGGAATCTAGCACAGTTTACAGCGCGAAGAGCCATAATAGACTTGAACACCGCCAAGCTATTAATGCGGTTGTTATATCAAGACATGCTGTTGCACCTCAGCGCAACAATCAGCCAATGGCCGAGAGGCCGCAAAGACAATTCACTCAGCTCAACATGACTTTATCCCATATTCTGCCGTAATTATTGAAGACCAACTTGGTGATTTTGAAGGAGGCCCCGAAGAATCCCAACACAACATCACCGATGTACAATCCAAATGCCCACTGTGCTTTTCACTCTGATAGTCCGAGGCACGATACGAATGATTGTTGGATTTTGAAGAACAAGGTACATGACTTAATTGATGCTAAGGAGATTGAGTTCGAAGCGCCTGAGAGGCCTAATGTTGTGACTGCTCCTATGCCCAGGCATGAAGTAAATGTTGTAGATGAAGACTCATTTGTGGTTTCTGTGAAAGACATTGTTACTCCATTGATGACTGTGAAGAAGAACCTTTTGTTAGCCGGTTTATTTCCGGGCTGTGACGAAGGTTGCCGTATGTGTTCCGTCATACCTACCGGTTTCCATCTTTTGAAGTCAGGTGTCCAACGCCTGATGGATAATAAAGAAATTCTGTTTGAGAAGACTTTTGTTCCTTTGGTTCCTGCTGAAGAAGTTGCTATAATCATCATATTTCGACAATTCTTCCAAGGCTTCCTCGAGAAAGCCTGTTAGAATTACATCTGTTCCAAGAATCGCTCCCTTGATCATCACCATTCCTGGGCATATCCCCTATACGTCAGATAAAGCTGTTCCGTGGCACTACGGGGCTGAAGTGTACTATCACGGAGTTAAACAAGATTTGAATGCTGAAGAGGCTGATACTGACGTCAGCAATATTGTTGGATCTAGTAAAGTAACCCGCAGCGAAAGACTTTTCTCCCCTGAGATCTCTGCACCAACTGTCCGGAAGCCTGTTGTTATTACTCCTGTCAGTACACCTGCTACTGTCCCTGTTCAAGTTCCAATTCTTACCCCTATTGCCGAGTCATCTGATACTTAGGGCAAAGGGACCACCGGTGAGCCTGCCCAGACGGAGGCACCGAAGAAGATTACTGTTGAAGCCTCTAGACAAGAGATGGAGGAAATTTTGAAGATCGTCAAGAAGAGAGACTACAATGTAGTCGAGCAGCTGGGGCAAACCCCGTCCAAAATCTCTATGTTGACTCTGTTGCTATGCTCAGAAGCCCATGCCAAGGCTCTGATTGCTTTCCTGAAGACTACGCACGTGCCGTAAGAAACATCAGCTGATCAGTTTAAAGATTGTGTGGCTAGTCTGACAGCAGATAATGGGTTGGGTTTCATTGACGCTGACTTAACTGCTAAGGGGAAGAACCACAATGACGCTCTGCATGTCTCCATTGAGTGCAGGGGCACTACCCTAGCTCATGTATTGGTGGATATTGGGTCCTCGCTGAATGTTTTACCTAAGAAAGCACTAGACCGGTTAGACTGTGAAGGGTTGGAACTGAAACCAAGCAACATTGTAGTCAGGGCCTTTGATGGGTCCAAGAGAATGGTACATGGAGAAGTGGATATTCTGATTAAGGTTGGTTCTCAGGTTTTTGCATCTACATTCTATGTGATGGATATTCGGCCATCTTATTCTTGTTTGCTGGGTCGCCCGTGGATCAACAAAGGTGGGGCAGTAACTTCTACGCTTCACCAGATGCTGAAATATCCGGTCAAGGGGAAAATTGTTACGGTACGAGGAGAGGAGGAGTACATGGTGAGCCACCTCAACTCTTTCCGATATGTAGAGATGGACGGGGAGTTCATTGAGACCCCATTTCAACATTTTGAGGAAGTCCCCTAGACGCTGGCATCAACTGAAACTGTTGTTGAAGATCCTCCAATGAAGATGGCTTCCTTCAAGGATGCCCAAGTTGTTGTTAAGAAAGGTGGGTGTGAAAATTGGGGCCAACTCCATGATTTTGCACATAAGACTAACAATTTTGGTTTGGGTTTCACTGCAGAAGCTCAAAGGGCTGTTCGGAGTGCACGGACTGGAAGACCTCCCCTGTTTATCAGCAATTCAGGAGTGAATTCCATTGAAGACGATGTTGAAGAGTCGGAGTTTGACAGTTGGATCTACCCGACGACCGATGGTGGTTTAAGCAACTGGACGGCAAAGGACTTCGTCCCAATTTATTTTATTACCCAGTAATGAGACTTTTGTTTTGAATTTGTAACAAACATTTTTAAACTTTACGGCCCGGTGTCTTACCCGAGGCACCATGGCTTTGTTTGTGAGGGCTTGATATTTGTCATCTCCATATGTCATTAATAAAAGCATTGGACATTTCTTGCATTTCAAATTTTGCGCTCTTTGTTTTTATTTTATTATATATTGTAAAACAGTTATTTTACACACACTCACATATACAGGTCTACATCCACTCTGGATCTCACTGGTAACGACTCTGCTACTGCCGATTATGACTTCGAAAGTCCGATCAACTTAGCCGAAGACGAAGGTGAAGAAGAGTGTGAAGTGCCTGGTAAACTTGCTAGACTGCTACTTCAGGAAGAGAGGGCCATACAGCCGCATGAAGAGCCGGTGGAGTCAGTAAATCTGGGTACAGAAATAGACAAGAAAGAGGTCAAGATCGGTGAAAATCTGGAGCTTAGTGTTAAGCAACGGCTGATTCATATGCTGCGAGACTACGTTGAGATCTTTGCCTGGTCTTATGAAGATATGCCTGGTTTGGATACTGATATTATGGTTCACCGCCTGCCTACCAAGGAACACTATTCTCCAGTAAAACAGAAGGTTCTCCGAATGCGCCCAGAGATGTCTGAGAAAATCAAGGCTGAAGTTATGAAACTGTTTGACGCCAGTTTTCTAGCAGTTACTTCTTACCCATAGTGGGTGGCCAACATGGTTCCTGTACCAAAGAAGGATGGTAAGGTTCGAATGTGTGTTGACTATAGGGATCTGAACAGGGCAAGCCCCAAGGATGATTTCCCTCTGCCTCATATCGATGTTCTGGCTGACAACACCGCACAACATAAGGTCTTCTCCTTTATGGATGGTTTCTCCGGTTATAATCAGATTAAGATGGCTCCCGAAGACATGGAGAAGACAACCTTTGTTACTCAATGGGGTACCTTTTGTTACAAGGTCATGCCTTTCGGATTAAAAAATGTCGGGGCAACGTATCAGCGCGCCATGGTCGCTTTGTTCCACGATATGATCCATCATGAGATTGAGGTATACATCGACGACATGATTGCGAGATCCCAGACTGAAGAAGAACATCTTGACCATCTTCAGAAGCTATTTGACAGGTTGAAGTTGTACAAGCTGAGGTTAAACCCGAACAAGTGCACTTTCGGAGTGAGGTCCGGTAAGTTGTTGGGTTTCGTCGTAAGCGATAAAGGTATTCAAGTGGATCCTACAAAGGTGAAGGCTATACAGGAGATGCCATCTCCACGAACAGAAAAAGAAGTCAGAGGCTTCCTAGGACGTTGAACTACATTGCCCGATTCGTCTCACACCTGACTGCTACTTGTGAACCAATCTTCAAGCTACTGAAGAAAGATCAAGTAGCACGTTGGAACGATGAATGCCAGGCCACTTTCGAAAGGATAAAAGAATATCTCCAAGAGCCACCCATTATGATGCCTCCAATTGAAGGGAGACCTTTGATCTTATACTTGACAGTACTCGACAACTCAATGGGGTGCGTGTTGGGGCAGCATGACGAGTCTGGCCAAAAAGAGCATGCTATTTATTACCTTAGCAAAAAGTTTACCGACTGCGAGACCCGATACTCGTTGCTTGAGAAAACTTGTTGCGCTTTGGCATGGGCTGCTCGCCGGCTGAGACAGTATATGCTGACTCACACCACTTTATTGATATCAAAGATAGATCCAATCAAGTATATCTTCAAGAAGCCTGCCTTGTCCGGAAGAATAGCAAGATGGCAGATGATCTTGACTGAGTATGACATCCAATATGCGACCCAAAAGGCAATCAATGGGAGTGTGTTGGAAGATCATTTAGCACATCAAGCAGTGGATGATTACCAGTCTATGAACTTTGAATTTCCGGATGAGAATATCATGTTGGTAATCGACTGTGAAGAACTTGGACCGGATGAAGGACCTGAGGAAGGATCCCGATGGTCTATGTACTTTGAAGGAGCTTCGAACGCTTTGGGTAATGTCTTCTATGTTCAAAGTCAATTGGGACAACAAGGCTCCCCGGATTACCATCGAAAGGTTGGACGAACCTGCACATTGCTGTGACATTGAAACTGAAGAGGTAACAGATAAACCTTGGTTTCATGAGGTGAAGAGATACCTTGAGTCTCAGGAGTACCCCGAGGGTGCATCTGTTAATGATAAGAAATTTCTGAGGAGGTTCGCAGCGAAGTTCTTCATCAGCAATGGTATTCTTTACAAGCATAACCATGATTCGACCTTACTGCGATGTGTGGATAAGAATGAAGCAGAAAGGATCATGGTAGATTTACATGAAGGTACTTTCGGAACTCACTCTAGTGGACACACCATGGCAAAGAAAATCCTTCGGGCAGGATATTATTGGTCCATAATGGAAGCCGACTGTTATCAGCATTCTCGGACCTGTCACAAGTGCCAAGTCTATGCTGATAAAGGGCACATACCTCCAGTACCTCTGAACGTATTGACAGCTCCTTGGCCTTTTGCAATGTGGGGCATTGATATGATTGGCGAGATCAGACCTACAACTTCCAATGGGCATCGTTTCATCCTGGTAGCTATTGATTACTTTACGAAGTGGGTCGAAGCAGCTTCATTTGCTACTATAACCAAGAACGTCGTGGCACGGTTCATTTGGCACAATTTGATTTGTCGATACTGTGTACCAGAGAGGATCATTACGGACAATGGTACAAATCTCAACAATAAGTTGATCACCATTCTCTGCAAGCAGTTCAAGATACAGCATCACAACTCTTCTCCTTACCGGCCGAAGATGAATGAGGCTGTTGAAGCGGCTAATAAGAACATTAAGAAGATTTTGCAGAAGATGATGGTGACATACAAAGACTGGCATGAGATGTTACCATTTGCTCTTCATGGGTACCGTACCTCAGCACGGACGTCAACAGGGGTAACACCTTATTCCTTGGTTTATGGCATGGAGGCCGTATTGCCCATTGAAGTTCAGATACCCTCTCTTCGGATTATGAAAGATGCAGGTTTGAGCGAAGATGACTGTATTCAGACCCAGCTTGATCATCTAAACTTAATCGACAAAAAGAGACTTACTGCTATTTGTCATGGTCAGACGTATCAAAAGCAGATGATCAAGGCATTTAACAAGAAAGTTAGACGACAAGAGTATCGAGTTGGGTATCTGGTAATCAAGCGCATTATCTTACCTCAAGGTGATCCCAGGGGCAAATGGACCCCTACTTACGAAGGGCCATTTGTGGTTAAGAACATCTTCTCAGGAGGAGCTATGATTCTAACCACCATGGATGGTGACGACCTTCCTCACCCCGTCAATGCAAACATAGTGAAAAAATACTACGCATAATCAAATACCCGCTAGGTTAACTGGCCTAGGCAAAAATAAGGGCTTCCCGGCGAACCAAAAGGGTTCGAGCAAAAATAAGGGATGAAAATGAAAAAATATGTACACCCGACAAGTCGAAAACCTGAAAAGGCGGCTTGGGCAAAATTGGGTATCCCGGTGGACTGAAAACCCGAAAGAGCGGTCCAGGAAAAAGTTAGGAATCAAAGCGTAACACTATGTCTCATTGAATCACCTTGCAACCAGACTTCAGTATCGACTATCAAGCTCAGACGACACTAATCAATCTGATCTACCTTCAACCAAGTAGCAAAGTGATGAGATGCCCGAGGATATAAAGGCAATAGCAGAGTTGGAACCCAGTGGGATTGTTCACATAGCTGTTTTTCTTTGTTTTTCACAAAATGGTGTAAACTATCTGTTCGGAGGCGTTCTCTTACTAGGACGTTAGCCTCTTGTACAAAAACGCCTATTTACAGGCCAAACTTCAATACAATTCATTTTTAGAGAAATTTCAAACTGTTTTTCCTTTTTCTGTTTTGTTTTGCAAAGAACGTCCAATGTTCATTTTTGATATATGCATTTGACATTAATTGCTGCTCATAAAATTTACATGCAAAACAAAAGACGGTTACTTATAATATCAAAAACAGGGGCAATAAGATTTGTCCAAGCTTTACAGTTGCCCTGTCCACCAGGCACAAATGTAGGTTTAGCTGAAGAATATGGCCAAGTTGCTTTCACTCCCCGCAGAGTAAGAAAAGGCAGTAATGATAGCTCTCCCCAGCTATGACTCACGACTGTGAATGAATCGATAATATTCTCCCCAAGCAGAGTTTATCTACCATCAGCACTGAAAGGTCTTAATGTTCCCCAACGGAGTATAAGAATATTCCCCGGCAGAGTACAAGATATCCCCAGTGGAGTCGGAAAATTTTCCCAGCGCAGTCTGAAAAAGCTTCCCCAGTGGAGTTTGGAGAATCATCCCCAGTAGACTTTGGAAGATTGTCCCCAGCAGAGCTCAAAGGATTATCCCCATAAGAGTCTAAAAGGTTATCCCCAGTGAAGCCACAACTGAAGGATCATCCCCAGCGGAATTCTTTCCTTTCACAAACAAGAAGTTTAATCCCCAACAGGATCCGGTTTCACCAGCAACGATAATTCATCCCCAACGAAATTTATCAGTGGAATCCTCTACAGAACATCTCTTCCCCATAGAGTAATCTCCTCATCAGTTTATCCCCCAACAGAGCTATCCTCTCCTGCAGGTTTATTCTCACAAACATCTTCGTTCGCCATCCCCAGCGGAAATGAAGAATTCAACTCTTTTCTCCAACAGCTATCCGGGATTTATTTTCCCCAGCTAAAAACATTACATTTTCATACATCATGACACATGCATATACGCATCATACAAAACAATCTCATTTATTTTGAGAACATCATTGTTTGATACATATCATGCATTACATACAGCTAACCTTTACCTTTCATGAAGGATGCAGTTAAGTTCTCAGCTATAAAACTTTTACAAGAGTCGAAGTACTGACCAGTTCTTAAATCTCAACCGAATTATCCTCAGTTGAATTACAGATAAGGTTCTAAATCTCGACGAAGAACCTCCGTCGAATTACAGATAGTTCCTAAATCTCAGCAGAGTTTTCTCAGTGTAATTACGGGCGAGTTCTTAAATCTCGATGAAGATGTTTCCCTAAATTCGAACTACTGACCAGTTCTTAAATCTCAACAAAATTATCCTCAGATGAATTACAGACAAGGTCCTAAATCTCGACAAAGTTCCTCCGTCGAATTACAGACGAGTTCCTAAATCTCAGCAGAGTTTTCTCAGTTGAATTACGGGCAAGTTCTTAAATCTCGATGAAGATGTTTCCCTCAGTCGAACTACTGACCAGTTCTTAAATCTCAACCGAATTATCCTCAGTTGAATTACAGATAAGGTTCTAAATCTCGACAAAGTTCCTCCGTCGAATTACAGACGAGTTCCTAAATCTCAGCAGAGTTTTCTCAGTTGAATTACGGGCGAGTTCTTAAATCCTGACGAAGATGTTTCCCTAAAGTCGAACTACTGACCAGTTCTTAAATCTCAACAGAATTATCCTTAGTTGAATTACAGACAAGGTCCTAAATCTCGGCAAAGTTCCTCCGTCGAATTACAGACAGTTCCTAAATCTCAGCAGAGTTTTCTCAGTTGAATTACGGGCGAGTTCTTAAATCTCGATGAAGATGTTTCCCTCCAGTCGAATTACTGACAAGTTCTTAAATCTCAACAGAATTATCCTCAGTTGAATTACAGACAAGGTCCTAAATCTTGACAAGTTCCTCCGTCGAATTACAGACGAGTTCCTAAACCTCAGCAGAGTTTTCTCATTTGAATTACGGGCGAGTTCTTAAATATCGATGAAGATGTTTCCCTAAAGTAGAACTACTGACTAGTTCTTAAATCTCAACAGAATTATCCTCAGTTGAATTACAGACAAGGTCCTAAATCTCGACAAAGTCCTCCATCGAATTACAGACCCGTTCCTAAATCTTAGCAGAGTTTTCTCAGTTGAATTACGGGCGAGTTCTTAAATCTCGAAGAAGATGTTTCCCCCCAGTTGAATTACGGACAAGTTCTTAAAACTCAGCAGAGATGTTCTCTCAGTTGAAGTACAAGAAAGTTCCTAAAATCTCAAACAAAGATCAGACTTCCCCGGCGGAATCTTCTACAACAACAGGTATACAAGCTCTCGCTAAGGAATATCTTATGCGAGCAACACTTGTCCAAATGGCATCTGTAAGCCCTTTCCCGACATCACCAGGCTGATACCACTTCATGCAAGTGCAAATTTCTGGGCACTCTAGTGTTCAATCATCTTTCACCTTTAGATCACGAAAGGCATGAAAGCCAATCTACATCCTCAGGTTTAAGAAGATTGAACAGGGGCAGTTGTTGTACCCCAAAATTTTCCCTCCCATATTTCTCAAAACATTGCAAGAAAGATCTCCAACTTGCTCAAGGTTGCTCAAGAGTTGGTCAGACAAGCTCTCTCCTAAGGTAGTCTACCCCAAATTATGGTTTTATGTTGCATCAAGATCCTTGAGTCCAAATGACTTCAAGTGCTCCCCAATGTCCTAATATATTCTCAAGGTCATCCATGTCAAATTTCAAGCTGTGCAGAGGAAGTTTGCTCAGTCAATTGCTCAAAGGTCCAAGAATCGACTATGCTAGGGCAAAAGTCAACTGTGACCTACAAATAGTCAAACTTCAATATTTTTTGTCAACATTCTCATTTTGAAGTATATTTCATCATTTGATCAAGGGTTGATCATGATTCATCATGGATTGCTCAAAATTCATCAAGACTCAAAAGTTGCTAAATTAGGGTTTTGTTGGAAAAGTCAACTCAACTTTGACCAAGCATAACTTTCTCATACTTTATGCGAAATGATCCATACAAAGCTCATTTTGAAGAGGATGCAATTTCCTACAATCCATATTCATACCGCAAGATTAAGAAATTCACTCAAAAGAAGTTATGAATTTGGACATTATAGGTCATTTTGAAAAGTCAACAAAGACACCTTTTTTGTCAAAGCTTATAACTTGATAATGGAATATCAAAATGAGGTGAGACCAAACGGGTTGATTAGAGGACATCTCAAGCTTTCTAGAAAGTCCAAGAACATCTACAAAAGTTCAAAATTGAAGAAGTTATGCATTGTTGAAGTTGGACTTTTTTGCAAAATTGCCAAAAGTCAACTATCCCCAAAACTTCAAATTTTGCCAAATCGGCCCATTATTTTCCACTTGATTTGAGTTTGCATTATTGCCGACGTGCCCTAGCTTCAGCCATGTGCCCATATTTCATTTTTATTATTTAATTTGATTTTTAATTGAATTTATTCATTTTAAATCAAATAAAATCATATAAAATCCAAGGCATTGATAACTCATGATTTTCTGGTTGTTTTAGGCTTTGATCACCGCTAGCATTACCATAAAATTCGAATCAAGGCTTGTATGCACAAAAAGATCCAAATCAAAACGAATTTGGAAGGTTTTAATGGGAGGATCAAATTAAATTCATGAGCATTGACATGGAGAGATTTGGGCCAGGTTTGTGAACCTAATACAACATACAATACATAAGCAAGCTGAAGGACACGAAATAAGGGTTGGCAAGCATTGGTAGAGGCAAAACAAAAGTGAGAAAAATCACAAAAAAGTTGGAGATCAAAATCCAGGTTTTAGGCAGTTTCAGGACGTGAGAGTTGTCTCAATCAATTGCTGGCCATCTCCAGAAGCTATTACGATCCAAACCACGCATCCTCAAGCCTCCATACGCGCTGTAAGTCTCACGCAACTCATCCTTGTTCTTGAAATGGATTTGAATTATTCTGGCATCATTTGAGAAAACTAATGGCATATTTGTGATCACAAGAACATTTGCAAGCTTTTCATAATATTCAATTGCATTTATATGGCTTATATGGAGAACCGCCATAGTTAGGATTCTTGGAGTTTTTTTGGGGCTTTCTGTTTCAGGTACAATTGGCCCATAAGAAGAACATGGTTGTGATCAGGAGGTCATGACGAATTGAACCATATTCTTGGAATGTATTTATATAGCCTGGAGAGGATTTTAGAACAAGGCTGCGCTTTTAGTTGCGGATTCAAATCTGCATGTAATGTTGCAGTATTGGGAGGACAGGGACGAAGAGCTGTCACTCGCCCATTGGACCATTCAAACGAAACGCGCGTTTTTTTGTTTTTTCTGGCAATTGTTTTGTTTTTATATATATTATATTCTTTGTGTTATTATTAACAAACAACAACACGCCCCAGCGGTTGCCATGTCAGCTTCAAAGTGTTCCAACGCTGGAGGTCAGGGGTTCGATCCCTGCCTCCAACACTTTGTATTTTCTTCATGTTTTTCAGATAATCACATGCGCGCTCAAGCTTGCAACCCACCATACTCCCTCATCCATCCAAGCGCCAGATGGCCAATGGCCAGATCTGGTGGTCAATGATTGGAGGTCCACCAAGAGGCCAAGTCAACATGTCTGCACCGGATCCAAAAAGTCAAACGAGACAGCATTATTGGGCCTACAGATTTGCTACTCACACCCTTCAAAATCAGGCCCAACTCCTCTCTCTTTTATTTATTTTGTTTTATTTAATTTAATTGTTTTATTCCATTTAATTAATTTTCTAACCAATAACAAAATTCTTTTTTATCAAATAAAATCACAAAAATATTTTTTATTCAATCAAATTTTAAACTTTTATTTTTCTTAATAAACTTATTAATTGATTAGGTTTTAAGTTAGAAAAATTTAATTCATTTTTATAAATAATTAAAATTAATTAGATTTAATTAGGTTTTAACTACTAATTTAATTAATTTTATCTTCTTTGTTAAAATAATCAAAAACTCCAAAAATAATTTATTTTTCATTAATTAATTTATTAATTTAATTTAGTTATTTAACTTAGGATTAATTTCTTTCTTAAAATAAAAACAACAAAAACCAAAAAAGGACATTTTAATTAACCAAAAGGGTCAAAACCCTAATTCGCACTCGATTTAATTTCTCACGCGCTTTATTTATTTTTTGATCCAATTAATGTATCTGCTTCCGGATTGTAATAAGTTAAATAGGACATTTAATTATTTTTACCGCTTTATTTTATTTTTCAAAGGGTTTGTCTTTGGCGATGTAAATACCCGACGCCTTGTAATTTAATTTCCGCACCTTTAATCTCTGCAAATTATAACTGCTAGATGTTTGATAATAGGGTTTGCATGACAAGACTAAATGTTTAAATCTTAAAATCAATTTAGATCACCCTTAACATGTGCAAAGATAAAAATAACTAAAACCGACACACTCGCACATGCGCACTCTTAGGGTACACCCCACTTGGTTGCCTTCATACACGGTCATTAAGTATAGGTCGTTTTAGAGGTCGCCCTCTTGTCTAAAAGATCATAGTCGCCTCGAAATGGTTGCCTCGGATATTGTTGCCTTAAGCAAATGATCTAAGACATTAGGGTTACCGCTAAGGCGTCCTAAAATTGCTTTAGTAATCGTATGTCCCTCATTCAAATTGACCCTTAAACTCCAACGACATTTTGCAAACACAACCACAAAACGCAAACCAGCATTCCAAAAAACAGTCAGTTCTTCCCACCGTATCACAGATGGAAATTGACTTTATTAAAGAAAGGTAACAATCTCCTAGCTAATCTTTGTATGGGATCAAACTCGAATGATGAGTTTCTCATTCACCTTTGATATAATTCGTAACTAATGTCGAATCTCCAAAGACATCGAGGATCTTAATCTTGAGATCAATAGCTTCTCTGTGGCCCAAAATACATGCTTCATATTCCGTAATATTATTCGTGCAATCAAAACATATCCTTGCAGTAAAAGGAATATGAGAACCTCAAGGAGTGATTATAATTTCCCCAATTCCATGATCATGTGCATTAGAATCTCTGTCTATTACCAAACCCCATTGAGATCCAGGCTCTGGTCCTTCCTTATGATATGTTTCATCACAATCTTTAGCTCTAATGGCCATAACATCTTCATCAGGAAAGTCAAACTTGATAGACTGATAATTTTCAATAGGCTAATGAGCCAAATAATCTGCTAGTATACTTCCTTCTATAGCTTTATGAGTACGATATTCAATGTCATATTCTAATAGCAACATCTTCCAATGGGAAATTCTCTTTGTCAACGCAGGCTTCTCAAAGATATACTTGATAAGATCCTTTTTGGATAGCAACCAAGTGGTATGATTCAACAGATACTGTCAGAGACGACGGGCAGCCCATGCCAAAGCACAACAAGCTTTCTCAAGAAAAGAATATTAGGATTCACAATCTACGAACTTCTTACTTAGGTAATAAACAACATGCTCTTTCCTACATGTCTTGTCCTATTGTCCGAGGACACAACCCATCGATCCTTCTAAGACTGTTAAATACATGATCAAAGGCTTTCCCTCCACTAGCGGGATTAAAATAGGAGGCTCAAGCAAGTAATCTTTAAAAACTATCAAAAGCCTTTTGACAATCTTCATTCAACACAATACTTTGATCTTTATGAAGCAACTTAAATATTGGCTCACAAGTGGCAGTCATGTGAGAGATGAACCTGGATAAATAATTCAAACGTCAGAGAAATCCTCTAACTTGATTTTTTGCTCTAGGTGCTGGTATGTCTCAAATGGCTCTGACCTTATTTGGATCCACTTATATATGTTTTTTACTGACAATAAAACCCAAAAGCTTCTCGGAACAGACACCAAAAGTGCATTTGTTTGGATTTAAGCGGAGTATATACTTCCTCAAACGCTAGAACAATTTCAACCAGTATTCTACATGATCTTCTTCAGTATTAAACATGGAAACCATATCTTCAACATATACTTTGGTTTCCTTATGCATCATGTCATGGAATATGGTGGTCATAGCCCTCTAGTACTTAGCATCAATGTTATTCAAGCCAAAGGGCATCCCTCTATAACACAATGTTCCCCAGGGGGTGATAAATGTCATTTTTCCATGTCCTCAGGTGCCATATTAATCTAATTATACCCAGAAAAACCATCCATGAAGGAGAAAACATTGAACCTAGCTGTATTGTCTACCATTATGTCAATATATGACAAAGGAAAATCATCTTTTGGACTGACTTTATTCAAATCTCTATAGTTTACACACCTTCTGACTTTTCTGTCTTTCTTTGCAACTGGAACGATATTGGCCACTCATTAAGGATAAATAGATGTGACAAGGAAAGCGATATCAATTTGTTTCTGCACTTCTTCTCTAATCTTGACAACAATATCAGGACGAGTTCTTCTTAACTTTTGCTTTACTGGTGGAAATTCTGGTTTAAGCGACAATATATGCTCTACAATATCAGTATCTAGTCCTGGCATATCTTGATACGACCAAGCAAATACATCGACATATTCTTTCAACAACTCCACTAACCTTTTCTTTACATCTTCACCAAGTAGTGCCCCAATCTTGACTTCTCTCTTGTTCTTTTCAAATCCCAAGTTGATTAGTTCGACATGCTCCTTATATTGCTGAATGGTCTTCTCCTCGTGCTCAAGCAACCGAGTAATTTCTTCTAGAATATCATTGTCTTCCTCACTGTTTACTTTCGCTTTATATACACGGAATTCAAAGTTGAGAGAGAGCGCAAGGTCATTATTTTCAATGAGTTTGTTGTTTATTAATTTGCACATGACTTATGCTTGTTTTAGCAAACAAACAAATTTGAAAGTGATATACAATAACTAAAATTGTTTTTTAACAGGTTTTTTAGTTACCATTTTCCATAAAATGCAAAAAATGAAAAAGCATATTTGGATAACAAAATATCTTTTATTAATGATCTTAAAATTTGAAACAAAGGACGCCCGTACAAAGTCACTTTCACCTTGGGCAAAGTGAAAGGAATTATTTGAAAAAGGCAAAAAAAAAATTACTTTGACACATGAACGACACTTGGAACATCCAAGACATTAATTCAAAGCAATTGAACTAGTCTCTCTGTGTGTCACAAAGCAAGGCCATTCCGGATCTGAATAATCCCCAGTGATGGTACCAATAACCGGATCTCAGAGGTGAATAAATCCGGCACTATGAAAGACCTCTTGGATAGGTTTGACAACAACTTCACGCTTCAATGCTCTTTCAGACGTGTAGGTCGAGAAACCTAAACCAACTTTGTTCTTATTCTCGAAAAGCTCAACAACCTGTACCAACCATCTGACTGACTACTCTTCACTACCTGTTGTGCATCTCTCAAAGAAGCGATAGAGGCCCCACTCTTCACATGTACAACATTAACTATATCAAGGGCTGGGAACTGAGTCCCAATAACCTCTTCATCTGCATATATATATATATATATATATATATATATATATATATATATATATATATATATATCTGAAAGAAGAAACACTACAAGAAAATTGCCATATACCAACTTTCACCTTTACTTACGGTCATGAAAACCGTTGGTATATGTATCATTTACTAACCCACTCGTATGCATTAAATATTAATTTAATAAAAATAATTAAATAATATAATGAGAGACGCTCTCACAAAACAAATTTCCAAACTCATCGGGATAAAATTTATCCCTCAAGAACCCTAGATTCGTCGATCTCCAGGGGTCCTTTAAGTTTTTTTTGCTACACATTGGTCCTTTAAGTTAACTAACGCATGCACTGTAACCCTTTTTTAACAGATAAAATATGCTAATTATGGATTCAAATAATTTGAGTGATATGAAAAAAATGAAGTGCAACTAAATATACAATAATCAACATTTATAAATTGTCAAAATGTGAGAAACAAGAGGTAGAAATCACCCTAAAGGACCGAGTTGTAGCAAAATAAACCAACGGCTAGCTACGTGTCATGCTATGATTGGCTGAAGGATTTGAATTTTTCTCCATAGCGCGCTAAGAACACTGTCGTCTTCAGCTTTGAACTGATTTTTCAAAATCATGAACTCTGAGTTTTAAGATCAAACACCACATGTGTAAGCTTATACTCATTGCAGAGGTGAAAGATGATGGCAGCAACAAAGATGAAGGAGGCGCAGCGACATATTTGAAACAACAGATCTAGGGTTTCATAAATTGAAACCTAGATCTCAAGGATGAAGGCTAGCTCGCAGATTCTGCTTCTCTATTGTGATTCTTCAATTTTCTCTCCTCTCATTTTTTTCAATTTTAGGATTAAGGTTTATATAGCTTAGGTTTTTATATGAATTAGTAAGTTTTATGTTTGATGTTCGTTATATTTTAGTGATTGGATTAATTAGGGATTTGATTTGATTCAATTGTATTTTAGTTTAGGATTTTGTAATATGTTAATGTATCACGACATTTATCCTATGTAAATCCAAAATAAAACGTTTCTTAAATCCAATCTAAGATTTGATTCCAATAATTTTGTAAACATTTGATTTGATTCGGTTTGTATGGATTTCAGATCTGCACAATAGTTGTTTTTGGCTTGGATCACTTTGTGTAGGGAGAAAAGGCGTACATGGGCGCAAATTTAGGGTTTCATCCCTATTTGGTTGATTCGGTCTACATCAAATAATAGATAATATTAATAATAATATTAATAATAATATTAATATTAACCAATTACGTTAATAATAATAAAACTATTTAATAATAATAATATAGAAAATGATAATCCTAAAATGTTGACTTTGGTCAACTATTTCCTAATTGGGCTTGATATTTTAATGGGCCTATCCGGAAAAAATAAAGCAACAAATTCTAAAAAGAACATACACCACCTCACCATTTTGAATGGGCCTTAGCCTTAATGGGCCTCTATTTTTATAAATAAACCCCTTATGCTATAAATACACCCCTCTCCCTTTTATTTAAACAAACCTTAATGGGCTTTCATCTCAACAACACCTTTTTTCTAATTGTAAGGAAAATTTAATGGGCCATCATATTTTGATGGTCCATTTACGGAACAATACACCCCCTTCATAAACTTAAACCCAAAACTACATATATGAATTTGACAAAAATATGATAGGACTTGAAAATAAGGAATAAATTGATTAGACCTCAATAAGGGCAAATTTATGGTATGACAACTTCCCCTATTTAATTACTCTTCAATTGAAGGGTGCGAGAGGTTTATTAAATAATGGAAGACCCCAAAATTTGACTGAAGATTATAAGGATACACTATTCAGTGTTTCCTCGAGTACGAAGAAAATGGGCATAAATGATGATGTATCATCTTACCAAATTTTGAACAAAGAGTTATGATTGATCTAGATGTGGCGATGCGGATAACTCGCCAATACCTAGAAAAGTGATAATAAAAGTTTGAAAATCGACTTACTAATGCTTCGAGACTAACATAGTAAGCTTAATACGTAGAGTTTGTTTGTTCATCATAACCTAGGAGATGAATAAAACAAAGTTTGATAACACATCGTCGGATGAAGACTGACGCAATGAATTATAATGCAGATTTTGTTATGTTTACTACAACCTAGAGTGTAAACAATAAGAGGATGAACCTGTGCACTTATCACGAACTAGAGGATAAAAGACACGGGGGTAGGCTTATGTATTCACCACAACCTAGAGGATGAATGATATAACCTTGTAAATTCGCATACCTATCATAACCTAGAGGATAGATGCTTGAAGGATTTGTGCATTTACCATGACTTAGAGGATAAAGGACATGAAGATAAATTTGTGTATTCATTACGACCTAGAGAATGAATAATAAATATGATAATCCGCACACCTATTGCAACCTAGGGGATATATGATTGAAAAGTTTGTGTGTTTATCACGTCCTAGAGGATAAATGACACGAGGATAGTCTTACGTATTTATCACGACCTAGAGGATAAATAACGCAATCCTGAAAATTCGCATATCTACTACAACCTAGAGGGTAGATACTTGAAGAGTGTTTTGGTGATCGAATATTGGGTAGTTAGACCAAAGATAAGATCGGGGTTTTACCATTTTTGGTTGTTCTTAACTAAGGTATTTGTTTACTTTATGGACCAAATGATCCAAAGATGAGCCCCAAGAAAGTTCGTAGTTTTAACCAAAGATGTGCTCAGGAAATTCCATGCATAATGCTCTAAGCTGAGATGAACCAAAAATGTATATGCATCGAGTATTTGTATATGCCCCACATGTATATGTACTAAGTATATGCCCCAAATGCTGGTTGTGAAAAAAAACCATTTTTGTGTTCTCTCCTTTTAAGCCATTAGTTTTGGTGTCACCGATTCTCTAATGTTGTATGTTGCATTGACGTGGTATTTTGAATTGATTTGAATAAGATGAATGGTGTCAGCAGGATTTTGATATTTGTATCGTAGACGCAGGCGTGGATGTAGTTGTGGACGTGGGTGTAGTTATGATTGCAGACGTGGACGTAGTTATGATCACAGGCGCGGACGTAGTCGTGGACGCAAACGTGGATTTTCTTTCAATGTTTTTCTAACCAAAATGTTTTTTGATGTTTTATCAAATGCTTCTATATGTTTGTCAAATCCCCAAAATGGTTTCAACGTAGTATTCACAAACAATAATCGTAGTATTTGCAAACAAGACTGAAAAAGGAAAAACACAATTGAATGATTGAAAAAGTAAATGTTTTATTGATAAATACACCTCTGAATAGGCGAGAATACAAGATGTAATTCCTTAAAATAGGTAATTACATAAAGTTTTTAAAACTGAAAAATGACAATGAAAAATGATAATTGTTATTGTTGTTTCTCCAATGTTCTTTTGATAGCTCCAATCTCCTTTTCTTATGATTCAAATGGTTTGGATCAATCTCTCTCATTTATGGTCGTAGTCGTGGTTCTTAGATTGCAGTCTTTTTTCTCTTTATTTCTGAGTGAAATCTCTAACTTTTACCTGGATCTCCTTTACGGGTTTTCAATCCACCGGGATGTTTTTTTGTGTATGTCCCTAATATTTTCCTGGATCACCCTTTAGGGTTTTCAATCCACCGGGAAGCTCCTTTTTGTCTTAGTCGTCTGTTCCAGGGTTCGAACTTAGCGATCTTTTTACACATAGTATTTTTTTACTACATCTAAATTTGTCGGATGTGGAAGTTCTTCCCCTACCATTGTTGTGAGGATAAGACCACCACCCAAGAATGTTGTTTTTACCACGTACGATCCTTCATAGTTAGGTGTCCATTTACCACGTGAATCAAGGCGAGGTAGCAGAATCTTCTTGAGCACCAAATCTCCTTCTTTGAACACTCGAGGATGAACATTATTATCAAATGCTTCCTCCATTCGCTTTTGGTATAACTGACCATGGAACAAAGCCGTCAAGCGTTTTTATTCAATGAGGTTAAGTTGATCAAGTCGCTTTTGAACCCACTCTACTTCTTCAAGTTTTGTTTCCATTAGAACTCAAAGTGATGGAATTTATACTTCAACCAGGAGCACTGTAACACCCCGATTTAATTGGAATTATTTTATTGGAATAAAATAGGTGATGAGATGTGCTTATATGTGTTGATGATCTTATGAAGCATTTTGATGATTATGTTGAAAAGTTAGAAGTAGTATTAATTGAAGAAGTTAGATGTGTATAGCTAGAAATGTTGAGACATGGGGGTGAATGAAGAATATGAACAACATTATTATTATTATTATTACTATTATTATTATTATTATTATTATTATTATTATTATTACTATTATTATTATAATATGAGATGAATAGTAATTTATAATATTAATAATTAATAATTAAAATAAACCTAGTAATAAGAGGAGGGGTAAAGTTGGTATATAGATTCAGGGGTCTAAAATGTGTAGTTAGAACAACAGAAGTAAAAACACGAGGAATAGAGCGTAGAAGTGAGAAGAGAAGAACAAAGAGAAGAGAAGAGCATACAAGCTAGAGCGAGGAATCTCCGTTAGAGAGCTTAGAATCATCAAACCTATGGCAAGGGTGCATTTTTGACTCTCTGATAGGTGGTTTAATTGTGGGTGGATAATGATATTGAATGTTAGGTTTTTAGGGTAAATTATTGTGAAATTGATTGTTGTAATTGCTTGTGAATGATGAGATTGATGTGTTGCTTGTGTTGGAAATATGGTATATTATGTGTGTTGATGATATAAATTATTGGTGAGTTTGATCTTTCATGAAAAGTGGTTTTTGGATGAAGAGGATGGGATTTTGTAGCAGAAAATTCAGGTTTTTGGGTTTGTTCGCGATGGGTAATCAATTACCATGTCTGGGTAACCGGTTACCGCTGTTTTTGTTTTTGAACATTTGGCTACTGAATTGCAGTAACCGGTTATCGTAACTGGGTAATCGGTTACCGCGAGGAATTTTGGAAAAGCAGGTTACTGTCTTGCAGTAACCGGTTACCATAACTGGGTAACCAGTTACCGCTGAAGCTGCCAGAATTTTTGGAAACTTTGAAAAATCATAACTTTTGCCTCGGGTGTGCGTTTGAAGCACCGTTTGAAACGTTGAGAAGATAAGAACATTTTCTATAATACGAAATTAATATTTATAGTAGTGGTATAATATTTTATCGTAACGATTACGATGAATGTGTAAGTTGGGTGAGTTATTACACCAAAATGTCGTGATAAGCTGTGTCATGTAGTACCCATGATGTGTGAAGAATTTACAGGTGATCTTGCAGAAATAAGTAGGTGACGTTGGCCTGAAAATTGTACTAATGTGATGTATGCTTGAAATTACATGATTTTTGTTATATCATGTCGCATTTCATGCATCGGTAAGGGCTTATGCCCTGGCCTTTATGGAAAATGGTGAGGGCTTATGCCCTGGCCTTTAGGGAAAATGTTCAGGGCTTATGCCCTGGCCTGTATTAGTAATCATTGAGGGCTTATGCTCTTGTCTATATGGCAATTTGTTGAGGGCTTATGCCCTGATGGTACCACATGCATCTTGCATCAGAGTTAGTTGCACTGCATTTGTCGAATTGTTAAATTGTTGAATTACGGACTTGTTGAAATGGTGTGATTAATAATTGTTGAACTTAAAGTCCTGCATGATATACCTGTTGTTTACTCATAATTATATTACTTATTTTATTGTCATGATATCCGACCCCTTATTGTTTGAATGTTTCCTTTACGTGGGTAACATGCAGATAACCAGGAGTAGTGCGAAGTCGTGGAGTCTAGAAGAGGTTGCTCCTTTTATTTTGAGCGGGTGTCCTTGCTCTGATATGTAACATCGGGGGATGAATGCTCAATTGTTTTATTTTAGTTTATGTCTGCTTGGAGGATTTTGGGAGTGTTGTAGACTCTCTTTTAACTAATTAAATTGTTGATTTTCTTAATGGTTGAAGATTTTAGAATAATTATGAAATTTTTTCTACTGCGTTAATAAAGTTGAAGTTTGAAGACTATGTTGAAATGTTATCGGTTCATTTGAAATGTGTGTTATGTATCTGTTTTATCATAATTGAGCAAATTTGAACATGTTGATTGATGTGACATCCTATTTTGAAGTTTTATTTTACTTAGCTTTTTATTAAAATTACCGTTGGGGAAATAGGGTGTTACGATTGGTATCAGAGTAGGTCGGTCCATCTGGCCAGGTTGTTGAGTCGTTAGTGTAGTGTGACAATAGAATATGCCGATGCTTTTGTTACTAATCATTGTTTTACATTGTAATGTGAAGAAAAGTAATGACTGGAAGAGGAAATGATGCACTAGCTAATGCGTTGCAGGCTTTGGCTCAGGCAATGCAGAATCAACCAAATGTTGCAAGGAAAGATGGGACTCGTGCCTTGGAAACTTTCCAGAGGAACCATCCGCCTACGTTCAAGGGAAAGCATGATCCTGAAGGAGCACCAAGAGTGGATCAAAGATATTGAAAGGATATTTTGAGTCATGGATTATCCAGATGCACAGAAGGTGCGTTTTGGTACGCATATGATGGCAAGAGAAGCTGATGACTGGTGGGTTGCCACTCGTCAGAGGCTTGAAGGTACGCGTAAGGTTATTACTTGGGATGTGTTTCGTAGGGAATTCTTAATGAGGTATTAACTAGAGGATGTCTGTGGGAAGAAGGAAATCAAATATCTAGAACTGAAGTAAGGAGATTTGTTGGTAACTGAGTATGCTACCAAATTTGTGGAGTTGGCAAACTTTTATCCTCATTATGCTGAGACACCTGAATTCTCTAAGTGCGTCAAGTTTGAGAATGGCTTGCGTTCTTTGATTAAGAAGGCCATTGGATATCAGAGGATCTGTAAGTTCACTGAATTGGTGAATAGCTACATAATTTATGAAGAGGACGATAAGGCTCACTATAAAATTGTTAATGAAAAGAGGGGCAAGCAACAATAGTATCGTGGGAAGCCTTACAATGCTCTGGCAAACAGGGGTAAGCAGAGGATGGCTGATGGTAATAGGACTAGTGGGGGAGGTGCCCTTATTGGTATCATATGTCACAAATTTGGAAGACCTGGTCATCGAAGTAATGCATGTACCAGGGAGGTAAAGATGTGTTTTTGCGATGGTGAGACTATACAGGAGGAAGGACATATTAGCATTCAATGTCAGAAACCGAAGCGAGATCAGACCGCTGGAAGGGTGTTTTATTTAGCTGGGACTCAGACATTTGGTGGAGACCGCTTGATTATAGGTATATGTCTCATTAATAGTATTCCTTTAATTACTATTATTGATACTGGTGCTACTCATTATTTTATTGTTGTTGATTGTGCTAAAAAGTTGGGTCTTGCCTTGTCTTCTATGAATGGAGAAATGGTTATTGATACTCCAGCTAAGGGGTCGGTGACTACTTCTCTAGTATGCTCGAAGTGTATGTTGTCCATCTATGACAGAGACTTCTGTCTTGATCTAGTTTGTTTACCGTTGAGTGGTTTGGATGTGATTTTGGGTATGAACTGGTTAGAATGTAACTGTTTTCATATTAACTGTTAGAACAAGTCGGTGCGGTTTTCTACTCTTAAAGAGGAAGAGGGAGATGATTTCTTATCTTCTAGACAGTTAAAGGAATTATTGCAGGATGAATCTCAGTTGTTCTCTTTGATGGCATCCTTATCCATTGAGAATCAGGCTGTAATTGGTGAGTTGGAAGTTGTGCGTGACTTTCCCGAAGTTTTTCCTGATGAAATTCCAGACGTGCGCTCGAAAGAGAAGTAGAATTTTCGATTGATCTTGTACCAGGTACCAAGCCTATTTCTATGGCACCGTACAGGATGTCAACATCTAAATTTTCATAATTGAAGAAGAAATTAGAAGAGTTACTTGAAAAAAAGTTTGTGAGACAAAGTGTGTCGCCTTGAGGAGCTCCGATGTTATTTGTGAAAAATAAATATGGGAGTATGAGACTGTGTGTTGACTACCGATAGTTGAATAAAGTGACAATCAAAAATAGGTACCCATTTCAGAGAGTAGACGACTTGATGGATCAATTGGTGGGTGCACGGGTGTTTAGCAAGATTGACTTGAGATTGGGTTATCACCAGATTCAACTAAAGGATGTAGATATTCAGAAGAAGGCTTTCAGAACTCAGTATGGACATTACGGGTATTCAGTGATGCCTTTCGGTGTTACCAATGCGCCGAAAGTGTTTATGGAATATATGAACCGCATCTTTAACACTAATTTGGATCGGTTTGTTGTAGTATTCATCGATGATATTTTAATTTATTCTAAATTCAAAGAGGAACATGTTGAAGATTTGCAGATTGTATTGCAAGTGTTGAAAGAGAAGAAGTTATATGCAAAGTTGTCAAAATGTGAGTTTTGGTTGACAGAAGTTAGTTGTCTTGGTCATGTTATTTCAGGTGATAGTATTGTGGTAGATCCGTCTAAAGTAGATGCAGTGTTGCAATGGGAAGCTTCAAAATCAGTTTCGGAGATTAGAAGCTTTTTGGGTTTCGCTGGTTATTATAGGAGATTTATTGAAGGTTTTTCAAAATTGGCGCTTCCTTTATGTGATCGGTGGAAATAGAACTGACTGTTTTGAAATGCTGGTTCGCGCAATGTCGCGGTAAGCAAGAGTCGCCACCGTCTTTTATTTTCTCCAACAAGGAAAGGACAAAAGCACATCAAAATTCCTTTTCGAGATGTCTCTCGGTTCGGGAGGTAGATTATAGAAAGGGAAGGTGTTAGCACCCTTTCTATCCGTGGTTATCCACGGGCTCTTAGGTACTTGCTCACTATGTTTTCAAAAATTGTTTGCTTTTCTTATGTTTGTGGGTTTTGAAAAAGTTTGTTTGAAAAACTTCTAGGTAACTCTTGTATCTGTCCTCAAGAGTGTATGAAGTATTTGTTTGAAAACATTTGTTTGAAAGTGTAAGTGCGAAAAGTTGTTTTTGTTTTTTGAAAGAGCAAGTACCCAGGAGAAATCTACCTACTCTAAGGAATTAAGCTGTGTAAATGTCCTTTAGACAGTACTATCCCACTATTGAGAAGTAGGTAGCACCGTCGTTGGAGTTATTCGGGTCAATTCGATTATAGGGACATGTGTGGTCACCAAAGCAATAGTAGGACGCCTTAGCGGTAACCCTAATGTCCTAGATCCTTTTTATCCGAGGCAACCGTTTCGAGGCAACTGGATCTTTAGACAGGAGGGAGACCTCTAAAACACCCTATACTTAATGACCACGTCGAGGCAACCAAGTGAGGCTTACCCTAGGAGTGGCATGTGCATGTGTGTCAGGTTTCAGTTTAATTATCTTTGAACATGATATGGTGAGCTACGAGTTGATTTTATTTTTCAGGCAAGTCTTGTCATGCATAGTTAACAGTTAATAATTGTGCAGAAAATAAATTGCGGAAAAGAAATCTACGTTATTACAAGGCGTCGGGTATTTACATCGACAAAAACATAACCCTTTGGAAAATAAATACGGGAAAATAAAGAAAGCGATAAAAGTCCTAATTATCTATTACATTCCCGGAACAGTTACATAAATATGATCAAAATAGGAATCAAGAATAAACATGCGCGCGAAAAGAAACTGAATCAGGACGTCGTTAGGGTTTTGACCCTTTTTTTGAGAAAAGAATGAAATTTGGTCCTTTTTGCATTTAATTAAACCTAATTCTAATTAATTAATTACTTAAAAGAAGAAAAAGTATTTTTGTGTTTTTGATGTTTTAATGAAAATAAAAATAAAATAAAATAAAGTCAGAAGTTAGTAAAACCTAATTCTAATTTATTTATTTATTATGAAAAAGTCAAAATTAAACCTAATTAAACTAAATTAATTTGTTAGCATTTTATTTACAAAATAATTAAATTAGGTGAAATTAATAATAATAATAATAATAAAAATATTTACATTTTTAGTTGTCTGAATTTATTATGAAAATTAATTAATTTGTGAGTTAAATAATAATAATGATAATTAAATAATAAGAATAAAAATTAAAATGTAAAAGAAAAAGGAATAGAGAAACCAAGGGGTGCTGGCCCAAATAGGAGGCTTGTTTGTAAATTCCAAGCCCATTAAGCCACAAGCCTGCTTTGACTTTTTGGTTGTCCAGCGCATGGTTGACTAGGGAACATCATGGTCAGCACCTCATGACCTTCAGACTTATGCTTGTGGCCACTTGGCGCCTGGGATTGGAAAGAATATGGTGGACATCATTTAGGAAGCCTGCATACAATCACGTTATGAAAAACAATAGAAATATTTTGGGGGACCTGGGAATCGAACCCAGGTCCCAATGGTTACCAGCCAACGCACCATCCACTGAGCCATGCGCCTGCATTTGTTAGCATAATAATAAGGGAATATAATATTACAAAATCAATGCATGTGCTGCAAAACAAACGAAAACGCGCGCTATTTGAATTGCCAAATAGCATATCAACGCGTCATCGTCTTCCTCAATTGTTCCTGCAAAATACAAACAGATAGCGGGGGTTTTTAACCCCCCACAAAACATGATGAGGAATAATAGCGACTAGCCCTACAGGCTACAAAAATATTTCGCGATGGTGGTGTTTGATTCGTCTTGTCTCAGCGATTTCAACCATAGGTCTTATGAAGCTTAATTTTTCCTGGGCAATAAAGCCCCAATCTGGAAGCTCAAGAACCCTAAATTCCTTCAATGGTAACTTGTGATTCTGGGCATTTTAATCCAATTAACCAATACCATTAGCTTTGTATAGATTCAAGCAATGCAAAACAATGATTAAAACATGTTAATTATGCATGAAATATGAGTTTTGATTATGGAAAGTCAAGCAAACCGTGGTTCTGTTTAGGGTGATTTCTGGAGCTTTAAGGCTTGGTTTTGATTGCAAATTGTCCCTGAGAGTTCCAGCAATGTATTAGAATCCACCAATTGCTTTGAATCGTGTTGGAACCTGGAAAACAATTTTGAGTTTTCTTTGAATTTTCTTGAATGGCTATGGCTTTTTTCTGCAGAGATTTCACGTCCAATGCATTAGGGTTGAGTTGTGTACTTATAGTAGAATGGAATTAGGTTAAATCCTTGGGCAAAGATCCATGAAATAATGGTTTGAATATTTGATTTGCAATCATATATTTTTGAATCTTTTTGATTGGAAAAACTTGCCAAACTTGGAGATTTTTGTCCCTTTGATTTGCACACGAATTGCCAGCATATCTTGAGCTTGTTTTCTTCACAAAAAGATTGAAAAATCAAATCTTTGTATTTCCTACATTTTAAATTAATTAAAGGAATTAAAATCAATTAAAAATCCAATTAATTAATAAAAAATAAGAAAATAAATTCCAATAGGCTTGATGGGTCGTGCATAAGCCTTGGATAAAGTTTCAAGAAGAAATTTGAGGCCCATTAGCAAAAACAAGGTGTTTTGGGCAAAGTTGACTTTTGCAAATTCACAAAAATTTCCCAACTTCTTCAATGCATAGCTTGCTCAATTTTGATCCTATGAACATGTTCTTGGACATTTTGGAAAGGTATTGAAGTCCTATAACCAATGCCTTTGGTCCCATGTCATTTGGATTTACCAATCTCAAGTTATGGTCTTTGACTTAAAGTGCATTTTTGTTGACTTTTGAAATTGACCTATAATGTAGAAATTGATAACTTTTTGTGAGAGCATTTCTTGGACTTGGAATGTGAAGATGCGTTGTAGGAAATGTCACCCCCTTCAAAATGAGCATTGGATGGGATATTTCTGATGAACCATGAAAAAGTTATGCCCTGGTCAAGATACAGTTGACTTTTCTACTGTCCAAAAATAGTAACTTTTTGCATCTTGATGATTTTTGAGCCATGCTTGTGGAATCATGATCAAGACTTGATCAAATGATGATTGTGGACTCAAAATAAGATGTTGACCAAAAATTCTGACTTTTGACTGCAAAATGACCATTTTACCCCTGCAGTTGATTGTGGATCAAATAGGGCTTTTGACTGTGGAATTTGGCACTGTGAGTCTTGAGACTTGACATGTAGATGCTTGACAATGCATATAGGCCTATGAGACTTGATTGAGCCATTGAAAACCTCAAATTCTTTGAAGGAACCAAAACCCTAATTTGGACTGGCTTAGGAGGTATTTGGACTGTGCAACCCTTGAGCAAATTTTGGGGTACAACAGTTGCCCCTGTTCAATCTTCTTAAACCGGAGGATGTAGATTGGCTTGCATGCCTTTCGTGATCCGAAGGTGGAAGATGATTGAACACTAGAGTGCCCAGAAATTTGCACTCGCATGGAGTAGTATCAGCAATGTGATGTCGGGAATGGGCTTACAGATGCCATTTGGAGAGATGATGGATAGGAGGATGCGCTTATAGATGCCATCTGGATATGTGACAAAATCTTGTCGGGGATGGGCTTATAGATGCCATCCGGAGATTGTTGGTAGAATTGTGATCTTGTATATTTGAACGAGGGAACCTGTGTAGGGTTTCTTGATGACGAGTCCCTGTAAAACTGTATCCGGAATTGAGAAGGAAACCTGTGTAGAGTTTCTTGATGACGAGTCTGTGTAGAACTACATCTTTGGAAAGGGCGAACCTGTGTAGGGTTTCTTGATGACGAGTCCGTGTAAGACTTCATTTTTGGAAAGAGAGAACCTGTGTAGGGTTACTTGGTGATGAGTCCGTGTAAAACCAAGTCTGGAGAGAGAGAACCTGTGTAGGGTTTCTTGGTGACGAGTCCGTGTAAAACTACGTCTGGAGAGAGAGAAGGAACCAGTGTAGGGTTACTTCGGGATAAGTTCGTGTAAAACTTCTGGATGAACCGGGGTAAGGTTATTTTGAGATAAGTTCGTGTGAAACTTCAGGAGGAACCGGGGTAAGGTTATTTTGAGATAAGTTCGTGTAAAACTTCAGGATGAACCGGGGTAAGGTTACTGCAGGATAAGTTCGTGTAAAACTTCAGGATGAACTGGGGCAAGGTTACTTTGACGATGAGTTCGTGTAAAACTTCGTCTTGGAACTGAGGAGGAACCGGTGTAGGGTTGCCTGAGGACGAGTCCGTGTAAAACTTCGTCTTGGAACTGAGGAGGAACCGGTGTAGGGTTGCCTGAGGACGAGTCCGTGTAAAACTTCACCTGAAAGGAAGGAACCTGTGTAGGGTTGCCCGACGATGAGTCCGTGTAAAACTTCATCTGAAGGAGAGGTAACCGGTGTAGGGTTGCCCGACAATGAGTCCGTGTAAAACTTCATCTGAAAGGAAGGAACCGGTGTAGGGTTTCCTGATGATGAGTCCGTGTAAAACTACATCTGAAAGGAAGGAACCGGTGTAGGGTTTCCTGATGATGAGTCCGTGTAAAATTACATCTGAAGTTGAGAAGGAACCGGTGTAGGGTTGCCTGATGATGAGTCCGTGTGAAACTTCATCTGAAAGAGAGAAGGAACTGGTGTAGGGTTTCCTGATGATGAGTCCGTGTAAAACTACATCTGAAGTTGAGAAGGAACCGGTGTAGGGTTTCCTGTTGATGAGTCCGTGTAAAACTACATCTGAAATTGAGAAGGAACCGGTGTAGGGTTTCCTGTTGATGTGTTCGTGTAAAACTACATCTGAAAGGGAGAACGAACCGGTGTAGGGTTGCTTCATGATTGTCAAGTAGATAATTGTCCTGTCTGGTCTCAGGTATTAACCTACGATCAGTCGTCCACAGAATTTTCCTGGCTTGTTACAGGTGTTGATCTGGAACTTGAAAGGTAGATGGTAATCATCTTTTGATTGACCTCTTCCTGAAAAGGCCAAAACGTTAGCTGTATGCAATGTCATGATGCATGAACTGCATGATATTAAGATGTTCTCAAGAATAAATGAGATTTGTGGTGTATGATGCGTATGCATGTCATAATGTATGAAGATGTGATGTTTATGAATGTATTTTCGTCTGGGAAAATAAATCCTTGACAAATGCCGGGAAGTTCGTTGAATCCTGGGCTGATGTTGAAGAGTAGAGTTCTTCGTCTCCGCTAGGGATGATGAACAAAGATGATTGCAAGAATAAACCGATAGGAGGAGATGACTCCGTTGGGGAATAAACTGGTGAAGATATTACTCTGCGGGGAACTACTCTGTGGGGAAGAGATGCTTCGCTGAGATTTTGATGATAACTCCGCTGGGGATTCCTGTTGATAATCTCTGTTTGGGGAATTTGATGAACTCCGCTGGGGATAGGAAGAACTCCACTGAGGACGATCTTTCCGTTGCAATTTGCTGCGGATAACCCAGTTATACTTTGGTGGGGAATAACCTCTGAATATGGCTGGAGAGATGTATTTGGATTCTGCAGGGGACAAGCTTCCAGGATCTACTGGGGAGATGGTTCAACTCTCCCGGGGAAACTTTTTTGGACTGCACTGGAGAATGGCTCCACTGGGGTGTCTGGTATTCCGCCGGGGAACATTCTTATATTCTGTCGAGGAATAATAAGATTGTCGGGGACGCTTGCTGAAGAATATTTGTATACTCTGCTGGAGAATATTGAGATTTTCTGGGGATACCCAACTTCCTTAGGGGTGACAGTGGACTAACTTTGCCTGGGAAGAGTATTACTGACTTGCTGGGGATACTATGCCCTTTTTAGGGCTGATGGAAGGCCAACTGTGCTTGGGGAGAGAAGGTATCTTGGTCATATTCTTCAGTTGAATCTACCTTGTACCTTTGTGGACAGAGCATCTTGCCCAGCTCGAACAATTCTTATTGCCCCAGTTTCTGCGGGAGAAGGTACTTGTGGAGGCCTTGATAACTGCCGATTGACAAATCTTCTTCTGGGAGGCAAGTGACGAGATGACAGGACATAGTCGTACACTGTGATCCCTAACTTTTGCCTGGACTGCCCTTTCTGGTTTTCAGTCCACCGGGATACCCATTTTTGCCCAAGCCGCCTTTTCAGGTTTTCGACTTGCCGGGTCTACAAATTTTTCATTTTCATCCCTTATTTTTGCCCGAACCCTTTTGGTTCGCCGGGAAGCCCTTATTTTTGCCTAGGTATGTCAACCTAGCGGGTCTTTGATTATGCGTAGTATTTTTTTACTATGTCCACGCTCTCAGAATGTAGGGAGTTGTCACTGTCTGTGGCGTTGTGTTGCCATACCACCAGAAGATCTTCGTTTGATCATGCGGGATTCGTTGCTGGAATTCATGTCCAATGCCCCAAGTGACTCGGGCGGAGATTTGCCCCTGGCTATTTGGCATTTTGAGAGATTCCTTGAATCTTGACTTGACTTCCCCAGATGATGGAAAATGATCATGTCTGCCCCTTGGTTGGAAGTGTTTTTCCACTTGAGATGACTCTTTTTGTTGAGAAGGTTTTTGTTCACTGGATATTCATCGTGCGAATTTCTCTGCTATTTGAACAAATAGTCATATGCAAACAATGTTATTTAAAAATGCAAAGCTTATGTCTGTCTTGAAGTTTTTGAAAATGCAGTTTTTAATAAAACAAGTGAACGTGATGTCAACTCAGGATTTTATAGCGAGCCTTACAGGAGTCAGGATACCTTTTGTAACAGTATGCTTTCGAACTAACCCATGCTTCAGCTAGGACTTTTAATGGTTATAACGTGGCCTGGTTCACGGTTTAAGAAACAAAGGATAAAGGCTCAAATTTTATTTGTACCCACCTGTTCTTCGTGATGTTCTTCAATCCTAAACTCAACTAATCGTGCATTAGATCTTGTTTGAATCTTTGCTCTGATATTCCGGTGATGGTTCGGATTTTGACAATTTATTTTGAATAGGCAGCCATTTCTTTTTGTTGAGGGTTTGTAGGACCTCTTTCTTTTTGATTTTATTATCCCTGTTTTTTGCCTGAACTGTTTCTTTTGTGATTACAGTCAGCGAGATGCCCCAGTTTTTGTGTAAGTCTCCTTCATAGGTTTTGACTTATTGGGCTTTTATTTTGAGAAATAATGACTGCCTGTCTGTATGATTATTCGGAACCATCGCCGTCTTTTGTCTCAGAAGGACTTCTTTGATGCCATTCATTGTGCACCTGGATCAACTGAGAAAACTACCCTGCCCCGGGTTGTAATTAAGGGTTTTAATTTTGCGAAAAGAAAAACTCCAACTTCTTTGGCTCAAAGGGGTTGACGAGGGATTATCTTCCTTATAACTCCACCGTATAGGACTTGAAACAATGCCTGTACCTCATCAGCGGGGTTTGTCCAAAAGCATACTGTAAAGATCATGGTATCGTTTTCGTCATCCTCCCTCAAAAGGCTTAGAATTTTTTAATCGAGAGTTGAATCACAAAAATGAAAGCAATTTGAATATAGTGAATACGAATGGATTGATTCAAAACAGACATATGCGATGCATTAATGAAATAAAAAGTTTGCCATGACAATAATTGTTTGAATAAGCAAAGAAAAATACAACTTGAGAATTCAAATGAACAAAAGTCTCTTAGTTTGAACTAGTCATCTCAGATGGAGAATTCTCAGCGGAAGATTTTCATCTCACCATCCGGCATGAACTCCAGCACCCTCCCATCAATCAAGTCTTGGATCTTGTTCTTCAGAGTCCAACAGTTGTCGGTGTCATGTCCCAGACCGTCAGAGTGGTATGCACACCTTTCATAGGGATTATAGGTAGGAGCTGAGGTATTTGGGTTCCGGTGAGGAGCCTTTAATGTAATCAGCCCTGCCTTCAACATGTGTTGTAGCGCTTGAGTTGGCGACATGTTGATCTTGGTAAATTGCCTCCTTGGCTTGTTTGGCTTACTCTGATCAACCTGTTGTTCTTGGTGAGGTTGTTGTCGGACCCTTGAGGTAGTAGCAACTTGGAGAGGTCCATTCTTCACCATACCAAACTCTTGTCTTCTTGGAGGCTGATTACTGGTTTGATCCCCAACATTGACTGTTTGCTTCATACTATTGTATCTGTCTTGATGAAGCTGGTTGATCACGGTTCGCAACTCTTCTTGTTCCCGAGCTAAGCCTTGGATGAGAGCCATTTGCCCAAGCATTTGGGTTCTCATTGCTTCTACCTCAGCTTGTAGATGTTTCAGCCGTTCGTCCTTATCATCTTCAGGACTTTTCTTGACCAAATTCCCCATGAGGAGTGTTCTCAACTCTTCCTGCCCCTTGGATAGGCTTAGGAAGATTTCCCTGAACTGAGTCTCTTGGGTATGGAGATCCTGGTTGTCTTGTTGGAAAGCCATTGTTGAAATAAACAGCGAAGAAGGTAAGTGACCTGTAACAAGGGTACCTGTGATGCAATGATATGTATGATATGCATGCAATGTTTTCAAGGATCTCGTGGGGTAAACAAGAAAAATTGTTAGAATTTGAATTTTGTGGTTTGATTGAAGGAACTTCATGTTGTTGAGAGTCCTTCTTCAAGAGTCAAGGCTCACCATATCGAGTGGGTCATAGCCCCTGACTCAGGTTATCATGTTTAGATCTCCAAACAACCTTGGCTAGAGGAAAATAAATCCCCTTTGCCCCTTGCTAGACATTTGGTTCATCATGACCTGCATCACAAACCCTTGAGATCCTTGAAATGGATTAGTCCTCATGCAAGATGCATGCAATGTTATGATGGTATGATGTTATGTACGTGGATGCAAGGGTGTGAGGTGTAAGTAAGCCCTGTAATAAGTCCAGATCAAGGACTGTAAACAAAACCTGCAAGAAACTCATGTGTCAGATAACAAGAATGTGCAAGTAGTTCAAGTTTGAAGGCACACAAGTCACACAAGAGAGCCCTTAGAGTTTAGGCCAGCATGAAGTTTAGGTACTACCCTCTTGAAGTTGGTTGGCTCAAAACCTGTCATATCAATAGTAACCGGGTTCTAAGGAGCTCAATATCATTGGATTATTTTCTATGTTCATTGTTTTGATTTAGCCACTTAACTGGCGACCAAAATATTCCAAGAAAACAACCCTCAATGAGTGTAGTATCGAGTATCTACCAACTTCGGACTGCACCAAAGTCGGTCATCTCACTACCCCTAAAGAGGCCAGGATGGTCAAGTAAGGTTCTAAGGTCAGTTGATGCTTCACGATACCACGCGGAAGCCCCGTACTCTCCTTGACTTGACTCAAGGGTTACCGGTACTCACTAAAGTGCCACATCAACGTAGCAACTGCTTCAACCATGTCGGTATACCCTGCACAGTTCCCTCACATTTTGTTGCTACTTCTAAAGGGTATCCCCAGATCCGGGTTAGGATCTATAAAACTCTGATACAAGCCCACAAAGTTTAAAGCATTCAAGGCATACAATCGAAAACACAAGTGATCTAATCCTAAGGTACACCTCACTTATAATTCCCCAGCAGAGTCGCCAGTTCTGTGATCGGTGGAAATAGAACTGACTGTTTTGAAATGCTGGTTCGCGAAATGTCACGGTAAGCAAGAGTCGCCACCGTCTTTTATTTTCTCCAACAAGGAAAGGACAAAAGCACATCAAAATTCCTTTCCGAGATGTCTCTCGGTTCGGGAGGTAGATTATAGAAAGGGAAGGTGTTAGCACCCTTTCTATCTGTGGTTATCCACGGGCTCTTAGGTACTTGCTCACTATGTTTTCAAAAATTGTTTGCTTTTCTTGTGTTTGTGGGTTTTGAAAAAGTTTGTTTGAAAAACTTCTAGGTAACTCTTGTATCTGTCCTCAAGAGTGTATGAAGTATTTGTTTGAAAACTTTTGTTTGAAAGTGTAAGTGAGAAAAGTTGTTTTTGTTTTTTGAAAGAGCAAGTACCCAGGAGAAATCTACCTACTCTAAGGAATTAAGCTGTGTAAATGTCCTTTAGACAGTACTATCCCACTATTGAGAAGTAGGTAGCACCGTCGTTGGAGTTATTCGGGTCAATTCGATTATAGGGACATGTGTGGTCACCAAAGCAATAGTAGGACGCCTTAGCGGTAACCCTAATGTCCTAGATCCTTTTTATCTGAGGCAACCGTTTCGAGGCAACTGGATCTTTAGACAGGAGGGAGACCTCTAAAACACCCTATACTTAATGACCACGTCGAGGAAACCAAGTGAGGCTTACCCTAGGAGTGGCATGTGTATGTGTGTCAGGTTTCAGTTTAATTATCTTTGAACATGATATGGTGAGCTACGAGTTGATTTTATTTTTCAGGCAAGTCTTGTCATGCATAGTTAACAATTAATAATTGTGCAGAAAATAAATTGCGGAAAAGAAATCTACGCTATTACAAGGCGTCGGGTATTTACATCGCCAAAAACATAACCCTTTGGAAAATAAATACGGGAAAATAAAGAAAGCGATAAAAGTCCTAATTATCTATTACATTCCCGGAACAGTTACATAAATATGATCAAAATAGGAATCAAGAATAAACATGCGCGCGAAAAGAAATTGAATCAGGACGTCCTTAGGGTTTTGACCCTTTTTTTGAGAAAAGAATGAAATTTGGTCCTTTTTGCATTTAATTAAACCTAATTCTAATTAATTAATTACTTAAAAGAAGAAAAAGTATTTTTGTGTTTTTGATGTTTTAATGAAAATAAAAATAAAATAAAATAAAGTCAGAAGTTAGTAAAACCTAATTCTAATTTATTTATTTATTATGAAAAAGTCAAAATTAAACCTAATTAAACTAAATTAATTTGTTAGCATTTTATTTACAAAATAATTAAATTAAGGTGAAATTATTATTAATAATAATAATAATAATAATAATAATAATAATTACATTTTTAGTTGTCTGAATTTATTATGAAAATTAATTAATTTGTGAGTTAAATAATAATAATGATAATTAAATAATAAGAATAAAAATTAAAATGTAAAAGAAAAAGGAATAGAGAAACCAGGGGGTGCTTGCCCAAAGAGGAGGCTTGTTTGTAAATTCCAAGCCCATTAAGCCACAAGCCTGCTTTGACTTTCTGGTTGTCCAGCGCATGGTTGACTAGGGAACATCATGGTCGGCACCTCGTGACCTTCAGACTTATGCTTGTGGCCACTTGGCGCCTGGGATTGGAAAGAATATGGTGGACATCATTTAGGAAGCCTGCATACAATCACGTTATGAAAAACAATAGAAATATTTTGGGGGACCTGGGAATCGAACCCAGGTCCCAATGGTTACCAGCCAACGCACCATCCACTGAGCCATGCGCCTGCATTTGTTAGCATAATGATAAGGGAATATAATATTACAAAATCAATGCATGTGCTGCAAAACAAACGAAAACGCGCACCATTTGAATTGCCCAATAGCATATCAACGCGTCATCATCTTCCTCAATTGTTCCTGCAAAATACAAACAAATAGCGGGGGTTTTTAACCCCCACAAAACATGATGAGGAATAATAGCGACTAGCCCTACAGGCTACAGAAATATTTCGCGATGGTGGTGTTTGATTCGTCTTGTCTCAGCGATTTCAACCATAGGTCTTATGAAGCTTAATTTTTCCTGGGCAATAAAGCCCCAATCTGGAAGCTCAAGAACCCTAAATTCCTTCAATGGTAACTTGTGATTCTGGGCATTTTAATCCAATTAACCAATACCATTAGCTTTGTATAGATTCAAGCAATGAAAAACAATGATTAAAACATGTTAATTATGCATGAAATATGAGTTTCGATTATGGAAAAGTCAAGCAAACTGTGGTTCTGTTTAGGGTGATTTCTGGAGCTTTAAGGCTTGGTTTTGATTGCAAATCGTCCCTGAGAGTTCCAGCAATGTATTAGAATCCACCAATTGCCTTGAATCATGTTGGAACCTGGAAAACAGTTTTGAGTTTTCTTTGAATTTTCTTGAATGGCTATGGCTTTTTTCTGCTGAGATTTCACGTCCAATGCATTAGGGTTGAGTTGTGTACTTATAGTAGAATGGAATTAGGTTAAATCCTTGGGCAAAGATCCATGAAATAATGGTTTGAATATTTGATTTGCAATCATATATTTTTGAATCTTTTTGATTGGAAAAACTTGCCAAACTTGGAGATTTTTGTCCCTTTGATTTGCACACGAATTGCCAGCATATCTTGAGCTTGTTTGCTTCACAAAAAGATTGAAAAAAACAAATATTTGTATTTCCTACATTTTAAATTAATTAAAGGAATTAAAATCAATTAAAAATCCAATTAATTAATAAAAAATAAGAAAATAAATTCCAATAGGCTTGATGGGTCGTGCATAAGCCTTGGATAAAGTTTCAAGAAGAAATTTGAGGCCCATTAGCAAAAACAAGGTGTTTTGGGCAAAGTTGACTTTTGCAAATTCACAAAAATTTCCCATCTTCTTCAATGCATATCTTGCTCAATTTCGATCCTATGAACATGTTCTTGGACATTTTGGAAAGGTATTGAAGTCCTATAACCAATGCCTTTGGTCCCATGTCATTTGGATTTACCAATCTCAAGTTATGGTCTTTGACTTAAAGTGCATTTTTGTTGACTTTTGAAATTGACCTATAATGTAGAAATTGATAACTTTTTGTGAGAGCATTTCTTGGACTTGGAATGTGAAGATGAGTTATAGGAAATTTCACCCCCTTCAAAATGAGCATTGGATGATATTTTACTGATGAACCATGAAAAAGTTATGCATTGGTCAAGATACAGTTGACTTTTCTACTGTCCAAAAATAGTAACTTTTTGCATCTTGATGATTTTTGAGCCATGCTTGTGGAATCATGATCAAGACTTGATCAAATGATGATTGTGGACTCAAAATAAGATGTTGACCAAAAATTCTGACTTTTGACTGCAAAATGACCATTTTACCCCTGCAGTTGATTGTGGATCAAATAGGGCTTTTGACTGTGGAATTTGGCACTGTGAGTCTTGAGACTTGACATGTAGATGCTTGACAATGCATATAGGCCTGTGAGACTTGATTGAGCCATTGAAAACCTCAAATTCTTTGAAGGAACCAAAACCCTAATTTGGACTGGCTTAGGAGGTATTTGGACTGTGCAACCCTTGAGCAAATCTTGAACCATTTGAAGATGATTCTTGACAAATCTTGAAGAATATGGGAGGGAAAATTTTGGGGTACAACACTTTAACTCAGCTAAATTGTAAAGGAAAAGCATTTGTGTGGGACATCCAATGTGAAAAGAGATTTGTTGAGTTAAAGAAAAGATTGGCGACGAATCCATTCTTGATATTACCTAATCCCGAGGAATCATTTATGGTATATTGTGATGCTTCTAAATTGGGTTAAGAAGGTGTGCTCATGCAGAATGATAAATTGGCCACTTATGCGTCGGGACAATTGAGGATTCATGAAAGAAACTATCCTACTCTTGATCTAGAATTAGCTACAGTGGTGTTTATGCTGAAGATTTGGAGGCATTATCTCTATGGTTATAGGTTTGAAGTGTTTAGTAATCATAAAAGCTCGCGGTATCTATTTGATCATAAGGAATTGAACATGAGGCATTGGAGATGGTTGAAATTATTGAAGGACTATAAATTTGGCTTGAATTATCATCCAAGTAAAGCTAATGTTGTAGCTGACACTGAGTCGAAAGAATTTGCATATGTTTGCTATGATGGTTAGAGAACTAGAGTTGATCGAAAAATTTAGAGACGTGAGTTTGGTATGTGAAGTGACATGGTGTTTTACCCCAAAATTTTCCCTCTCATTTTATCAAAATTCTCCTCACAAGACTCTTTGGACTCCAGACAGGATTAGGGTTTGCCCAGCTCAAGACATCTTCTTGCACTGATGACCTGAAATTAGGGTTTGAGTTTGCACAGGGATTTTTGGATTTCCAATGCCTCATTTGACTTTCATACTTCATGTTGGACTCCTAAGATTGCTCATACCATGTTTCAAGCCTTGAATCAAATTTTTGCCCAGTCAATTGGACAATTGACCTAAAAATCAACTGTATTGGGGAAAAAGTCAACTGTGGCCAATTTACAGTCAAACCTCATAATTTTGATCCACATCAACATTATAGACTCATATGAACCATTTGATCAAGTTTGGACCACAACTCCTCAAGAAATTTGATCAGATCATCAAAAGGGCAAAATGGTCAAAATTAAGGTTTTGATTAGAGAAGGGCAATTTCTGATTTTTCACTTAGCCAATGGCAAATTGGGTTCAAGCATGGTTTCAAGGACTCAATGGCATCATATTGACCTAATCACAAAGTTCAAAAGATCTCCAATGCATTGGATTGACAGATGAATTTTCCAGTCAACTGATCAAAAATCAATTGTACACTGAAAAGTCAAACTTTGACTTTTTGGTCAAAATCAAGTGCCAAGGGTCATTTTTCATCAAGATGTGTCAAAATATGAAACTTGTTCACCAAGAAACCTAATTTTGAAAATTAGGGTTTAAGTTTGAAATTTTTCATAACTTAGAAATTTTCCAAGTTATGAAAATTTCTTATTTTTTCCCAACTTTTTCACCATGATGCAATTGGATTCAAAGAAAACTTCCAACATGAAAGTTGTAGTCCTCCACAAAATCTACAACTTTGATTCGCAAAGTTTTACCAAAAGATGCTTGGATCTCAAGTTACGATTTTGTGAATAAGGGTCCATAAACTTTTTAACTTAATGAAATTTTGCCCTAGTTTAGGCAGATTTTTGACCTAACTTCATGGCAACTTTTCACCTAGTTCCAAGTGGAATATCAAAATTCATTTCAAAGATGGATTGTATAGAATGTTACAAGCTTTCCAAAATGTCCAAGAACTCACCAAGATCATTTATGGTTAGGGAGAATCGAAGAAAATAAAATGGTCATTTCTCACTTTTGTCCATGGCATTTTGCATAAGGTTACAACTTGAAAATCTGTCCTAAGCATGCTTGTACTTATTTTACAGGTCTTAAACCTTTCCACACTCCTTAATTTAATGCAAATACATTGGTAAATGGCTATTTTCTGAGCTATGGAGCTTTGCACAATGAATTAATCCATTTATGGCATAAAGGTAACAATACCATTTCCGTAAAGCTTGCTTTTTTGCAACTTTGTATTCCATGAGCATTGAACCTGATCTTTGGCTACAAACAAGATCCACAAACTTGAGGCAAAGTACACCAACTATGTTCAGACCTCAAGCTAGCCTGTACAGGCTTTGAGCTTTGTCAACTCACTTTTGCTTCAAAAGCAAGTAAGCTTGCAAAAAGTCCATAACTTGAGTATCTGTTAAAACCAAGTCTTAGCATCATTTCAAACAAGTTCAACATATTGTCTCAAGCCAGAAACACGATTTGCTAAGCTCTCAAACACCCTAAAACACAAAAATCACAAGTTCCTGCCCAAACAGGGCATCATCTGAAGAACCATTTCCACAACCAAATTGGCTCGTGCGTTTTGCTTGGAACCACTTCAAACACATTCCCTACAACACACCTGAACTATCCAAGCCCCTGTCCAGCAACTGTAACCTCATTTTCACACTTCACCATTTTCATTTTGAAGCTTTTCAAGTTGACTTCTACAGGGACATTCAGGCAAGTTCAAAGCAAGCTAAGCACTGGGAAAGGTTGAGGGAACTTCAAGCGAGCTCACAAGTACTTCAGGCCTCACTCAAAACTCCTACATTGCCATATCCAAACTCAACTAAACAAGGTAATTTTCAAATTTCTATCTCCTTATTTAGGCATCATTAGGCTTAGGTTTGTGAAGCAAACATGTAGTCTTTAATGTGCTCGAGTTGTACATATGCATAGTTTGTATTTATATTAACTGAGCTAGGAGAATTTGGATGATGAACATGCTGAAAAAACTAGGTCATAATTTAGGGCCACTAAAATTCTCTCTGATCTTTGAGAGTTAGGTCAAGTTTTTTATATCATTGGAATCATGTGATGATAAGCTACATGTTTCATGTTATACATTTTTTATTTTATGCAAATAACAGGAAGAACAGGTTTTGAACACAGGGCGCGCGCGTTTGGCTCTGTTCAGAGGACATGGATGAAGTGAAGTGGGCCTGGCGCGCTTGGGCTTGTTTCTTTCTGCACCCCCCTTTTGCTTTTTCACCCCCTTGGCCCATTTGTTATATTTTGCATTTATTTTTCATTTCTTTTATATTTTCTGGAAAAAAATTTCTTGAACATTAAAAAACCAAAAATATTTTCTTAATTTTTGCATTTTTATTTTATTATTTTTATTAGTTTTTTGGCATAAAAATAGTTTATTAATAATAATATACTTTATTTTCTTAAATAAAAATTGTAAATAATATAAAAATATTATATATTTTTATTTTTATTATTTATACACCTAAAATAATATTTTTATACAATATTTAATTTTTTTAAAACATTTTTATATATATTTTATTTATTTTCTTGTACATAAATGAAATAAATAATAATAGAATATATATTTTCTTTTAAACCAAAAATTAGGGTTTTCACCCTTTCAAAAATAATCATTTTATTTTCTTATTTTTAGGACATAAATAAACTTATTTTATCATACATGAAATCAATACAAAAACATTTCTTTCATATTTATATTTTATTGTACATTTAAATAATTGTTCATTTATTTATTGTATAAATTCAATTGGATTGTAATAGTAAATTAGGGTTTTATTTTATGCAAATATTGTTAGAACAAAGTTTGAATCTACTACCCTAAGTTTAAGTTTTGATGATAACAAAATGCAAAGATATATTAATTGTATGATTCATGTAAGACACATATGCTACCTAAAAAATTACATTCTATTTTACAGAAACTCTGATGGACATCAGCAAGAGAACATCATCATCAGCATCAGAAGATGAGATATCAACATCAACATCAGAAGATGTTATATCAGATGCCAGAATCAGAAGATCAACATGTGCTTACGTTGAAGCTTGATGAACAGATCTGCGCTTAACAATCTGAAATCTGATCAAGAAAACAACAACTCATCAGCACTTAGCAGCGTCAGAATAAGCCAAAGCCAGAACACGCTTAAGTGGCAACGGCATTGTGCATTCAAGATGATTTATTATCAACGGCATTATTCCAGACAAAGATCTGCTTAATAAGGAAAGAATGTTATTGGCATTGAAACGGAATTACTACTCCAACGTACCTTATTTCCAATGATATATAAACAAGACAGTGAAGATTGAATTGGATAATGCTCTACAACACTCTACACGCCTAAATCTATTCATCATCTTCCTCACTCTCAGTTTGCTAAAAGCTCTCAATTCTTTACTCAATTATTTTAGCACTCTAGTTCTCATAAGCTTAAATTGTGTAGTATCACAGTTGTGATAAACAGTTTTTGTAGAAAACATTCACACACCTAGATTTCAATTCTTTGTAAGAAAGTATTTCCTTGAGAAACCGGTTTGTGGTTTGACTCAAGAAGCCTTTAGCAGTTGTTAAAGCAGTTGTAATATTCAGTTGAATATAGTGGATTAAGACCTCGTTGGAGAGAGGCAAAATCACCTTGACGGGTGGACTGGAGTAGTTTGAGATCAAACGAACCAGGATAAAAATACTGTGTTGACTGCAATTGATTTTCAAGTTTTTACAATTCAACCCCCCTTCTTGTGTTTTTCACTTCTTCAAATATCCCCTATTCAAACTTGTACCCCCCTTCCCATAATAATGTTGTAATAGTTTATATTTACTTTACGCATTTTATCGCTTTCATATACCATGATAGTGAATTAGGGTTTTGTATGCAAAGACCAAAAATCAAACAAATAGCATGACTTAAATGCAAGAAAAAAAATGCATGAAAATGACAACACATTGCACACAAGCACCCCTAGGGTTTCATCCACTTTGTTGCCTTAAAATGGCCATGGTATGCATGCTAGGTATCTTGGCAAGACAAAATCAAACAAAACAAAAAGATCATAGTCCCTCGATGACGCTATCAAAAGGTTGCCTAAACAAAGATGATCTTAGTCCCTAAAGCTTGCTAAGATACTTGGCACTATTGCTATCATGGTCATATGATGACCCACGCCTGTCCCGTTTAACATCCAAGGATAAGCTTGTTTACCAAATACAATGGTAAAACAACAATATCAAAAGGGTTAAAAATGTGTAGGAAAGACTTTTGAGTAGATAGATAAGCTTCTAGTTACTTGATCAATTTGCAGACCATCCTTGCTATTTTCAAAAACACGCACAATTTCAAAACAATTTCCAAACAAACTTTCAAATATTGAAACATTTTTCAAAAGACAAACATCTTTGTATACCTTCTTCAAACAAGAATCATTACAAAGATTGCCGAAACGATGGCTTCTTTTCAAAATACTTTCAAAACCACACAAAGCACCATTTCAAACAATTGGAAAAGCAAAGCAAGTGATTTAAACAAGTAACTAAGAGCCCATGGAAAACCATGGATGAAAAGGGTGCTAGCACCTTCCCTTTTCATAATCTACCCCCCGAACTCAAGAAAACATCTCAAAGGTCTTTCCTGTTCTTTTTGACCTTTCCTTTGGATAAAATAAAAAGTGGGTGGCGACTCTTGCTAAACTGAAACATTTGGGAACACAAACGCAAAACCTCAAGTCAGTTCTCCCACCGTATCACAAAACTAGCGACTCTGCTGGGGACCTATCTAAAAGTCGGGTTACCTTAGGGTTTAGATCACCTTTACATGCTTCTCTTGTTTGTCTTGATTGCTTTACACTTTGGTTCTATTGTTTGGGTTTGAATCCTCCACCCGGATTTAGGAAACATTCATAGGTAAATAGCAATACGTTGTGGAAACTGTGCGGGGTATACCGACACGGTCTAAGAAATAGCTATATTAGTGCGACATATTTGTGGGTACCGGTAGCCTTTGAGTCAATCAAAGAGAATACGGGGCCGCTGAGTGATGTCATGAAGCACTAATGGACTTTTAGAACCTTTACTTGATCATCTTGGCCTTTTAGGATGTAGTGAGATGACCGGCTTTGGTGCAGTCTGAAGTTGGTAGATACTCGATACTACACTCATTGAGGGTTGTTTTCTTGGAATATTTTGGTCGCTAGTAAAGTGGCTAAACTGAAACAATGAACACAGAAAACAATCCGGTGATATTGAGCTCCTTAGAACCCGGTTACTATTTATAGGACAGGTTGAGCCAACTAAACTTCAAGAGGGTACTTACCTATGAAACCCCATGCAAGCCTAAACTAGGAACTTGTGTGATTTGCTTGTACATATATACTTGTGCATAACATCATGGACATCATGAAGCATCATATACATTCACTAACCATTTCAAGGATTTTGGATTTTCATCTTTGTTCCTGTTTTGTAGGTTATGGAATCACTTCGCAGGAAAACTATTCAGGTCAACCTTGTGAGAATTCCTCCTCAACTCAAGGAGCTTGCTTCTAAGATTCCAGAGTATTCTCCATTCACTGAAAGACATGGTCGACTTATCAACTTGGTCAACTCCAATACAAAGGAAGACATGGTGAAAGTTCTCTTCCAGTTCTTTGACCCCCTACACCACTGCTTCACATTTCCTGACTACCAGCTAGTGCCTACTTTGGAGGAATTTTCTCAACTCCTAAGGATTACTATTCTCCATCAACTACCTTTCAACGGTACAGAAAGAGATCCAAAGCCTGAAGATGTTGCTCAAGCCTTACACTTGCAACCATAAGATGTTATAGGCCATTAGGAAACTAGAAGTGGTGTGAAGGGTTTCTTGGCAAAGTTCCTGTTTGAGAAAGCTCAAGAATGCTGGAATTCTCTAGACCTGCAAGCTTTTGAGGAGATTGTAGCTCTTCTCATCTATGGGTTGGTCTTGTTCCCAAACCCTGACCAGCTTATAGATGTGAATGCTGTCAAGATTTTCATATCTCGGAATCTTGTGCCTACATTGCTTGGAGATATCTTGCACTCTTTTCACACTCGAACAATGAGGAAAAGAGGTGTTCTCATGTGTTGTACTCCTCTTCTAGCAAGGTGATTTATTTATCACCTTCCCCAATCAGTCTTGAAGAATGAGCAAGGTTTGAGGTGGTCACAACGATTGATGACTCTTACACATTCAGATGTTCATTGGTGTTCTCGACCCAGAGAAAATGTTATCATCATTGATCGTTGTGGGGAATTCCCTAATGTCCCACTACTTGGCATTAGGGGAGGCATTATCTACAACCCCTGTTTGGCTCTGAGACAATTTGGGTATGCCCGAAGAGATGGCCCATATGACATGTTGATTCCAGACTTGGTTTTTGACTTCGACAACGGTGATCAAGGACTTCGACAAAGGTTTATCTGAGCTTGGAGGATGCCAAACAAGGTAGACAGTAAGACCTTGGGACACAAGAATTCCATCCCCCTTGAGCCTTACCTCAAGTGGGTACGAACCCACGCCCAAAGTCTTATGATGCCTTACCCCTCCGTTCTCCCTATGATTATAGAGCCTGTTTTTGAAGGAGAGGTTCCATAAACCCTCCTACATCCTGACATGTCAACATCACTCGAAGATCTGCAAAGGAGTTGGATACAGCTCAAGGGAGAACGCGATACTTTTGAAGTCCAATTCTGCGCCAGCGAGAAGAAGGTTTTGGAACTTACTCGTCAACTTCACGAAGAGCAGACTCTCAACACCTAAATTGCACCAAAGAGGATGCGCAGCGTCTTTTTACCTTAGAATTTTGTATTATTTTGCCCATGGGGCATTGATGTACTAACAATTCTATCTTATTAATATGACGTGAGTTTCTTTTTGGTTTAAAACAAATTTGAATTTCTGAATCCTTGAAATCATTACATGAATACATATCATTCATCATATGCATAAACAGATCTTTACACCAAGTTTCCTCATCTCTCTGCTGTTTATTTCAGCAAGATGGATATTGAACAAACGGTCAAAGACTTACAAGCTCAGAATTCACAATTGCAACAGCTACTCATGACTTTGGCTAAGGGTCAGGAGGAGCTCAAAACTTTGCTAGATAAGGAAAAGGAGAAAAAGAAGAAGAAGAGAGTTGGTGTGGCTACCTTGGGCAGAAGATTTGAAGGTCAAGCCAGAAGGGTCATAGACTTTCCATCAACCTCTGAGAAAGGAGAGAGAAAGGGTAAAGAGACTGTAGTGCCTTCTGATCCTGAGGCTAAAGAAGATGAAGATGAGGATTACTCATAAAAACAGTACCCTCCTGCAGATGACAAATACAAAAACTTGGAAGAACGTATGGAAGCTATAGAGATTTAGAGAGTGCCTGGGCTGGACTTTGAAGAGTTAGGGTTGGTATCTCGAATTGTAATCCCTCCTAAATTTAAAGTACCTCTGTTTTCTAAGTACGATGGGGTGTCTTGCCCAAAGATACACCTACGGTCTTATGTCAGGAAAATTTAACCACATTCTTCTGACAAAGACCTATGGATCCACTTCTTCCAGGATATTTTGTCGGGGACGCAGTTAGATTGGTTCTACCAGCTAGAGAGGTCTGATATGCATAATTGGGAGGATTTAGATGCTGCCTTCTACAAGCAGTATCAATATAATGCGGACTTAGCACCAACCCGTACTCAATTACAGAGTATGGTTGTGGTCTCAAATGAAGGTTTCAAAGAGTATGCCAGAAATGGAGAGACTTGGCAGGACGAGTACAACCACCTCTATATGAGAGGGAGTTAGTAGATATGTTCTTAGGGACTCTGTCAGGGCCTTTCTTTAATCACCTGATAGGAAGCTCATCTACGGGGTTCACTGAGTTGATTCTAACTGGTGAGAGAGTTGAAGCCGGAATATGGAGCGGGAAAATTCAAAAAGATGCATCTGCTTCCGCTGCCATCAAAAAGCCTTTTCTAGCCAATAAAGAAGTATCAGCCGTCTACTCCCAAAGAGGTCAGGGAAGAGTTGAGCGCCAGCCAGCGGTGGGGGCCGTAATGATTCAGAAGTCTGCAGCTGATCAGCCCAGAAACAATCAACCCAGAACCAACCAAACAAGGGTGGAAAGGCCTGTACAAAAATTCACCCAGATAAACATGACTCTTGCTCAGGTTCTACCCCATCTCTTGAAGTTAAACCTTTCTAGTCTGAAAGAGGCCCCGAAGAATCCGAATACAGCTTCTCCTTACTACCATTCGAACGCGAAGTGTGCTTATCATTCAGGGAGTATAGGGCACGACACCAACAATTGTTGGGCCCTCAAGAATAAGATTCAGGATTTGATAGATGCTAAAGAAGTGTAATTCGACGCCCCTGAAAAGCTGAATGTGATCTCTGCTCCAATGCCAAGGCATGGCCATAATGCCCATGCTGTTGAAAAAGATCTTTTTGTTGCTACTATTAATGATTTGATAACTCGGCTACCAATAATCAAGTTGAATTTGCTGAAGGCTGGGATTTTCCCAGGTTGTGAAAAAGATTGTTGCCTTTGTTCATCCTTACCAACCGACTATCCATTGTTGAAGTTAGGCATCCAACGCCTAATGGATAACCAAGAAATCCTTTTTGAAAAGACTCATGTTACACCGACTCCTGTCAATGATGTTTCGATAGTTACCATATTCGCCAATCTTTCCAAGGTCTCTAAAAGAACTGTTAAGATTACATCCGATCCGAAGATTGCACCTTTGAAGATAACCATTCCGGGGCCCATCCCGTGCAAATCCAACAAATCAATACCGTGGAACTACGGTGGAGAGATCTATTACCACTGTATTAAATAGATTAAATCAACTGAAGAGAGTTCTGATGAAGAGACTTCTGACATTGGAAACATTGCTGGAACGAGCAAAATCACCCGCAGTGGAAGGATTTTCTCTCCAGAGATTGCCCCTCCAAAGGAAATCTTCGGATCCTCAACTGCTCCTAAGGTTACCCCTGTGTTGGTCAACATATCTGCGAGAACTCTGATTATTGAAGAAGTTGTAACTCTTGTGGTTGTACCCTCTGTTGCGGATGATGATAGAGGGAAAGGTATCCAAGAAGAGCCCATCAGAACGAGGGCTCAGCCATTGGTCATCCCTGAGACCTCTCAAAAAGAAATGGAAGAGATTTTGAAAATAATCAAGAAAAGCGATTATGATGTTGTGGAACAACTGGGGAAAACCCCCTCAAAGATCTTTATGCTGGCCCTGTTGCTCTGTTCAGAAGCTCATGCTAAAGCTCTGATAAGATTTTTGAAGACGGCCCATGTGCCCCAGGAAACCTCCATGGATCAGTTCCAGGAATGTGTAGCTAGCTTAACAGCTGACAATGGTCTAGGATTCTCCGATGCTGATTTAACATCTAAAGGGAGAAAACATAATGACGCTTTGCATGTCTCGGTGGAATGCAGAGGGACTACTCTAGCACACGTACTGGTAGACACTGGTTCATCGCTAAATGTCTTGCCGAAGAAAGCCTTGGATAGGCTGGATTGTGAAGGTTTAACCTTGAATCCCAGCAATATAATTGTTAGAGCCTTTGATGGTTCTAAAAGGATGGTCCACTGGGAGGTGGACATCCCAATCAAAGTGGGAACTAAAAACTTCAACTCCACATTCTATGTGATGGACATTCGTCCTTCCTATTCTTGCTTGTTGGGAAGACCCTGGATTCACAATGTTGGATCCGTCACTTCTTCTCTGCATCAAATGCTCAAGTACCCTATCCAGGGGAAAATCATAATTGTTATGGCAAAGAGGAATACATGATAAGCCATCTAAATTCTTTCCGCTATGTAGAATTGGATGGCGAATTCATCGAAACCCCTTTCCAGCATTTTGAGGAGGTAGCTCAGGAGATTGCGGCAACCAAGACAGTTCCTTCTGTACCCATGATTACCAGGCCTCCACCTCAGATGTCGTCTCTCAAAGATTCAAAGGCTGTGATTGAAGAAGGAGGAAGCAAAATCCAGGGGCAACTTCCAGACTTTCCTTTCAAATCAGATAAGTTAGGCTTGGGTTTCACTGCTTCTGCTCAAAAGGCTGTACGTCGCGCCCGTTCTGGAAGGCCACCAGTGAAGATCACCCATCATGGAGTCAATTCTTTGGAGGATAGTGAAGAGGAGAGCAACTTGGAAGACTAGATTTTCCCTACTGTTGACGGAGGACTGTGCAACTGGGAAGCAAAAGACTTTGTTCTGATTACTTTCATAAATCAGTAATTTATCTTTCAAACATTTTTGTTGGTTTGTAATAATTCTCAAACAATTCATACACTTTTTGCCTTGTGCCTTACCCGAGGCACATAGGTCCATTTGTAAGGGTTTGATTTTTCATCTTCATATGCCATTTTAATGAATCATGGGCGTTTTCACATATAAACTTTTGTGTTCATTGTCTTTCTTTTTACATTTTATTTGTTTAAAGGTGGTTATCCCTTACACACACCCACACTCACAAAATGCAGGTACCCTTCCATTCTGGATTCCATGGGTAACAATTCTACTATGTCCTTCATTGACTCTGAAGATCTGGTCTACCATGCCGAATACAAAGGTGATGAAGATTGTAAGGTGCCGGGAGAATTGGCTAGACTGCTACAACAAGAAGAAAGGGATATTCTACCTTATGAGGAGCTGTTAGAGACAATCAACTTGGGTACTGTTGAAGACAGAAAAGAAGTCATAGTGGGTGCCAACCTAGAGCCAAGTGTCAAAGAGTGCCTAATTTAGTTGTTGAATGAATATGTTGAGATCTTCGCCTGGTCTTACGAAGACATGATGGGACTCGATACAGATATTGTGGTTCACTATCTCCCTACAAGAGAAGACTGACCACCAATTAAACAGAAAGTCCTCCGCATGAGGCCCGACATGTCGGAAAAGATCAAAGCTGAAGTTATGAAGCAGTTCAATGCTGGGTTTCTTGCTGTTACTTCCTATCCACAATGGGTTGCTAACATTGTGCCCGTGCCTAAAAAGGACGACAAAGTGAGAATGTGCGTGGATTACAGAGACTTAAATAGGGCTATCCCTAAATATGACTTTCCACTACCGCACATTGACATCTTGGTTGACAATACAGCTCAGCACAAGGTATTTTCTTTCATGGATGGATTTTCAGGTTACAACCAGATCAAAATGGAACCTGATGACATGGAGAAAACTACTTTTGTTACGTAGTGGGGTACTGTTGTACCCCAAAATTTGCCCTCCCATATTCTTCATAGTTTTGACAAGCATCATCTCAATTTGCTCAAGTCTACTCAAGGGTTGCACAGTTCAAACACCCTCCTAAGCCAGTCAAATTAGGGTTTTGGTTCTTGCAAGGAAGTTGAGGTTTTCAAGGGCTCAATCAAGTCACATATGCCTATACACATTGTCAAGCATCCCCATGTCAAGTTGCAAGACTCACAACATCAAATTGCACAGTCAAAAGCCCTATTTGCTCTACAATCAACTGTAGGGGTAAAATGGTCATTTGACAGTCAAAAGTCAAACTTTTTGGTCAACATCTTATTTTGAGCTCACAATCATCATTTGATCAAGTCTTGATCATGATTCCACAAGCATGGCTCAAAAATCATCAAGATGCAAAAGTTTCCATTTTTGGACAGCTGAAAAGTCAACTGTAACTTGACCCAGGCATAACTTTTTCATGGTTCATCAGAAAAATCCCATCCAATGCTCATTTTGAAGGGGAGGACATTTCCTACAACTCATCTTCACATTCCAAGTCCAAGAAATGCTCTCACAAAAGTTATCAATTTCAACATTATAGGTCATTTTCAAAAGTCAACAAAAAGGCATTTTAAGTCAAAGACCATAACTTGAGATTGGTAAATCCAAATGACATGGGACCAAAGGAATTGGTTAGAGGACTTCAAGACCTTTCCAAAATATCCAAGAACATGTTCATATGATCAAAATTGAGCAAGATATGCATTGGAGAAGTTGGGAAATTTTTGTGAAATGGCAAAAGTCAACTATCCTTAAAACTTCAATTTTTGACAAAAGGGCCCACTTTCTTCCACTTGATTCAGCCTTGTCATGCCACCCACGTGTCCCATGATTAATTTCAAGACCAAACATTTATTTTTTTCATTTTTATTTAATTTTTATGGATTTAATCCATTTTAAATCCATAATAATTCAAATAAATCTAAAAATTAATTGAATGGTATCTTTGTGGTTTGAATGACTTTTATTTGTCATGTGCCAGCTCACAATTTCGTGCCAAGCCTTTTGGTGCACAAAATCTTGGTTTTGAGCCAAAAATGGAAAGCTTTCAATGGTGGTTAAACAAGAATCTCCAAACTTCAATTACATGGATCCTTGGCCCAAACTTTAACCTGATTCTATTCCCATACATATGCTGAACCAAAACCTAATACTATTCACGCACAAGCACTGCACAAACGGCCAAACCATATTCAAAAATCAAGCAAAAAGTCAAATCTGAATTCCACCTTCCAGGCCCTTTCAAGGAGATTTAAAGGTTCAAATACATTATTGGGAGTCTCCAGAACGCATTGCAATCACAAACAAGCCTTGACACTCCAAGAATACGCCAGAACAAGTCACACGGTTTGATTATATTTTCACAATCGTAAATCATAATTCATGCATATTTAATGTGATTTTTTGTATGCTTTGCATTGCTCTAACCTTTCTGAAGCTAATGATATAGGTTAATTGTATTATGGTGGCCTGAAACAGAAAACGCCATTGTTGAATTTTAGGTTTTCCAAGCTCTCGAATTGGGGGTTTGTCATACAGGAAAAATTGGGACCTTTTATGCATATGGTTGTGATCCTTGCAACCAGACGAACCCAAAGGACATATCGCGCCCTATTTATATAGCCTAGGGAGCTAGTCGCTATTTTTGGCCGTTTCACTTTGTGGGGGTTAAAAACCCCCGCTATCTGTTTTATTTTGTTGCAGGCAAACGAAAGAGACGAAGACGTGGAAGAGCGTGACTGGATAATTCAAACGTAGCGCGCGTTTTTTTGTTAATTTCCAGCATAGACGTTGTTTTTATATTTTATGTTTATTGCCCACTATACTAACAGATGCAGCACCATGGCGTAGTGGAAAGTGAGGTGGACGTTCACCATTGGGACTTGGGTTCGATTCCCAGGTCCCCCAAATGCTTGTTAATATTTTTTCTCATGTGATCCTATGCAGATTTCTCAAAGCACCTCAGCATGTACCTCCAGCGCTCAATATGCCAAGTGGCTACAGGCATGCATCCAAAGGCCAGGAGGTGATCCTCACCATGCACTCAGTCAACCAACAAACGCTTGATCCAAGAAGTCAACGCAGGCTTGGCTTAATGGGCCTCAGATTTCTAAACAAACCCCATTGCTGGCCCATAACCCCCCCTTTTTGGTTCATCTTTTTTTTCTTTCATTTTATATTTTCCATTTTATTTGTTAACTTTTTTTTTCCTTTCTAATTATTATTATTATCACTAAAACTAACATGATTAATTTTTCATAATAAAATTCAGAAAACCAAAAAAACATTTTTATTATTTATTAACTTATTTTGTAAATAAATGTAAATTAAATTAAATTAGTTTAATTAGTTAACTTTAATACCTTTTTTACAATAAATAAAAACAAATTTAGACTTAGGCTTTTCTTTTGACATTTTTAATTCTTTTTTATTTTATTTCATTAAAAACATAAAAAACACAAAAAAACATTTTTTTTTCTTTCTTTTAATAAATTAATAAATTAGTAATTAGGCTTTATTTAATTAATTGCAATTACAAAAAAAAGACAAATTCAATTCTTTCTCAAAAAAGGGTCAAAACCCTAGGACGTTCCCGATTTAATTCTTTCGCGCGTATTTATTTTTTAATTCATTATTTTGTATCTGCTCAGGAAATGTAATAATTAATTAGAACTTTATCGCTTTCTTTTAAATTCTCACATTTTTATTTTCCAAACGGGTTGTTGTTTTTGGCGATGTATATACCCGCGCCTTGTAATAGCTAGAATTTATCTTTCCGCAATTTGTTTTCCGCACTCCTAACTGTTAAAAAATGCCTGAAAGACTTGTATGAATAATAAAACCAATCTGTAGCTCACAAATAACATGCAAAGACAATTTAACATGAAAACAAAACACATGCACATGCCACTCCTAGGGTACGCCTCACTGGTTGCCTCGAACGTGGTCATTGAGTATAGGGTGTTTTAGAGGTCGCCCTCCTGTCTAAGATCCAGTTGCCTCGAAATAGTTGCCTCGGATAAAAAGGATCTAGGACATTAGGGTTACCACTAAGATGTCCTACCATTGCTTTGGTGACCACACATGTCCCTTACAATCGAATTGACCCGAATACCTCCAACGATGGTGCTACCTACCTCTCAATGGTGGGATAGCACTACCTAAAGGACTCTTACACAGCCTAATTCCTTAGAGTAGGTAGATCTCTTAAGTACTTGCTCTTTTCAAAACAAACAAAAATACTTTTCGCACTCACACTTTCTAAAAGTTTTCAAACAAATTTTTCATACACTCTTGAGAACAGATACAAGAGTTACTTAGAAATTTTTCGAACGAAACTTTTTCAAAACCCACACACATTTGAAAAGCAAACAAATTTTTGAAAACATAAGAGCAAGTACCTAATAGCCCGTGGATAACCACGGATAGAAAGGGTGCTAACACCTTCCCTTTCTATAAATCTACCTCCCAAACCGAGAAACATTCTCAAAGAAGGAATTTTGCTGTGCTTTTGTCCTTTCCATGTTGGAGAACATAAAAGACGGTGGCGACTCTTGCTTACCGCGACATTTCGCGAAACCAGCTTAAAAAACAGTCAGTTCTATTTCCACCGATCACAGGTACGTTCTGCTATAAAGTGATGCCATTCGGACTAAAGAATGCCGGGGAAACCTATCAACGCACCATGGTAGCTTTGTTTCATGATATGATACATCATGAGATAGAGGTCTACGTAGATGACATGATAGCCCGTTCACAAACGGAAGAAGAACACCTCGACCATTTGCAAAAGTTATTTGTCAGGTTGAAGGAGTACAAGCTCATACTGAACCCTAACAAGTGCATATTCGGATTCAGGTCCGGTAAACTCTTGGGTTTCATTGTCAGCAACAAGGGCATCGAGGTTGATCCTGCCAAAGTCAAAGCTATACAAGAAATTCCTGCTCCTCACACTGAGAAGGAGATCAGAGGTTTCTTGGGACGCCTAAACTACATTGTTAGGTTCATCTCTCACCTAACATCTACCTGTGAACCAATCTTCAAGCTGTTGAAGAAAGATCAGGTGGTTAAATGGAATGATGACTGTCAAATTGCTTTCGATAAAATCAAGGAGTATTTGCTAGAACCTTCTATCTTGATGCCACCCGTCGAAGGAAGACCGCTAATCATGGATCTGACTGTTTTGGATAACTCAATGGGGTGCGTACTGGGCCAACATGACAAGTCTGGCCGAAAAGAGCATGCCATTTATTACCTTAGCAAAAAGTTTACCGACTGTGAGACCCGATACTCACTGCTCGAGAAAACTTGATGCGCTTTAGTATGGGATACTCGCCGGCTAAGGCAGTATAAGTTGACTCATACCACTTTGTTGATATCTAAGATGGATCTGATCAAGTACATCTTCGAGAAGCCTGCTTTGTCTGGAAGGATAGCTAGATTGAAAATGATCCTGACTGAATACGATATACAATACACGACCCAAAAAGCTATAAAGGGGAGTGTACTAGCTGACCATCTGGCTCATCAAGCTGTCGAAGATTACCAATCCATGAAGTTTGACTTCCCCGACAAAGACATTATGACATTGGACAACATTTAAGATTTCAGACCATATGACGGACCTGATCAAGGATCCCGATGGACCCTGTACTTTTATGGTGCCTCTAATGCACTTGGCAACGGTATCAGCACGGTACTCATCTCACCAGAAGGTTTCCATACTCCTTTCACAGCCAGACTTTGCTTTAACTACACCAACAACATGGCCGAGTATGAAGCTTGTATCTTTGGTCTCAAGGCTGCAGTAGACTTGGGAATCAAATCCTTGATTGTGTTTGGAGACTCAACTTTGGACATCATTCAGATCAAAGGAGAGTGGGACACTAAACATCCCAACCTCATCCCTTACAAAGAACATGTCTTGACATTGCTACCTCATTTCGAGCAGATTACCTTCAAACACTTCCCGCGAGAAGAAAATCAGCTAGCAGATGCTCTAACTACAATGTCATCCATGTTTAAACTTAACTGGGATAATGAGGCTCCCCATATAACCATTGAACGAATGGACGAACCTGCACATTTTCACGAGATTAATACCGAAGAAGTAGTGGACCGACCTTGGTTTCACGAAGTCAAAATGTATCTCGAGGTTCAAGAATATCCTGAAGGAGCTTCAGTCAACGAAAAAAAGTTCTTGAGGAGATTCTCTTCCAAGTTCTTCCTGAGCAATGGTATCCTGTACAAACGCAACCATGATTGCATTCGGATCCGTTGTGTGGACAAGATTGAAGCTGAGCAGATCATGGCTGAACTGCACAATGGTACCTTTGGCACCCATTCTAGCGGGCATACGATGGCTAAGAAGATTCTACGGGCAGGATATTACTAGTCTACCATGGAAGCTGACTGCCATCAACATTCCAGGACTTGTCACAAATGTCAAATCTATGCGGACAAGGTACATATACCTCCAGTTCCTCTCAATGTCTTAACAGCTCCTTGGCCATTCGCTATGTGGGGAATCGACATGATTGGAGAGATCAAGCCTACAGCATCCAATGGACACCGCTTCATCTTAGTGGCCATTGATTACTTTACCAAGTGGGTCGAAGCAGCTTCCTTTGAATCTGTCACAAAGAATGTTGTTTCCCGCTTCATCAAGCATAACCTCATTTGCCGGTACGGCATCCCCGAAAGGATCATTACTGACAATGGTACAAACCTACACAAAATTATGATCACCGCCTTGTGCGAGCAGTTCCAAATTCAACATCACAATTCATCTCCCTATCGGCCAAAGATGAACGGTGCTATTGAAGCTGCGAACAAAAATATCAAGAAGATTATACAAAAGATGACAATCACCTACAAGGACTGGCATGAGATGTTACTGTTTGCTCTCCACGGGTACCGTACCACGGCGCGTACATCAACTGGGGTAACACCCTATTCTTTGGTATACGGCATGGAATTTGTTTTGCCTATCAAGGTTCAGATTCCCTCCTTGAGAATCATGAAGGATGCTAGTTTGAGTGAAGACGATTAGATTCAGATCCGGCTTGATCAACTTAAATTGATTGACGAAAAGAGGCTTACTGTTGTTTGTCATGGTCAGACGTATCAAAAGTGAATGATCAAGGCTTTGAACAAGAAAGTCAGGAGACAAGTGTATCAAGTCGGGGATCTTGTAATCAAGCGGATCATCTTGCCGCAAAGTGATCCCAGTGGAAAATGGACTCCTACCTACGAAGGACCATTTGTGATAAAAAACATCTTTTCTGGTGGGGCAATGATATTAACCACCATGGACGGCGATGACCTGCCGCATCCTGCGAACGCAGACATAGTCAAAAGATACTACGCATAAATGACCCGCTAGGTTGACACACCTAGGGAAAAAAAAGGGCATCCCGGTGAATCGAAAACCCGAAAGGGCGGTTCAGGCAAAAGTTAGGGATACATAAAAAAATCTGTACACCCGACAAGTTGAAAACCCGAAAGGGCGACTTGGGCAAAAAAGGGTTTCCCGGTGGATCGAAAACCCGAAAGGGAGGTCCAGTAAAAAGTTAGGGAATTAAAGCGTATGATTATGTCTCGTCGGATCACTTTAAGGACAATCTCTTCACAGACAAGCTCCGGGCTTCTGATCAACTTAATCATCTTTGGACGAAGCAACGAATGGACAAGATATTCAGAGTTACAAAGGCTATAGCAGAATGGGAACCCCATGGAATTGTTACACATAGCCATCTTTCTTTGTATAAATTTTTCTCATTTTTTATGACAACATTCTCTTACTAGGATGTCTGTCTCCTTTGTACAAAATACTTACACAAAGTTAATACAAAGATACTTCAAAGTGCAAAAAACTATTTTTCTTTTCCTTTTTATACTTGTGTTTTATTTGAAAACGTCCAATGATTTGTTAAATGAGCATATGCATTTGAATATAATCGTTGTTTACAAATAAAAGAAATGGGAAAGAATAATTACTGACAGGTTGAAAGTATAGGAAAACCTCTTTAGGCTATTCCAAGATAAGTCCCCTGCAGTACATCATCTAGATCCCCAGCGGAGCTAAAACCTTGAAATACATATCCCCAGCAAAGCTAAATTTCAAAATTCCCATCAGAGTTATGTTTTCAAACTCCCAATCCCCAGCGGAGTAAAAGCTTTGAACTACGGATCCTCAACAGAGATGAAACCTTCTTCCCCAACGAAGTCAAATTTCTAACTATCAATCCACAGTGGAAACCATTCAGTTTCCCCCAAATTCCCCAGCAAGTTGTCTTAAAGTCTGAGAAGCAGCCAGATAACAATTAACTTTTGTCGTATCCCCAAACTAGGATAATTCCTCAGTAGAGTGGCATACAACCCAAACTCCTGAACTTTTTCCAAACAGGAATAAGCTTTTTCCCCTAGAATCCTGAACTTACTCTCCAGCAGGATAGCTACTCCCCAGCAATATAGCTACTCCCCACAGAGTTTTTCACTCCCCAACAGAATAAAGATCCCCATTCTTGATTCCCCAGTAAAGTTTCCAGAGCCTTCTTTACTCCCCGGCACGATGTCACCAAAGCTTTCATTACTCCCAACAGAATGAAGATTCTCATTCTTAGTTCCCCGCAGAAATCATCAGAGTTTTCCCTATTCCCCAGCCGAGTAAGGATTCCCATTGTGTAATCCCCAGCCATAGTCATCAAAGTTCTCGGTATTTCCCAAGCAGTTTCTCAAGTGACACTTGGCATCATTCTCACAACATAATGTTTATCATCCTCCAACAGGAAAGTCATGAAGGATCCTCGTATCCCCACAGAAGTTGTCAGAAATTTTCTATCCCTAGGAAAGTCGTCAAGGATTTCTTATCCTCAAAGGTTTTGAATCTCCAGTAGCGGTCAAGGATTTATTTTCCCCGGCAGCAGTCGAAGATTTTATTATCCCCAGCCGTCAAGGATTTATTTTCCTCAACAATACAGCGAATCAGCTTACATGCACATACATTACATTCATATATCATAAACATTGATAAAGCACATTTTATTGCATCATACATTTCATGCAACATAACTTTGTGTTTCAGCTAACATTTTACCCTCTTTAGGATAAGATTAACAAATATCTTTAACAAATATTCAAATATTTCAGATACAGTACGAATACACTCCAGACACGAAAGTCATTTTGCTACTCATTCATATCTCTTATTCAGATACAGTACGGATACACTCCAGACACGAAACTCATTCTGCTACTCATTCAGATCTCTTATTCAGATACAGTATGGATACACTCCAGACACGGAAGTCATTCTGCTACTCATTCAGAATTCAAAGTCAAGATACAGTACGGATACGCTCCAGACACGGACGCCATTATGTCACTCATTCAGACTTCAACAATCAGAAACAGATTAGATACGCTCCATATACGGAAGCCATTCTATTTCTCATTCAGATTCACCTATCAATTTCAAGTTCAGATACACTCCAGACACGGAGTCATTCTGTCCCTTATTCAGATCCCAGTTATAGTTCAGATACACTCCAGACACGGAAGTCATTCTGCTACTCATACAGATCTCAACTTCAGATGCAGTCCAGATACGCTCCAGACACGGTTGCCATTCTGTCACTTATTCTAACTTTTTCCCCAGCCCAGAGATGCTCCAGACACGGATGTCATTTTGTCGCCTATTCAGAATTCAGATTCAGATACAATACAGATACACTCCAGACGCGGAAGTCATTCTGTTATTTATTCAGATTCAAATACAGTTACAGCTCGGATACGCTCCAAACACGGACGCCATTCCATTTCTCATACAGATTCAGTCTCTAGATACAGTTCAGATACGTTCCAAACGTTGATACCATTCTGGTACTCATTCTTCTAACTTACAACATACAATTCAACAAACATTCTTGGATGGCATCTACAAGCCCATCTCTGAAAAGATTCTGTCACCTCTCCAAATGGCATCTTTAAGCCCATTACCTTAATTATACATTGACGAGTGCAAATTTACGGGCACTCTAGTGTCCAATCATCTTTTACCTTCGAGTCACGAACGACAAACTCGCCAATCTAACTCTTCAGGTTCAAGAAGATTGAACAGGGGAAGCTGTTGTACACCAAAATTTTCCCTCTCATTTTATCAATATTCTCTTCACAAGACTCTTTGGATTCCAGACAGGATTAGGGTTTGCCCAACTCAAGACATCTCCTTGCACTGATGACCTGAAATTAGGGTTTGAGTTTGCACAGGTATTTTTGGATTTCCAATGCCTCATGTGACTTTCATACTTCATGTTGGACTCCTAAGATTGCTCATACCAAGTTTTAAGCCTTGAATCAAATTTTTGCCCAGTCAATTGGACAATTGACCTAAAAATCAGTTGTATTGGGGAAAAAGTCAATTGTGGCCAAGTTACAGTCAAACCTCATAATTTTGATCCACGTCAACATTATAGACTCATATGAACCATTTGATCAAGTTTGGACCACAACTCCTCAAGAAATTTGATCAGATCATCAAAAGGGCAAAATGGTCAAAATTAGGGTTTTGACTGGAGAAGGGCAATTTCTGATTTTTCACCTAGGCAATGGCAAATTGGGTTCAATCATGGTTTCAAGGACTCAATGGCATCATCTAGACCTAATCACAAAGTTCAAAAGATCTCAAATGCATTGGATTGACAGATGAATTTTCCAATCAACTGATCAAAAATCAACTGTACACTGAAAAGTCAAACTTTGACTTTTTGGTCAAAATCAAGTGCCAAGGGTCATTTTTCATCAAGATGTGTCAAAACATGAAACTTGTTCACCAAGAAACCTAATTTTGAAAATTAGGGTTTAAGTTTGAAAATTTTCATAACTTAGAAATTTTCTAAGTTAAGAAAATTTCTTATTTTTTCCCAACTTTTCTCAACTTTTTCAGCATGATTCAATTGGATTCAAAGGAAACTTCCAACATGAAAGTTGTAGTCCTCCACAAAATATACAACTTTTATTCACAAAGTTTTCCCAAAAGATGATTGGATCTCAAGTTATGATTTTGTGAATAAGGATCCATAAACCTTTTAACTTAGTGAAATTTTGCCCTAGTTTAGGCAGATTTTTTACCTAACTTCATGGCAACTTTTCACCTAGTTCCAAGTGGAATCTCAAAATGAATTTCAAATATGGATTGTAGATCATGTTACAAGCTTTCCAAAATTTCAAAGAACTCTCTAAGATCATTTATGGTTAGGGAGAATCAAAGAAAAGAAAATGGCCATTTCTCACTTTTGTCCATGGCATTTTGCACAAGGTTACAACTTGCAAATATGTCCTAAGCATGCTTGTACTTATTTTAAAGGTCTTAAAACTTTCCACACTCCTTAATTTAATGCAAATACATTGGGCAATGGCTTTGTTCTGAGCTATGGAGCTTTGCACAATGAATTAATCCATTTATGGCATAATGGTAACAATACCATTTCCATAAAGCTTGCTTTTTTGCAACTTTGTATTCCTTGAGCATTGAACCTGATATTTGGCTACAAACAAGATCCAAAAACTTGAGGAAAATTACACCAACTATGTTCAGACCTCAACCTAGCATGTACAGGATTTGAGCTTTGTCAACTCACTTTTGCTTCAAAAGCAAGTAAGCTTGCAAAAAGTCCATAACTTGAGTATCTGTTAAAACTAAGTCTTGGCATCATTTCAAAAAAGTTCAACATATTGTCTCAAGCCAGAAACACGATTTGCTAAGCTCTCAAACACCCTAAAAACACAAAAATCACAAGTTCCTGGCCAAACAGGGCATCATCTGCAGAACCATTTCCACAACCAAATTGGCTCGTGTGTTTTGCTTGGAACCACTTCAAACACATTCCCTACAACACACCTGAACTATCCAAGCCCCTGTCCAGCAACTGTAACCTCATTTTCACACTTCACCATTTTCATTTTGAAGCTTTTCAGGTTGACTTCTACAGGGACATTCAGGCAAGTTCAAAGCAAGCTAAGCATTGGGAAAGGTTGAGAGAACTTCAAGCAAGCTCACAAGTACTTCAGGCCTCACTCAAAACTCCTACATTGCCATATCCAAACTCAACTGAACAAGGTAATTTTCAAAGTTCTATCTCCTTATTTAGGCATCATTAGGCTTAGGTTTGTGAAGCAAAAATGTAGTCTTTAATGTGCTCGAGCTGTACATATGCATAGTTTGTATTTATATTAACTGAGCTAGGAGAATTTGGATGATGAACAAGCTGAAAAAACTAGGTCAGAATTTAGGGCCACTTAAATTCTCTCTGATCTTTGAGAGTTAGGTCAAGTTTTTTATATCATTGGAATCGTGTGATGATGAGCTACATGTTTCATGTTATACATTTTTTATTTTATGCAAAGAACAACAAGAACAGGTTTTGAACACAGGGCGCGCGCGTTTGGCTCTGTTCAGAGGACATGGATGAAGTGAAGTGGGCCTGGCGCGCTTGGGCTTGTTTCTTTCTGCACCCCCCCCCCTTTTTCTTTTTGCACCCCCTTGGCCCATTTGTTATATTTTGCATTTATTTTTCATTTCTTTTATATTTTCTGACTTTATTTTTTTTCTTAAACATTAAAAAACCAAAAATATTTTCTTAATTTTTGCATTTTTATTTTATTATTTTTTTGGCATAAAAATAGTTTATTAATAATAATATACTTTATTTTCTTAAATAAAAATTGTAAATAATATAAAAATATTATATATTTTTATTTTTATTATTTATACACCTAAAATAATATTTTCATACAATATTTAATTTTTTTAAAACATTTTCGTATATATTTTATTTATTTTCTTGTACATAAATGAAATAAATAATAATAGAATATATATTTTCTTTTAAACCAAAAATAGGGTTTTCACCCTTTTAAAGATAATCATTTTTATTTTATTATTTTTAGGATATAAATAAACTTGTTTTCTCGTACATGAAATCAATACAAAAACATTTATTTCATATTTATATTTTATTGTAATTTAAATAATTGTTCATTTATTTATTGTATAAATTCAATTGAGTTGTAATAGTAAATTAGGGTTTTATTTTGTGAAAATATCCCCTATTCAAACTTGTACCCCCCTTCCCATAATAATGTTGTAATAGTTTAGATTTACTTTACGCATATTATCGCTTTCATATACCATGATAGTGAATTAGGGTTTTGTATGCAAAGACCAAAAATCAAACAAATAGCATGACTTAAATGCAAGACAAAAATGCGTGAAAATGACAACACAATGCACACAAGCACCCCTAGGGTTTCATCCACTTTGTTGCCTTAAAATGGCCATGGTATGCATGCTAGGTATCTTGGCAAGACAAAATCAAACAAAACAAAAAGATCATAGTCCCTCGATGACGCTATCAAAAGGTTGCCTAAACAAAGATGATCTTAGTCCCTAAAGCTTGCTAAGATACTTGGCACTATTGCTATCATGGTCATAAGATGACCCACGCTCGTCCCGTTTAACATCCAAGGATAAGCTTGTTTACCAAATACAATGGTAAAACAACAATATCAAAAGGGTTAAAAATGTGTAGGAAAGACTTTTGAGTAGGTAGATAAGCTTCTAGTTACTTTATCAATTTGCAAACCATCCATGCTATTTTCAAAAACACACACAATTTCAAAACAATTTCCAAACAAACTTTCAAACATTGAAATATTTTTCAAAAGACAAACATCTTTGTATACATTCTTCAAACAAGAATCATTACAAAGATTGCCGAAACGATGGCTTCTTTTCAAAATACTTTCAAAACCACATAAAGCACCATTTCAAACAATTGGAAAATCAAAGCAAGTGATCTAAACAAGTAACTAAGAGCCCATGGAAAACCATGGATGAAAAGGTTGCTAGCACCTTCCCTTTTCATAATCTACCCCCTGAACTCAAGAAAACATCTCAAAGGTCTTTCCTGTGCTTTTTGACCTTTCATTTGGATAAAATAAAAAGTCGGTGGCGACTCTTGCTAAACCGAAACATTTGCGAACACAAATTCAAAACCTCAAGTCAGTTCTCCCATCGTATCACACATGGCGAAGCGTGATGTTGGGGACGTTGAAGATTAACAATTACTTCTTAGAGAATATTAAAGGAGCTCAAAAGTTAGATGTGAATTTGGTAGATTTGATTGTCGAGAGTAACAAATCTGGACATAGTGACTTTAAAGTAGATGCCCAAGGTGTGTTGAGATTCCGAAACAAAATTTGTATTCCTGATGATGCTCAAATGAGAAAGATGATTCTGCAAGAGAGCCATAGAAGCAATTTGAGTATTTATTCGGGAGCTACACAGATGTATCACGAATTAAAGAAGTTATTTTGGTGGTCTGAGTTGAAACGAGATGTAACACAGTTTGTGTATGCATGTTTGACTTGTCAGAAGTCAAAAGTTGAACATCAGAATTCTATAGGGCTGTTAGAACCCTTAGACGTTCCAAATTGGAAATGGGATAATATATCTATGGACTTTATGACAGGTATGCCAAGTCCTCCAAGAGGGCACAATGCGATTTTGGGTGATTGTTGATAGATTAATGAAATCCGCTCACTTCATTCGGATCAGTATTAATTTTACTGTACCAAAGTTGGCATAGATTTATATTCGGGTAATTATGAAGTTGCACGGTGTTTCTTCTAGTGTGGTGTTGGATAGGGATCTAAGATTTACTTTTGATTCTTAGAAGGGTTTGCAGGATGCGTTGGGTTCAAAGCTGAAATTGAGCTCTGCATATCATCCACAAAAAGATGGTCAGACGAAGAGGACTATTTCGTCGCTAGAAGAATTGTTGAGAGCTTGTGTTCTTGATCAAGGAGGTACATGGGATAGTTGCCTTCCATTGATTTAATTTACTTACAATAATAGTTTCCATTCTAGTAATTGTATGGAACCTTTCGAGGCGTTGTATGGACGGAGGTGCAGGACGCCATTATGTTGGTATGAATATGGTGAAATGCAGTACTTGGACCAGAAATTGTACAAGAAACTACAAAGAAAGTGAAGATGATCCAAGAGAAGATGAGAGCCTCGTAGAGTAGTTAGAAAAGTTACCATGATAAGAGAAGAAAGGTCCTTGAGTTTGAAGAACGAGATCATATATTCTTAAGAGTATCGCCAGTGACCGGTGTAGGATGAGCTTTAAAGTCAAGGTAGTTGACTCCTCGATTTATTGGTCCGTATCAAAATTTAGAAAAGGTGGGGACTATTGCGTATAGAGTGGCCTTGCCACCTAATCGATCGAATTTGCATGATGTATTCCATGTGTCGCAACTCTGAAAGTATATTTCTGATCCGTCGCATATAATTCAAATGGATGATATACAAGTGTGGGATGATCTTACTGTTGAAACCGTACCTGTGAGGATCGAGAATCGAGAGGTAAAGAAGATGAGAGGCAAAGAGATATCTCTTGCAAAAGTGGTTTAGGGTGGAGCTTCCGGAGAGAATGCAACATGGGAATTATAGAGTAAGATGCGGGAGACTTATCCAGAGTTATTTGCCTCAGGTAATTTTCGAGGACGGAAATATTCTAAATGGAGGAGAGTTGTAACACCCCGATTTAATTGGAATTATTTTATTGGAATAAAATAGGTTATGAGATGTGCTTATATGTGTTGAAGATCTTATGATGTATTTTGATGATTATGTTGGAAAGTTAGAAGTAGTATTAATTGAAGAAGTTAGAGGTGTATGACTAGAAATGTAGAGACATGGGGTGAATGAAGAATATTAGCAACATTATTATTATTATTATTATTATTATTATTATTATTATTATTATTATTATTATTATTATTATTATAAGAGATAAATAGTAATTTATAATATTAATAATTAATAATTAAAATAAACCTAGTAAAAAGAGGAGGGGCAAAGGTATATAGATTTAGGGGTCTAAAATTTGTAGTTAGAACAACAGAAGTAAAAACACGAGGAATAGAACGTAGAAGTGACAAGAGAAGAATGAAGAGAAGAGAGGAGCATACATGCTAGAGCAAGGAATCTCCGATAGAGAGCTTAGAATCATCAAACCTAAAGTAAGGATGGGGTTCTGAATCTCTAATAGGTGGTTTAATTGTGGGTAGATAATGATATTGAATGTTAGGTTTTTGGGGTAAATTGTTGTGAAATTGATTGTTGTAATTGCTTGTGAATGATGAGATTGATGTGTTGATTGTGTTGGAAATGTTATATATTATGTGCGCTGATGATTTAAAATAATTGATGTGTTTGATCTTTCATGAAAAGTGGTTTTTAGTTGAAGAGGATGGGATTTCGTAGCAGAAAATTCAAGTTTTTGGGTCTGTTCGTGATGGATAATCGGTTACCATATCTGGGTAACCAGTTACCGCTGTTTGTGTTTTTGAACATTTGGCTACTGACTTACAGTAACCGGTTACCGTGAGATATTTTAGAAAAGTAGGTTACTATCTTGCAGTAACCGATTACCATAACTGGGTAACCGGTTACCATTGTAGCTGACATAATTTTTGGAAAATTTGAAAAATCATAACTTTCGCCTCGGGTGTGCGTTTGACGCACCGTTTGAACCTTGAAAAGCTAAGAACATTTTATATAATATGAAATTATTCTTTATAATAATGGTCTAATATTTTATCAAAATGGTTGTGATGAATGTGTAAGTTGGGTGAGTTATTACACCAAAATGTCGTGATAAGTTGTGTCATGTAGTACCCATGATGTGTGAAGAATTTACAAGTAATGTTGCAGTAATAAGAAGGTGACGTTAGCCTGAAAATTGGCTTGATGTGATGGTATGCTTGGAATTACATAACTTTGGTTGTAGCATGTCACATTTCATGCAATGTTAAGGGCTTATGCCCAAGCCTTTATGGAAAATGTTGAGGGCTTATGCCCTGGCCTTTATGGAAATTTTTTAGGGCTTATACCCTAGCCTATATTGGAAATTGTTGAGGGCTTATTCCCAGGCCTATATGGAAATTTCTTGAGGGCTTATGCCTTGATGGCACCACATGCATCTTACACCAGAGTTAGTTGCACTGCATTTGTCGAAATTTTGAATTATTGAATTGTTGAATTGTGAACTTGTTGAAATGGTGTGATTAATAATTTTCGGACTTGAATTCCTGCATGATATACCTGTTGTTTACTCATAATTATATTACTTATTATATTGTCATGATATATCATCCCTTACTGTTTGAATGTTGCGTCTACGTGGGTAACATGCAGATAACCAGGAGTAGTGCAAAGTCGCAGAGTCTAGAAGAGGTTGCTCCTTTTATTTTGAGTGGGTGTCCTTTCTCTGATACGTAACACTGGGGGGATGAATGCTCGATTGCTTTATTTTAGTTGATGTCTTCTTTGATGATTTTGGGAGTGTTGTAGACTCTCTTTTAATTGATTAAATTGTTGATTTTCTTAATGGTTGAAGATTTTAGAATAATTATGAAATTCTTTCTGTTGTGTTAATAAAGTTGAAGTTTGAAGACTATGTTGAAATGTTGTCGGTCCATCCGAAATATGTGTTATGTATCTGTTTTATCTTAATTGAGAAAAATTGAACATGTTGAATGATGTGAAATTCTATTTTGGAGTTTTATTTTACTCTAATTTTTATTAAAATTACCGTTGGGGAAATAGGGTGTTACAAGCACTGCCTCCATGCCATATATTAGAGAGAAAGGAGTTGTACCTGTTGATGCATGTACATAAGTACGATAGCCATGTAGAGCAAAGGGAAGCATTTCATGCTAATCTTTGTATGTCTTCACCATTTTCTGGATGATTTTCTTGATGTTCTTATTGGAATTTTTAACGGACCTGTTCACCTTGGGTCGATATGGTGAGGAATTATGATGCTCGATCTTGAAGTCATCACATAACTCCTTCATCATTTTGTTGTTCAAATTGGACCCATTGTCTATAATGATTCTTCTGGGAACCCCACATCTGCATATAAGATTCTGCTCGATGAACTGAGTAACCACTTGTCGTGTCACATTTCTGTAGGATGCATCTTTCACCCATTTGGTGAAGTAATCAATGGCAACTAGTATGAACCGGTGTCCGTTAGAGGCTTTTTGCTCGATCATTCTTATCATATCAATTTCCCACGTTGAAAATGGCCAAGGAGAACTTAAGACATTCAAAGGAGTCAGTGGCACATGCACTTTGTCAGTGTAGATTTGCATTTGTGACACGTCTTCGTATAATGGTAGCAATCAACTTCCATCATTAACCAAAATAACCTGCTCACAGGATCTTTCTGGCCATGGCATGTCTGTTTGCATGAGTTTCGAAAGTGCCTTCGTGGTTTTCTCTCATAAGTGTATCTGCTTCATGTTTCTCCATGCACCTGAGCAACACCATATCGTAGTTTCTTTTGTATAATACATCACCATTTAGAAAGAACTTAGAAGCTATCTTTCATAGAGTTTGTTTGTCAATCACAGAGGCATTTTATGGATATTCTTGTTTCTCGAGATACTTTTTGATGTCGTAGAACCAAGGCTTGTTATCCGGTCCTTCTTCAATACCAAAGGAATGTACAGGTTCTTTAAAATGTCTGATTGTAATGCATGGTTCGTGGTTTTTCCAGGTTACCTTGAACATGGCTGATAAAGTTGCCAAGGCGTCTGCCATATGATTTTTTGTCGCGGAATATGACTGAACGTAATATTGGTAAATTCCACAGCTAGCTTCAAAACATGATCTTGGCACAAAATCAATTTGGGATGTTTAGTGTCCCATTCACCGTTGATGTTATATATGACTAATGCTGACTCTCCAAACACTTCGAGATGTTTAATTCTTAGATCGATGGGCGCTTCCAGACCCAAGATACAAGCTTTATATTCTGAAATATTGTTGGTGCAATCAAAATATAACTTTGCAGTATAAGGTTTGTGAAAATTCTCCGGGGAAGTCAAAACCACTCCAATGTCGTGCCTTAGTGCATTTGAAGCTTCGCCAAACATGAGTGTCCAACGTGCCCCTGGTTCAGGTCCTTCATCGGGCACTGGTATTTCATAGTCACGTATAACAATGACATATTCGTCTAGAAAGTCAAACTTCATTGGTGGATATTCTGGAAATGGCTGATGAGCTAGATGGTCAACCAATATACTACCCTTGATGGCCTTTTAAGTAACATCTTGGATGTCATACTATGATAGTAACATCTACCATCGGTCAATTCTTCCTGTAAGAGCTAGTTTTTTGAACACATACTTTAAAGGATCCATTCTTTCTATTAACCACATGGTGTGAGACAATATATACTGCCTCAATCTTTTAGTATCCCAAGCCAATACACAACAACTATTCGCGAGAAGTGAGTATCTGGTTTCGCAATCGGTGAATTTCTTACCGAGGTAGTAGAATGCATGCTCTTTTCTACCTGTTTCATCAGGTTGTCCTAATATACATCCCATTGACCCTTCAAGCACTATTAGATACATGATAAGAGGTCTCCCGGGAACCAGTGGCATCAAGATTGGTGGTTCTATTAAATATTGCTTTATTGTCTCAAAGGCTGTCAGACAATCATCGTTCCACACCACTGTCTGATTTTTCCAAAGTAATTTGAATATAGGTTCTCATGTAGGAGTTAGGTGCGATATAAACCTCATATTGTAATTTAATCATCCTAAGAAACCACGAACCTCCTTTTTTGTTCCTGGGGCTGGCATTTCTTTTATGGCTTTCACCTTGTCGAGATCTACCTCAATACCATGTTGACTTACAATGAAACCCAATAACTTTCCTGACCTGACACCAAATGTACACTTATTCAGATTCAACCTTAGCTTGAACTTTCACAGACGCTCGAATAACTTCTGTAAATGTATGATGTGATCCTCCTCTATATGAGATTTAGCAATCATATCATCCACATATACCTCAACTTCTTTGTGGATCATATCGTGAAATAGTGTAACCATAGCTCGTTGATAAGTTTCCCCTGCATTCTTTAGACCGAAAGGCATTACCTTGTAATAGAAAGTGCCCCAAGGAGTCCCAAAAGTAATATTTTCAATATCCTCGGGTGCCATTTTGATTTGATTATAGCCTGAGAAACCATCCATGAACAAGAATACCGAAGCTTGAGTTGTATTATCCATCAAAACGTCTATGTGGGGTAACGGGAAATTGTATTTGGGACTTGCTTTGTCAATATCCCGATAATCTACACACATATGCACTTTGTCGTCCTTTTTAGGTACTGGTACAATGTTAGATATCCAAGTTGGATAATCAACCACCGCTAAGAACCCTGCGTCAAATTATTTGAGGACTTCTTCTTGAATCTTTCTAGACATGTTAGAACAAGTTCTTCTGAGTTTCTGTCTAACTGGAGAGCAACCTTCCTTGAGAGGTAGTTTATGCACCACAATGTCTTTATCCAATCCTGGAATGTCTCTGTAAGACCAACCAAATATATCCATATATTCATGTAACAACTTGATCAATCTTTATTTGACGCTTTCCTCAAATGTTGCCCCTAGCTTGATCTCTTTTGGATCTTTCTTTGTGCCAAGGTTAATGGTCTCAATTGATTCTTAGTATGGTTGTATATTCTCATCCTTTTGCTCTAATTCCCGTACCAATTCTTCGGGGAGTTCAAGATCTTCTTCATCCTCCTATTTCGCTTGGTTGATGGGTGCATTAAAGTTATATCGGATAGCAGTAGTAACTTTATCGGTGATTTTAGGCATGGATCTGCATATTTATCATGTTTTGGTGCAGTTTTAGTATGTGAATTTTGGAAAGTGCATATGAAGAAAAGTATTGCCATTTTTAAATATCAGAAATAAATGCAAGAGAAAGACAAGGATCTTAATTGAATGCGAAATATAATTTTTATTAATTGTGAATACTGTCTGAAGCAAATTGGGGGACCCTTACAAGCTACCCTTGTGCCTTGGGTTTGACATAAGTTCTTTCAAAAACAAGAAAAATTACTTTGGAAAGAAAATGATTTTTGAAATCTCCACGATTGTCCAAATCTCGAGCTCTTCTCCTGGAGCACATTCACGAATGAAGTCAGATGCTTTTTTGGTGTTGTTCTTGTTAGATATCATCGCCACTTGTCCGCCATGCTCTGTTCCTTTGTTCATGAAGGTTTCTTGGATAGGAGGAAAATGCACCTTGCCTTTTAGGGTAGCCTTTGATGATTCGTAGCCCAAACCAAAACAATTCTTCTTTTCAGGTATCTCCACAAGTTTACAGTATCCTTTTGAGGTGCCATCTTCCACAGCTGTTTGCAAGTCTATCCATAAAGTCACAATAGGTTTCTTGATTTTCTCTACTGGTAAGTTTACCATTGCAGCAACCTCCAAGACTTGAAATGGTGTTTATATACAGTCTTCATCGGCATTGATATATCTGTAGGACTCTAGGTGACTTACAAAGATGTCCTATTCACCGTCGATTATAACCAATCTTCCTTCAATGAAGAACTTCAATTTCTGGTGTAAAGTTGAAGTAACAGCCCCTGCTGAATGAATCCAAGGTCGTCCGAGCAAACATGTATATGCCGGTTCTGTATCCATCACTTGAAAAGTGATATAAAACATATGTGGGCCGATCTTGATAGGAATATCCACTTCTCCAAACATTTTACTTTGAGAACCATCGAAAGCTTTGACTATCGTAGGACTTGGCCTTATTATAACACCATCCAATGTTAGCTTCATCAAGCTGGATTTCGGTAATACATTGGGAGTAGAACCAACATCGGTGAGTACTCTGGACAAGCTTGTGGTACCTATCTGAATAAAAATATGCAACGCCTTGTTGTGAGCTCTTCCTTGTGGAGGCAACTCACTGTCATTAAAGCCTAGATGTGATCCAGATGTCAGTTTTGCTACAACATTGTCAAACTGATTCACTGTAATCTCTTCGGCAACATGAGCAGAACTTAGAATATTTAATTGAGAGTCTCAATGCACTTCTGAGTTGAGGAGTAACGAGAGTAATGAAATCTTTGTCAGGGTTTGGTGTAACTGATCAACCACCCTATAATCACTCCTCTTGATTAATTTTAGGAATTCTTCCGCCTCTTGGTCAAAAATATTCTTGCTCGGAGGCTCTTGTTCTTGGCATGTCTCTATGACAACATTCCTCTTATCCTTACCCATAATATCATTCTTCTTTTATGGTCCGGGACCATAGATTTAGCCACTGCGAGTCATGCCCCATGTTCCAACTAAATTTGTGATCGCCAGACCTTAACTTGTCGATGGTTCACATTCCTATTTTAAACCATTGACGTATACAGCAGAATCATGACTCCAAGGTACTGCTTTGTTACTTTCGTAAGGGGTAGGAGAGGCCCCCCTAATCACCATCGTAGTCTTCGGAAGCACTGGTATCCTTTGATTTTGTCATGGTATTATCACTATCACTTCTCTTGACTCTCCCTGTGGAATCATAAGAGTCTACTTACTAAGATTCGGCCCTTGGCAAGGAATTACCGATGGCTTCTTCGTACTTCCATCGATCGCAGCTACATATTCTTCTTTATTTTATTGCCCAATTTGGACTATCCCCTGATCCACCAATTTTTGCAATGTCTTCTCAAAAGATTCATTATGTTCCAAGAGGAACCCACACTCCAACAGATATTACTTCAAAAGGTTTATCGGGGCCTTTACTTGTCTGGATGCCCCAAAATCAGTAACCACCTCAATTGCATTGACAGTCAGCCCACCATGCGGAGGCACGGGGTTTGTTTTAATGTTCAGTTTATCAAAAGTGATATTCTGAGAGTCCAACAAATCCTGAACCTCGTGTTTAAAGGCTCAACATTTTTCTATAGTATGCCCCAGAGAATTGGCATGATACTCGCACTTGGCATTTGCATCGTAATTTGGTGGGAGTGCCCCAATTGGAGGAGCTAGAGGTTTTAACTCTACCAAAGATGCCTTGACTAAGTGTTGCAATATTTGACTGTGCGTCATGGGGAGAGGATCAAATATTCTCGGAGGCCTTTCAAACCCGTTCTATTGTTTTACTCGTGGAATTATTAATGGTTGTTGTTCCCTTGGATGTGATACTACAACATTAATTTCTCCTTCCTTCTTTTACGAGAAGTTAGGAACATGTCTTTTTCGTTATAAGGGGTACTAGATGATTCCCCTCGCATCTTCCTGCTTTTTACACCAGATTCAATTCTTTCACCAATAGTTATCAAATCTGAAAATTCGGAAGAGACGCTTCCGACCATCTTATCATAGTACAATCTTTGTAAAGGGACCATGAACATATCAACTAGTTCTTTCTCCAAGAGCGGTGGTTGTAGGTGGGCTGCCATTTCCCTCCATCTTTAGCATACTCTTTGAAACATTCCTCCTTTTTTTGAGACAAGTTTTGGAGTTTCACGCAGTTTGGCGCCATGTCCAAATTATACTTGTACTATCTCAAGAAAGCATTGGCAAGGTCTACCCATGTCTGGATATGAACTCGCTCTAATTGCATGTACCAATCTAGAGATGCCCCACTTAAACTCTCTTGGAAATAATGGATCATCAGCTTCTGGTCTTGAGCATAGGCATGCATCTTTCTGCAATACATGCGTAGATGGTTCCTCAGACATGTGAGTCCCTTGTATTTTCCAAAGTCAGGTACTTTGAATTTCAGAGGGATCACCACATCAGGAACTAGACCCATTTTGAGAGCATCAACATCGAAAGCATCATAACCCTCCACAATATTCAACCATTCTTCAAGAGCTTTGTATTGATTAAGCACTAATGGATTCTCAACAATTTTAGGCTGGTGTGCCTGAGTGACACCTTCCAAATCCAGATCTCCATATTGTAGATCTGCACAGTTGTCTGTATTGTTCACCGGAATCTGCAAGGTATGAGATGCCCCTACATTTGGTGAAGGTGGGACAAACCCTTCAGTATCAGCTTGTCTGACTTCTTATTGAACCATGGTGGACTTTTGAGGTCCTAATTCGGGTTCTCTTCTTGGTTGGTGACCGCTTGATGCACCAATAGTCTGGGATACTTCCTTAAAGGCTACCCTATGGGTCTGTTCTTGCCTCTCGATGATGTCCTTCAAGGCTAGAAGAACTTGACTCATATCTCCTTTCATTGAGTCTATATTTCCTTTTACTTGATCCAAGTCTTCCCTGAATGCAGCTTGGTTCTCTTTGATTTGTTCCATCACTTTCTTTTGATGGGGCCTTGTTTGATATGGCGGTCGGAGAAGTGGTGATTTTCTACAAATGGTTTAACTGGAGATGATTTTGAAAATTAATGAGTTTTTTTGTTATTCAATATGAAATGATGCGATGTTTGCGAATGCATGGATGCGTATGAATATGCTAAGAGTTTTTGTTTTTGAATGTCTTATTCACTTGGATTTTCCATATATATTTTTTCTTTTCTTATATTTTTTCCAGGTTTTTGTTTTTATTGGTGAGCATCTAAAAAATAAATACACAATTGAAATATGGAAACAAAATACTCTTATTGAAATAACAATTCTCTTTAAAAAAAGGAGAATACAATTTAGATATTGAAAAATATTCAAACTTTAAAACATCAAAACTAACAAAGGGAAACAAAATATTCTAAGCACGCCCACGGACTTTTGCTCTAAAGCCACCGACCATAGTCCTACAAAGCTTGAGGAAGTCTTCCATGTCATTTGGGAGCGGGACCATCACATTTTCTGCGTCTCTCAAACTTCTAGGGATGTCACCAATGAGGTTGTTGACTCAGAAGACAAGTTTTGCATGCTTGTCTTTGTAGAATCGATACTCTTGGTAGAGGTTCGGAATTATCTTATGTTTATCCTCTCCTGCTTTGGAGATCTTTGCATACTACTCTTCCCGATATAATTTTTTGGCCCTCAACTCTGTATAGAGCTTCCTTTGTATGAGGAAATTCTTTCGGAAGTCTTCTAATTCAAGACATACTCATTCGTATTCATCATTCTTTTGGGCGAGAAATATTTCTGCCATCATCCTTTGGATGCGTTCCCCTACCTCTGATTCTTGGCTATCTCGGAGTCTCGTGGTAAGATACTTCATTTTCTCTTCTTGATCTAAAGAAGCTTGCACCAAACTTTGGAATTGAGCTCTCAAATCTTCTTCCATCTCCTTTTTGTCTTGTATTGGCTTTTCGTACAACCTGCTTAGCTTCTCGATTTCGCTAGCAGCATCTTCCAAACATGGTTGTGGGAATCCAAATTGAAAGTAGCACTCAACAACCCTTCAGTCGAATGCTTCCGCTTAAGACTCTTCTTTTCAAATGCTTCACGATCTTTCTGAATCTATTGATCTTTTGATTCAAGTATGTGTTGCATATGTCTTTTCTCCTTAGCTAAGTTATGGAGATTAAACTCCAATTCTTTTTTCTCTTTTTGAGTTTGCTTTAAAGCTTTCTTCCAGTTGTCTATTTCTTCTAAGGATAGAGGCAGAGGATATGGGACATCTGGCTTGTACTCAAGATCAATGTCAAAAGGTATCTTAACAACTTGTACCCTATCGAAAACCCATCGAGTGTAAGGTTATTTTGCCACGACATTCTTCCTTTCAGCCTTTCTTTAATTAAACCTACTCGAAGCTCGAACGATCTTGTTGAGAAACTCTTTGTCGATTTTGCATAAACCATGAACTATTAATTGTTGAAGATGTTCATCGTAGGGTTTATCCTCCAAAGGGTACCCTAGTTGTCGCAAAGCCAAAGTAGGGTTTTAGTTGATGCAACCACATGATCCAATCAATGGAACATTCAGAAAGTCTCTACAACTATAGATGATATCTCTAATGTCTAGCTTAATCGCATACCATAACACAGAATTAGCAGTAAGAGACCTTAATTTTTGATGCCACTCGTATCTTGTCAGATTTGGAACCATGTAATCTTCCTTATAGAGATGAGTCATAAACCAAGAATATAAGAGCGAGATGAAACAATTTAGAGTACCCCTCCCCTTTTCATACCGAGTATGAAGTGTATAATAAATATAAGCAAGTAAAGCAGGAGTTGGATCCGCATTCAACGCTTTTGCGCCCCAAAATACACTAACAGTTGCAGGGTCAATATAGTCCAAAGTCTGCGGGGAAAAAATTACACCAAATACATGTAGCCCTAAACAATCAACACAAGACTCCCATTCTTTTTTATCGGAAAAATAAAGGGATAAGGGATCCCTAAGCCATTTTCTAAATCCTTAATGTCAATAGTCTGCCCGATTCCCACATAAGCTTTTCCTTTAGCGAAATTGAAGAGTTTATCGAATTCTTCCAAGGTCGGCGCTAGCTGAAAGTCTTGGGAGGTAAAGCACCTCAATGGAGGGTCGTAAAACTGAACCAAAGTAGAAATAGCATCTAATTGTACCTCCACTTTTCTCATCTTAAGGATATCCCTATAACAACGAGTAAACATCTTCAAAGCTCTTTCAGACAGTTTCCCTTTGATGGTTTTGATCTTCGTCATATCTGGTTTGACGACAATAACACAGGCATGTTGTTTCCCTCTGGCATTCATTTTTAAGACGCTTCACCAAAAACCTTAGATTATTTTTTAAATCCTGTGAGTAAGACAGACAAAAAGAATAGAGAATAATGAATATGTGAAATGCAATATGTATGAATGCATGATTGCATGGCATAGTAATAGGATTTATGGAAGGTATCCTTAGTTGGTAGGTTCCTAATTTTGGCCTACAGATATTCTACCCTCCCCATAAGGTGGTTTTCTTAAGTGTATCATGGATAACACTATAGATAAAGGCGCAAGGGTCTCCCATAAGTGGAGCCTCTTTGCAAACCGAAACTTTTGTCTCTAGGTCGTGAAAGGTCTTACCATGAGTTTTTAGTTTAAGGGTTATACAAAAAGTCATAGGTTTTGTCCCAAAGTCCTACCCTCCAAGAGGATATCTCTCTTCTTTATTGGAATTCCATCGACTTTAGACGAAGTTGTCACAAAAACTCATACGGATGATGTATCCCCTTGGCCAATAGACGAACCTTCTTTCTAAGGTTTTTTTGAAAATAATTTTTTTGAAATGAAATCCCACCAACAAATGATAAAAGATAAAAATATAATAATAAACAACAATAAATAAATAAATAAATAAATAGAAAATGGAAGAATAAAAAAACCCTAAAAAACCTTAAACCAAAAGAAAAGGTTTCTAAACCCTAGGGTTAAGTTCCCTACAGAGTCGCCAACTATAATAACCAGTTTTAAAAATGAGTCGTCACCCTTAATTTTTATCTTTAGGAATATAAATGATAACCTTAATTTGGTCAGATATTCTAAGTTGTTTGAATCGTTTTTAGATGAAGGAAAGGTGTTAGGCACCCCTCATCTACCTTGTTCACAAGGATACTAGGGTTTATAATTGCAATTTTTAGGAAATAGGATTTTAATTTTCAATAAGGGAACTCACCATGAATTTAGTCGTATGCCTGCATATCCTCTTATGAGGAATCAAAGTCCCAATCCTTAGTTCGTAGTTGGTTGGTGTTTTTTATAGATTACGAAGATATTTCGAATTCTCCTTGAACCAAGTCTGGGTGTGTGCATAGCAGAGTGGTTAGATGAAGTTCGCAGTTAATGAGAAATATCTCCATAATCCTTTTTGAAAATAATTTCATGGATTTAATAAGTTAGTGAAAATTGTTAGTAATTTGGTTGGTTGGATATTTATTTTAAATATATTAATATGATAAAAATATTTTTAATGCATGATAAAAATAATTTTAATGCAATTAAAAATATATTTTAATGGGTTAGTAAAAATAAAGATTTTAATTAATAAATAAATAGTTTTAGAATTTATTATAAATATACCTTATTTATGAAAATATAAATAAATTGATAAATAAAAGAAAATGTAAAAAAAATATAACTTTAATTAATTCACGCAGGGGGTGTGTTTTTAGTTTGGCTAGCAATTCCAGGGGGTAGGAAGAGTAAGACCCTAAATTCAGTTATTGAATTTGGGTCCAAAACGAATGGGGGGTGCAAACTTAAACGTTGTAGCAAATATGAGGGTGTAGGGCACAAGGGCCCAAGTCTAGATGTTGGACTTGGTCCATTAGCACAGGGGGGGTGAGAATTGTTATTGGCGAAGTAAACAAAGAGGTGAGTTCAGTAATGGGCTAGGCCCAAAATCATAAGTGTTAGGGAGTCCGTTTGGCCTGCGTGATGGCGAGTGCATATGGTTATGATGGGGATGCGTTTGAGAGACGTTTGATGATGATCCAAAGGAAATGAAGCGAAGGCGCATGGTAAGAGGGTTGTACGGAATCATAGGGTGTTATAAAAGCCAATCTCTAGGCTGAGAGCCTATTTTTTCTCTTCTCTCTCTCTCTCTCTCTCTCTCTCTCTCTCTCTCTCTCTCTCTCTCTCTCTAAAATACATGAAACCCTTTTGTTTTTTTAGAGAGAGAGGCTATGTTGTCTCTCTAGAAACCCGACGACCGGAAATGGCCTCAGCCTTAGGTGCCACCGGCGAGAAATCGCTTCCACCGATGGCTGCTCCAAGGTGCCACCAGATTCATACACAACCACCGTCTATGTTTATATGAACCCTAAGAACCATAAGGGTTCTTCCTAACCCTAAAACCCATAAACCTTCAACATTGATGAACCCTAACCCTAAACCAGATGGACCCTAACCCCAAACTTAAGTACATTAACCCTAACCCTAGAACAAACCCAGAAAACCTTTATTCCAATCGGAATCCAAACAAAACAATCAATCCACAACCACCAATTTTAAACCAAGTTAAGTGTTAGGCTTACCTTTCCTAAATGAATCTTGTCGTATTAGTTCTTTCCCCCGTCTAATCCTCTTCTTCCTGTCTGATTGCAGGGGTAAAGGATTATGGCGGTGTCGAAGATGAAGGAGGCGCGACGCCGTATTTGAAATAACAAATCTAAGGTTTCAGAAATTGAAACCCAGATCTTAAAGATGAAGGCTAAGTCGCGGATTCTGCTTCTCTGTTGTGATTCTTTCTTCAATGTTCTCTCCTCTCATTTTTTTTCAATTTTAGGATTAGGGTTTATATAGTTTAGGGTTTTAGATGAATTAGGAAGTTTTATATTATTGTCATTATATTTTGGTGATTGAATCAATTAGGGATTTGATTTGATTCGATTGTAATTTAGATTAGGATTTTGTAATCTGTTAATGTATCAGGATGTTTATCCTATGTAAATCCAAAATAAAATGTTTCTTTAATCCAATCTAAGATTTGATACAAATAATGTTGTAAAAATTTGATTTGATTCGGTTTGTATGGATTTCAGATCTGTACAATAGTTGTTTTGGGTTTGGATCGCTTTGTGTAGGGAGAAAAGGTGGACAGGGGCACAAATTTAGGGTTTCATTGTTATTTGGTTGACTCGGTCAACATCAAATAATAGACAATATTAATAATAATATTAATAATAATCAATTATGTTAATAATAATGAAACTATTTAATAATAATAATATAGAAAATGATAATCCAAAAATGTTGACTTTGGTCAACCATTTCCTAATTTGGCTTGATAATTTAATGAGCCTATCAGAAAAAAATGAAGCAACAAGTTCTAAAAAAACATACACCCCATCTCCATTTTGAATGGGTCTTAGCCTTAATGGGCCTATGTTTTAGAAATAAACCCCTTATGCTTTAAATACACCCCTCTCCCTTTATTTCAATAGACCTTAATGTGCTTACATCTTAACAACACCTTTTTTCTAATTGTAAGGAAAATTTAATGGGCTATCAAATTTTGATGGTCCATTTTCGAAACAATACACCCCCTTCATAAACTTAAACCACAAACTGCATATATGAATTTGACAAAAATATGATAGTACTGGAAAATAAGGAATAAATTGATTAGACCTCAATAAGGGAAAATTTGTGGTATGACATTTTGCTTTATTGGAGTTTTTCCCATTGATGAGTTCTTTGATGTATTTTGTGTGTTATCGGTGCAATTTGATGATGTATATTGAATGGAATTGATAGGAAATGTTGGCTAAAAATTAGTATAATTAGAAAATACTATTTTGATTGAAATATTGGGAATTGGGGTTTTGAAACATGGATTTTCGTAACCTAAAAAATTGTAGATTTTTGAACTCTGCATCAGGTGTAACCCATTACTGCATATAGGGTAATCGGTTACCCTGTGCAATTTTGGGAAACATAGGAAAAACGTGAACATGTAACCAATTATAACATGTGTGGGAATAAGTTACCAAACTGGAAAGTAGAGTTGCAATTTTGAATCATGGGGGTCTAATCGGTTATCCTCCTGGCAGTAACTGATTAGCACTGGAATGTCAGATTTTTTCAAAAGTTGTAAATTGCATAATTTTCACCTCGGGTGTCCGTTTGACGCGTCGTTTAGACAGATGGGAAGCTAAAATTAATTTCTATCCTATAAATATAAATTTGAACATAGTAGTTAATTATTTGACCAACATTGATTCCTATCTGTGTATATTCCTGAGTAACGTGCCATGAATTATGTTGCGATTGAGTAATTTAATGTTGTACAATAATTCGATTGTTTTGCATGATGCATTGCATGATAATGATGATGAAGATGGAATGTATTGGCGTCACATTGATTATAAAGAATATTCAATGTAAATTATGTTGTTGCATGTCAGTGTTGCATGCATTCATGAAAGATGGCATGTATTGGCGAAAAATAACCTGTATTGGCGAAAGATGGCATGTATTGGCGAAAGATGGCTTGTATTGCATTATGATGTTGCTTCCCTAAGTTGGCATTATGATGAGGGTTCTTCCCAGTTTGTACCACATGCATTGAGTCATTGTCAGTCTCATTGCATTGCACTATGATTGATAACTTGATGTTTTGATGCTGAAAGAGTATGAGTTATATTATGATGAGTGTTATGTATTGTGTGCGTATTTTCTTATATGTTGATGTACTTTATGGTGTGATGAATTAAGTAAAGGTGTAAGGTAAATAATTATAATTAGGCATACTTAAATTGCTATCTACTAGTTATTATGCTTTCTTTTATATTGTTATGATATCTCACCCCTTCTGTTTGAATGTTGCCTCTACGTGGGTAACATGCGAATGATCCGAAGTAGCTCGAGGTCGAGGTTAGCTAAAAAGTGCCTCATTTTGCATAGATTGAGTCAGTGTCAGCTCCGATACGTAACACTTGGGGGTTTTGTGCTTGTTTTATTATGATGGGAGTAAATTATTATAGAACTCCATTTGATGGAATTTTAATTGATGTTTTTAAGTTTAATTTTGAAATTTGGTAACTATCACTCATGTTGAGAATAATTACTAGTGATGTTTTTCGCTCTGAATAAATGAAACAAAGTTCAGACATGATGAATAAGTGACTATGTGTTGCGTATCTTTTATATGAGCATGTATGATGTATGAAGATGTGGCATCCTCTTATTGATGTTTTATTTTATGAATTAAATTACTCTTAATTTTGGTTAAACTACCGACGGGGAAATAGGGTGTTACATTAGTGGTATTAGAGCATGTCAGTTCATCCGACTAGGTTGTTGAGTCAATAGTGTAATATGATAGTGAATATTATCGATGTGTTTCGTCTAACCATAGTTTGATGTTATGATGTGAAGCAATGTAATGTCTTGAAGGAACTATATTGCACTTGTTGCTGCTTTGTATGCTTTGGCTCAGACTGTGCAACATCAGCCTAATGTTGGTGGGAACGATGGATCCTGCATCTTGGAGACATTCCAGAGGAACCATCCACCTATGTTCAAGGGTAAGCATGATCCCGAAGAAGCGCAGAGTTGGCTCAAAGAGATCGAGAGGATCTTTTGGGTTATAGACTATACAGATGCACGGAAGGTGCGTTTCGGTACACATCAGCTGACAAGAGAGGTTGATGACTGGTGGGTGAGTATTCGCCAATGACTGCATAATGAAGAAGAAGAGATTATGTGGGTTGTGTTCAACGGAGAATTTCTGAGAAAGTACTTTTCGAAAGATGTTCACAGGAAGAAAGAAATTGAATTTTTGGAGTTGAAACAAGGAGACTTGTCGGGGACTGATTATGCTTCTAAGTTCATGGAGCTGGAAAAGTTCTACCCTCATTACACCCAGGCAACTTCTGAATTTTCAAAGTGCATAAAGTTTGAAAATGGTTTGCGTTCAGAAATCAAGAAGGAAATTGGGTATCAATAGATCCGTAAGTTTCCAGATCTGGTGAATAGTTGCAAAATCTATGAGGAGGAAAGTAAGGCTCACTACAAGATCCTGAACGATAGGAGGGGCAACCAACAACAAAATCATGGGAAGCCTTACAATGATCCGACTGATAAAGGAAAACAAAAATCTGTTGATGGTAAGAGGCCAAGTGGGAGAGATGCTCCTATTGGTATTGGGTGTTTCAAATGTGAAAAACCTGGTCATCAGAGTAATGAATGTACTTTTTAACTAAAGAGGTGTTTTCGTTGTGGCAAGATTGGGCATGAGATGACTGAATGTAGACATAAAGAACTAATATTTTTCAACTGTGGTGAAGAAGGACAAATTGGTGCTTAGAGCTAGAAACCTAAGCCAACTCGATCAAGTGGATAAGTGTTTGCTTTAGCTTGGACTCGGACATCCAGTGAAGACCGCTCGATCAACGGTATATGTTTCATTAATAGTACTCCTTTAATTACTGTTATTGATACTGGTGTTACACACTGTTTTATTGATGTTGACTGTGTGAAAAGGTTGGGTCTTGTGTTATCTTTTATGAATGGAGAGATGGTTATCGATACTCCAACTAAGGGATTAATGACTAATTCTCTAGTGTGTTTGAAGTGTCCTTTGACAATCTATGACAAAGATTTTGTTTTGGATCTAGTTTGGTAATCGCTGAGTGGTCTGGATTTGATCTTGGGTATGAACTGGTTGGAATATAATTATGTTCATATTAATTGTTACAACAAGTCTGTTCGGTTTTCTACTCCCGACAAGGATGAGGAAGTTGAGTTCTTGTCTTCTAGGCGGATAAATAAGTTGATGCAGGATGAAGCTCAGGTGTTTTTGTTAATGGTGTCTTTATCTATTAATAATCAGACTGCGATTGATGAGTTGTAAGTAGTATGTGATTTTCTATAATTTTTCCCAAATGATATCCCAGAAGTTCCACCAAAAAGAGAAGTGGAATTTGATATTGATCTTGTCTCTGGTACCAGACCTATTTCTGTGGAACTATACATGATGTCACTGTCTGAATTAGCATAGTTAAAAAAGCAGTTGGAAGACTTGCTTGAAAAGAAATTTGTATGACCAAATGTATCGCCTTAGGGAGCTCCGATATTACTAGTGAGAAAGAAATATGGTACTATGAGGCTTTGTGTTGATTACCAGCAGCTGAATAAAGTGAAGATCAAAAATAAGTATCCACTTCTGATAATAGAGGACTTGATGGATCAATTGGTTGGTGCACGCGTGTTTAGCAAGATTGAATTCAGATCGAGTTATCACCAAATTCGAGTCAAGAATGACGATATTCAAAAGATATCTTTCAAAATTTGATAAGGACATTATGAGTATTCAGTGATGTCTTTCGGTGTTTCCAACACACCATGGGTGTTTATAGAGTATATGAACCATATCTTTCACACTTATTTGGATCAGTTTGTGGTATTATTCATTAAAGATATATTGATATATTCCAATTCAGAAGAAGAACATGTTGAACATTTGAGAATTGTATTGCAAGTGTTGAAAGAGAAGAAGTTGTATGCAAAACTATCAAAGTGTGAATTTTGGTTGAAGAAGGTTAGTTTTCTTGGTCATGTTATTTCAAGTGATGGAATTATTGTGGATCCCTCCAAGGTAGACGTGGTGTTGCAGTGGGAAGCTCTGAACTCGGTTACGGAGATCATAAGATTTTTAGGCTTGGCTAGTTATTATAGAATACTTATTGAAGGTTTTTGTAAGTTAGCACTTCCGTTAACTCAACCGACTTATAAAGGCAGAGCATTTGTGTGGGACATCCAATATGAAGAAATATTTGTTGAATTAAAGAAGAAATTGACAATGTCTCAAGATTTTAATATTACCTAATTCTAAATAATCATTTGTGGTGTATTGTGATGCTTCTAAATTGGGTTTAGGTGGTGTGCTTATGCAGAATGATAAAATAGTAGCTTATGCGTCGAGGTAATTGAGGATTGATGAAAGGAATCATTCTACTCACGATCTTGAATTAGAGGCAATGGTGTTTGAACTAAATATTTTGAGGCATTTTGTTGTACCCCAAAATTTTCCCTCCCATATTCTTCAAGATTTGTCAAAATCAATCTTCAAATGGTTCAAAATCTCTCAAGGGTTGCACAGTCAAACATCCTCCTAAGCCAGTCAAAATTAGGGTTTTGTTTCTTGCAAGGAAGTTGAGGTTTTCAAGGGCTCAATCAAGTCCCATATGCCTATATACATTTTAAAGCATCTACATGTCAAGTTTCAAGACTCACAGCATCAAGTTGCACAGTCAAAAGCCCTAATTGCTTCACAATCAACTGTAGGGGTAAAATGGTCATTTGGCAGTCAAAAGTCAAAATTTTTGGTCAACATCTTATTTTGAGCACACAATCATCATTTTATCAAGTCTTGATCATTATTCCACAAGAATGGCTCAAAAATCATCAAGATGCAAAAGTTTCCATTTTTGGACAGCTGAAAAGTCAACTGTAACTTGACCAAGGCATAACTTTTTCATGGTTCATTAGAAAAATCCCATCCAATGCTCATTTTGAAGGGGATGACATTTCCTACAACTCATCTTCACATTCCAAGTCCTATAAATGCTCTCACAAAAAGTTATCAATATCTACATTATAGGTCATTTTCAAAAGTCAACAAAAAGGCATTTTAAGTCAAAGACCATAACTTGAGATTGGCAAATCAAAATGATATGGGACCAAAGGCATTGGTTATAGGACTTCAATACCTTTCCAAAATGTCCAAGAACATGTTCATATGATCAAAATTGAGAAAGATATGCATTGGAGAAGTTGGGAAATTTTTGTGAAATGGCAAAAGTCAACAATCCTTAAAATTTCAATTTTTGACAAAAGGGCCCACTTTCTTCCACTTGATTCAGCCTTGTCATGCCATACACGTGTCCCATGATTAATTTCAAGATCAATTTATTTTTCTATTTTATTTAATTTTTATTGATTTAATTCATTTTAAATCCATAATAATTCAAATAAAATCAGAAAATTAATGGAATGGAATCTTGGTGGCTTGAATGGCTTTCATGTGTCATATGCCAGCTACCAAATTCGTGCCAAGCCATTTTGAGCATAAAAATCCAAGTTTTTCTCCAAGTATGGAATGTTCTTCAATGGTGTTAAAACAAAATCTCCAAACTTAATTGCACAAGGTTAAGGCTCAGCTGCTGACCTAATTCTCATTCATACATACATAAGCAAGCAAGCCAGACCTAATTCACGACCCAAGCATCACTGAAACGGCCAAAAGCAAAACTGAAAATTGTCAAAAAAGTGTGAGATCAAAAACATAGTTGCAGACATTTCCAGATCAAACTAAGCACGTGGCCCTCTTCCTTGCCATCCCTTGAAGCCAACACGACCCTTGCCAAGGCTTAAGACTCTCTACACAGCGCTGTAAGTACTCATGAAATCACCTCTGAACATGGAATCGTGTTTCTCTATTCTTGCATGATTTCTCAAAAATATTTGCATATTCATACTCCTTGTTTGATTTCTAACCTAATGACATCATTCAATTTCATTTTTAGGCCTTATGTGACAATTCCCATGTCTAGGGTTTGTTTGTATGTTTTTTAGGGATTTTATTTTCAGGTGAAATCAGAACACATAAGGAGCAGGGATGAACTCAGGAGACATGGACGAGACCAACCATGGTCTTGGAATGTTTTTTTGAGGCCTAGGGACGATTCTAAGCACAGCCTACGAAACTACCTGCGAATAAAAATCCGCAGGTAAATAACCAGGGATTTTGATGAAGAAGATGATGATGCGTCACTGTGTGATTGGCTGGTTTCAAACAAACGCGCGTTTTTATTTTTATTTTTTAAGCATATGTGTTGATTCACTAATATATTAACCATTGCTTATTATTATTTCAATTGAAACGTGTAGCTCAGATGGTCAAGGCGTGCAAGCATAATCCCTTGGGACCTGGGTTCGAACCCCAGGTCCCCCCAAAATTATTATTTCTTATTTTTCTTCACATAATTGTGTGCAGGGCTCAAAAGAAATTTCACCATACACCTCCAGTTCACAAATTGCCATGTGGCCTCAAGTGTGGATCCTGTGGCCAAAGATGATGACCACCATACACCTTGGTCAAAGCACAGGCAGCCAATTGCAAAAAGTCAATAAGGCTTTAGATAATGGGCCTCACAATTCCAGAATTCACCCCCATTCTGGGCCCAGAACCCCCCTTTGGTTCATCCTTTTTTCTTTTATTTTATATTTTCCATTTTATTTATTAACCTTTTTTCTTCTAATTATTATTATTATCACTAAAACTAATTAATTAATATTTTCACAATAAAAATTCAGAAAAACTAAAAAATATTTTATTTTTATTAATTTCATTTAGGTTTAATTATTTTGTAAATAAAACACTAATAAATTAATTTAGTTTAATTAGGTTTAAATTTTAATTTTCTTTTACAATAAATAAAAATGAATTAGACTTAGGGTTTTTCTTTTAACACTTTTAAGTTCTTTTTAATTTTATTTCATTAAAGACTTAAAAAACACAAAAAACATTTTTCTTTTAATTAATTAATTAACTAGAATTAGGTTTAATTTTTTAATTTAATGCAAAGGACAAAATTCAATTCTTTCTCAAAAAGGGGTCAAAACCCTAAGGACGTCCCTATTCCACCTTTCGCGCGTATATTTGCTTTAATTCATTATTTTATATTTATGTATCTGCTCAGAAATGTAATAGTTAATTAGAATTTTGTCGCTTTCTTTTTATTTCTCGCATTTTCCAAACGGGTTTTTGTTTTTTGGTGATGTATAGACCCGCGCCTTGTAATAGCGTAGATTCATATTTCCGCAATTTATTTTCCGCACTCTTAACTGTTAAAAATGCATGAAAGACTTGTATGGCAAGTAAAACCAATCCATATCTCACAAATGCATGTACAAGATAACATAAACTGAAACAACACACATGCACATGCCACTCTTAGGGTACGCCTCACTGGTTGCCTCGACGTGGTCATCAAGTATAGGACGTCTTAGAGGTCTCCCTCCTATCTAAAGATCCAGTTGCCTCAAAACGGTTGCCTCGGATAAAAAGGATCTAGGACATTAGGGTTACTTCTAAGGTGTCCTACCATTGCTTCGGTGACCACACATTGTCCCTATAATTGAATTGACCTGAATACCTCCAACGTTGGTGTTACCTACCTCTCAATGGTGGGATAGCACTATCTAAAGGACTCTTACACCGCTTAATTCCTTATATTAGGTAGATTCTCCTGGGTACTTGCTCTTTCAAACAAACAAAACAACTTTTCGCACCCACACTTTTAAAAAGGTTTTCAAACAAATATTTCATACACTCTTGAGGACAGATACAAGAGTTACTTAGAAATTTCTCAAACGAAACTTTTTCAAAACCCACACACACTTGAAAAGCAAACAAATTTTGAAAACATAAGAGCAAGTACCTAAGAGCCCGTGGATAACCACGGACAGAAAGGGTGCTAACACCTTCCCTTTCTATAAATCTACCTCCCGAACCGAGAAACATTCTCAAAGAAGGAATTTTGCTGTGCTTTTGTCCTTTCCATGTTAGAGAACATAAAAGACGGTGGCGACTCTTGCTTACCGCGACATTTCGCGAACCAGCTTAAAAAACAGTCAGTTCTATTTCCAACGATCACAGAACTGGCGACTCTGCTGGGGATAAATAAAAGTGAGGTGTACCTTAGGATTAGACCACTCTTGTTTTCAATTGCTTAATTTGTTTGCTTTAAAATTGTGGGTCTGTCTTGGGAGTTTCATAGATCCTAACCCGGATCTGGGGGATACCTTTTAGAAAGTAGCAACAAAACTGTGAGGGGACTGTGCAGGGTATACCGACATGGTTGAAGCAGTTTGCTACGTTGATGTGGCACTTTGGTGAGTACCGGTAACCCTTGAATCAATTCAAGGAGAGTACGGGGCCGCCGCGTGGTGTCGTGAAGCATTAACTGACCTTAGGAACCTTACTTAACCATCCTGGCCTCTTTAGGGGTAGTGAGATGACCGACTTTGGTGCAGTCCGAAGTTGGTAGATACTCGATACTACACTCATTGAGGGTTGTTTTCTTGGAATATTTTGATCGCCAGTTCAGTGGCTAAATCAAAACAATGAACACAGAAAACAACCCAATGATATTGAGATCCTTAGAATCCGGTTACTTTTGATAGGACAGGTTTTGAGCCCACCAACTTCAAGAGGGTAGTACCCCAAACTTCATGCTGGCCTAAACTCTAAGGGTTATCTGGTGTGACTTGTGTGCCTTATCATGTTTTCCTTTTGTGAATACTTGTGGTGTGTTTTTATCATAACATCATAGCATCATACAACATCATATGCATTTACTGACCACTTCAAGGGTTCGAATCTTCATCTTTGTTCTTGTTTTGTAGGACATGGAAACTATCCGCAGAAAGACAATTCAGATCAACCTTGTAAGGATCCCTCCTCAGCTTAAGGAGCTTACATCCAGGATTCCCGAGAACTCTTCCTTCAGTGAAAGGCATGGTAGACTCACTAGCTTGGTCAATACCAACATTGAAGAAGATATGATAAAAGTTCTCTTCCAGTTCTTTGACCCCTTGCACCACTGTTTTACTTTCCCGGATTATCAATTGGTGCCTACTTTGGAAGAGTTTTCTCAGCTTCTGAAGGTTCCTATTCTTAGTCAGCTACCTTGCAACGGTACGGAAAGGGAACCAAAACTTGAAGAGGTTGCTAAAGCATTATGCCTACAACCATTTGACATCAAGGGACATTGGGAAATCAGAAGTGGTATCAAAGGATTCTTGGCAAAGTTCCTGTTTGAGAAGGCCCAAGAGTGTTGGGATTCCCTTGACCTACAAGCCTTTGAAGAAGTTGTGGCACTCCTTGTCTATGGGTAGGTGTTGTTCCTGAATCCAGATCAGCTTATAGATATCAATGTTGTCAAGATCTTCATGTCTAGGAATCCTATACCTACGTTGCTTGGGGACATCCTCCACTCATGTTACACTCGAACCATGAGAAAAAGAGGTGTTCTCATGTGCTGCACTCCTCTCCTGGCAAGGTGGTTTATTTCACACCTTCCACAATCAGTTTTGAAGAACGAACGGGGTTTGAGATGGTCACAACGATTAATGACTCTTACACATGCTGATATACATTGGTGTTCTCGGTCTAGAGAAAATGTCACTATCATTGATCGTTGCGGAGAGTTTCCTAATGTTCCTTTACTTGGAATTAGAGGGGGCATTACTTACAACCCATGTCTGGCTTTGAGACAGTTTGGATATGCTCGGAGGGATGGCCCTCATGACATGTTGATTCCTGACATAGTTTTTGACTTCGATAACGATGCACAAGGACTTCGCCAGAGATTCATCAGAGCTTGGAGGATGCCCAACATGGTAGATAGTAAGACACTGGGGCACAAGAACTCCATCCCCCTGGAGCCTTATCTCAAGTGGGTACGAGCCCGCTCCCAGAAGCTGGTGATGCCATATCCTCATGTCCTCCCCGTGATCAAAGAACTTGTGGTGGAAGGAGAGGTGCCATACACCATTCAACATCCTGACATGCCTACATCCTAGGAAGAAATGCAGAAAAGCTGGATCCAACTCAAGGAAGATCGAAATTCTCTTGAAACCAGTCTACATGCCAGTGAGAAGAAGGTCTTGGAGCTCACCCGCCTACTGCACGAGGAAAAGACTCTCAACACCTACATCGCTCCAAAGAGGATGCGCAGTGTCTTTTGGGATTAATTATTTTGTAATGTTTTGCCCATGAGGCCCTGATGTACTGAACATATCATTTCTTAATATAACGTGTGTTCCTCTTTGTCTACAACGAATTTGAACTTTCGAACCCTTGAATACATTGCATAAATAACATACCATGCATCATATGCATAACAGGTACCCTTTTTCTACAGGTTGCTTAATCTTCTTTGCTGTTTATTTCAGCAATCATCATGAATCCTGAACCTACTACTGAACAAGCTATCAAGGCCCTCCAGGCCCAGAACGCCCAGTTTCAAGAGTTGGTCATGAGCTTAGCCCAGGGTCAACAGGAGTTGAAGACTCTGCTCTTAAAGGAGAAGAAGAAGAAGAAGAAGAAGAAGAAGAGGACTGTGTTGTTTAACACTGGACGGAGGTTTGGGAATACACTGCAGAATGAGGCTGATCAGGCTACTTCCTCTGCAGGGAAGGATATCCCCCAAGGGAGAGAGGTTCCTAGTCCTGCGGTCTCCGACAACGAGACAAATTTCAATGATGAACAGTACCCTCCTGCTGAGGACAGGTACAAACAATTGAAGGACCGGTTAAATTCCATGGAGATCCAACGCGTGCCTGGGTTGGATTTTGGAGATCTAGGTTTATCTTCTGGGGTGGTGATCCCACACAAGTTCAAGGCACCTGCCTTTGTGAAGTACGACGGGGCTTCCTGTCCTAAACTGCACCTCCGCTCTTATGTAAGGAAGATCCAACCTTACACTGCAGACAAGAATCTATGGATCCATTTCTTCCAGGAGATTCTTTCAGGGACTCAACTCGAATGGTTCTATCAGCTGGATGGAGCCAGTGTTGTACCCCAAAATTTGCCCTCGCATTTTTCCATAAGAAATCACAGCTTCAGACGTTTCCTGATTTTTCAAACTAGCTCAGGAATCGGTCAAACAGACTTTTCTTGTCAGTCAGACAAAATTAGGGTTTTCATTGGTTTTCATGGCTCTAGAACAGTTCATACAGTTTGCTTAGGGTTTTGGTTGATTTTGGTTCAGCTTCGATCAGGCGAACGCTTCTTTGGCATTTAATCAGGAACTAGGTTTTTGTGCGCAGATTTTTAGAAAGACTAATTCTACAGTGCTTTTCAAGTTTATTCTGAGATGTGGACTGAAACATTTGGATTGAATTCGCAATGTTTGACTAAATCAGTGAAAAGATGCATTTGGATTGAATTTGCAGTGTTTGTTTAAAATCAGTAAAAGGAAAATACGTTTGGGCAGTTGTTGTGTTTGATTGTGCATTACTTTGAATTTTTGAAGCGCCAGGCTTATTAATTGATCGATGCTAAAAACCACAATGTTTATTTAATTGTTTATTATTCTGAGTTTCAATAATTGGAATTTATTTTCAATTATTATAATTTAAAGAATTATAAATAATAAAATGAACAATTGAAAAGAAGAAAAGAATTAATCAAATAAAAGGACCTTTTATTTATCTTTAAATAATTTGTATAATTATTTTTGTTTACAAAATGTTTACAATAATAATATTACAGTTATTTAAATTTAAATAAAACTATCCTAATATTTTTCTAAGTCTTCAATTCTTCATCTTCCATCCCTTGCTCCCTCTGCCTCATTGGATTCTATCTGCAAAGAATAAGAAAGAAGAAAAGTCAGAAGAAGATAAATATTTAAAGAGACAGATAGATAAAAAGGTCATCATTAAAGGCAACTGACTGGAATCAGTTAGCCCTCTCTGCAAATCACGGGATTTCTCCTCAGAAAATATTCATCACAGGGCAATAATCAAGGTAACTAAACATACAGAGGCAACAAAGGCAACGAGAAGAAGGAGGTAAAGAAGCAAACATAAGCAAAGGCGAGGCATCAAGACAATCAGAAGAAGAAAAGGAAATCAAAGAGGTTTTCATTTCAAGTGTCATCATCAAACCTAAGGGGTCAAAGAATACACAAACCAGGAGCCCAAGCAAGTTCACATCACTGCCTCCTCCGCCGTCAAAGCCTCCACGCGCCTCCTAATCTCCTCCTCCTCCGTCTCCAAAAGGTAGAACTTCTTTTCATCTCTTTTCAAAACCTCGCGTAAACCAAGAAACAGAGTCAATAAACAAAAAATGAAAACGTTCCTGAAAGCGTTCCTGAATCGTTACCTTTTCTCTTTTATCGCATTGCCCAGTCACTGAGGGGGAAGGAGGGACGATGGCGCGGTGGCTCTTGGCGGAGGGGCCGCGTCTCAGTGATCTTTACATCGAAGAAGACGAAGATGGAACGAAAATGGCGCCGCTTCTGTAAAACCTAAGCCATTTCCCTTTCTGAGACAAACAATTAACCCTAAACAAGAAAAGTTATGAGACCAATTGGGGCCTAACCCGTTTCATAAGCCTAAAACCCAAACGAGTTTCCCTTAACACACCCCTTTTACTTCTGTTTTGATTTACGTTTGGGCCAAGGCAACTTTCTTTAGGCCCATTTTTGTTCTTAAAAGAAAACTTTAAAAAAAACACTTTTTTCTTTTCATTATAATTTTTGTTTATACAAAATATACATAATTAATTAATATGTTAATTTTTCCTAAAAAAACTTAAAATGTTCTTTTTTTAATTAAGACTTTGTATATAAAAAATACTAACACTATTACATAAAAGTAATTCTTAAAATAATACTTTACATTAATACTAAAAAAAATACATAAAAGAATAGAATTTAAAAACATTTTTCTTTCTTTAATTAAATTTTCTTACTTTGTATATATTAAACAAAAAAAATATATAAAAATACAAATTTAAATCAAAAGTGGATAATAATACTTGATAAATAAACCATATTTAATTTTCTTATTAAATTTACATCTCGCGTTTGTAAATAAACCTAATACATTTACACTTACACCTTCACAATACATTTTACACTTGACACATTATACATTTGCTATTCTCACACTTTGCTATACATTACGTTGTTTATATTTGACCACGATTCGATTTGGTTGTAATTATTTAAGTCTCATCCCCCTTTGTAAATTTGTACCCCCACTCCCGGATACTGTTTGTAATAGCGTAGACTTTAAAATTCCCGCAATTTACCGCTTTCGAATTATACCATGATTAGACCTAGGGTTTGCATGTACATAAAATCAAACGCTAGATAACCTAATACAAGACAAATGCATGAAATCAATACACAATCACACTTGCACCCCCTAGGGTAATCCCACATGTTGCCTTCCAAATGGGCCATGCTTGCACGTCGAGTTTCTTTGGCAAAACAAATTCAAATGATCATAAGTCCCTCAATGACGCTTTCGAAAGTTGCCTAAATGGAATGATCATAGTCCCTTCAAGAAAATTGCCAAAGACACTTGGCACCATTGCATTCATGGTCCATACGATGACCCGCGCCTGTCCCGATCACATCCTAAACGCAAGATTGTCCACCAAATTCAATGGTGGAACAAAATTGTTAAAAGGGGTTGAAAACATAGAGAAAACCTTTGAGTATAATAGGGGTAGACAAAACTCTTAGTTACTTGAGATCAATTTGCAAAAACACTTGCCTCCTTTTCAAAAACCACACCTCACAAACACTTTCAAAACAAACTCTCCAAAAACATTTTGAAACATCTTTTCGAAAAGATACACACTATCGTATATACTCAAACACGAGTCATTACAATGGTTGCTGAAACAAAGGCGTCTATTTCAAAAACATTTTCAAAACACACACATACACCACAATTTCAAACAATCAAAAATCAAGGCAAGTGATCTAAAAACCAAGTAACTAAGAGCCCATGGATAACCATGGATGAAAAGGGTGCTAATACCTTCCCTTTTCATAATCTACCCCCCGAACCCACGAAATATCTCAAAAGGTTTTTCCTGTGCTTTTTAACCTTTCCTTTAGGATAAAATAAAAAGTCGGTGGCGACTCTTGCTAAACCGAACAAGTGCGAATACAATCGCAAAACTCATGTCAGTTCTCCCACCGTATCACAGCCAGTATTCGAAACTGGGAGGACTTGGCTACTGCGTTTTATAAGCAGTATCAGTATAATTCCGACCTCGCTCCCACGCGTACCCAACTCCAGGGTATGTCACTTGGGACGGGTGAAGGTTTTAAGGAGTACGCGCAGAAGTGGAGAGACCTGGCTGGCAGGGTGCAGCCACCGTTGACTGACCGTGAACTCGTGGACATGTTCTTGGGGACCCTGTCTGGTCCATTCTTCAACCATCTGATTGGTAATTCTTCTGCAGGGTTTACAGAACTCATTCTGACTGGTGAAAGGATAGAAGCTGGTATCAAGTCGGGGAAGATACAGAAAAGTGCATCCTCGAGTACTGAAAAGAAGCCCTTCAAGAGGGAAGCTAGTGTTGTTTATGGTCCAAGGAGACAGAACAAACCGGAACGCTGCCAAGCTGTCAACGCGGTGGTAATTTCAAAGCCTGCCGTTGCTCCTCAGCAATATAACCAACCAAGGGGTGAGAGACCCGAGAGGCAGTACACTCGGCTCAGTATGACCCTCTCTCAAATATTGCTGCAACTGCTGTCAACCAATCTGGTAACTGTCAAGGAAGCTCCGAAGGTGGTAAACACAACCTCTCTAAAGTACAACCCCAACGCCCGCTACACTTATCACTCTGATAGCCCGGGGCATACTACAGATGATTGTTGGGCTCTAAGGAATAAGGTTCAGGACCTTATTGATGCTAAGGAAATACAGTTCGAGGCGCCCGAAAGGCCCAATGTTGTGACTGCTCCCATGCCCCAGCATGGAGTGAATGTTGTGGAAGAGGATCTGTATGTAGCTTCTGTGGATGATATTGCTACTCCGCTGTTGACCGTCAAGAGGAACCTGTTGCTAGCCGGTTTATTTCCGGGATGTAGTAAAGGTTGTCATCTATGTGCTGTTTCACCTGCTGGTTGTCCTTTGCTGAAGTCAGGCTTCCAAAACCTGATGGATAGCAAAGAAATCTTGTTCAAGAAGATTACTGCTCCTGCTATCCATACCGAAGAAGTGTCCATTGTCACTATTTTCAACAACCCTCCTAAGGCTCCCTCAAAGAAGCCTGTCAAAATCATGTCTACTCAAAATATTGCTCCTATCATTATCACTGTTCCGGGGCCCATCCCCTATAAGTCTGACAAATCCGTCCTTTGGCACTATGGGGCAGATGTTTATGTACTTGGAGTGAAACAAGAGTTCGATACTAGTACCGGTGTCAGCAACATCACCGGGCCTGCCAAGGTTACTCGTAGTGGTAGCCTGTTCTCACCAGATATTGCGCCACCAGCTATTCAAAGACCTCTTGTCATCACACCTGCAAGTGTGCCCACTTCCCTGCCTGACCAAGTCCCTGTTTCTACCCCTGCTGCCGAGTCATCTGACGCTCGGGGCAAAGGGATTTCTACTGATGTGTCTGCCCGGACGGAGGCACCGAAGACCAATGTTGAAGCTTCCAAGCAAGAGATGGAAGAGATTCTCAAAATTATCAAGAAGATTGATTTCAATGTCGTAGAGTAGCTGGGGCACACCCCATCTAAGATCTCTATGCTATCATTGTTGTTGTGTTCAGAGGCCCATGCCAAGGCCCTGATTTCCTTCCTGAAGACGGCCCATGTGCCACAAGAAACGTCCTCTGATCAATTTACCGATTGTGTGGCCAACTTAACTACTGATAATGGGTTGGGCTTCTCTAACGCCGATCTGACTGCCAAGGGAAAGAACCACAACGACGCCTTGCATGTCTCCATTGAATGCAGGGGCACTACTCTTGCCCATGTGTTGGTAGACACCGGTTCTTCATTGAACGTATTACTCAAGAAGGCCCTAGACAGGTCGGGTTGTGAGGGTTTAGAGCTCAAGCCTAGTAACATTGTCGTCTGGGCCTTTGACGGGTCGAAAAGGATGGTACATGGGGAAGTTGACATTCCAATCAGGGTTGGTTCTCAAGTTTTTGATTCTACTTTCTATGTGATGGACATTCGTCCATCCTATTCTTGTTTGTGGGTCGTCCATGGATCCACAAGGCTGGAGTTGTGACCTCCACATTACATCAGAAGCTTAAGTACCCGGTCACAGGGGAGATTGTTATAGTGCAAGGGGAGGAAGAATATATGGTTAGCCACCTCAACTCGTTCCGGTACGTAGAAATGGATGGGGAGTTCATTGAGACCCCCTTTCAACACTTTGAAGAGGTGCCTCAGACATTGGCAGCAGTAGAGACTGTGACTGAAGAAGATGTTCCTTCAAAGATGGCCTCCTTAAAGGATGCTTGGGCTGTGATTGAGAAGGGTGAGTGTGCAAACTGGGGCCGACTTCCTGATTTTACTCCGAAGACTGACAAGTTTGGTTTGGGCTTCACTGCAGAAGCTCAGAGGATTGTGCGTAAGGCAAGGATTGGAAGACCTCTTGTATTCATCACCAACCCGGGAGTAAATGCTATTGAGGACAAAGCGGAAGAATCTGAGTTCGACAGCTGGTTCTACCCAACGACTGACGGTGGACCAAGCAACTGGACGGTGAAAGATTTCATACCTATTACTTTTGTCACTCAGTAATGAACTCCTTTGTTTTAAATTTGTAACGAACAATAATTTGAAACTTTATGGCCCAGTGTCTTACCCGGGGCACCGTGGCTTCATTTGTGAGGGCTTGTTATTTGTCACTTTCATATATCATGAATAAAAGCATTGGACGTTTTTCGTATTTCAAATCTTGGGCTCCCTCTCTTTCTTTATTATATATTGCAAGACAGCTATATTTACACACACTCACTTATACAGGTTCCAATCCACTCTGGATCTCACTGGTAACGATTCTGCTACTGCCAATTATGACTTCGAAAATCCGATCAACTTAGCCGAAGACGAAGGTGAAGATGATTGCGAAGTGCCTGGCGAGCTTTCAAGACTATTACTCCAGGAAGAAAGGGTCATTCTGCCACATGAAGAGCCAGTGGAAACGGTAAATCTGGGTACTGAGACAGACAGAAAGGAAGTCAAGATTGGTGCCAATCTGGAGGCTAGTGTGAAACAACGGTTGATTCAGATGCTGCATGACTATGTGGAAATCTTTGCCTGGTCTTACGAAGACATGCCTGGGTTGGATACTGACATTGTGGTTCATCACCTGCCTACCAAGGAAGAATGCCCTCCGGTTAAACAGAAGGTCCGTCGTATGCGTCCAGAGATATCCGAGAAAATCAAGGCTGAGGTTATGAAACAATTTGATGTCGGGTTTCTAGCAGTGACTTCTTACCCTCAGTGGGTTGCCAACGTGGTTCCAGTGCCGAAGAAGGACGGTAAGGTCCGAATGTGTGTTGATTACAGGGATTTGAACAGGGCCAGCCCTAAGGATGATTTCCCTCTGCCTCATATCGACGTTCTGGTTGACAACACTGCTCAGCATAAAGTATTCTCCTTCATGGACGGCTTCTCTGGTTATAATCAGATCAAGATGGCTCCTGAAGACATGGAGAAGACCACTTTTGTTACTCAGTGGGGCACCTTTTGCTACAAGGTCATGCCTTTTGGGTTGAAAAATGCTGGGGCAACCTACCAACGTGCCATGGTTGCTTTGTTTCATGACATGATCCATCATGAGATAGAAGTATATGTCGACGATATGATTGCAAGGTCCCAAACTGAGGAGGAACACCTTGACCATCTACAGAAGCTGTTTGACCGTCTAAAGTTGTACAAGCTGAGATTGAACCCGAACAAGTGCACCTTCGAGGTAAGATCTGGAAAATTGCTAGGCTTCGTCGTAAGTGACAAAGGTATTCAAGTGGGCCCTGCCAAAGTGAAAGCCATACAAGAGATGCCAGTTCCCAAGACAGAAAAAGAAGTCAGAGGCTTTCTAGGACGATTGAACTACATTGCCCGATTCATCTCACATCTAACTGCTACCTGTGAACAAATCTTCAAGCTACTGAAGAAAGATCAAGTAGTACGTTGGAACGAGGAATGTCAGGCCGCTTTCGACAGAATCAAAGAGTATCTCCATGAGCCACCCATTCTTATGCCACCGGTTAAAGGGAGGCCTCTAATCTTATACTTGACAGTACTGGATAACTCAATGGGGTGTGTGATGGGGCAGCATGACGAGTCTGGCCGAAAAGAGCACACTATTTATTACCTTAGCAAAAAGTTTACCGACTGTGAGACCCGATACTCACTGCTCGAGAAAACTTGTTGCACTTTAGTATGGGCTGCTCGCCGGCTGAGACAGTATATGTTGACTCACACTACTCTGTTGATTTCAAAAATGGATCCAATCAAGTACATGTTCGAAAAGCCTGCTCTGTCTGGAAGAATAGCAAGATGGCAGATGATCTTGACAGAATACGGAATCCAGTACACGACTCAAAAAGCAATCAAGGGAAGTGTATTGGCAGACCATTTGGCACACCAGGCAGTGGATGACTACCAATCTATGAACTTTGAATTTCCCGACGAGGATATCATGGTAGTAACTGATTGTGAAGTACCTGGACCGGATGAAGGACCTGAGGAAGGATCCCGATGGTCTATGCACTTTGATGGAGCCTCAAATGCTTTGGGTAACGGTATTGGCACTGTGATCATATCCCCAAAAGGCACTCATACTCCACTTACCGCCTGGCTATGTTTCAACTGCACTAACAACATGCCGGAGTATGAAGCATGTATCATGGGTCTTCAGGCTGCAATTGACTTAAGGATCAAGTTTCTGAGTTTCTTCAGAGATTCTGTTCTCGTGATCAATCAGATCAAAGGAAAGTGGGATACGAAACACCCAAATCTTATTCCTTACAAAGAGTATGTGTTGACGTTGATTCCCCACTTCGAGGAGATAACTTTTGAACACTTCCCAAGAGAGGAGAATCAGTTGGCGGACGCGCTGGCTACGATGTCTTCTATGTTCAAAGTCAAATGGGATAACGAGGCTCCCCGGATCATTATATGGAAATTGGATGAACCTGCACATTGTTGTGATCTCGAGGCTGAAGAGGTAATAGAAAAACCCTGGTATCGTGAAGTAAAGAGGTACTTGGAAGCTCAAGAATACCCCAAGGGTGCATCCGTTAATGACAAGAAGTTTCTAAGAAGGTTCGCAGCAAAGTTCTTCCTTAGCAACGACATTCTCTACAAAAGAAATCATGATTCAACGTTACTGCGTTGTATGGATAAGACTGGAGTAGAAAGGATCATGGCAGAGCTGCATGAAGGTACCTTCGGAACGCATTCCAGTGGACATACCATGGCAAAGAAAATCCTTCGGGCAGGATATTTCTGGTCCATAATGGAAGCCGACTGTTACCAACATTCTCGGACGTGTCATAAGTGCCAGATTTATGCTGATAAGGTGCACATTCCTCCAGTTCCTCTGAACGTCCTGACAGCACCTTGGCCTTTTGCAATGTAAGGGATTGATATGATCGGCGAGAGCAGACCTACGGCATCCAACGGGCATCGCTTCATCTACTTCACAAAGTGGGTTGAAGCAGCTTCCTTTGCTACCGTAACCAAGAACGTCGTGGCACGGTTCATTCGGCACAACCTGATCTGTCGATACGGTGTACCAGAAAGGATCATTACGGACAATGGTACCAATCTTAACAACAAGATGATCACTGAGCTCTGGGAGCAATTCAAGATACAGCACCACAACTCTTCTCCTTACTGACCGAAGATGAATGGGGCTGTAGAAGCGGCGAATAAGAATATCAAGAAGATTATGCAGAAGATGACAGTGACTTACAAAGATTGGCACGAGATGTTACCGTTTGCTCTTCATGGGTACCGTACCTCAGCACAGACGTCAACAGGGGCAACTCCATTTTCCTTGGTATATGGCATGGAGGCAGTCTTGCCTATTGAAGTCCAGATACCCTCTCTCCGGATAATGAAGGATGCAGGTTTGAGCGAAGATGACTGGATCCAGACTCGACTTGATCAACTGAACCTAATTGACGAAAAGAGGCTTACTGCTATTTGTCATGGTCAGACGTACCAAAAACGGATGATCAGGGCATTTAACAAGAAAGTCAGACGACAAGAGTATCAAGTCGGAGACCTGGTAATCAAGCGCATCATTCTTCCTCAAAGTGATCCCAGGGGCAAATGGACCCCTACGTACGAAGGGCCATTTGTGGTTAAACATATCTTCTCAAGACGAGCTATGATTCTAACCACCATGAATGGTGACGACCTTCCTCACCCCGCTAATGCAGACATAGTAAAAAGATACTACGCATGATAAAAGACCTGCTAGGTTGACACACCTAGGCAAAAATAAGGGCTTCCCGACGAACCAAAAGGGTTCGGGCAAAAATAAGGGATGAAATGAAAAAATATGTACACCCGGCAAGTCGAAAACCTGAAAAGGCGGCTTGGGCAAAAATGGGTATCCCGGTGGACTGAAAACCCAAAAGGGCGGTCCAGGCAAATGTTAGGGATAAAGCGTAATACTATGTCTCATTGGATCACCTTGCATCCAGAATTCGGTATCAACTATCAGGTTCAGACGACATCGATCAGTCAGCTTCATCTTCAACTAAGCAGCAAAGTGATGAGACGCTTGAAGACATAAAGGCGATAGCAGAGTTGGAACCCAGTGGGATTATTTTTCACATAGCTGTTTTGTTTCCTTTTCAAAATTGTATAAATTCTATGTTGTTCGGTGGCGTTCTCTTACTAGGACGTCAGCCTCTTGTACACAAAATGCCTATTTACAGGAAAATTCAAAAATCAATACAAATTCACATTTCAGACAAATTGCCAACTGTTTTTCCTTTATCTGTTTTGTCTTGCGAAGAACGTCCAATGTTCATTTTTGATATATGCATTTGACATTAATTGCTAACTCATAAATACTTGCATGCGAAACAAAGGACTAATTACAGGTGACATCAGAAATAGGGGCAATAATGAGTTGTCTAAGCGATCTAGTTGCTCTGTCCACCAAGGTACCAAGGTAGGTTCGGCTGAAGAACGTAACCAAGATATCTTCACTCCCCGTAGAGTAAGACAAGACTCAACAATATTGTCCCCCTAGCAGAGTTGGCCTCTCATCAGCCCCGAGAAGGCACATTATTTCCAGCAAGTCAGCGACACTCTCCCCAAGCAGAGTTAGCCTACTGTCAGCCTTAAGGAGGTTGGATATCCCCAAAAGATCTCAATATTCCCCAGCGGAGTATACAGATGTTCCTAAGCAAGCATCCCCGGCAGTCTTAATATAAGATTGTTCCCCGGCGGAATACCAGACATCCAGTGGAGCCAATCCCCAGTACAGTCCAAAAGTTTCCCCAGGAGATTTGAATCAATATCCCCAGTAGATTCTGGAAGCTTATCCCCAGTAGATTTTGGAAGCTTATCCCCAGTAGATTCTGAAAGCTTATCCCTGCAGAGTACGAACGCATCTCCCCGGCTCTATTCAAAGGTTATTCTCCACCAGAGCTTATAAATGGGTTATCCTCATCTAATTACCACGGAAAGATCGTCCTCGGCGAAGTTCTTCCTACCCCCAGTGGAGTTCATCAAAATTCCCCAACATAACTTATCAACGGTATCCCCAGCGGAGTTATCATCAAATCTCAGCGAAGTATCTCTTCCCACAGAGTCATTCCCCGCAGAGTAATCTCTTCGCCAAGTTTATTCACCAACGGAGTCATCTTCTCCTAACGGTTTATTCTTGCACTCATCATCCCCAGCGGAAATGAAGAACTCTACTCTTCAGATCAGCCCAGGATTCAACAAGTTCCCGACACTCGTCAAGGATTTATTTTCCTAGAAGAAAATACATTCATAGAAATTTCACACATCCTGCTTACATACGTGATAAAGTGCATACGACACTATCTCATTTTGAGCATCATGACATCATGCATTTCATACATCATAACATTGCATACAACTGATGTTTTGCCTTTTCAGGAAAAAGGTCCATCCAAAGATGATTACTATCAACTGTCGCAATTCCATATTCAATTCCTGTATCTAGCCAGGTCATATCTGTGAGTAACTGATTGTAGATTCGACACCTGTATCTAGCCAGGGCATGTTTGCATGAAGAGTTTAGAGATTCGATTCCTGTATCCAGCCAGGGCATATCTGTAGACGACCAATTCCAGATTCGATTCCTGTATCTAGCCAGGGCATATCTGTGAGTAACTGATTGTAGATTCGATACCTGTATCCAGCCAAGGCATGTATGCATGAAGAGTTTAGAGATTCGATTCCTGTATCCAGCCAGGGCATATCTGTAGACGACCAATTCCAGATTCGATTCCTGTATCTAGCCAGGGCATATCTGTGAGTAACTGATTGTAGATTCGATACCTGTATCCAGCCAGGGCATGTCTGCATGAAGAGTTTAGAGATTCGATTCCTGTATCCAGCCAGGGCATATCTGTAGACGACCAATTCCAGATTCGATTCCTGTATCTAGCCAGGGCATATCTGTGAGTAACTGATTGTAGATTCGATACCTGTATCCAGCCAGGGCATGTTTGCATGAAGAGTTTAGTGATTCGATTCCTGTATCCATCCAGGGCATATCTGTAGACGACCAATTCCAGATTCAATTCTTGTATCTATCCAGGGCATATCTGTGAGTAACTGATTGTAGATTCGATACCTGTATCCAGCCAGGGCATGTCTGCATGAAGAGTTTAGAGATTCAATTCCTGTATCCAGCCAGGGCATATTTGTAGACGACCAATTCCAGATTCAATTCCTGTATCTAGCCAGGGCATATCTGTGAGTAACTGATTATAGATTCGATACCTGTATCCAGCCAGGGCATGTCTGCATGAAGAGTTTAGAGATTCGATTCCTGTATCCAGCCAGGGCATATCTGTAGACGACCAATTCCAGATTTGATTCTTGTATCTAGCCAGGGCATATCTGTGAGTAACTGATTGTAGATTCGATACCTGTATCCAGCCAGGGCATGTCTGCATGAAGAGTTTAGATATTCGATTCATGTATCCAGCCAGGGCATATCTTTGAGTAATTGATTATAGATACGATACCTGTATCCAGCCAGGGCATATCTGCATGAAGAGTTTAGAGATTCGATACCTGTATCCAGCCAGGGCATATCTGTAGACGACTAATTCCAGATTCGATTCTTGTATCTAGCCAGGGCATATCTGTAGTAATTGATTGTAGATTCGATACATGTATCCAGCCAGGGCATATCTGCATGAAGAGTTTAGAGATTCGATACCTGTATCCAGCCAGGGCATATCTGTAGACGACTAATTCCAGATTCGATTCCTGTATCTAGCCAGGGCATATATGTGAGTAATTGATTGTAGATTCGATACCTGTATCCAGCCAGGGCATATCTGCATGAAGAGTTTAGAGATTCGATACCTGTATCTAGCCAGGGCATATCTGTAGATGACTAATTCCAGATTCGATACCTGTATCCAGCCAGGGCATATCTGTGAGTAATTGGTTGTAGATTCGACACCTGTATCTAGCCAAGGCATATCTGCATGAAGAGCTTGAAGATCAACCCCTGTAACAGGCCAGGAAACCATCTTTCTTTCTCAAGTACGCAAGTTCTCGCTAAGGAATCTCTTACGCGATCGACACCTTCCGATGGCATCTATAAGCCCATCTCCACAACTATCCATCACATCTCCAAATGGCATCTATAAGCCCATTCCCGACAAGGTTCTGTCACATCTCCAGATGGCATCTATAAGCCCATCCTCCTATCCATCATCTCTCCAAATGGCATCTGTAAGCCCATTCCCGCCATCATATTGCTGATATTCTACTACGCGAGTGCAAATTTCTGGGCACTCTAGTGTTCAATCATCTTCCACCTTCGGATCACGAAAGGCACGCAAGCCAATCTACATCCTCAGGTCTAAGAAGATTGAACAGGGGCAACTGTTGTACCCCAAAATTTTCCCTCCCATATTCTTCAAGATTTGTCAAAATCAATCTTCAAATGGTTCAAAATCTCTCAAGGGTTGCACAGTCAAACATCCTCCTAAGCCAGTCAAAATTAGGGTTTTGTTTCTTGCAAGGAAGTTGAGGTTTTCAAGGGCTCAATCAAGTCCCATATGCCTATATACATTGTCAAGCATCTACATGTCAAGTTTCAAGACTCACAGCATCAAGTTGCACAATCAAAAGCCCTAATTGCTTCACAATCAACTATAGGGGTAAAATGGTTATTTGGCAGTCAAAAGTCAAAAATTTTGGTCAACATCTTATTTTGAGCACACAATCATCATTTGATCAAGTCTTGATCCTGATTCCACAAGAATGGCTCAAAAAGCATCAAGATGCAAAAAGTTTCCATTTTTGGACAGCTGAAAAGTCAACTGTAACTTGACCAAGGCATAACTTTTTCATGGTTCATCAGAAAAATCCCATCCAATGCTCATTTTGAAGGGGATGACATTTCCTACAACTCATCTTCACATTCCAAGTCCTAGAAATGCTCTCACAAAAAGTTATCAATTTCTACATTATAGGTCATTTTCAAAAGTCAACAAAAAGGCATTTTAAGTCAAAGACCATAACTTGAGATTGTTAAATCAAAATGACATGGGACCAAAGGCATTGGTTATAGGACTTCAATACCTTTCCAAAATGTCCAAGAACATGTTCATATGATCAAAATTGAGCAAGATATGCATTGGAGAAGTTGGGAAATTTTTGTGAAATGGCAAAAGTCAACTATCCTTAAAATTTCAATTTTTGACAAAAGGGCCCACTTTCTTCCACTTGATTCAGCCTTGTCATGCCATACACGTGTCCCATGATTAATTTCAAGATCAAACATTTATTTTTCTATTTTATTTAATTTTTATTGATTTAATTCATTTTAAATCCATAATAATTCAAATAAAATCAGAAAATTAATGGAATGGAATCTTGGTGACTTGAATGGCTTTCATGTGTCATATGCCAGCTACCAAATTCGTGTCAAGCCATTTTGAGCATAAAAATCCAAGTTTTGCTCCAAGTATGGAATGTTCTTCAATGGTGTTAAAACAAAATCTCCAAACTTAATTGCACAAGGTTAAGGCTCAGCTGCTGACCTAACTCTCATTCATACATACATAAGCAAGCAAGCCAGACCTAATTCACGACCCAAGCATCACTGAAACGGCCAAAAGCAAAACTGAAAATTGTCAAAAAAGTGTGAGATCAAAAACATAGTTGCAGACATTTCCAGATCAAACTAAGCACATGGCCCTCTTCCTTGCCATCCCTTGAAGCCAACACGACCCTTGCCAAGGCTTAAGACTCTCTACACAGCGCTGTAAGTACTCATGAAATCACCTCTGAACATGGAATCGTGTTTCTCTATTCTTGCATGATTTCTCAAAAATATTTGCATATTCATACTCCTTGTTTGATTTCTAACCTAATGACATCATTCAATTTCATTTTTAGGCCTTATGTGACAATTCCCGTGTCTAGGGTTTGTTTGTATGTTTTTTAGGGATTTTATTTTCAGGTGAAATCAGAACAAATAAGGAGCAGGGATGAACTCAGGAGACATGGACGAGACCAACCATGGTCTTGGAATGTTTTTTTGAGGCCTAGGGATGATTCTAAGCACAGCCTACGAAACTACCTGCGGATAAAAATCCGCAGGTAAATAACCATGGATTTTGATGAAGAAGATGATGATGCGTCACTGTGTGATTGGCTGGTTTCAAACAAACGCGCGTTTTTTTTTATTTTTTAAGCATATGTGTTGATTCACTAATATATTAACCATTGCTTATTATTATTTCAATTGAAACGTGTAGCTCAGATGGTCAAGGCGTGCAAGCATAATCCCTTGGGACCTGGGTTCGAACCCCAAGTCCCCCCAAAATTATTATTTCTTGTTTTTCTTCACATAATTGTGTGCAGGGCTCAAAAGAAATTTCACCATACACCTCCAGTTCACAAAGCGCCATGTGGCCTCAAGTGTGGATCATGTGGCCAAAGATGATGACCACTATACACCTTGGTCAAAGCACACGCAGCCAATTGCAAAAAGTCAACAAGGCTTGAGATAATGGGCCTCACAATTCCAGAATTCACCCCCATTCTGGGCCCAGAACCCCCCTTTGGTTCATCCTTTTTTCTTTTATTTTATATTTTCCATTTTATTTATTAACCTTTTTTCTTCTAATTATTATTATTATCACTAAAACTAATTAATTAATATTTTCACAATAAAAATTCAGAAAAACTAAAAAATATTTTATTTTTATTAATTTCATTTAGGTTTAATTATTTTGTAAATAAAACACTAATAAATTAATTTAGTTTAATTAGGTTTAAATTTTAATTTTCTTTTACAATAAATAAAAATGAATTAGACTTAGGGTTTTTCTTTTAACACTTTTAATTTCTTTTTAATTTTATTTCATTAAAGACTTAAAAAACACAAAAAACATTTTTCTTTTAATTAATTAATTAACTAGAATTAGGTTTAATTTTTTAATTTAATGCAAAGGAAAAAATTCAATTCTTTCTCAAAAAGGGGTCAAAACCCTAAGGACGTCCCGTGCCACCTTTCGCGTGTATATTTGCTTTAATTCATTATTTTATATTTATGTATCTGCTCAAATATGTAATAGTTAATTAGAATTTTATCGCTTTCTTTTAATTTCTCGCATTTTCCAATTGGGTTTTTGTTTTTTGGCGATGTATAGACCCGCGCCTTGTAATAGCGTAGATTCATATTTCCGCAATTTATTTTCCGCACTCTTAACTGTTAAAAATGCATGAAAGACTTGTATGGCAAATAAAACCAATCCGTAGCTCACAAATGCATGTACAAGATAACATAAACTGAAACAACACACATGCATATGCCACTCTTAGGGTACGCCTCACTGGTTGCCTCGACGTGGTCATCAAGTATAGGACGTCTTAGAGGTCGCCCTCCTGTCTAAAGATCCAGTTGCCTCGAAACGGTTGCCTCAGATAAAAAGGATCTAGGACATTAGGGTTACTTCTAAGGTGTCCTACCATTGCTTCGGTGACCACACATTGTCCCTATAATCGAATTGACCTGAATACCTCCAACGTTGGTGTTACCTACCTCTCAATGGTGGGATAGAATTATTTAAAGGACTCTTACACCGCCTAATTCCTTAGAGTAGGTAGATTCTCCTGGGTACTTGCTCTTTCAAACAAACAAAACAACTTTTCGCACCCACACTTTTAAAAAGGTTTTCAAACAAATATTTCCTACACTCTTGAGGATAGATACAAGAGTTACTTAGAAATTTTTCAAACGAAACTTTTTCAAAACCCACACACACTTGAAAAGCAAACAAATTTTGAAAACATAAGAGCAAGTACCTAAGAGCCCGTGGATAACCACGGATAGAAAGGGTGCTAACACCTTCCCTTTCTATAAATCTACCTCCCGAACCGAGAAACATTCTCAAAGAAGGAATTTTGATGTGCTTTTGTCCTTTCCATGTTGGAGAACATAAAAGACGGTGGCGACTCTTGCTTACCGCGACATTTCGCGAACTAGCTTAAAAAAAAAGTCAGTTCTATTTCCACCGATCACACATTGCCTTTACAGCCTCATATTTGAAGTGTTTAGTGATCACAAGAGCTTAAAGTAATTTTTTTTATCAGAAGGAATTGAACATGAGGTAAATGAGGCGGTTAGAATTATTGAAGGACTGTGAATTTGGCTTAAATTACCACCCTAGTAAAGATAATGTTGTGGCATATGCTTTAAGTAGGAAAACGTTACATATATCTACTATGTTGGCCATAGAATTAGAGTTGATCGGGTAATTCAGAGACATGAGTTTAGTATGTGAATTGACACAGCAGAGTGTGATGTTGGGAATGTTGAAGATTAACAACTACTTCTTGGACAATATTAAAGAGGCTCAAAAGTTAGATGTGGAGTTGGTAGACTTGATGATTGGGAATAACCAATCTGAAGATAGTTATTTTAAAGTGGATGTCCAAGGTGTGTTGAGATTCCGAGACAGAATTTGTATTCCTGATGATGCAGAGATGAAAAGGATGATTCTGGAAGAAAGTAATAGAAGTAGCTTAAGTATTCATCTGGGGGCTACTAAAATGTATCACGACTTGAAGAAGTTATTTTGGTGGTCCGGATTGAAACAATATGTGGCATGGTTCGTGTAAGAATGTTTGACTTGTCAGAAGTCAAAATTCGAACATCAAAAACCTGCGGGATTGTTGGAATCATTAGAGGTTCCGGAGTGGAAGTGGGATAGTATATCGATGTACTTTTTGACGGGGGTACCAAGTATACCAAGAGAACATGATACGATTTGGATGATTGTTGATAGGCTAACAAAATTATCTCATTTCATTCCGATTAATATCAGTTTTCCTGTACCGAAGTTGGCAGAGATTTAGATCTGCGTAATTGTGAAGTTACACGGTGTTCCGTCAAGTGTTGTATCTGATAGAGATTTAAGATTTACTTATGATTTTTGGAAGAGTCTGCAATATGCGTTGGGTTCTCAGTTGAGATTGAGTTTTGCGTATCACCCACAGACATATGGTCGGATAGAGAGATCTATTCATTTGTTGGAGGATTTGTTGAGAGCTTGTGTTCTTGAGCAGGGAGGTACATGGGATAGTTATTTTCCACTGACTAAGTTCACTTATAACAATATTTTTCATTCTAGTAGTGGTATGGCACCTTTCGAGGCATTGTATGGTCGGAGGTGTAGAGCGCCTTTGTGTTGGTGTGAATCTGGTGAGAGTGTAGTGCTCGGACCTGAAATTGTGCGAAAAACTATGAGAAAGTGAAATTAATTCAAGAAAATATGAAGGCTTCGCGGAGTATGCAAAAGAGTTACCATGACAAGAGGATGAAGGATCTTGAGTTTCAAGAGGGAGACCATGTATTCTTGAGAGTATTTCTAATAACCGGCATAGGTCGTGCTTTGAAGTCAAGGAAGCCGACTCCTCAGTTTATTGGTCTGTATCAAATTTCAGAAAAGTGGGGAATGTTGCATATAGAGTGGCCTTGCCACCTAATCTGTCAAATTTTCATAACATGTTCCATGTGTCACAAGTCCGAAAGTATATTTCAGATCCGTCGCATGTGATCCTGATGGATGTTGTACAAGTCGCAGGATAATCTTACTGTTGAAACCGTACCTGTGAGGATCGTGAAATAAAGAAGTTAAGAGGCAAAGAGATCACTCTTGTGAAAGTGGTTTGGGAAGGAGCTGCTGGAGAGAATGTGATGTGGGAATTAAAGAGAAAGATGCGAGAGGCTTATCTAGAGTTATTCACATCAGGTAATTTTCAAGGTAAAAAATGTTCTAAGTAGAGGAGAGTTGTAACACCTCGATTTCATTGAATCATTTTATTTAAATTAATTATACGATATGATATAGTTATGCACGTTAGTAAATCTTTTGTTGTGTTGTGATGCATTTGTTGGGAATTAGAGGCCTTAGAAGTTATTGGAGTTGAGAGGATATGGATGTATGCTCAAAAGTATAGAAACATGAGGTTTAGAGAGATAACTAGTTATTAGCATTATTTGGATAAAAATATTAGATTTAAGACTATAGTATAAGAATTAAATAGTTTTATTAGTATAATAATAGAATTATTATTTTATTTAATTGGGAAGGGAAAGGTTAATATTATGATTTAGGGGTCCTTGGAATAAAATAGAATGAGAATACAGAAGAGGGAAAACAACGTAGAAAAAAACAGAGAAGATCGTAGAAGAGAGAAGAAGAGGAAAAGGCTAGGGCAAGAAGGCTCAATGTATAGAGTCAAGAACCGGCAAAATCCAAGGTAAGGGTGAGATTCTAACACTATCACCAGTTGCATAATAAGGGGTATGGTAGTGTTTAGGTTTCATGATTATGTATTCTTAATTTTCTCACTATTTTACTTTATTGGGGTTTTTCCCATAGATGAGTTCTTTGATGCATTTTACGTGTTATCTGTGAAATTTGATGATGTATATTGAATGGAATTGATAGGAAATGTTGGTGAATAATTAGTATAATTAAAAGATACTGTTTTGATTGAAATATTGGGAATTGGGGTTTTGAAACATGGATTTTCATAACCTGGAAAATTGTAGATTTTTGAACTCTGCATCAGGTGTAACCAGATACTGCATGGAGGGTAATCAGTTACTCTGTGCAATTTTGGGCAAAATGTGCAAAACGTGAACGTGTAACTGGGTATAACATGGGTAGGAATCGGTTACCCAAATGGACAATAGCGTTGTAATTTTAAAGCATGGGGGTGAAACCGGTTACCCTCCTGGCTGTAACTGATTACCACTGGAATGTCAGATTTTTTCAAAAATTTTAAATTGCATAACAATCACCTCGGGTGTCTGTTTGACGCGGCGTTTGGACTGATGGTAAGCTAAAATTATTTTATATCCCATAAAAATAAATTTAAATATAGTAGATAATTATTTGACCAACATTGATGCCTATCTGTGTATATTCCTGAGTATCGTGCCATGAATTATGTTGTGATTGACTAAGAAGATGTTGTATGAATAATTCGATTGTTTGCATGATAATAATGATGAGAATGACCTTCATTGGCTCGGAATTGATGAGAAAGAATAGTTAATGTAAATTATGTTGTTTTGTGTCAGTGTCGCATGCGTTCATGAAAGATGGCATGTATTGGCGAAAGATGGCTTGTATTGGAGAAAGATGGTATGTATTGGCGAAAGATGGGTTGTATTAGCGTTATGATGTTGCTTCCCTAAGTTGGCATTATGATGAGGGTTCTGACCTATTGATACCAAATGCATTGAGTTAGTTTCGGTCTCATTGCATTGCACTATGATTGATAACTTGATGTTTTGATGTTGAAAGAGTATGAGTTATATTATGATGAGTGTTATGTGTTGTGTGCATATTTGCTTATATGTTGATGTAATTTGTGGTGTGATGAATGAAATAAAGGTGTGAGGTAAAGAAGTATAATTATGTGTACTTAAATTTCTATCTACTCATTATTATGCTTTCTTTATATTGTTATGATATTTGACCCCTTCTATTTGAATGTTGCCTCTACGTGGGTAACGTGCAGATGATCCAAAGTAGCTCAAGGTCAAGGTTAGTTGATAAGTGCTTCATTTTTCATAGATTGAGTAAGTGTCTTCTCTAATGCGTAACACATAGGGATTTTGCGTTTGTTTTATTATGATGAGAGTAAACTATTGTAGAACTCCATTTGTTGGAATTTTAATTGATATTTTTTAGTTGAATTTTGAAGTTTGGTAACTATCAATCATGTTGAGAATAATTACTAGTGATGTTTTCCGTTGCGAATAAATGAAATGAAGTTCAGACATGATGAATAAGTGACTATGTGTTGCATATCTTTTAAATGGGCATGTATGATGTATGAAGATGTGGCATCCTATTCTTGATGTTTTATTTTATGAATTAAATTACTCTGATTTTTGGTTAAACTATCGATGGGGATATAGGGTGTTACAGGTCGTGGCTCTGAAATCCAGGTCTGGCATTAGGTCGACCATGTCGTGAACTTGCTTTTGCGCACATGTGGCATTTAGACCAATTTCAAAATTGATGGACTTAGAGGAAAAATTGATGTTTGACCCTTGAAACAAAGTTGTAGAGAAGATCAAATGTGATATTTGGCTCGAATTAGATCCTAAAAAAGTTGAGAAATGAGAGAGTTTTGGTGTTTGGACCAAGTGACGTGCCACACTTAATTTTAACTCAACCAATCATGAACCAACTTATGATTTTTTATATTTTCATGCATCCAAAGGCCCAATGATGAACATTTGAACACCAAATTAGGGAAGCTTGATCATCCTTTGAATAATATTGATGATTGAATAGAGAATTGATGGAAATGGCATGGAAATAAACACATGAACCATTCTTGAATCATCTTTGAAATCATGCATCAAACTTAAACTTCTCTTTCTAAAATGATGCTAAATGAAGCTTGACATGAATATGACATAAGATTATAGCTCATGCCTTGAATTGAAAGCCCTTGAGGACCACTTGTTGACAAAACTTTTCCTTTTAGCATCAAAACCCTAATTTAGAAACAAAGCTTGATTCATTGATTGCAAATCCCTACCTTGAACAAAATGATAAGGAAATAACACATATTTTGTATTTTTAATAAGGCCTGCATAAATTAAAATGTAAACAAACATATATGAACAAATAAACACACAGGATGCTTGGTGATCTCCCATAAAAATTGAACTAAAGAGGTAGAGGTTAGGAGGATACCATGCTTGTGATCTTGAGTCAATGCAAATGATAATATAGGTGGAATCTTAGGGGTAAAAATTAGGGTATGACAGAGGGAAGAACAAAAACACTAACTTTAATTAAATTGGGGTTTTTGATTCTAGGAAACTTGGGTAAAGGGGGAAGTGCTTCTATATTGGTGTTTTGCATGAATGGATATAATATGGACCCTTCCCCTCCTCTAGGATTATGTTGCAGTTTATGATTATGTTTGAGTTTGTTGTTGTATGTTAATATATAAATTGATGATTGGATGTTGTTATTATCTGATTTTCATGACTAAATTCCACTACAACAAACGCTTTTCATGACGAAGCTTTCACGTCATCCAGAAAAACTAAGATTTTATTCCATGGCACGCCATATTTTATTTTTTTAATAAGAAAACAACTTATTCCCCCGATTATTTTAAAAACTGAGGTGATCTACCATTCCAGACATGTTCTGAATCCCGCCTATTGCACTTTATGTTTTTATTTGTTTACAAGTATAAAATAAATGACCTAACCCTTTAGTTTCTTTGAAAACTCAAGAGATAAAATAATCAGATTTTACTATAAAAACACTTGTTGAACAAATTTCAGCCTAATGCTATCTTATTTGTAGTTGCCCCACCGTCGAATGCATCATTTTTTTGGGATGGATTGAAAAACTGAAAAAATGTTCTTCTACCTTGAACAAAACATTTTTTAGCTTTTGCAATCCATCTCAAACAATGGTGTTTATACTGTTGTTGTTGAAAGTTTTAAACAACTATGATTTATTCCGAAAAGTCTTTACTGATGGATTGCAGGTGCAGAAAAAACAATTTCCAATTTTTGGAACAAACACCTTATTAGAAATTGGATGCATTCAACACATGCACATTGTATACACTAGTGAAGGTAGTGATAATGATAGCATCAACAATCAACCTTGGATGCAAAGTTCTGACATTCAAGCATCAACACCTATATGATGGATTGCAAGTGCAGAAAAACCATTGAAGAGATTTATTGTAAACAATTTATTTGAATATCATGTGTAGACAATATAATATTAAAAATAATTATTATTATTATCACCTCGATTTTTAACCTTAACTGAGGTGATAGTTCAAAAAAATAAAAAATAATAATAATTATCACCTCAGTTTTATAACGTTAACCAATGTGATAGTTAAAAAAATAATAAATAATAATAACCTTACCTCGGTTTTATAAATAAACTGAGGGGTATAATAGTCAAATTTTATTATAAAAGTAATCGTACAAGTTTACCATAATTCGTGCTAATATGAAGCTGCCCTAACTCGCATCATTATTTAGATTGCAAGACAAAAATCTTCAATATTCTTCTATCTTGAACAAAACATTTTTTCTGTCCTTGCAATCTTTCTCACAAAATGGTCTTGTATTTTTTTTTTGGAGAAATGTTGTTGTTGTATTTTTTTTCTCATTTGATAGATTGCAAGTGCAGAAAATGATTCTTTCTTCAAGTTAACCAAAGAAGAGAGCTCGATCTTTAAAAGTTTAAACAAAGAAAGGAGCTTAACTTTTCAGAAAATGGATATTAGAGTAAAATAAAAATTCTCATAGGGAAATAGATCTCTAGCATATTGTATGAGACCTGGACATATTGTATTTTTAATATCCAGGGTAAACAATCTTGATATCTGCAAAGATTTGTTGCATACAATGTATTTTTAATATTCTGGGTAAACAATGTACTATTTTTGTAAAAAAAATATTAATCTAACCCCTCGGTTTTATTCCAAAACCGAGAGGATAATTAAGTGTTATTTTTCACTATTTTCAATGGCCTTAAATAAATCTTTGTCGTCTATTTAAAAGTTATCAAGGCTCAAGAATCTTCCATTAGTGATCTGCGTGAAACCTAAGGGACATCCATTATATAATTTCTCTTATGATATTGGAAATCTAACTTAAATGAAACATATGAAGCGCTTGAAACCTAAGGGTGCTTGGAAAAGTTCTCTACGATGGATTGCAAGAGCATAAAAGTATCTGGTTTTAAGTTTTGTTTTATTAAATTTTTATTTGTACTGAAAATATTATTTATTATTGATACTAATTATATTACCCTTTTTTCCACTAGAAACAAATGCATGTAAGATTCGTAGAGAATATTTTTGCACCCAACATTTGATCTCCACCTATGTTCAATAATTCGAAGATCTAAAGTCTACATTTTAAGGTAATTTTATTTTTATCTAGATCCCTAGGGAATTTGATTATTATTTTAATTTTAATATTATGAGTAAACAATGTAATATACTGGGTAAATAATGTAATATTATGGGTAAACAATATAATAATTTTTGAAAAATAAATAAATAATCATACCCCTTGGTTATTTTGATAAACCGAGATAAAAGATATGATAGTTTTGAAAATAAAAAAATTTGATGCTGCTGGGGTTCAAACCTATGCGCTAATAAAATTTTACCTCGGTGTTTTAAAAACTGAGGTGATAAGCCTTTACTTTTTATGGAGACCTTATTTACCTCGCATCTAATGTCGAGGTAAAACATATTTCGTGTCTGACGTTAGAAGCGTTATTTGTAGTAGTGTTCGTCTGTGGTTAATACTATTATTGTTCAATGTGATATATGTTATTATTGAGGTTTGAAGATTTGAAACATAAACATGATGTAATTGATGTATAAATTGTTTAAATATGCGAGTTAACATGTTATGATGATAATACTATAAGTGATATAATTTCCTGGATGTTTTGGGATGGTTAGAAGTCAAAATTTGGGTCTAGAAGTGAGAATTTCGTTAAAACTTTAGCCGAAAAATGCTGCAAACTGATTAGAATTGAATCAAGGATTTACACTGTGAAATTTGATTCGAATTAGGGCCTCCTGGGAGCCCATGCATGATTTGATTTCAATCATAGTTTACACTTGATTTGAATCAGAAAGGTAGATTTGGTCAAAATATTTTTTCATCAAAACTTGAGTTTTGTGACTCCCTTTGGGGCGTGATTCGAAGCGTTGGATAGCTGACGTGTAATACTATCCTAATATGATTAATTGGGAGTCTGATATGAGTATGAAAATAATCTTAGTATGATTACTTGTAATGTGTTTTAAAGGATGATGGTTGAATAATGATATTAATTGATTTGAAAATTATATATGCGTTTATGATTAAGTCGATTATGCTATTTAATATCATTGTGTGTTTATGATGAATGATTATATGATGTATTCATAGTTGCGATTATTATATTATGGTGTATTAATATCAATGATTGAATAATAATTGAGTTATCTGAATGTTGATGTTAAGTTGTGTATCAATGATATGAATGCATGTAATATTGTTTGGTGACGTCTTAGTTAAATAAGGTGAATATGACTTGTTATGATTATTGGATAGTAGTTCAGAAGGGGGGGGGGGGGCTACTAGTGTGTTATCACTGCATTTCATTTATGGTCACAAGGGTTGTCTTAAACATTGTTATTATTGTTGCATTAATTTCGATGACATACATCATTTGTGTCATGTCTTTGAAAGAGGCATGTCCGCTGATTCAAAAGGGGGACTAGTGGCTTGTCCCTAGATCAAAATAGGGAGCTTGGATATTATAAGGGGGAATCACGGGTTCAAAAAGTGGGAACCAGTTCTTGAGAGAACCAAGTGTTGAGTTGGTACCACATTCATAAGTGTCACGTAATGTTGAAAGTCACATTGTATATAGACTTATTTATATGAATGTGAGTTGTATATAATGAGGAGTTGTATATGATTGTGAATTGGGTGTGAGGTTGTGATGATGTTGGTGTTCAAACAGCAGTATAGCAGTAAGAGCAAAAGAAAGGAAGTATTTTTCCATGAAATTTATCGTATCCATGGGAATCAGTGTGAGGGAAAGAATGTCATACAATAGTTTCCACGTCTCTGAGCTTGATTTAAAATGGATTTGAGGTACGAGGTGAAAAAAATTGAAGTTATTAATAGAAAATAAATGAATTCTAAGAGAGGAGAGAACTTGTCTGGGTTTGAATTTCATCTACCTGTCAAATACTTAAACTTATTACTCAATTGTACTCAACCTAATTTACTCGTCAATATCATCATGTGTCTCTCACTTCAGTGTCCATTTCTAAAACACCTACTAGATGCACCACAACAAATGTTATGTCTAACACAAAGTTGCGAGAACAATCATATTACTCTTGTCGGCGATGTCTCGCGCAACTCAAACAACACAGAAGCATTAAGCATCGATACCCATAGTGAATATTAGCTCTAAATATATCTATATAATATAGAAACTAATAGATATTCATCCTCAATCAATATTTGTGAGGTATATGTATACAACAACACAAATCCAAACATAAAACAAAAAGATTAAGGAAGATATCAACATTGATTTGTAAAAGAGGTGTAATTCAACACCATAAGCAACAAATATACATACAAAAAAATATATAATTACAAAAAGAAAACCCAACAAATGAAGCTAACAAAGAGAAGAATGGATAAGAAAACCATATATTTTACGGTGACAATCATGAGCAAAGAGGCTTCGACTCCGGACTATCCGAATACAACCTCTACATGTTGTTTTCTAAGCTCAATCATCAAAAGAATAAAGGTGATGGAGTTGGGAATCTGTAACGCAGTGGGAGAACTGACTTGGTTGTTTTGCATTTGATTGCAAATGTTGCGGTTAGCAAGAGTCACCACCGACTTTTCTTTTATCCAAAAGGAAAGGTTGAAAAGAACAGGAAAGACCTTTGAGATGTTTTCTTGAGTTTGGGGGGTAGATTATGAAAAGGGAAGGTATTAACACCATTTTCATCCATAGTTATCTACGGGCTCTTAGTTGCTTTCTAGATCGCTTGCTTTTCTTTGAAAATGTGCTTGTGGTGTGGGTTTGAAAGTATTTTGAAAACGTCTTTATAATGATTCTCGTTTCTATAAGAATGTGTACAAAGTGTTGGTTTTGAAAATAGTTCAAAGAGGTGTTTGTGGAATGTGTTTTTGAAAGTGATTTTGAAAAGTATATTTGTAATAATTCTCGTCTCTATAAGAATGTGTACAAAGAGCTTTGTCTTGTGAAAAATGTTTCAATTGAAAGTGTTCGTGTTTGTTTTGAAAATAGCAAGGATGTTTTGGTTTGGAAAAATTAGCAAGCAACTAGGAACATTCTACCTACTCAAAAGTCTTTCTTGTTTATTTCCTCTTTTCTTTGACATTGTTATTTTACCATGGATTGGTAAGTAACCCTATCTTTGGATGTAAAAGGGACGGACAAGGGTCATCGTATAGTCATGAATAGCATTGTTTGTAAGATATCTTAGCATTTTCTTTGAGGGACTGAGATCATTTGTAAGGCAACATTTGTAGCGTCATCGAGGGACTATGATCTTTTATTTTTACTAAGACATCTTACATGCGTATTATGACCATTTACTTCTCAAGGCAACAAGTGGATTTACCCTAAGGGTGTAAGTGTGCAAATGTGTTTTTTTCATGCTTGATTTGTCTTGATTAGGGTTTGCTATTTGTTGGTTTTAATCTTTCCATACAAACCCTAATTTACTAGCATTTATATATAAAGCATTAAATTGCAGAAAATAAAAACACTAAGTTATTACATCAATAGGGGAGGGGGGTGTACAAATTTACAAATGGGGAAATTGCAAGAAAATTAAATCTAAATAATTATTACAACCATATTGAATATTATACAAAAATGAAGATAAATATGCAAGAATACAAAATGGAAAAAGAAATGATTTTTATTTGGTTTTATGGAAGGTTTTGATCTTAACCTAATTAAGAAAATAATTAATGTAAATTAATTAAAATTAAAACCTAAATTGATTAACAAAGAAAAATAAGTTAAAAATGGTTTTCTAGGGTTTTTTATGAAAAGGTTTTAAATAATAGAAATAATAGGAAATTTAATTAAAATAAACCTAAGTTCTAAATTAATTTTAATTTACAAGAAAATAATATAATATAATAATTAAAACTAATTATCTAAATATTAATCAAGAAAGAGAAATTAATTTATTAAGAAAATTGTTTTTGTTCTTTTTAGTTTTTATAATGAAAAATAAAATATAAATGAGTGTAAAAATAATAAAATAAATATTTTTGGATTTTTTATTAATAATAATAATAATATTAATAATAATAATAATAATAATAAAGATGATAAAAGAAAGTGAAATAAGCTAAAAAATAAAAGTAAAATAAAATAAGAAATAAATTATCAAGGGGGTGCTGAAACAGAGCCAGGGGTTAGAAGCCAACAAAAATACCAAGGCCCACTGCATTGACGCCCAGGCGTGTGTGTTTGTGACAAAAAAGTATGAAAATGTGAGAAATGGAAAAAAGGTAGCGCGCTGGGTGTTGAACCCACGCCCTCCTGGTTACCAGTGCGTTGCCTTACCACTGGGGTGGCTATACATCCGTTAACATTGGCACAAAAATAAATACATAACATAAAACTTGTCCTGACTGTACTTCATCTTCAACCTCCATCCAAATGATCTGTAACTTGCTCATTCTTCAACCATTTTCAAAAATATAAACATGAAACTTGTGTATTTTTTCACCACGAATCCAACCATGTAACTAATTTAAACTAACATTCAAATATAAGGATGAATTTATGAAAGTACCAAATTTTGACCTAAATGTTTCAGCAAGTTCAAACTCAAAATTCTCCATGCTTAAGCAACATAAATGAAATCTATGGACATGTATAGTTTCAGGGCAATGATATCTACATTCTATCTTCACAAATGCAAGCCTAACAATACCTAAATAATGAGATAGAAGTTCAAGAAAAATACATCAAAATTGGAAATCGTGAAATGAGTTTGAGCTTGTTTCAAGTGATGGTGATGATCAAGTTAGCTTCCTTGGACCTCTAGGAAGCTAATGCAATGGCTGGCTTGAGCTAAAGGTGGCTGGAATGGTCTGGAGAAGTCCAACTGTGATGCTCTGTTTTTTAACTTGGAAATGGGTGAAGATGGTGTTATAGTCGTGTAACAGGGATAGGGATGGCTTATGTATGATGCTTGGAAGCTTTTAGAAACAAAAGGCCAAGAAACACACGAGTGAAATGGAAGTTTGGAGTTCTTGGTCAGAATATGCAACAATGGTGGTTTGTGATGCAATTCTCAGTTTTGGAGCTTGTGTATTCGTGTTTTTTGATGCAAATATTTTGTGCATAAGTAAGGAAAAGGTTCTAGCACTTGAGAGGGTCAGAAGTGTAAGATATAAACTTATGGCTATGTTACTTGATATTGAAGAAAAGTGGGAATATGGTTTCAAGGCATAGTACAAGCATGTCCTGAGTTCCAAGAGGCTTTAGACAAGTTTCTTTTGGGTTATAGGTTGTGTGTGATCAGAAGAAAACAATTGCAAAGCTTAAGAACTGATTTTATGCATAAAAGCTACTTTTCCAAAATGGCAATGTGCACTTTCTTCCTAAAATGGTATTAAGCATGGGCAATGCATTGAATGCTTGGATTAAAGCCTCTAACAGTTGTGCCAAACATTAATTATGGAGTGCCAAGCAAGTTTGAGGCCTGCAAAGCAAAGATTGTGCAGCCTAGCATGTATTTGAATTCTTGTTCATCATGAAAATGACCTATAGTTCAAGAAGGAAATGCCAACTGCATGCCTTCGATTCTCCTTGCTCAAACATGATCTAAAAGAGTTCTTGGACATTTTATAAAGCTTGTAATGTGGTCTACAACCCCTCTTTGAATCACTTTTGAAAATTACCCTTGGAACGATGTGAAAAGTTGCCATGAAGTTAGGTCAAAATCCTGCCTAAACTAGGGCAAACTTTTTCACTAAGTGTTTAGTTTCATGACCATGATTTCATGGATTAATAACTTGAAATCCAAGAATTTCTAGGAGGAGTTTTGTAAAGAAATTTTTTAGATCTAATTGAGATCTACAACTTTATTGTTGAAAGTTTCATTTGAATCATCTTGCATCATGGTGAAAATTGGCTCAAAGTTGTGAAAAAATATGAAGTTTTCAACACTTAGAAAAATTTCAAAGTTTGAAAACTTTGACTTTTCAAAATAAAATATTGACTTTTTGATTTATTGAAGAACAAGTTTCATATTTTGACATGTTTTGATGAATTATGATCTTTGACACTTGATTTTGACCAAAAAGTCAAAGTTTGACTTTTCAGTGTACAAGTGACTTTTGATCAGTTGACTGAAAACCAATTATCAATCAATTGATCTTGAGGAAAGTTTTGAGTTATACAATTAGGTCAAATGATGCAATTGGATCCTTGAGATCATGTTTCCAACCAATTAACCATTTTCTAGGTCAAAAATCAGAAATTGCCTTTTCTCAATCAAAACCCTAATTTTGACCATTTTGCCCTTTTGATGATCTGATCAAATTTCTTGAGGAATTATGGTCCAAACTTGATAAAATGACATATAGGATTTCACAATGTTGATATGGATAAAACATTATGAAGTTTGACTTTAAAATGACCACAGTTGACTTTTTCCCCAATACAACTGACTTTTAGGTCAACTGATCAATTGACTGAGCAAATATGTGATCCAAGACTTGAAACTTGACATGAGCAATCTTGAGGGTCCAAAATGATCCATGAAAGTCGTATGAGGCATTAAAAGTTCAATTATCCTTGTGCAATCTCAAACACTAATTTCAGTCATTAGTGCTTAAGGAGGTGTCTTGAGCTGATCAATCCTTGTGCAGTCTTGAACCCAAGGAGATCTTTTGAGAAAATACTTGATAAATGAGAGAGAAAATTTTGGGGTACAATAGAATCAAAAATACTCAAACCATGCCCTAAAAATGTGTTTGGAAATCTATTTATACACTTTAAAACCCGCAAATCCCGCTTAATAGTATCAGAGCCCGCTAAGCGCGCTCTACTGCAATGCGAAACAATTCAAATTTTGTTTTCACCATAACTTGAGAACCGTAACTTTGATTTAGGCACAAATTGAAGCCCCATAAAGCTTATCCAATGCTATATATTACAATGACTAAATATCATTTCTTAATTACCTACAAAAATTAGATAAAAAACCATCAAACTCAATGATATTTACATTATAACGCAATATTTACATTAATACGTAAATTATACACATGTACACAAAACTGGAGATTATTAATGAAAAAATGAATTAAGCCGATGAGTTCTAACTATTTCACACTCAAAATATCAACAAATTAGAACTCATCAAACTCTCTCCAACTTAGACTTGTTTGTCCTGAAACAGGAATCAAACAATCTAAGGAAGCAAAAGTAGCCGCCTAGAAATCATGTTCAACAAAACGGACAACAAATGTATGATATAGAAATCAAAAGTACACATAAAGAAATGCTTACCACTAAACTACAATGGTACCATGACTATGAAACAAAGTCTAAGCACAAAAATTCTAAAGCAATACATATGTTCAAGAATTGATCACACCTAGTGCACAACTTCATCAAGGAATGAAAAACAAACATGAGGGGAAAACTCACACAACAAAAATCATGCTAACACCAATTAAAATTATGAATCATCTAAAAATATTTATATTGAAAGTATAGAAGCAAAAAATCACAAGGGATTTAGGGTTGTAATGCGGCTTGGGTAACAAACAATTGTTTTTCTAGGTAAATGAAACAAAAACTTGCGTAGTCAAATGAGAAATTACATCTCACCATTTCAAGCATTCAAAAATTCCATTCACTTTTCTATTTTTCCAAATTGTTGCACCACTCCACACAATTTATTAGCACAACATTATTCTATTTTTTTTCTTTTTCAAGTTTTTCTTTTTTTCTTCTTTTTTTCTTTTCTTTTTCTTTTCTTTTTCACTTTTTTATTTCTTTCTTTTTCAATCTTTTTCTTTTTCTCAACCTCTTAGCAACCAACATTTCTTCTCTGCAACTTGAATATAACCATAATTGTAATGCAAATGCTCCCTAACTTTCTAAGGAAAGGGAAAAAAATCCAACCACAAATCATGCTCATGGTTTAAGAAAAAATTTAGAATCCATACAAAAACGAGCTCAATCCTAACATGGATTCTAACAAAGGCTCAAAGGGGTGAACAAATGCTCTCTCGCTCACAAGGTAGATTGACTATTTGGTCAAGTGGTTGTACTCAAAATCAACAAAATGTCTTGATCATTTTAGTGCTTCCACATAAAACAACATAATAACAAGATTAAACATAATTTAAATGAGTTAAACAAGAATGTTGTTCTACATGCAATTTAGTAAATAATGGAAGCTTCCTCAGATTTGGCTATGAACTAAAGTGATTCACAAATGAACAAAAATTGCAAGAGAATAAATGGCATGTTATTTGTACAAAACCTAAGGTTCATATTCATGATATGTTATAGAAAGCAATAAACACATACCTTAGTAATGAAACTCTGTTTAAACTTTTCACATTACCATAAAATTTTCTTGTTGAGATAATCAAACTCGAAAAATCACAAAATGCGACCTCGTGCTAATTAAAACAAAACTTAAAATTTATTTCTAATAACCTAACAAAATTTAACTAAAACTAACTAAGCACAAACAACATAAACCAAAAATTGTTGGGTTTCCTCCCAACCAACGTTTGTTTTACATCATAAGCCTGGCGCCTTATTGTGCTTGGATAGTAACCTTCTCTTTTACACGCTGATGCTTCGCCCCAAGCGCAAACCTAAAGAAAGTGTCCTAACCAAACACTTAAACAAAAATTACGAGAATAAAATATATACACCACTTAAACAAATATAATGGAAACAAAAGAAAAACAAGTATGAACAAGTATGAACAAGTATAGAACACAAATATAAGCAAGTATGAAAAACAAATATAAAATAAGTATATATACACTCTTATATACAAAACAAGCATATGTATAAAACTGAAGTTCATTTACAAATATCTATACAATATAGACAAATATGTACATAGCTTATAAGTATAGAAACTATTGCAATGCTTTTAATATCTAAACACCAATCCCCGATAACGGTACCATTTTGTTCAAACTGTAGTATAGCGGTAAGAGCAAAAGAAAGGAAGTATTTTTCTAGGAAATTTATCGTATCCACAACGATCAATGCAAGGGAAAGAATGTCGTTCGACAGTTTCCACATCTCTGTGCTTGGATTAAAATGGGTTTGAGGTGTGAGGTGCAAAAAATAAAGTTATTAATAGAAAATAAATGCATTCTTAGAGAGGAGAGAACTTGTCCGGGTTTGAATTTCATCTACCTGTCAAATACTTAAACTTATTTCTTAATTGTACTCAACCAAATTTACTCGTCAATATTATCACGTATTTCTAACATCATTTTTTATTTCTGAAACACTTACACAGTAAACACAACAAAGGTTATGTCTAACGCAAAGTTGCGAGAATAATCATATTACTCTTGTCGGCGATGTCTCGCGCAACTTAAACAACACAGAAGCATTAAGCTTCGATACCCACAGTGAATATTAGCTCTAAATATATCTCCAGAATCTAGAAACTAATAGATATCCATCCTCAATCAATACTTGTGAGGTATATGTCTATAACAACACAAATTCAAACATAAAGCAAAATAATTAAGGAAGATATCAATATTGATTTGTAAAAGAGGTTTTATACGACACCGTGAGAAACAAATATACATACAAAACAAGTATACTTATAAACAAAACCTTAAAATTGAATCTTACAAAGAGAATAATGGATAATAAAACCAAATATTTCATGGTGTCAATCACGAGCAAAGAGGCTTCGACTCTGGGTCATCCGATTACAACCTCCAAATGTTGTTTTCTAAGCTCAATCATCAAAAGAATTAAGGTGATGGAGTTGAGACTCAAAAATACCCAAACCATGCCCTAAAAATGTGTTTGGAAATATATTTATACACTTTAAAACCCACAAATACCGCTTAGCAGAGCCCGCTGAGCGCACTCTGTTATAATGCGAAAAAATTCAGATTTTGTTTCTGCCATAACTGGAGAACCGTAACTCTCATTTACGCATGATTTGAAGCGTTGGAAAGCTTATTCAATGCTCTATTACAATGAATAAATACAATTTCTTGAATTCCTTCAAAAATTAGATAAAAAACCATCAAACTCAATGATATTTACATAATAACACAATATCTACACTAATACGTAAATTATACACAATGTACACAAAACTGGAGATTATTAATGAAAAACAAATGAATTAAGCTGATGAGTGCTAATTATTTCACACTCAAAATATCAACAAATTAGCATTGATCAGTTGGTTTTGTAATGAATATATGATATGTTGAGTGTTTATCTACCCTTGCATTCGTTAAACCATTTATATCGAAGTTAATTTCTCACCCCCTTTGCTTTATGTTGTCCACCATGGACATATTGCAAATAATAAGGAGTAGAGTTGTTATTGTGTGTGGAAGGTGGCTTGTTAGAGCTATTATTTATTTATTTATCATTTATCACATTTTAACGGTCTTAGTGCTTTCATCTTGTAACGTCGGGGATAAGACATTTTGCTATGTTTTGAGTTAATGTTGAATTATGATGTTAAAGTTTAATACATTATTTGAGAAGTCTATTTGAATATTTTATTAAATGATTTTCCTTCGCATGTTGTCAAATGTTTAGAAGAGTTTTTGGATGGTGGTCGTAGTGAATCCTTAAATTGTTGATTAAATCTTTTATAGAAGTTTTAAGGTTTAAGGTGTTACATTGTTGATATAACTCTTGATAACATATTGCATGAAGATTTTGTATCCTCAAATGATTCATCTTCCTCCAATTCTTAATCTAACCCTGAAAATTTCATTGACTTTATGGAAAGTAACAAGTTAGATCCATTATTTCCAAACCCCTCATCCTCTTCCATATGAAATATTTTAGCTCTAAACCTCAAACATCCTTTAATAACCATATTCCAACCCTTAATTATGATCCAAACCTTGAACCCATAGATGAAACCTTTCAAGCCTCATTCATCCCTTTTAACCAATTTTTTTTTCTAATCATGCCTTTCTCAGAACTAACATCTATGAGAATGCTCCACCCAAGCCTTCTTTTGATGAAATATTGGCAGAAATATAATCAAAGGTAGTAGAAAGTCTACGCTTTTTGAAGAAAGCTCTCACTACATATGTTAATCCTGATGAGAGTGATTCATTGTTGAATCAATACATACTCTGGGAAGTCTATTACACAAAGTTCCTCAAAGAACTATCTTATGGTGTGATGCTCAAGAACTTCTCATCAAGATTCTCTGAAGGTATGTCTCTTATTCTAGAACTCAAGAGTTATGTTGATGAATCAGAAGCCACAACTAAGATTCTGACACTTCCAACAGCTGGCCCAGTTGTACTTCTGAAATGACCAAAGGAAATTGGAACATCCTCTGGAATGTTAGTTTCAGAGTTATCTTATGTTCCCTATGTGATCTTAAAGACTCTGGATGAGCTGAAGAAAGAAGATGAAGAAGTAAGGTCAAGGTTGGATCAACAAGGTGAAGTTATTATGGTCCAAGAGCAGACAAGCAACATGATTGAGGAATTATTGTCAACCATTTTAGCCAGACGTCCACCTCCATCTTGATTTGTTATTTCATCATGCTTATCTGTTTTTAATGTTTTGAATGATTAATGAAAAATTTGTTGTCATTTTCAATAAAAATTAATTCTCAAATTATTTTTTGATTGAAGACAAATGGGGGAGAAAAAGTTATAATTTTGATTCATTTTTATCTAGTGATAAATCTCAAACATTTAGACAAAATCCACTGATTAATTTATGAGAATAATGTGCTTAATTGAATTTTCTGCTTAATCAAATTTTTCCTAAGTCTTAAGCTCAGGGGGAGCATGCAAACTTCACTCTGTTACTTAAGCTAAGAAATTTTTGATAGTGTTAAACTCATGGGGAACTTGCAAACCTCACTCTGGATGCTTAAGATTAGAAAAATTTGTAAGTCTAAAACTTAGGGAGAGCTTACAAACCTAACTCTGATTTTTAGTCAATTATTTATTGAGTAAAAATTATTCATCAAAATACTTGTGTTTGTCCTCATCAAAAAGGTGGAGATAGTTAGAACAAGTTTGGTTCTGCGTCTACAATCCTTAAGTTTTGATGATTACAAAGTATAGATAATTTTTTGTACACTTAATCGTTTCATTAAGTGTACAGATAATGAAAGCAATTTCTAGACTCAGAACGAAGCAAACTCTGAGAAAATCGTACTCTTACTCTAAACAAAGCTAATAAGAAGTATGAACAAAGCAAAGTCTAAACAAAGAAGACTCCGAAGTCCGAACAACATAAATTCTGAACAATGTGAACTCTAGACAAAAAAAACTCTAAACTCTAAACTTCATCAGATTCTGAATCGAAGCTAAAATCTAAAGAAGTGTTTCTCTTAAAGTCAAGCCTCTAGATAATCAAGACTATGATCTACATAAAACAATTCAGGATCACTCTGATAAATCAAGCCTCATTTTCATTTGACTCTAAAGTCTATATCTACAAAGCTTTGAATTCTGGTCAAACTTCAAATCATTTTAAATACGAAGCAAATGATTGATAGAATAATGATTTAATAAATATTGTTGGAGATAGTACATTTAAAGCAACAAAATTAAATATTCCTTAAAATGACAAAATATGCTAGTAATCTTAAAGGACTGTACCACCAACAGATCTCCATGTTTTGTGGCTCAATCAGGCACCACTACTAAAACTGTGAAATTGATGAAGTTTCCATTTCCACTCTCCAACGATACTATTCATCATCTTCCAATTTCATCCTCCAACGGTCATATTCATCATATATTTAAAGAGGACAGGGAATTTTGAAGAGAAAACAAAGAACTATGAGAAATCAGTGTGCATCATTGTGAAAAAAGTCAAAACAACACAGAACAAAGAGAAACAAAGAGAGAAACAACACTCATTATACTTAGAGCTTTTCATTGTATATTTTCTTAAGCGTAAAGTCTTGTTGTACGCATTTTCAACACAAGTATTTATATTATCATTTTCCTCAGGGGTTGGTGTGATATTACTACCGTTCTATAGTTTTAGTGAATTTAAGTGTTTGATTCATAGACAAAGTTTTGGTATTGGGTTTTAGTAACAAAAAGATTAGGTTTCATGCAAGATGTTGTGATTTGGATAAAAGAGAGATTTATTTTGACATGTTTGTTTTGATAAAAAGCATGTCAAGATTATTTTTCATAAACCTATTTCATACGTATTTGATTAATCAAGCATATGAACTAATCGACGATCGATATATTCATGTATCCTCTCAACACTGATCATGTCTAAGCAATATTGTGAGTATTATCATGTTAATCCTTAAATGATCTCTCAACCTAACTATTAACATGATAATCTTTAAAGCTTGATACAAGTGAATACTAACTCACAAATCTATGTCTAGAGTTTGCTCATTAATAGATGAATATCTTAGGTCAAGTTTGAAACTTACTTATCAATAATGATCCAAACCATCAAAAGAACAAATAAAGCAAAGATATTCAACATATATTAATCATCAACCAAGTTAATATACAAAATGATCAAATTAAATACATAAGGTCTAGGTTAACTACCTCTAATCTTAACACAAGATATGTTTAGCTCCTCATAGTCATGATATCTTGATCAACAAATAAGCAACAAAACTTTATGGACATCAACCTTGAAATTTCAAAGATTGAGGATCCAAAGCTTTGATTTTTGTAGAAATGGAGGAAAAATGGGGTTCTTTCTCCAAAATATTTTTTTCTAGGATAGAAAATACAAGAGAATGAGAAAGAATGGTACAAAATATCACAAAAGTGGCATATAAGTAAGGGCAGTCCGCCTACCATCGTCAGACGACCATAAAGCATCGTCGGGCGACGCTATCTAAATGGTCCACGTGACAAACTAGATGTATGAAACAAGCAAAAAATATCCACCATCGCCCGACGACAAGGATGCTTCGCCAGACACTCTTCTTTCGTCGGGCGCTCCAGGGGCGAGAGACTTCAAAGGCTGCACCAAAATTCAACCTTTCTCCTAAACTTTCGTCGGGCGACGCTTCCTTTTTCCAGGCGATGGCTCCTTGCAAGGCCAAATCTTTTAGCTTGCAACATCATCAAAGAGCCGACTTCAGGCTGCAATATCTGAATGAAAAATGCTGAAAAATTAACAAACAAATTAAAATATTCAAAATTATTTGTATTTATGCAAAATGACTTAAACTAAGTACTTATCCTGATTAAAAATATAATAAAGGGTTTGAAAGTGTCAATAAATGATATGAAAATTACTCAAAAGTTGACACTTAACAACTCTCCCCAACTAAAGTCTTTGTTTGTCCCAAAATCAAAGGTAAACACTAAGACAACAAGATGAATTCATAAGAGAAAAATCAACAAGAGAAATTTGGAGGGTTCAAACTCAACAGACGCGGTCACAAACATAAATCAATTGTTTTCAGAATCAAAGCATGATAATAAAATAAGTTCTAAACACAAACATCGAGATATGCATAAATTAGTAACAACATGTTCATATTTGAATCACCTACCCTCAGTCAACAAAATATGGATTATCTACACAAGATAAGGGACAAAACACTCTTATTAGTAATTGTGCTAACATCCAGAACAGTTCATGCATTCATCAAATAAGTTGAAAAGAAGATCAAGGAAACATAGATCACGAAATGACTTTTATTGGTTGTAACTTAGCTTGGGTTAAGAAAAAATGATTATATATGTCAGGCCATTGAAGAAAAATGGGTAAAGATCATGAAGAGCATTTCAAATATTCACAACATTTATTCTTGCTTCATCCTTATTTTTATCACAACCTTTGATTTCTTCTTCTCATAATGCTCCTTTCTCTTTTCCTTTTTTTCATTATTATTGCTATTTTATTTTAAAGCATTTCTTAAAGGATGCATTGTGCCACCAATTCTTTATTTCTTTTAAACAACCTCCCCAACTTTCAACATTTATTTACTTTTTATTCAAGAAAATGCTCTTCAAACAAGGTTATTTCAAATGATTGGGTAAAGTGTTTACAAGCAAGAAAATTTAAGAATGAATCTTCATTGAATCTCTTTTTTGGTCATCAACATAATTAATAAGTGGTATACTTAAGAATTTGTTAGCTTATTGATAGATTCATTCTAATTTTTTATAATAAATTAAAGTTTAAAAGGGTTCACAAAGAATCACATACTCACAAGGTTAAATGAGGCCCTTTTAGAAATGGTGGTAACTCTCTAAATACATAAACAATGCCTTGATCCCTTCTAAGTTTCCAAAATTTCTATTCAAAAACAAGATTTAATATGAACCACCCGAGCTAAAACAACAATTACTAAAATGTTAATGATTTGGTGAACAATGGAAAGTCACTCACATTTGTGGTTGTGTCCTAATGATCCAAACATGCACACTTATTTACATAACAATGTATAACTATCTTTTTGCCTAAAGAACTATTTTCATTATTATGCTAACATTCTACAAAATGGTAAAATAATACCTTATTTGCAAATATCATTGATATTTTTATCATCACCACCCAAATTACGTGATTGACCAAGCCTCAAAGAATCAAACTTGCTCCTTGAGCACTTAACTCCAACTATTTACAAAGACAAACAAAATCAACTATCTATGTAGACACCATAGTAAAATATAATACTACTAATTCCAACCAAAATCTATAATTTATCATACTTCAATCATAAAAAAATATAAATTCCAACCAAAAAGGGTACCAACACCCACTAAAAGGATTCAATCCCAAAATACAACCAACAATTTTTCAAAACAAAAATAAATTGTTCCAACAATTAAATTTTTAAAACCAACATAAAACTGAAAACAAAATAAAATTTCTTCACTTTGACGCATACACTTCAATGCTCCATATTGTCACCACCATCATCACCATCAGGTGTTTCCCTCTCCGAAAAGAATGGGCGCTTGTCCACGGGCCAATTGCAGAAGGCGTCATATTCAGCACGGGCAGGGAAAGAAATTGCCTCTTAAGGATTATAATGATTCAGCAACAGATTTGCCATGGAATCATGAAGAAAGCTTCCAGACCTTTGATGGGCTTCCAACATGACCCAAGTATAGTTGCAAGTCTCTTTCATCCTAGGATATCAATTTTCATAATCGAGACCCTCAGATGCCTCTTGAGCACCAGACGATTCACCCCTAACACTCCTCATCTTCCTTTTCATAGCCAATTTTCCCAAACAGTAACAACCAAGATAGTCATCATCAATAACCCCCTCACTTTTTCATTAATTTCTTCCGGCATCAAAATTCCTTTGTCCAGGCACATATTAGTAATAAGACAAGGAAAAGGAAGAGGTACACGAGAGTTTACCTCCTTGGTCTTAGTGATTTCAACAAACTGCCTCATTTCTTTAGAAATAATGCCAGTAACATCCACCGACCTTTTCTCCAAGATACATTGCACAAGCAAGGCAACATCAATATGAGTGGTTGACCTATGAAGCTTGGGTTTGATGTTGTTTAAAATCAAAAGAAGCACAACTTGTGCTTCGACCGTCATATCCTCCCGGTTGTATCTAAAAGGAAGACCCGCTACATTCAATTCTATGCTTCTTCCTTCCAGCAGAATTGCACTAGCAACAGAATCATGGTTTCTTAATTTTCCCAGCTCCTTGTTGAAATCATCTATCTCATGAACACACGAGGGGAGCGGGTTACCCAAAAATAAGTTTATCGAGACCGAATTAAAATGCAATGATTTTCCTCTCATAGTAGTCTTGAAAATAAATTGCCCCCCCCCCCTCAGTAGAAAGAGCATTTGTATAAAATTCTCTGACCAAATCATAGCTTATCTTGTCAACCGGGTCAATTAGCACATCCCACTTCTTTCTCAGGAAAATCTGCATTGGCTTCCTATAAGGACCATTGGTGTCAATCACAAAAAATTTCTATGACACAAAATGCCTTCCCACTAGAAGGTCGAATCTTGCTTTAGCATCAACACTAACAAATCTGCGTTAATCAAAGTTCCAAGGTTGGCTCGAACTATCCCCTTCATCTTCCCTCACAGGTTTCAAACGAAAAGCTCTCTTAAGACCCATGAGCAAGACATGAAACCAAAACAAAACAGCAGGAAATTCCTCCTGTTAGAGATAAAGATAACAAAAATTTCAGAAGTCACAAGAAAAGACAGGGATGTCACCCCTGACATGCATCGCCAGGCGATGCATCTTTGTCATCGGGCGACACCCTACGAATAGGCTAAAATCCGCAGACTTATAATCATAAACCCTTCTCTTCCAAACCAAAACTCCTATGTGATTTTCAGGCAAATGCATGGTGAGTGATGATTTCAAACAATGGTGATGATGATCCTAACCACATGCATACTAATCAAAACTTTCAAATACTAAATTACTAAACCTAGTTTACCAAGCATGTACATAGCAATCAAAATTGTAAAAGAAAAACAATACTACAAAACCTAATTTACTAACCACAAGAAAGAGAAGGAAAAATTTACCTTTGAATCTTGAAAGAAGGAATGAAGGTGCAAGGGTTTGGAGAGAGATTTTGAGAGAAATTGGAGAGAATGACTCCAAATAGGTCAAAATCTTCTTTTAGAAGAATAATGACCCGTGGGCCTAAAATAACCCACCAAAAAATGAAATGTAAAATCGTCGCAGTAGGGTGTTGTTTAAACAGCGTCGCCTGCCGACAGAAGCGATCTCCCGACGATCCATGACTGAAACCCAAAAAAAAAATATTTTGCTGTAGAATTTGTTCCACAAATCCTGTTCTGCAGCAGACTTAATTGAAAATGGCACAAAAATATAAATATTTACAATGTTAGGGTGCCTCCTAACAAGCGCTTTGTTTAACATCGTTTCGAGCTCGACGGTCTAAGGTGATCACATATCACCAAGACGAATAACACTAGTGCTCCAGCTAACCTTCCCTCTAAGGTATATTTTTAAATGTTGACCATTCACCATCCAACTTTCCTTTGAGATAGGGTCTTCCAAAAAAATAGCTCCAAAATGCTTCACTTCTTTTATCAAGAATGGCTCCGACCATTTAGATTTTAATTTTCCCGAAAATAACTTTAACTGAGACTTGAATAATAAAACTAATTGACTAACTTCAAAATGCTTTGGAATGATTTTTAATCATGATACTTCTTGAATTTTTCTTTGTAAATATTTGAAGATTCATAAGCATGCAATCTCAATTCATCCAATTCATGCAATTCTTCTTTCCTTTTTGAGTCGGCTTGATCTTGATTAAAATTCAAAAACTTCAATGCCCAAAACGCCTTATGTTCAAGTTCCACCAGAAGATGGCATGATTTCCCGTAAACCATTTGAAATGGAGTAAGACCTGTTGGAGCTTTGAATTTCGTATGATATATCCAAAGAGCTTCGTCCAACTTCAAAGACCAACCTTTTCTTGACGAAGAAACAGTTTTCTCAAGAATTCTTTTTATTTCCCGGTTTGACACTTCAGCTTGGCCATTGGTTTGAGGATGATATGGTGTAGAAACCTTGTGCTTAACTCCATAATGCTCCAAAGCTCGCTTCAATTAGGAATTGCAAAAATGTGAACCTCCATCACTTATCAAAACTCTTGGAGTACCAAAACGTGTGAAAATGTTTTTCTTTAGGAATTTAATCACAGTCTTTGCATCTGCTTTTGGAGATGCTATTTCCTCAACCAACTTTGACACATAATCCATTTCTACCAATATGTATTCATTAGAAAATGAGGAAGGAAAAGGGCCAACAAAGTTTATCCCCCAACAATCAAATACTTCTACTTCAAGCATGTTTTGAATAGGCATTTCATGTCTTTTTGTTATTCCTCCCACTCTTTGGTAAATGTCACAACTTTTTGCATGTTCAAAATAATCTTTAAATAATGATGGCCAATAAAACTCAGATTGTAAAACCTTTACTGCTGCCCGGTCACCACTAAAATGTCCACCATAAGGGGAATTATAACAATGCCATAAGTTTCTACTAGCTTCTTCCTTGGTTACACATCTTTGCAACAAATTATCTACCCCTAATTTGAATAAATAGGGTTCATCCCACACAAAATACTTTGCATCTCTAAGAAATTTTTCCTTTGTTGTGCATTGAAATCTTCCGGAATGACACATTTAGCTTTGAAATTTTCCAAATTTGGGAACCAAGGTCTTTCTCGAACCAACATCAGTTGCTCATCCTGGAATGATTCCTCTACTTCTTTTTCATTTATTGTGACCTCTATATTGACCAAACGGGATAAATGATCCGCTACCAAGTTTTCAGATCCTTTCTTGTCGCGAATTTCAAGATCAAATTCTTGCAACAAAAGGATCCATCGAATAAGCCTTTGTTTTGAATCGGGCTTGGTAAGAAAATATTTAATCGTCGTATGGTCAATATAAACTACAACCTTAGATCCAATAAGATAAGAACAAAATTTCTCTAATGCATACACAATAGCAAGCAACTCTTTTTTCTGTTGTTGCATAATTCATTTGAGCATCATTTAAAACTTTGCTTGCATAATGTATAGCATGAAAAACTTTATTCCTTCTTTGCCCTAAAACGGCTCCCACCGTATAATCACTTGCATTGCACATAAGTTCAAAATCAATTTTCCAGTTTGGTGCAATGATTATGGGTGCATTAATCAAATTTTCTTTCAATCTTTAAAAAGCTACTAAACAATCATTATAAAAAAGAAAAGACTTATCTTTGTTGAGAAGATTTCTCAATGGTCTTGCAATATTTAGGAAGTCCTTGATGAATCTCCTATAAAAACCCGCATAGCTAAGAAAACTCCGGATTCCTTTGACATTTGTTGGAGGGGGAAACGTCTCAATCACATCAACTTTAGATTTATCTACCTCAATTCCTCTTAATGATATTTTATTCCCCAGAACAATTCCTTCGGCCACCATGAAATTTCACTTCTCCCAATTTAGAACCAAATTTGTTTCAACACACCATTTCAGTACGATTTCTAGGTTGCTCAAACATAAACCAAATGAGAATCCAAAAACGGAGAAGTCATCCATGAAAACCTCATTGGTCTTCTCAAGAATATCGAAGAAATTTCTTGCATACATCTTTCGAAAGTAGCAGGCACATTACATAAGCCAAAAGACATACATCTATACGCAAAAACACCAAGCGAACATGTGAAAGAAGTCTTTTCATGATCTTCCAGATTGACTCATATTTGATTGTATTCGGAATATCCATCCAAAAAACAATAATACTGTTGACCAAATAATCTTTCCAAAATTTGATCCATGAAAGGAAGAGGAAAATGATCTTTCCTTGTTGCTTTGTTATGCCTTCGGTAATCGATACACATCCTCCATCCGGTCACTTTTCTTTTTGGAACCAACTCATTTTTTTCATTGGTGATTACCGTCATTCCACCTTTCTTAGGAACCACATGCACCAGACTAATCCAAGCACTATCCGAGATAGGATAAATCATGCTTGCCTCTAATAACTTGACAACTTCCTTTTAAACCACTTTCTTCATCACCGGATTTAAACGCCTTCGTGGTTGAGTTACCAGTTTGAATTCTTCCCCTGTCATGATTTTATGCATATAATAGGTCGGGTTTATCCCCTTCAAATCAGAGAGAAACCAACCAATTTCTTTTTGATTTTCTTTCAAAACCATGATCAATTTTTCTTCTTCATTTCTAGATAATGATCCATTTATGATAACGGGCTTGTTCCCATCACTTTCAAGGAACACATATTTTAAATATGGTGGTAACTTTCAACTCTAAACTTGACTTTTGTTTAATTGGGTTTTTTTTAAATCTCGAACTCATCTTCCCAAGGTTGTACTTCTTTCAAAATCTCTAAATCCGCCATACAATCTTCAAGCTCTTTTTTCTCACTATCATGAAGAACTTGAAGAGAGTTAGTTAAAGTTTTCTCAAGAGGTGTTATAAGATGAACTTGACTTGTCTAATCTTGTATTGCTTTTTCGGTATCATCCATTCTAAAGCAATCTCTTTTTTCATTTGAATGTTTCATTGTCTCAAAGAGATTAAAACAATTTTCCTCATCTTGAACTCTTACCTTCATTAAACCATCATCAATATCAATCATCATTCTTGCAGTCTTCATGAAAGTTCACCCAAGAATTAAAGGTGCATCCATGTTTTCTTCCATCTCTATAACAACAAAGTCCACGGGAAAAAAGAATTTTTCAACTTTGACTAACAAATATAAAGCTACTCCATGAGGATGAGTAGTAGACTTGTCGTCTAGTTGCAATGTCATCTTTGTAGATTTCAACTCTATATTTCCCAACCTTTTCACAACAGATAACGAAATTAAATTGATGCTAGAGCCCAAATCGATGAACCCTTTTCCGACATAAACGTCACCAATTGTAATAGGTAAAGTAACCCGTCCCGGATCACTTTCTTTCTTCGATAGAGTCCATTTAGTGATTGCACTACAACTAGCATTAACCATGATAGTCTCTTGATCAGTGTATCTTTTCTTCTTAGTCAATATATCCTTCATAAACTTTGTATACTTCAGCATTTGTTCTATCGCTTTGGAAAATGGAATGTTGATTTGTAATTGTTTGAAAATATTCATGAAACGAGCGTAGTGTCTTGCATCGTCCTTCTTTGAAGGAGCATGAGGATATCGTGAATTTTGAACCGGTAAAGTAACAAATTTCTCCTTCCGCTTCTTGTTTTTCTTCAACTTCTCCTTTCCAACTAACTCCTCCTCGTGATTATTTTCTATTACAATCTCCTCTTCATGTTATTTTTCTATTACCACTTCCTTAATTTCGTCTTCATTACCAACTTCAATTCCAACTACTCTACCACTCCTAGTTAATATTGTCTTGTAATGCCACTTAGGATTAGATTGAGTATTTGCTGAAAATGATGATCCGACATTTTGATCGGCCAATTGCTTGGCTACCTACCCCACTTGAGTATCCAAATTTTTGATTTCCGCTTCATTACTCTTTTGATTTTCCATAGATGCTTGCATGAATTGAGCAAGATTGTCTTGTAAATTTAAACTTCTAGATGGAGGTTGTGAATTTTGATTTGTGTTTTGATAAGGACTTTGTCTATTTTGATTGTTGGCATCTTACCTCCACCCTTATTGATAACCTTGGTTACCTCTTTATTGGTAACCTTGGTTATTTTGATATGATTGCCTTTGTTGGTATCCTTGATCATGATTCCCCATGTAATTAGATTCCTCTTCAACCGGAGGACAAAATCCTAATTTATGGTCACCCTTGTATAACTCACAACAAGAAACTTGTTATATTTGATTGATAGGACTTTCTTGCATTTCTCTTACTTGTTGAGGAAGCTTTTCCACTTGCTTGATTAATTCTTCCACTTGTTAAGCGAATAATTTGTTTTGGGCTAAAAGAGCATCATTTGATCTTGAATCATTTTCTTCCTCTTTCTTTTGAACAATACCTCGATCATGTTGAACTTGGTGGTCATTCCTTGCCATTCTTTCAATAATTTAAATCTCCTCTAGCATGGTCTTTTCCATAAGTGACCCTCCCGCAGTAGCATCTAACAAAAGCTTTGGTTGTGGTTGAAGTCTATTTTGAAAAATATGCATTTGAGTAATGGCATCGAAACCATGACTCGGAAATTTTCTCAACATAGATTTGTACCTCTCCCAAGCTTCATTTAACAATTCGACTCCGCCTTGAGAGAACACTGAAATAGCCTTTTTGGCTTCCAAGAAACGTGATTGTGGGAAGAACCTTTCAAGAAATGTTTCTACAAGAAAATTCCAATCTGTCATGATTTGATTAGGTTGGTCAAGATACCAATCCTCAGCTTTATCAATCAACGAATGTGGGAATAATATTTTAAAAATTTGTTCTTCATCCTCCTCCGAAGCTCCTATAGCACCCGCTATCTCATAGAATTTTGTTAGATGCGTGTAAGGGTCTTCATTATCTAACCCAGTGAAAGGGTTATGATACAATAGTTGTAGAATTCCAGTCTTCATTTCTAAATGCCTTTGGTATGCATTTCGAGAAAACTAAGCATCCAATATCATACTATTTGCACAAGGACCTCTTGGTTGAATTGCTGCCATAACTTCTTCTATATATTGGTTCAAAGGTATAGCAGAAGTATACGCTTCTCCTCTTTCCCTTATTTCTTTCGCTAGCTTTCTCCTTCGTCTAGTCTTGTTATTTAATTTTCTACAAGTCCTTTCGATTTCAGGGTCAAAAAGGAGTTAATCTTCAGAAATACTTCCTCACATAAACTAAAGTCTGAAAACACTAACAAAACAAGTGAAAAACAAGAGATATTAATAAGATAAAATAACTTAAAACACTTAAACTGTTGCAATGCTTGCAAAATCAAACGTCAATCTCTGGCAATGACGCCATTTTGTTGTACGTATTTTCAACACAAGTATTTATATTATCGTTTTTCTCAGGGATTGGTGTGATATTAGTGTCGTTCTATAGTTTTGTTGAATTTAAGTGTTTGATTCATATACAAAGTTTTGGTATTGAGTTTTAGTAACAAAAATATTAGGTTTCATGCAAGATGTTGTGATTTGGATAAAAGAGAGATTTTTTTTGACATGTTTGTTTTGATAAAAAGCATGTCAAGATTATTTTTCATAAACCTATTTCATACGTATTTGATTAATCAAGCATATGAACTAATCGACGATCGATATATTCACGTATCCTCTCAACACTGATCATGTCTAAGCAATATTGTGAGTATTATCATGTTAATCCATAAATGATCTCTCAACCTAACTATTAACATGATAATATTTAAAACTTGATACAAGTGAATACTAACTCACAAATCTATGTCTAGAGTTTTCTCATTAATAAATGAATATCTTAGGTCAAGTTTAAAACTTACTTCTCAATAATGATCAAGACCATCAAAAGAACAAAGAAAGCAAAAATATTCAACATATATTAATCATCAACCAAGTTCATATACAAAATAATCAAAAGAAATACACAAGGGCTAGGTTAAATACCTCTAGTCTTGACACAAGAGGTGTTTAGATCCTCATAGTCATGATATCTTGATCAACAAATAAGCAACAAAACTTTATGAACATTAACCTTGAAGTTTCAAAGATTGAGGATGCAAAACTTTGATTTTTATAGAAATGGAGTGAAAATGGGTTTTTTTTCTCCAAATGTTGTTTTTCTAGGATAGAAAGTACAAGAGAATGAGGAAGAATGATACAAAATATCACAAAAGTGACATATAAGCAAGGGCAGTCCGCCTACCATCGCCGAACGATCATAAAACATCGTCGGACGACGCTAGCTAAATGGACCACATGACAAACTAGACGTATGGAACAAGCAGAAAATATCCACCATCGTTCGATGACAAGGATGCTTTGTCGGGTGACTCTTCTTTCGCCGGACGCTTCAGGGGCGAGAGACTCCAGAGGCTGCACCAAAATTCATGCTTTCTCCTAAACTTTCGTCTGGCGACACTTTCTTTCGTCGGACGATGACTCCTTGCAAGGCCAAATCTTTTAGCTTGCAACATCATCAAAGAGCCGACTTCAAACTGCAATATCTGAAAGAAAAATACTGAAAAACTAACAAACAAATTAAAACATTCAAAATTATTTGTTTTTATGTAAAATGACTTAAAATAAGTACTTATCCTAATTAAAAATATAATAAAGGGTTTGAAAGTGTCAATAAATGATATGAAAATTACTCAAAAGTTGACACTTAACAAGTTTGTAATTCATATTGTGTATTTGCTTGTTTATAAGCACTATTGTAAACACACAATCTTTGTATTGGAACTCTTATTGAATTCCTTAAGGGACTAGATATAGTCTGTAGTCTCGAGAAGTCATTGACTATTTGTCTTTGAGATTGTATTTCTTGAGGGACTAAGTTTAGTTTGAAACCTCAGGAAATCATTGATAGTAGTTGGTCTTTGAGTTATAATCTGATTGATTAATGGATTAAGTTCTTATCGAAAAGACGAACTCACTCTAACAAGTGAACTGGATTAAGTTAGTTAACTGTGAATCAATATAAAAATTCTAAAGTATTTTTATTATTGTTGAGTTGATTTTTGAATCTGCAAAAATTTACCTCATTAGAAACCTATTTCAAACACCCATTTTTCATGTTTCATTGAACCTTCATAGTCCAATGTGGCTTGGATTGAAATGTGGTTGTTAGGCTGATCCTTGAAGAAGAAACATAGTCATAAGCGGCCGCTGCTGCCGTGGAGGAAACAAACCATAAAGTTTCATTTGATTTCGATTTGAGTTGCTAAAATAAACATTCAAGTATCCTAATTTTGTAACTACAAAGATTTATAAAATCATTTAAGCACATTGTTTTGGTACAAAATTGATGTGTAAAAGTAAAAACCATTGAAAGATCTATCATTTAATTTGTTACGACAACACTTTCTAAAGTGTTCACAACTTTATTCTATGATTTTACTAGTAATTTTTTGTGTGTTTAGTTCCAACCATATTATAATCTTTGATTTAAATCCATTACAATTAATGCACCATGTAGCGACCAATGATTTGCGTCGAGTAATCGTTGATCATTAGGCAACACTAACTACATGAACCGAACCGTCGCTATCAGAAATCGGCTGCACCACTCCCCTATGAAGTGACTCAGAAGGCACAAAATTTGCAAGTGATGCTAATTCTTCAACAGCTTCACAAATTTGCTCAACACAAACCACAATATCAATAAGCAATGATGCCACCGTAGAAGCTGGTATAATCTCCAAGTGATCAGCACCTTCCCATGGATTTGTTCTTAATACAGATTTAAGAGATTCAGCAGCATTTTTTGCATTTAAAACATGCACTTTTGGACTTGATGACTTTGACATTTTTTTAATCATCAATGATGCTTCTTTTAAGGCCTTCCCTGATTCCATGCTAATATCCGTGCATGGTTCTTGAATCCTACTTCGATATTCATATGGAGTCTGTATCACAAAACACAAAATTAACATCGTTAATTTATTGATATTTATAAATCAACAATTTTAAAAATAATATTGTTAACTTATCAAATAAGTAACAAATTGTTGATTTAAGAAGTAATGAATCACATAAGTACTTGTATGATAGAATTGAGATGAAAATTTCATACTTTAGAATTGTGAAGATATACACTAAGTGCTTCGACTTTGTATGCACAAAACCGTGTCAAGTTTCCAATTTTCAAGTATTCCTTCCAAGGATGGCGAAATCTAAACCGGCCATGACGAGGTTCCCATCTTGCCAAAACCGCCTACAAAATTCAAAAAAAACATTTAATTATCAGATTTGTTGTATAGTCATGATATAATTTCTTACAAATACGTTATAATAAATCGCACGATTATATATTCATAAATATCTATCTACATGGTTATATGACGATAATTATACAAATTAATTTTTTTAAAATTTAATTTTTTACCATTGTTTCTTCACTATTTTTTGAGGAGAGAGCTCTTTTATATTTGTGAAGAAATTCTTTATTATTTTCGTCTTCTGAATTCTCTGTATCATTGAAGTATTCATCTCCAAATCCTATCACATAGTTAATTTTTTATTAGTTTTAAATCTCATAATGTATTAATTCTAAAAAATTCACTAAAATGTACCTTCTAAAAAGTCAGCAACTTTTTCAATATTGCCAGCAATTTTATTGTGAAGATCTTTTCCAATCCAAACAGGGCATATGAAAATGCACACTGTAATAGCTATAGAGCTTCCAATTATAATTGTTAATAACCTTTCATATGCCATTTCTAGAAGTTCATTTCCACTCACATCCGAAAGAGATACCAAACAAAATGTTAAGATGAATATGATCATCCCATAATCATATCTTGCCTTCAATTTTGGTGAAAATCTCATAAATGTCACTCTTTCAGCTGCATATTTAAGCAAAAAAATAATTAATATATAAAGTTACTATAAAATAAGTATCTCACGCAATTGTAAATAATGTCTAAATACTATTAATAAATTGATTAACTTTTACTTACCTATTACAAAGACAAAGATTGAAGTCATTACGACTCTTCCCTTATCTCCACAAAGAATGGCGATTTTATTACTTGCAACACCGAGAGCGCCTCCTAACCATGTCGCCAACATTCGATTGAAACCTTTTCCGAGTGTTGCACCTGAAAACTAATGCAATTAGTATATTTTTTTACAACAACAAATGTTGGTAATTTTTTTAAAAAGGAAATACTTACCCACAGAAAGTTCAAGGACAATAACAACGGTAAGAACAGCCCAAATAATGTTGTCACCAAAACCATAGAAAGAGGGACGAAAATGATGCAAAATGTAAATCAAAACAACTGCTAATCCAACTTTGAAGGAATGAATAAACCTTCTAGGGTCATCTTGGCCAATCTCTTTTATAAATTTTGTGAACTTTACTAACTTAGTCCATAGTTTCTTAACCATGGTTCTCAAAGTGTGTGTGAAGCTTGTAGTGTATTCAACGTTTGGTGTGGCCATTTTGAAATATTGCTCTTAATTCTATGAAGTTAATAATATTTATTGTCTTGAACTATGGGCACATATAATATATATATATATATATATATATATATATATATATATATATGGAAAGGTATCACTACAAGAAAATGTTTATCTAGCCACGTGATTTTCATGTGGCTAAATAAAGTCAGTTGCGACGTGAAAATCACGTGGCAACGTGTTTTACTAATATAATAAAGAAACATTAAGTGTGTCAGTTTTTTTTTGTGTTAAAAAAAGTTGTGACGTGGGATTCACGTCGCTAATTAAAATATCATAAAAAATAAATTAATCACAACTTCCAACACTGGCGTGTTCAGATTTTGAAGAAAGGGAAAACAATTGTATGATTGTTGCGACGTGAAAATCACGTGGCAACGTTGCGGCATGATTTTCACGTCGCTACTTGCTTTATCTGCTTTATCAAAACGCTCCACAACACACAGTAGCGTTTCAGATTTTATTAAACTTCTTCTTCAACCTTCCATATTCCTCCATACCCATTTTCTTCTCCAAATTTTTTTCTTCTCCACACTTAAATTCCTACAATCTCCATACATTGGTTGTAAGGTAATTTCAATTCAATGTTATTTATACTTTGTTAACAGCTTTTGATGTGTTATTTGAATATAATTTTTTTTCAATTTTTCTTTGAATAGAGAAGAAGAATATTGATAGAAGTATAGATTGCAAAAAGGGACAAGAAGATTGAAGGAGTTACAAGATAAAAGGTATGTCTTGAATTTTTTTTTTTAAATTAGTATATTTTCTGAATTTGATTAATTTTTAGGTTATATACATTTTCTGAATTTCATGAATTTGCATTGGGTTAAATTAATTGTTGAATTTGGGTTATATATATTTTCTGTATTTGAGTTAAATTTTAGGTTTAATTATTTAGTTTATAATAATTATTAATTATTAATTTGTGATGAATGAGTTTAATTATTTTAGGAGTTTAAGTTTTTATATTTTTAGGAGTTTATAAATTTTTAGTGTTTAAATTAAATTTTTAGGAGTTTAATAAGTTTTTAAATTTTTAGGAGTTTATAAAATTTAGGTGTTTAAATTAAATTTTAAGTGTTTAAAAATAAATAAATATTTTTAGGAGTTTATAAATTTTAAGTGTTTAAATTAAATTTTTAGGAGTTTAAGTTTTTAAGTTTTTAGGAGTTTATAAAATTTAGGTGTTTAAATTAAATTTTAAGTGTTTAAAAATAACTAAATATTTTTAGGAGTTTATAAATTTTAAGTGTTTAAATTAAATTTTTAGGAGTTTAATAAGTTTTTAAATTTTTAGGAGTTTATAAAATTTAGGTGTTTAAATTAAATTTTAATTGTTTAAAAATAAATAAATATTTTTAGGAGTTTATAAATATTTTTGAAAGCATATATTTATCTTTAATTGTATATGTTTAGGATTATTATTAAGTTGATTAATTAATATTTCTAATTAAATAGGTTTTGATTATATAAATTTACAGTAAATGGAATATTATATGTATTATCGTAGTTGGATGTACGATAGACTATATCCAGGAAGACGCGCACTTAAACCCAATTTTATAGACGAAGTTAATGGTTTTATCGCGTGGACGTTTGCCCAGGAACGTTGTCGAAGTGAAGGAGGAGTTAGGTGTCCTTGTCTTAAATGTGGATGTAGATATATAATTAGTGACTCAGAGAAAATAACACGTCATTTGCATAAGAAAGATTTCATTGAAAATTATTGGGTTTGGACGTATCATGGTGAAACACTGCCGAGTAATGTACCAGAGACTAGCAACACAGATGGTTCAAGTAGTCAACCAGTTATGCAACCACCTATGGAATTTAAAGAAAACTTTAATCTGATAGGTGACATGGTTGGTGATGCTTTTGGTGTTAACGTGACCTATGATCAACCTGAAGACTTTGACGGGGAAGAGTTGCCGAATGAGGAAGCACAGAGATTTTATCAGTTGTTGAATGAGATGAACACGCCGTTGTTTGAGGGGTCGTCAGACTCAAAGCTATCGATGTGTGTTAGATTATTGGCCTCCAAGTCAAATTGGAATGTTCCTGATCAGTGTTTGGAGCACTTCGCAAAAATGATGTTGGACTCAACTGCAACGAAAGACAACTTGCCTGCGAGTTTCTATGATGCAAAGAAGTTGGTGTCGAAGTTGGGTTTAAGAGTAAGAAAGATTGATTGTTGCATTAATGGTTGTATGTTGTTTTATGACAACGAGTTTGGTACTCAAGATGGATCGTTAGAGGAATGTAAGTTTTGTCATAGTCCAAGATATAAAGTTCGCAATACAGCCATTAACAGTAACCAAAAACGTGTAGCAGTAAAGTCCATGTTTTATCTTCCGATAATACCAAAGTTAAAAAGAATGTTTTCTTCAATGCACAGTGCAAGTCAAATGACATGGCATCATACAAACAAAACAAGCCCAGGCAATATGCGACACCCATCTGACGGCCATGCATGGAAGCACTTTGATGAGGTACATCCTGATTTTGCCGCCGAACCTAGAAATGTCAGGCTTGGATTATGCTCTGATGGTTTTGCTCCATATGTCCAAGCGTCCGGAAGTGCGTATTCTTGTTGGCCAGTTATTGTAACCCCTTACAATCTCCCTCCTGAGATGTGCATGACAAAACCATACATGTTTTTTACGTGTGTCATTCCAGGACCGTTGAGTCCAAAAACCGGAATTGATGTGTACTTACAACCTTTAATTGATGATTTGAAGAGGTTGTGGAATAATGGAGAATGGACTTATGATATATCCCGTAAACAAAACTTTTCTATGCGAGCTGCCTTGATGTGGACCATTAACGACTTTCCAGCATATGGCATGTTGTCTGGTTGGGGTACGCATGGCATAATGGGTTGTCCGCATTGCATGGAATGCACTAAGGCGTTTACATTGGAAAAAGGGGGGGAAAGCTCGTGGTTTGACTGTCACCGCAGATTCCTACCATCAAATCGTCCCTTTAGAAAAAACAAGACAAATTTCAAAAAGGACGAACGGGTAACAGATCTGCCTCCGCCTCGATTGGCACCAGTTGCTATATGGAACCAAGTTTGTGAACTTCCAAAGTTTACAGATACTGGCAAAGCATGTAGAATTGAAGGATATGGGGTCACACATAATTGGACAAAAAGAAGTATATTTTGGGACCTCCCGTATTGGAAAGATAATTTGTTGCGCCATAATCTTGATGTTATGCATATTGAGAAGAATTTTTTTGATAACGTATTGAACACGGTGATGGATGTTAAAGATAGAACAAAAGATAATGTGAAGGCTAGACAAGACATGGAAATTTGGTGTAATCGTAACGAGTTGGAATTGAAGCCTCTCCCAAATGGAAAATTATTTAAACCCAAAGCTTGTTTCAGTCTGACCCCCCAAGAAGCTAAAGCGGTTTGTGGATGGCTAAAAGGTTTAATAAAAACAAAACCATTGGGTCATATTGAAACTGACGATCTAGTGGAGGATGTTGCTTACCAAGTTGATGATGAACACACTACAAGTTTGTCTGATACAATGGTTGAGGGGAATCAAGTTGATGAGGATGAAGATCATGAAGATTCTGGATCTGAGGATAGTACCACATCAGATGACGATGATGAAATGGATGACGAGCATGACGATTTAGAATAGTGAACCTATATTCATGAGAATTGTGTCTTGTAATTTTACTTAACGAACCATTTATTGAATGATTTAATGAATATGTATTCATGAGAATTGTGTCTTGTAATTTTACTCAACGAACCATTTATTGAATGATTTAATGAATATGTATTCATGAGAATATGTATATGTTAACTTGTATTTTCTTTAATTTGGTAAAAATGCCACCCAAAGATAATAAGGGTAAAGGTCCTAGTGATAGTGGTAGGAATCCCAAGCGTCCAAGGGTAGTAGTATGTCAGTCACCTCACTCAGCCACGTGTCCTCCCCTACAGAGTCAGGTTCATCATATGTCCATGGACAGTACTATGCCATTTACTCCATTACTATCATCTCAGAGTCCTCTTTAGTTCCCATCTGGGAGTACATGTTTTATTAGTCCATCTGGGGCCCCACCTGGTTTACCATTCCAGCAGACACAGGTGCCCTCATCCTTCTAGCAGACACAGGTGCCCTCATCCTTCCAGCAGACACAGGTGCCCTCATCCTTCCAGCAGACACAGGTGCCCTCATCCTTCCAGCAGACACAGGTGCCCTCATCCTTCCAGCACAGTTTTCCATTTTCCACACAGATGCCCTCATTCGTGCAGCAGCCTGCAGGATCCAGCACCCCACTTCCTATACAGATGCCCCCATCCGTCCAGCAGCCTGGAGGATCCACCTCTTCACGACCCACACAGACTGGTCGCACCCCCACATCCCACACAGAGTCGGATGATGACGATCTTGGTATGGATGATGATCAGATATATGGGAGAGATCTTCGAGGGGATGATGATCCGAGTGAGATTCATACCATTGATGGGAGATTTTGGATATGGCCTGAAGGGAACTCGTAAGTTTCTTATTTATTGATTTTTATTTATAAGTACACATTTCCATTTTTAATATAACTTTATATAATTAATTATGCTAATTCAATTATTGTTGTTTTAGTTTCGGGCCGAGTCGGACTGCTGCTAAGGTTATCAATTATATAATTCAGCAGAATTATACAAATTTTTTGAAGAGTTTTAGAGAAGTTTTCGATAAAGAAGAATGGTTCAAGCAATTTCAGGTATAATTAATTTATTTCTTAAGTTATTTTTATTTAAATGACCTTTTCATTATTGTTATAATTCATCTAACTATTTATTTTAATATCATACAACATTGCAGGTGAAATGTGTTTGGGATCCCCTGAACCATAACAAAGTAAAAAAAATATATTTTGGCAGGAGTTCAAGACGACTATCTGACATGCTACGACGTGTTAGAGAGAATTGGCACCTTTTGGGCATTCGTCCCAAATGGATAGGCAAAGAAGTTTTTGAACAACTTCTTAAGTATTGGGAATCAGATGAATTTAAGGCTAAATCTGAAACTGCAAAGAAGATGAGGGCATCGGAAAAAGGGGGTTTCCTTAATGCTGTTGGAAGTATTAGTACTGCTGAGCATGCTCGACGCATGGTAATTATTACCACTTTTTAAGGTCATATTTGGATTTATAACATATTATTAATTTAAGTTAATTTTTTTATTTAGGCTAAGCATTTGGGGAGACAACCATTGATGACTGAGCTGGTTAAGGAAACTCGGACAAAGAAATCGGGAGGATTTATTGACGAGCGCACAAAAAAAGCCCTGGTAAGTAAATTTATGTTTATATATATATTTTTTAAGCAATTTTGTGACGTGATTTTCATGTAGCAAGTGACATGTTATGGCGTGAAAATTGAGTGGCAACTGATAAGTTGTGGCGTTACAATCACGTGGCTATTTTTTTTATTTTATTATTTCATTTAATTTCATTAATGTTACTTATAAATTTGACTTGATTTTTTTATTGTATGTGTATGAGGATTATCAGGCGTTGCTTGTAGAATTTCTGACCCATAATCCTCAGTATACGCCTCCTCCAGGAAAACCGGTTCATCCAGATGTGGATTTCTATATTTGGAGTCAAGTTGTTGGGGAAAGGGGCCTAACGGGTGTTTTTTTGGTGGTGGAAATTTGGCGGGCACCTTGAAGAGTGGGGATAGAAATCAGTATCAGAGAGCTGCAGACGGTGAAGGAGGGTCACGTCAAACAAATTTGACACCAGATCAGTTAGAACTGGTAAGACAATTGGCTAGACGCGAGTTCGAAGATCGTGAGGCGGCATTGAAGGCCCAAATGGAGGCAATGAGGGGTGAACATAATAGACAAATTGAGGCAATGGCGAAGAGGCAGGCTGATATGGAGGAGCAAATGCGACAATTTATGCAAGCATTTGGTAGAAATCCCAACAGTGGTGGCCAAAATAATAATCACTAAAATAATGAGGACTTTCTTCCCGACTTTTCCGACGACTCTAATGATTCTGCTTAGTTTTATTTTTATTTTGTATTTAATTTTTTATTTGTGTAATATAAATTTATAATCATATTGTATATTTAAAAATATTATAAATTTAAATTTGAGTTTATTAAATTTATAATATTAAGTATATTTATTTATACATTTAGATATATTTAGTTTTGTTTTTGATAATTTGATTTATAATATTGTATTTAATAAATAAATTATAATATTTAATTTATAAATTTAATAAAACAAAAAATAATATTAATTATTAAAACATAATTAATATATTTAAAACACAAAATATATTATTTTTTTAAAAACAAGTTGCGGCGTGTTTTTCATGTCACTAATTAGTGACGTGAAAAACACGCCGCAACAGCAAACGTAAATATAAATGTGAACTGCCTGCTCTGCTCTGCACACTTTCATCCTATACAGTCTGTTGCAGCGTGAATTTCACGTGACAACTTTGTGACATATTTTTCACGCTGCAACAAGATTGTCACGCGCTATATAGCGATGTGTTTCTTAAGGTGACAAAATTTGAATAGTGGCGTGATTTGAGTGTTAGCGACGTGACTTTCACGTGACAAAACACAAATTATTTTGTAGTGTATATAATGTGTCACATGTTAATATTTTAGTTGCTTTCTTAAAATAGTATCTACTTTTGAAATTATATATTTTTTTAAATATAATAAAAACAAATCTGAAATAATTAAGAGGAACACAATTATTCAATATAATCAATAAAACTATAATCATTCAAATGGTTATCATTGTCAAAAATATATATTTTAAAATAAATACCATTGTCAAAATATATTTTTTAAAATAATTATAGTTTTTATTATGTATTTAAAATCATTTAAATTTAAAATAATTACAAATTAAATTTCAAATAAAATCAAAGTTAAAATATTAAATTATTTCAAATATGTATATTTCGAAAATTCTCTAAAAACGAAATATTAGATTATTTTAGATATTATATATCTAAAAATAAAAAATAGAGATGCATATCTTATAAATATTTTGGAGTTTTCTAAAATATCTTTCATTCATATACATATAGATGTGGCTTAAAAAATTCCCTAATATGGCTTATGGGCTAACATAGGAGGTGTTTTTATCATATGAGAAAACGTCGAGGTAGTTGATTGATGTTGTCGGTGGTCCTAAATATTGTACTTACATGAGGATGCACATGTAGTAGAAAACGACGAATAAGTAAACTGGGACACTGGGGAAACTCTACCAGAAGAAAATTAATAAAAATGTTGGATAACGACACGAATTATTGACATATTTTGACCATAGTACCGTGTTTATATTCTTATAACTTTGGAACTGGACATGTTTTGAATTTATTAGCGTGTTCACTCGCTCGTTAAAATTTTATTTAGATGTTTCATTTGTTTTCTTTAACACTATATAATTAAATAAGTTATATGAAACACAATAAAGTTTATACATAAATAAATAAATAATAATCGGATAATAAGTTGTGCTGTTATTTTGTTTTAGATGATAAAATCAATCTTTTTTAAAACAAATTTATAAATTTAAAAGTTACAACATTGATATTCATAAGCCTTTGTATTTTCGGTAAAAGATCAACTGTATTTGGTGTTATGAAATCAAAAGTCTCAAAAGTAAATTGTATGAAAGCATGTTGATTTTTGAAACAAGACCTATCATGTTTGACAATTGTACTCGAGGCAGCTAAACAAGTTATTTGTCCCACAGTAAAACATTTAGTCTCATCAGTGGAGAAACTCAAGTTAAGTCCACACAAACATGTTTCCCTCCTACCCAGCTTATACACTAGAACATATGTTGGCCTAAGTGTTGATCTCCCCTCATGTAGATTAGTCAAGAAATTCACAGGTGTCTTTTTTTCATAGATACTCAGGTCCGTCTAAATATATCAAACAAGACATCCTTATCAAAGTCATTGTTTACTAGTGCTTTTAATAAACAATCACGAGTTTACTTCACTTTAAATATTAATTCGAAAAATCTCAAAGAGAATTTGTGTAAAGAAAAGATATAATGAAAAATGTGTGTCATTTGTTGGAATAATATAGCACGTGTGAGTAAGTGGAGAAATAGTCCCACATTGGATAGGAATGTGGAGACTTGAACATATATAAGTGGGAGAACCCACTCACCTATCACCTTAAGGTTTTAGGTGGATAAGTGGTGTGTCTTTCACAAAAATTCTTATTCCTATACTATGTATCAATGCTCCTAGTATCTCCCCCCAACATGATTTGGGTTTAAACAACAAACAAGGTAAATGAAGTAAATAACATTCAACATAAATGCTTTTAATACAAAAGATTTGCATAAAGTTAAAGAATTGACGCAGACTCGCATTTCTCACAAACTATTTCGCTCTATAACTTGGATACTTTAGTTTTATAGAGAAACAATTAGAATTTTGTGACCTTGATTACATGCATGAGCCTAATTTATACACTAGTCCAAAATAATTATCGCCAACGGTGGTTCGTCACATACTCGACGCGTGTCCTGCTACGTGAGTTCTCATCCTCTATTACGTTTCCACTTGTCTTCAATAGTTTAAAATTCACTACAACTATTTGTCACATTTGTAACTTCCTTTTAACTTCCCCACTGCTTTTAAGAACCTCCGATTAAATTTTTTAGCGTTGTCGAGACATCTAACTAACTTTTAGACTAAAAATATGCTAAGTCTTAGACATCAGGTAAATGTGTCGAACCTATTCGTTTGTTGAAACCCCATTCGAGATTTTGACATTTTTTGAAGAGAGGATGATCATAATCTTGTGGATCTATTCTTAAGATTCTTCCAAACCATGCTCACTACGCTAGTCGATACCTCTTGGTCGAAATAGGCAATGCATCGATGCCCGAGTCCTTTAAAACTTAGTCATTTTTCTGCAAAGTTGCTATCATCCTTAGTCAAATCATTTAGCTAGATTTTTCAGGCAAACAGATCCCCCAAAATTGTCACTTTTGATCATATTAGATGGAAGAAAGGTGGTATTTTTAGTAACTGCTCACCATAACCTGCACACGTCATGGTCATCATGACCAATTTCCATCAAGCCATCACTTCACGAACATGCATGCAGACCCTCATCATTGCTCTGATTTCCCATAACAATTGCGTCCACGCGATTAAACCTTATTAAAAATATATTTAATTTAAAATTTCTTCAAGATGTTTAAACACTAAATTTCCTATTTTTGCAGTGCCACTTGTCCCACTTCATTGGGGAAAACTAAATTGTTCCTCCATTATAAATATCTGCTTGTTTTTCATTTTCCATTTTCTTCTTCTTCTTCTTCAAAGTCCTAAACTCTCAAACTCTCATATCATTTCCATTTTCATCCCTATTAATTTTCAGAGAACAAAAATAGCTTCTTCTTCTACACCATAATTTCCCATTCCACTTGCTTCTGAAACTAATGTTCCTACTATTGTTAGTAAACAGAGCCACATTCTTGAGCTACCAATGGAGGAGAAGAAAGTTATGATTTGGGCTTCTCGGGTACTCTTCATTTTCTCCATTTCTGGTACTATTCATGTGTTCTTATGTCCTTTCCCTACTACTTCTAAGAAACCTAAACATCTGAGCAAGTTTTTCCCTTGTTACCATAGTTATGAACCCGAAGCACATTGCTTTCTTAACCTTCTAACCAAGATCACATTGCTTTCTTAACCTTCTATTTATCTCGCTTTTTCCTTGGTTCTAGTTTTTTGTAGATAGCCAAGAAATTTATAACTTTGGCCACCCAAATACACGAATGGCAAAAGACTAATCTCATCAAACTAATTTTGGGCTCTCTATGAAGCTTGGGCTTTGGGCTCTCCATCTTAATCTCTTTCCCTATGTGGCTTCTCCAACTATGGATTAATATCATGTTTGAATCTTTTTTGAATTTCAAAAACCATTCTACCTTAGTGCAACAAGTTAAAGGAAGACGGGTCGAGGCCACCAGGCTAGCCATGTTGACACCAGAGGATGTTGGTTTGTCGACCGCGGATGAATTTAAGATGTATGTCATAATGTTTGTGGAGCATAATGTTTTTTAACCATCTATGGCTCTCTTTGTAAGTCAAAGTCATCGTCCTGATTTGTTTAAGAGAGACTTTCCCCCTCTTTCTCCTAAATACCAAGATGAGGCTTTTTACATATGGTCAGCTTTTCTACAACCAACTGTTTTGTCTACTAGCATTATGGAAGGTGTTATACCTCAACTTTTGCTCCTAAGATCCCTCATCATATCATATCATCATAATGCATCAAGATCACAAATGTGGATTGGTTATCTCTTCTACTCTCTCTTATCTTTAAGTTTGTCCTTGAGGGATCACCAAGTACCTTAATTGTGTATTTTGTATATATGTATTTTATATTTTACTGACATCTAATAAAAATGCAAAAGAAATATATATATATATATATATATATATATATATATATATATATATATATATATATATATATATATATATATATATATATATATATATATATATATATATATATATATATATATATATATATATATATATATATATATATATATATAATATATTTTGTTTTTTTGTATATTTGTGTTTTGTAGGTATCAAGTCAAAACATCCAACCAACAAAGCTTTTTTTCTACTTTTTCCCTACAGAAACCGATTCCCCCATATCTGGAAATCGATTTCCCTCACTCATTTTGCACCAGGATTTCAAATTTTTATAGTGGAAATCAATTTTTCCTATAGTGGAAATTGATTTCCTAGGAAGAAATTGGCAAAATAGGGTAAATTTTCAAGTTTGTAGCATGTGGATCCAATTTCATTTTTTTTAAGAATATTCTTGATCATCCAAAAATAATTCTCCTACCTCATCATAATTAAATTTCATCACACACCTTCATTTGATGACATGTGCACCACTTGATCTTAATTTTGGCTCCAAAATTAATTACCAAGCCTAATTTTGGTTCCAAACCACCAATAATCTCAAGTATAAACTCTATAAATAAATCCCTAATTTCATTCATTCTTGAAGCTTTTGATATCCAAATTCACCTTGCTAAAAATTCTCTCAACTCTCTCCATCTACCAAAATCACTCAAAGCTCAATTTCCATAAAAGTTAGTAAGCTTTTCATTGAAGCTTACTAACCTTTGAGCTAAACCTCCATCCAAACACTTTTTCTTTATTAATTTTCTATATCAAAGCTTGGGAGATTGATTCTTGAAGTTTATTTGAAGCATAATTCTGATTTGAATAGGTAAATTTTTTGATCCACCATTGTTAAGCTTGATCTTCATCTTTCACAATGTGATCTCTTTTTGATCTTTGTGATTTGATTCTTTGAGCTACATTTTTTTATTCCATTGGTGCTAATTTCTCATATTTTGATGGAATTTTCATGCTCAATTAAATTCAAGATAAGGTTTTTGATAAAAATTTTGATCAAGAATCTTCCTTTTAAAATGTTTTTTTCAGGAAATTTTACAGCAGAAATCGATTTCCCATATACTGGAAATCGATTTCTCTCACTGTTTTTTGCACCAGATCTAAAAAATTTGTGCAGGAAATCGATTCCCCTATATGGAGAAATCAATTTCCTGAAGGCAGAATGCAATTTTTTGACTTATTTTGGGACTATTTTGGCTCCTTTTCTTTTTCCCACTCCTTTCTTTTGATTGTTGCTTTGGATTGCAATTTTTAAAGTCCAATTTCTATTCAAATTCAATGGACTTAGGACGCAAATGAAGTTGGATAAACATTCATTAATTCAAATCTATCTTAGAGTGAATTATTTAATTCATTCTTGGTGCTTTGAATTAGTGATATATTTAGTGATTTAATCCATCAATTATAAGTGATTGAACTTGAAGATGAAATAATTTTGAGGATGTGATCCAATATGACTTCTCATTTCCCTTTCCCTCTTCATCTCATCCCTTTCTTGATTCCTTTAAGTGATCATTAGTGGCCCAAGCTTTATGCTTGAAATTGTCCAAGTATGATTGATTATTGAACCATGGCTCAAGATATTTGAAGCTTATTGTTAGGAGCCTTTCATTTTATCAATCTTCTAATAAGTCTTCATCAACCTTGGCCTAAGTTCAATATTCATTCATCATTGATCGTTTATTATGGATTTCCTCTTTTTCTTATTATTTTTCCTTTTATCATGACTTAGGTCTTGATCATTGGTTTTGACTTGTGCTACATGTTTTAGGAGTATGGTTTTTACCATGTCTATAACATGTATGGTACATACATTGCTATTGACCAACCTCAAAATATGTGCGACTTCTACATAAGTCCACTTACAATTGCTTAACATAGCGCTAAATTTGTCCCGATTTAGAAAATGATCATTCGTGGTTCAAACTTTATATTTATAAGCCCAAGTATGGTTGATTCATTCACTTGGGTCTAATACCCTTGAGACTTGTTGTTGGGAGGATTTTATTTTATCAATCCTCTAGTCAGTTCTCATTACCTTTGATCCACGACTATCATTCTATCATCATTGATCATCTTTGTGGCCATTAACCATTAACAATTAACTTCTAACTTCTAACACATTAACAATTAACTTTACTTTACGCCTTTACTTTACGCATTTTATTTTATGCCTTTACTTTTATGCACTTTTATCTTTATCATTTATATCTCATGATATTTTCCTTTTGCTCACTTGTGCTTTTTATGTCATTTTATCTTTGCTCACTTGAGCTTTTATTTTCTCTGAAGAAATTTAATAACCAACTTGAACATAAAAATACTTAAGTCTCTCTTCTTGGACTATTTGTTACTATCCTTGACTTATTGGAGTTGTGGACTTCTCAGACTTAGGATTAGAAGCTTTGATACTTTGAGACCTTTGGACCTTGTGTTACTTCATTATTATTCTGTTTGTATTGGGAAATCTTTTGTGTGCAGGTGTTGTTATATTGGCCTTAACTGATCTATATGGCACATGACTCAATATTGAAGACATTGCTTTGGGGTTTTAATACCTTGGGTTTCTTTGATACTTCTTTGCTTGTGATTTATTTTCACATGGATGATTGGTGTGCTCTTAGTCTATTCTATGCTTGTGTCTTTAATCCAAAGGATGGGAATTCTATATTGACTTCTTTATGTCAAGTGTTGGCTTCTTGTTGGTTAGACCTTCCATTACCTTAGCTTTTACTTTGTGTACATAGGATAGTCTCTTCATCTCCTCCCATCTTCTTTAATTTCGAAATCTTCTCCCTCTTTTTCAAAGGATTCTTGTTTTCTAACTTGAACCGTTTTCCTAAAAAAACTTAAACTTAGGTCCATGCATTTTCAAAATTATTTTCTTAATAAAGTCATCAATCAATCTTAATAAAGATATGACTTTTTCTTCAATACTTAAAAAATACAAAATAAATTCAAACATTTTTTCCGCTTTGGCTTTTCTCTTTAAAACCTTTTTCTTAAAATTAATCAACACACAAAACTTTTCAAAATTTTTAAGAAGAACTATGAGTGCCCTGATTCCCTATTGTAGGAAAGATTATATGTAGGCAAAAAAGGTTCGTAACCGCGGAAGGTACAAAAATTGTAAAAACCAATTCTTTTCTCATCTCCACAATCTCATTTTGTAAATGTTTTTTCTATAGCCAAAATACACAGATTTTGAAAGAGGTTCTTGCAGAGTACCATAGATGTTTAGGGTGATAATACCTTCCCTTAGCATAACCAACCCCCTTACCATGATCTATATTTTACTTTGGATTTATTCTCTATTTTCCCTTTTCTTTGGATAAAATAAAAGTGTGGTGGTGACTTTCATTGATTTTCCGAGTTAAGTCAATCTAATAGCTTAGTCTCAATATTTCTACCGCTATGTAAAATTGGCGACTTCGTTGGGGAGAAATCTCTAAGTGGGTTGAACCTATTCTTGTTTATTTGTCCATGTGCTATTACTTATTATTGTATACATGCATGTATGTCTGGATTTTTCTGGTTTTCAGAGTGCTTTGTGGTCCATTATAAGTCCTATACCCGGACTTGGGAAAACTTAAGATAATATGGGTAGTATAATCACTTTAACTTATATGGAGAAAGTCCTTAGTAAGTTGATTTGAAAAAAACCCCGCTCAGTGGAGGCCCATTTTGGGTAGTCTTTGTTGAACAAGCAAGTCGTGAAAACATTACTACATTCAACCTAAGAGCCCGAGAAGCTGAGAGATGTAGAAACTTTAACCCATCTTGGATTTTTTTAGGTGTAGTGCAGAGACTATCCAGAAGTTAATTCTGGTATAGTTGTCAAACAATACTGCAGCCAGACGAGTTTTTCTTGTGAATATTACTAATTACCGAGTAAATTGGGACATTGGTAATATCCAAAGGAAGAGTGTAGACTCTGATATTTCAGTAGAACCTTGTTCTACAGGTGTTTAAACCATTAGTTCATACCTCGTGGGTAGTAATTTTAACTTCATGCTCGTGGCGTCGAACCTATGAACTCCAATGTTTGTGATGTTGTATGTTATTGTTGTATCATGCATTCATGCATCCATGAGCATTCTTTTGACCAAAATTTTAAGGAACCTAAAAGAATCTCTTTGCAAACATCGCAGGTATTTGATCATGGATGTTGGAAGGAGAATCACCCAAAAGTATAGTTTCAGAAAACCTGAGGTAGAAGAGTTAAAGAAGCTAGCGTCATTGGTGGTTAGTCCTGAGAAGTTCAGAGTCTGTTATGGAAGACTTTTGGGTGTCTTGGATGCTAAAGTGGAAGATTGGATTCTCAACACTTTGGTCTAGTTCTACGATCCTTTGTACCATTGCTTCACTTTTCCAGATTATCAGCTTATGCCTACCCTGGAAGAGTATTCTTGCTTGATTGGATTGCATGTGACTGATAAGCTTCCCTTTTCTGGTTTAGAGAAAGACCTTAAGCCTCCAATTATTGCTAAAATGGTTCATTTGAAGTATAATCATATTAAATCCCACCTTACTTTGAAGAATGGTATTCTAAGGTTCCCTACTAATTTTCTCATGGAAAGGGCTCGAGCATTTGCTAAAGACAAATATAGGAATTCTTTCGAGACTATTATGGCCCTGCTTATCTATGGATTGTCTTATTTCCCAATGTCCCTAATTTTATTGACATGAATGTATTGAAGATCTATTTGATTTGGAATCCAGTCCCAACCTTGCTTTTAGAGACTTACTACTCTACCCATTACAGGAATTCCAAGAGTTGGGGAATGATCGTCTATTGTGCGGCTTTACTATACAAGTGGTTTTTTTCGCACTTGTCGTAGTCTGCTTCCTTTCGGAATACTAAAGATGGGTTGAAGTGGTGACAAAAGATTATGTCTCTTAGTCATTCTTATGTTTTTTAAATAAGTTCTATCTATTATTGGGAAACCATTATTGATGGTTGGGGAGAGTTTCCCAATGTATGTCTTCTTGGTACAAAAGGAGGTATCAGTTATAATCTGGTTCTAGCTCGTCATCAGTTTGGTTATCCTATGCTTGATAAGCCAAACAACTTTCTTTTAACAACTTTCTTTCTCAATGAAGGGGAAGATAATAGGGCATTCATAGAGAATATCAACAAAGTGTTGCTTACTATTCACATAAAATAAAGAAGAGAGTTATGAAGGAGAGGAAATGCTGCTTTTGAACCTTATCTTCAATGAGCGAAAGCAAGGGAAATTAAGCTAAAGATGCCTTATCCTTACCATGAACCATTGGTCTTTCCTGAACCTGTTTCTATTTTGTTAACTAATATGGAAGAGCTCCAGCTTGTGTTGTCCAAGATGCAGAAGGAAAAGGATGCTTGGAAGAACAAATACCAGACTTTGGATGTGGGATATTCAGCATTCCAGGAGAAGCTAAAGGAGAAAGATGATTTGATTGATATTATTGAGTGAAGTGGTATAGATATGATGGAGAAGCAATAGGATTTATTTTCCTATGGCGTTCAGCCAAGTCCTAGTGAATAAGACTATTCTCATTTATTCCCTTCTTCTGGTTGATGGAAAGGAGTCATCGAGAAGTTTGTAGAAGATAACAAGCAGTTGAAGAATCAGATTAAGATGCTTAAAAGGAAGCGTCAGCATGAAGCAAAATCTTCCTTAACCTTGGCTTTTTAGGACCCATAGATTTTAGCCTTTTTCTCTTGTATCTCAGGATTTGTGAAACTTGTGCTAAAAAAGTTGTAATCCTTCCAAGATTATTAATGAAATGAGATTATTCAGTGTTTCAAAATATGTTATTCCTTTAATGTTTGCAATTGTTACAAATCTTTAAAGTTCCTTGAGAATTAATACACAAAATAAAATCATTTGCATTGCATATCATGCATCATTTCACACATATTTTTTGCATTCCTGTTTGTCCTCAGGTGTCTTATATGTTTTTTCTGCTTCAATAGTCAGCAAGATGTCGCACTCTTATAGAACTTGGGCTAACTACAAGAAGAAGATGGAACATTTAGAATAAGAGAATCGGGAACTCAAGGAAGAAGTTTCTGCCTTAAGAATTGGAATGGATAATCTGAATGCTTTGGTAGAGTCTTAGTGGCTGCTCAAAATCATCCACCCCCTTCTCCACCTCCTTCTCCTCATGTTACTCAATCGCAATAGACAACAATCATTTTTGAGATACTGTCAGTGCTTGTTTCTGCTGCCCCTGATGTTTCTGCTCCTCAATTCCAGATGCCCTATGGTTATCCTTGAGGAACGCCTCCTGGCTTCATTCTTGAGGGTTATACTCCTACTGTTGAAATTTCCCATCCCACTCAACCCGTTACCATTATCGCACCACCTATTGTGCATGATGTTCATGTTGTTAATGATGAAATCTACCATGCTGTTGTACCAAGTGAAGGCTTGGGTTTTTATGACAAAATGGATGATTTCTGAGATCAGTTTAATGAAATACAAAAAGAGATGAAGGCCCTTAGAGGGAAAGAATTGTTTGGGCAGAATGTTAGTGATCTTTGTTTGGTTCCTCACGTGAAGGTGCCCGCTAAGTTCAAGGTGCCAGAGTTTGAGAAGTACAAGGGAAATACTTGCCCTCGTGCTCATCTTGTGATGTATGTTAGAAGGATGTCCACTCACACTGACGACTAACATCTACTAATCCACTTTTTCCAAGATTGTATGACTAGTGTTCTGTTGAAGTGGTACATGAGCTTAAATAATGCCAATATATACACTTTCAATTATTTATGTGAGGCCTTCATAAGGAAGTACAAGTATAATGTGGATATGGCTCCCGATCGTGATCAGTTGAAAGCTATGACCCATAAATACAAAGAATCATTCAAGAAATATGCACAATGTTGGTGCGAGGTTGCTGCTCAGGTTGTGCCTCCAATGGAGGAAAAGGAGATGGTCTTTTTGAAAACTCTTGGGTCATTCTACTATGAACGTATGGTGGAAAGTGCACCCAGTGACTTTAATGAGATGGTTGGTATGGGCGTCCAATTGGAAGAAGCTGTTAGGGAAGGACGGTTATCGAGAGGTGAAGGTTTCAGTGGTACCAAAAAGCAGGCATATGTTTTCTCCCGAAATAAGGAAGGGGATACAAATGTTATTACTCAAGATAGAATAAGTAGGCCTTTGAGAAGGCATCACTGGAATTAACAACATGTTGCCTCCGTAACTTCAATTGTTAGCATAGCTCCAACTACTATTGCTTATCATAAAGCACCTCAACAAGGTAACCAAGAGCAGAATAAAAAAAAATAAGCTTTTGATTCGATCCTAATGAGCTATACTAAAATATTTCTGGCACTAATTCAAAATAACCTAGTGCAGACTAGGTCTCCTCCTGCCATATCTCCAACACTGTCATGGTATTATAAAGTTGATCAGAATTGTGCCTTCCATCAGGGAGCCCCTGGACATAGTATTGAAAATTGTTATCCATTAAAACCTAAAGTTCAGAAACTAGTGAGATCTAGTATCCTGTCTTTCAAGGATATAGGTCCAAATGTGCAAGTCAATGTGTTACCCAAGCATGGAGGTGGAAATGTTGTGAATATGGTTTCTAGATGTCCTAGAGAATTCAAAATTTTTGATGTGAACCTGGTGAGAGGTAATTTGGTGCAATTGCATGTTGATCTTTGTGAATTCAGTTACTATACACATGATCATGTAGATTGCAGTGTCTGCAGTACATATATTCTTAGGTGTGATGCAATAAGAAGAGATCTTCAGGAAATGATAGATGATGGCCTTATGCATATCATTCAACCAAGAGCTAAGTATGAAGAGGTTAATATGATTGAAGACCATAGGTTGAGTCTGTAACTTCTGACGAGTTTGTGGCTATAGATGTTAATACAATAATTCCTGCTAAAGAATATGTTAGGTATGACAAAGAACCTACGATTGAAGAACTTAATATTATGACTCCTGTGGAGATACATGAAAAGTGGGTTTAAAAAGGTTTGATTGATTTTAGCTGTTGTTGTCCAGAGTGTGCAAAGAATCCATGGCGATATGCCATTTTGAGAGTCGATCTCCAAATAGTAAAATGGTTGGGTTTCTAATAGAAAGAGAAGTGCATAATCATCAACAAACGAGTTTGAGTCTGCTGATAAGTTTGAGTCTGCTGATGAGTTTGAGTCTGCTGATGAGTTTGAGTCTGTTGGTAAGTTTGAGTTTGCTGATGAAGGTGTGGTTTCTGATAATGATTTTGTAATTCCTGATAAAATACATGTTGAATGTGCTAAAGATGCTTAGGTGAATGTGATTGTCCCACATTTTGACATTCCAACTCCTGTGGAAATTGCAGACCGCAGTAAGCCTGCAATAACTCCCTTGGTTATCTATTTACTTGGTCATGTTTCGTATGAGTCTGATAGGGATACACCTTACAAGTATAATGCAACTATTATGGAAGACAACATGGAAGTTCCAATTCAGCCTTTATGACATGTTTAAAACATTACCGAGGCCAGTCAGTTGACCTGTAGTGGTCGTGTATTTGCTCTTACCTTTCAAGGAGGTGTTTATTCTAGAAAGAAGATCGATGAAGCTAGTGCTGAACCTAAGATGGTAGTAGGGAAGACTAGTGATTCTGCTTTGGAGAAGGACGTTGATGATCTATTGAAGATCATCAAGATGAGTGATTATAAGATTATGGACCAATTGATGCAAACTCCATCCAAAATTTCCATTATGGCATTATTAATGAATTCTCCAACTCATCGAGAATCTCTGATGAGGGTCTTGGACCAAGCTTTTGTTGAATAAGATATCTCGATTGACCAATTTAATGGTATGGTTGGAAATATCACAGCTTGCAATAATCTAAGTTTTGTGATGATCAACTGCCTAATAAGGGAAGAAATCACAATATGGCCTTGCACATATCTTTAAATTGCAAGAATGATACCTTTTCTAATGTGCTGATAGACAATGGCTTTGCTCTGAATGTGATACCAAAAAGTACTCTGTCAAAGCTCAAATATCAAAGAACTCCTATGTGCTAAAGTGGTATTGTAGTGAAGGCTTTCGAAGCTAAGAAGAAATCTGTCTTTGGAGAAGTGGACTTACCAATATACATAGGTCCACATATGTTTAAAATAACCTTTCAAGTCATGGATATCTTCCCAGCCTATAGTTGTTTATTAGTTCCTCCCTGGATTCATGAGGCAGGAGCCGTTACATCCATCTTACATCAGAAACTGAAATTTGTCCGTGAAGGCAAAATATTGATTGTGAATGGTGAACAAGCTTTATTGGTATCCCATTTGTCTTCTTTCAATGTTGTAGAAGCTGATGAAGTTGTTGTTGGAAATTAGTTCCAAGCTTTGTCTATTGATAACATAAAGAAGAATGAATATTTTACTACCTCTTTTAGAGATGCACAATAAGTGGTTCAGAAAGGTCCTAGCAGTGTGTGGGGTCAGATTATTGATCCACCCGTAAACAAGAACATGTCAGGTCTGAGTTTCTCTCTAAAGAAGGATAAGGATGAAGTGGTGAAGCCAAAGTGTGCTTTCCATTCGTACAAAGACATCTTCCACAGCGCGGGTTATCTCCATCCAACTACTCCAGAGGTCGACGCTATCATTGAAGATGATCTAGAGTAGGAGATGCTGAATTTTGTGATGCATGGAGTGAGAGTATAGAATTGGATCAGTGTTGATGTTCCCAATTGTATTCACATTTTAAAGTAATTTGTCTTTGCTTGTTTTTCAAAATTGTTTCACTCTGCCCAAGGTGAAAGTGATATTGTACAGGCGTGTCTTTTGTTTTGAACTTTAAAATCATTCATAAAAGTTGTTTTCGATTTTCAATTTTCAATTGTGTTTTTATTTTCTTCTTTTTTCTTGAAAATGGTAATCAGAAAAAAAAAACCTTTCAAAATAAATAATAACTGCAAATAAATATGCATAACCATTTGTTGCATTTATCAGTTTCTAAAATTAAGCATAATTATATATGCAGATTAATTAAAAAGACCCGTTGAAAATAATGACCCTGCACCCTTTCCCAACTTTGAATATACTGTGTATGTGACTAAAGAAGACGAGTTTACTGAAATCACATAAGAAGTTTCCCGGTTTCTTGAGTGCGGGGAGAATACCATTCAGCCGTATAAAGAGCCGTTGGAGACTATTAACTTGGGTTCTGAAGAAGATTTGAGAGAAATCAAGATTGGGGAACTGCTTCATCCCAATGTGAAGAGTAGGTTGATTGAGTTACTGAAGGAATATGTTGACATATTCGCTTAGTCTTGTCAGACATACCTGGGTTGGATACTGATATTGTGGAGCATCGCCTGCCGTTGAAGCCTGAATGTCCATCTATCAAACAAAAGTTAAGAAGAACTCATCCAGAAATGGCAATTAAGATTTAAGAGGAGGTTCTGAAACAGATTGATACCATATTTCTTGTGACATCAGTATATCCTCAGTGCATTCACAATATTTTCCCAATTCCAAAAAAAGATGGAAAAGACCATATGTACGTTGATTATAGAGATCTGAATAAAGCTAGTCCAAAAGATGATTTCCCATTGCGACATATTTGTTAGAACAAGATTTGGTTCTATAATATTATCTCTGAGTTTTGATGATAACAAATGAGTATGTTTGTATGGACAATTTTGATACTCTAATGTTTGTTATTTTTGAGTATTTAACAAGCAGGTTCCGCTTGTGATGAATGGCGTGGCCAAGACATTAGAAGTTAATTAGTTCCGCTTTTGCGTTACACAAGTTCAAATGAATAGTAGTAAGACACTCCAAAAGCTTCTCAAGTATAGGCTCTGATTTTTGTCTAAAGAAACAAGTCAGATGATCTGAAGACAAAAGTTCTACTTAAGTCCAGATGTTAAAGACTCATGCTTCTAAAGACAACATGTTCTAAAGAAACAAGTCATAAGATTTGAAGAAAAAAGTTCTACGTAAGTCCAGATGCTAAAGACTCATGTTTCTAAAGACAACGGGTTCTAAAAAACAATCCAAAGATCTGAAGACAGAAGTTCTACTTAAGTCTAAATGCTAAAGACTCAAGTTTCTAAAGACCCATGGTTCTAAGAAAAGGGTTCTAAAGACCAAGTGCTGAAGACTCTGAAGATATAAGCTCTAAAGACTCTGAAGACTTAAAGTTCTAAAGACCCAAGGTTCTAAGAAAAGGTTCTCACGACCAAGTGTTGAAGACTCTGAAGATGCAGTTCTGAAGACTCTAAAGACTTAAAGTTCTGATGACCTTGTATTATGTTCTCGCTTCTAAACTCATGCTCCCAGAATCCTCTGAAGTACAAAAGGAAATAAGATAACATTAACGTGGTACAAATAGTACATGGTACAATCAACGTTTCATTCCACTACCATGAAAGGACAGACGCGTCACACGAGCTTGTCCCCCACGTGATTTCTCCAGCCGCCAATCTTTGTATAATTTCCAGAAATATCCTTCAATTGTTATATTATTTTATTGGCTATATAAAGGCTTAAAGACTAAGAGAGAAAGTTGCTAATTCACGCCAATTCACATTCTAAAGAGATTGTTCATACGCTTTCATATTTTTTTAGTCTGTAAATGTTAGAGAAACTGTTTACATATTAGCTTGTTAAAGAAGCACATCTTTTGTAAACACAACTTGAATTAAAAAGATGTTTGATTTCCTTAAGAGACCGGTTAGATCAGTATTCTTGAGAAGTTTAAGACTAGTGTGTCTTAGGGATTTTATTTTCCTTAAGGGATGGGTTAGGTATGTATCCTTAAGAAGTCTAAGATTAGTGTTTCTTAAAAGTTGTTGTTAGTCACTTGCTTGTAGCTTATGCATTGTAATAATCAGTTGGATTATTGGATTAAGTCTTTGTTGATAAGGAGAAATCACCTTAGTGGGTGGACTAGACTAACTTGATAATTTTTAAGTGAACTAGTATAAACATACCTTGTTCTTTACTTATCATTGTTAATTATTGTTATTATCAAGAGTGGAGAAAAAGTATTTTAATTAAATAGAAATATATTTTTAAGGAAAAGTTTTGATTTAAAACTCAATTCAAACCCCCCTTTCTTGTGTTTTTCACACCTTTAATTGGTATCAGAGCTCCGGTTCTAAGGAGATAAAAAGTTCGCATTTTTATCAACACTTAAGAGTGTTTAGTATTGATCTAGTATGTGTTGAAGACCAATGGCTACACCTACTTCCACTATTGATAATAGGGATAACGATAGAGATCACTATAGTTTAAAACCTCATACGTTTGATGGGGATAAATTTGACTATTGGAAGGATAGAATTGAAAGTTACTTTCTAGCATATGACTTGGATCTATGAGATTTGGTAGTTGATGGCTACACTCATCCAGTAGATGATAAAGGTCAAAAGATTGCAAGAAGTGCAATGACAGAAGCACAGAAGAAGGTATACAGAAATCACTATAAAGCAAGAACCATTCTTCTAAGTTCTCTTTCATACAATGAATATGAGAAGATCACAGATAGAGAGTCTACAAAGTCTATATTTTATTCTCTTCAGATGACACATGAAGGAAATGCTCATGTAAAGGAAATAAAGGCTCTGGCCTTAATTCAAAACTACGAAGCCTTCAAGAAGGAAGACGACGAATTTGTGGAAATGATGTTTTCAAGATTTCAGAATCTTGTGGCAGGACTTAAGGTTCTGAATAAAGGTTACTCTACAACAGATCATGTTAAGAAGATTATCAGAAGTCTTCCTATCAAATGGAGACCCATGGTAACTGCTTTGAAACTTTCAAAGGATCTGAACAACACCTATCTTGAGGAGTTAATTAGCTCTTTAAGAAGTCATGAAATAGATATTGATCAAGATGAACCTCAGAAGAGGGTAAAATCAGTTGCTCTAAAGTCTACGTCTGGAAAGACCAAGGCTTATCAAGCTAAGGAAGAATCAGAAGAGTCTGAAGAAGATTCAGATGACGAGGATCTTTCATTGATATCCAAAAGAATCATTCAAATCTGGAAACATAGAAAAAGCAAGTTTAGAGGTCAACGAAGGACATATGGAAGAAGTGAACCCACTTATGGTCAGAAGAAATCTTCTGAAAAGGAAGTCACATGCTTTGAATGTAAGGAGCCCAAACATTACCAAAATGAATGCCCTAAGCTCAAAAGGGATAAGAAACCTAAGAAGTCATACAAAGCTAATAAAGGCCTCATGGCAACATAGGATGATTCAGAATCAGAAGATGAAGATTCTAATGAAGAGCATGCCAACGTAGCATTCATGGAAAAGACTAGTACGAGTGAAGCAACTTTAAAAGATAAGATGGCAGTAGATTATGAGTCATACTCCAAAGATGAAGCTGAGGTAATTGCTTGTCTTTCTCGTTTTAAAATTGAATCTTGGTTTTCTAAAATGGTGAGAAAGTATCAAACTCTTATAAGTAAATACAAAACTCTGAAAAATAATTTTTTAGTTTCTTCTGAAAACTCTACTAATGATGAGCAAAATGTTTCTAATTTAAATGAAAAATTATTTGTTTTAGAAGAATCAAATCTAGCTCTCAAAAGTAACGTTTCTAGGTTAGAAGAAGAGATAATCTATACCACATCTATTACTGATGAAGTAATCATATATGATAGAGCTTTTCAGCATTTCCTAGCTAAGAGCATATATAGAAGCAAAATGGCTTCAATGATCTATGGTGTTAGTAGAAATGGAAGAAGAGGCTTGGGATACGCAGGACCATCAAAGAAAATTGATGAGACTCTGATTATCATACCAAAACCTCTTTCTGGACATTTGTGCTTGCTGGCTCAAAATAGAAACGTCCAGAACAAGAAGGTTCTGATACTACTGTAGCACAACCATATACACAAAAGGAAACTTCTAAACCAAAGTATCATGCACAAATTTGACATGATTATCCTCTTGCACAAAATTCCAAAGGTGTTAGAACCTCTGAAACTTCTAACAAAAGAGGACCCAGAAAATCAAACAATCTATGTTGCAGATGTTCTTGATGGTGCAACTGAAACATCAATCATGGCACCTTGATAGTGGATTCTTGCAACACATGAAGGGCGAAAGGCATATGTTCCAAGATTTGGCTCTGGAACTATTGATGTGGAGATAATGTTCATTGAGCCAAAGGACAAAACTCAAGAAGATAAAGAATCAGAATCTCCTACTTCTGATATTATTGTTGTTCCTTCTGATCAACCTTAACAAAAGAAAAGCATAATCTTATCATCTCATTCTAAAGATCTAATTCTAGGAAACAAAAATGCTCTATTCAGAACAAAATCAACGTTGAAAACTTCTGAAGACTACTAGACTATGAGTTTAACAAAGGTATTATATTTCTTTCAGAACCTCAGTAATTAGAAGATGTTTTGGTCAGAATTGTCTTTGATTAAATGGAGAAGTTTTTAGTTCTCCATATTCTGAGGATATCAAACGTGTCACATAGTTAGATGTATTGATTAACATACGTAACCCTTGGTTATGCTCAATCATAATACGATATCTAAGCTATGCAATTAGCAGTGTGTATTTTTTGTAATTGATTGAAATCGTAATTATTACTTTCATTTAATGCTCCTAATTATTGTGTTTATTTATATTCTTATTATTTTATTTTCTCTCACTTCTCAAACACTATAAATCACACACGTTCACTTCACTCCCACATGTTAGAAACCCTAAACCCTCTTTTCTCTCAAATGTTCAACAAGTTTTCTTATTTCTTCAACAAATATCCATCATTTTTCATCTCTCTTAACCAATGATGACTCCTAATCAACAAGCGATTGTTGAGTTCACAAAAGAAGTGGAACAATGTATGAATTCAACAACTCCATCTTCATCAACCATCGATCCGTCTTCATCAACCGCGGTTCCTTCATCTTCAACAGTTCCTCCATCAACTTCATCTACTTCTTCACCTTTTGCAAACCATATTAATGTTAATCACATTACACAAAGAGGTTCTCAAGTTCATTGCAACTTAAAACCAGTAGAGTTGATTATTCTTAAGGAATTAATTGTTGTTTTTGATAATCTTGCTGCAAATGGTTGTGACTTAAAAGAGGAATTGAAAGGTCAAGGTTGGGAAAACTATTTTCAAAGGCTTCATGGTCCTGCCTATGGGGAACTAGTGATAGATTTCTGGAAAAATGTTGATTGTGATGTTTTTCAGATTGTTTCAGATGTTATTGGATAGAGAATCATTATTATTGAAGAGTCCGTTGCGAAACTGTTGGGATTGACGTTTTTGAAAGGAAAACATGTGTATAGGTTAGATAATAAATCAAATGCTGCAAATAAATCTCTAGATCAATTACTGTTTACGAATATCTGCTGAGAAATCTAAGTACAAAAGCAAGGATCTTCATGATAATCTCAGAGTGTGGCATAAGATTATTCTGGGCTACATAAACCCTAGACCTCCTTCAAGCTCATATGATTATTTCAACATCAATAAGAATTTCATGTTATACTTTCTGCTGTTCAAATAGAAGATTAATCTTCCCTTCATTCTGTTTAATTATCTGAGGGATTCTATTAGAAAGTCCAAAACCACCGCCCTTCCCAACAAAAAGGTATCTCCTAACATTCCTTGTGGACGTCTTCTAACAAATATTTTTGTTGAAAGTGGCTTGGTAAAGTTTTTTGTCGAAAAAGTCAACTATAAAGAGGATCTGGCTCTAAGCATTGGAGATTCCTTCAATGGAAAAACTTTAAAGAACATGAGGATAATTGAAGAACTCAAGGCCAATCCTCTGATTGAACCGTCTGAGAGTTATCATCACAAAAGAATTCACGTGAATGACTATCCTCTGTTCTCTAAGCAAGATCATGTATCTAGTGTTGCTGCATATGTTCTAATGATGCAACAAGAAGGACATGATATGTCAAACTTTAATTACTCAGGTTTGCTTGTTGAGGGTAATGATTGTTCTATGGGTAAAAGAAAGAGAAGTTCAGATGCTTCTGAACCAGAAAAGAAGAAGAATAAGAAGAAGAAGAAGTATAAACTTCTCAAAGATGCCATTCTGGGAGCTGGAACTTCTAGTAAGTCTGATACTTATGTACCTATTTCATTATTTGTTTCTAATACTATTAATGTATGTTCATCCACAACCTCCACTGCACAAATTAATCCTCTTCGACCACCAACTATAACTACACTTGTTTCTGACTCTGTTACCACTACTATCCCCTTTTCCATTTATTTCCTTTACACCGTCATCTTTAACAATTCCTATATATCAACCAACAATAACCATTCCTCCATCTGATGGTTTTAACTCTTTTTCTATTCCACCATACACCACAACTTTTCCTACTCCTAATCTTGTTTCCTTAACCAATCAATTAACAACACATACCTTTGCTTCTGAATCTGTCGACACAATTGTGCCAATTTTATCAACTTCTTCTACCCCAAACACCGTAATCACTTCCGACCTTGCAACCTCATCAACCACACATGTTTCTTGTTTACTTTCATTCATCTCTACACCCATACCATCTTAAACCATATCTACCTTCTCCTTCCCACTTGACTCATTATTACCATAAATCATCACATCTCAGCCTCCATCATAAATTCCTATTGTTTCTGATCCTTTCCCAAATCTCCACTTTGCTTTTCATCACCACCAATCATTCAGAAACTATCAAAATCCCGACCATCAATCATTTTATGTTATTGAAGTGTATGAAAGAACAATCTCTGATGATTTTGAAGCCCTTGTAAACCCAACAACTGAATCTTGTTCTATGTATGACCTTTTCGATCTAACTGAACAATCCAACCAAACTGATTCTGTAACTTCTAAATCCACCCCTTATGAAAGTGACCTAGCCATTGTTGTCTATGATAAACCTGTCCCAAAAACTATGGATGAATGCATCAATAGGTTTAGAACTAAGGCTATGAAAAAGGTTTTGAAGCTAAGGGCAAAGGAAAGTATCTCTACTATGCCTCAGGAAATGGAAGATTCTTGTAAGAAGTTTCAGAAATGGATGGCTTATGAGTTTGAATGTTTTAAGACTTTTGTTGAAGCATCAAAAGGTTGGGATGTTCAGGTTGTGAAAGAAAGCAAAGAAGCACATGAAAGAGTTAGAGTTCTTGAATTCTTTACTGCTAAGAAAAAAGAGGATGAAGCTAAAGCGCTTCGAGAAAAAGAAGAAGAAAAGCTTAGGAAAGAAGAAGAAGAAGAAGAAGAAGAAGAAGAAGATGAATAAGAAGAAGCCAAACTCAAAGCTGTTGAAGAAGCAAGGGAAGCAAAAGAAGCTACTAAGGCTAAAGAAGATGCTCTGGTTGCTTCATCTTCTGATTCTGCCATTGTACGTCTGGAAACTACAATTGGTGAAATTAGAGGAGAACAATAGGTTTTCAGAGAAATCATCATTAAACAGAAGGATATCAATGAGAATGTTCAGAACATTCTACAACTGATTCTGAAAAAGATTTATGCTCCTGCTTCTGCTCCTGAACCCTAGGCTCTAGGATTTTCTTTTTCCTTTTACTTCTGAACCATAGGACTATGCTTGCTTCTTACTTTTTATGACTACTATTTTTCTTCTGATTATTTGATATTTCTGCAAGTCTACTTTTTGGATCTTAGTTCGTTCTACTTTTTTCGACTTACTTCTTATTATGTGACTTCTTAAAATTAATGAAGTCTTCTTTTGGATTATCACTTCTTATCTTTTCCTGTTATTTCTTCTAGTTTTTTATGTTTTTCACACATAATAACCTTTTTTATTATGACAAAAGGGGGATTAATTAAGTGAACTTTATTTTAATTTCAATAATCAAGTTCTGGAAAATGTTCTCGGAAAAGAGCTGCTTACATTCTAACCCAGTCAAACTTCTATTTCTGTTAGAATTGTTTCTCTTTCAAAAAATGAGAACTCTGATTAAAGACGAAGATCTGAAATAATTTTGTAAGGCTTATGTCTAACATGTTGGCTTCAGACTCTGAAGATATTTTTCAGTTCATAATGATACTCTAAGAATTGAGAATCTGTAAGTTAACCTGTTGGCTTTAGACTCTGAAGATATTTTTCAGTTCATAATCAGACTCTAAGAATTAAGAATCTGGAAGCTTTCTTAGTTACATTAAATTTTAACGATTTCAATCGATTTCATTGGCATCAAGATTCAAGACTCTCAAGAGCTCAATATCAGATCTATTGGAACCAGGGGGAGTTCTACTCAAATGGTTTAGAGTTAGGATATTCGAGCTTCATCAAGTCGTTGACTCAGAGGGAGTTTCATAAAAAGGATAAGTGTTCTTACTCTTTTTATTTTCCCTTTTTCTGATTATATGAACAAAATGGTGTCATCAAAATACATAGTTTTGTGATCATAAAAAAGGGGGAGATTGTTAGAACAAGATTTGGTTCTGACATATCATCTCTGAGTTTTGATGATTACAAATGAGTATGTTTGTATGGATAATTTTGATACTCTAATATTTGTTATTTTTGAGTATTTAAAAAAAGGTTCTGCTTCTGATGAATGGCGTGGCCAAGACATTAGAAGAGAATTAGTTTTCCTCGTGCGCTACACAAGTTCTTATGAACAATAGTAAGACAGTCCAGAAGCTTATAAAGTGTAGGCTCTGATGTTTGTCTAAATAAACAAGTCAGAAGATATGAAGACAGAATTTCTACTTAAGTCCAGATGCTGAAGACTCATGCTTCTAAAGACAACATGTTCTAAAGAAACAAGACAGAAGATCTGAACATAGAAGTTCTACTTAAGTCTAGATGCTAAAGACTCATGTTTCTAAAGACAATGAGGTCTAAAAAAATAATCAGAATATATGAAGATAGAAGTTCTACTTAAGTCCAGATACTAAAGACTCAAGTTTCTAAAGACCCGTGGTTCTAAGAAAAGGGTTCTAAAGACCAAGTGGTAAAGAATCTAAAGACAAGAGTTCTAAAGAATCAGAAGACTTCAAGTTCTAAAGACCCAATGTTCTAAGAAATGGTTCTCACGAACAAGTGCTGAAGACTCTAAAGAAGCAGTTCTGAAGACTATGAAGACTTGAAGTTCTGATGACCTTGTGTAATGTCCTCGCTTCTAAACTCATGCTCGCAAAATCCTCTGAAGTACAGAAGAAAAGAAGATAACATTAATGTGGTACAAATAGTACATGGTACAATCAACATTTCACTCCACTACCATGAAAGGACAGACGCGTCGCATGATCTTGTCCCCCACGTGATTGCTCATGCCGCCAATCTTTCTAGAATTTCCAGAAATACCCTTCAATGATTATATTATTTTAGTGGCTATATAAAGGATTGAAGACTAAGAGAGAAAGCTGCTAATTCATGCCAATTCACATTCTAAAGAGTCTGTTCATACACTTTCATAATCTTTTAGTCTATATTTGTCAGAAAAACTGTTTATGTATTAACTTGTTAAAGAAGTACATCTTTTGTAAACACAACTTGATTCAAACAGTTGTTTGATTTTCTTAAGAGATCGGTTAGGTCAATAATATTGAGAAGTCTAGGACTAGTGTGTCTTAGAGATTTAATTTTCCTTAAGGGACCAGTTAGGTCTGTATTCTTAAGAAGTCTATGATTAGTGTGTCTTAGAATTTGTTGTTAGTCACTTACGGGTAGCTTGTGTATTGTAATAATCAGTTGGATTATTGGATTAAGTCCTTGTTGATAAGGAGAAATTGCCTTGGCGGGTGGACTAGATAAGCTTGATAATTTTCAAGTGAACTAGTATAAACATACCTTTTTCTTTACTTCCAGTTCTTAATTATTGTTATTATCAAGAGTGGAGAAAATGTATTTTAATTAAAGGGGAATATATTTTTAAAGAAAAGTTTTGATTTAAAACCCAATTCAAACCCCCCTTTCTTGTGTTTTTCACACCTTCAATATTGATATGTTGGTAGATAACGCAACAAAATTCAAAGTGTTCTCATTAATGGACAAATTTTCTGGATACAATTCATTGTTGAGGTTGTTTATTCTGCTGAATGGTTTGTCTCATTGATATGATAGAGGCAGTTGGCTGTTAAGGTTGTTTACTCCGATGGATGGTTGGTCTCATTGTTATGATAGAGACTGTTTATTGTTGAGGTTGTTTACTCTGATGGATGGTTGGTGTGATACGGTGGGAGAACTGACTTGGGTGTTTTGTGTTTTATCACAAATGTTGCGGATAACAAGAGTCGCCACTGAATTTTCTTTTATCCAATAAAGGAAAGGGTGAAAAGAACAAGAAAAACTTTTCGAGAATTTTCTTGATTTCAGGGGGTAAGTTATGAAAAGGGAAGGTGTTAGCACCCTTTTCATCAGTAGTTATCTACGGGCTATTAATTGCTTGATCACTTTTGAAATTCTTTGTGTTTGTGTAAGTTTGAAAATATTTTGAAAACTCCTAAGTTTGGCAAACTTTTTAATGATTCTCGTATCGTTGAGAATGTATACAAAGTGTTGGTTTTGAAAATATTTGTTTGAAAAGGAGTGTTTGGAAAGATGTTTGAAAATGCCAATTTAAAGCCATTTTGTAATGATTCTCGTATCGTTGAGAATGTATACAAAATGTTTGTTTGAAAAAGTGTTTTGAAAGTGTGAATTATGGAAATGGTTTTGTTTGTGAGAAAGAAATTACAAGCAATCTACCTACTCAAAACGTATTTGTTCTTTTACTTCTCCTTTTGATAGTGCTTGTTTACCATTAGTTAGTAGAAAGCCATATCATTGAATGGGAAGGATAGGCGTGGGTCGTCGTATAGTCATAGAAGGCAACTTATAAGATGTTTTAGTAAGTGTCGTAAGGGACTAAGATCGTTTACCGAAGGCAACATTGAAGGGTCATCAAGGGACTATGACCTTTTAATCGAGGGTCTTTGCTAAAATATCTCGCGTTTGAGGGACATGACTATTTAAATCCGAGGCAACAAGTGTGGGTTACCCTTGAGGTGCATGTGTGCAAAGTGTTTTGATTTCAATTATATTGTATCGAATTAGTGTTTTGCTAAGTTTGATTTTAAGTCTTGTCATAGAAACACTAATTATTAACAATAATAAGGAAAGCGATAAATTGCGAAATTTAAATTTCCTACGCTATTACAACGCTTTAGGAATGGGGGTACAAGTTTGTGAATATGGGAAGGAAAGCAGTAATGCCCTAATTACTATTACAAACCATTGAACATGAATAAAAATAGAATGTACAAAATGTAAAGAGAAAAAGGAAATTTGTTTTTTTTAGAGTTTTTTGCTAGAAAAAAAAGGTTTTAATGTAATTAACCTAATTAACTAATTAATTTTAATCAAAAGAAAAGTTAATTAATTATTTAATCAAAACCTAAAATCTAAGTTAATTAAAATAAAACCTAAGTCTAAATTAATTTTTTTAGAAAATAATTTTGAATGTTAGTGTCAATTCCCAGCAATGCAAAATGTCCAATGTACCCTTAATGACCCAAAATTATAGCAAAAATCTAAAAAATAGGATTTCTACCGCCTAAGTTGACACGAGTTGTGTCACTAGACACAAGCACCCGTGTCAGAATATGCTAATGTCTGCTGCATGTTTCTCTGTCCTAGATGAATGGACACAGGCCGTGTCGTGTGACACGGGCACCTGTGTCAGCTTTTGCCTTGCCTCCTTGCCTGTTTCTAACTCCAACTATGTTGACATGGGCCATGTCGTGTGACACTGGCACCCGTGTCAGCTCCTGCCTTGACCTTTTTGTATGTTTTCTCCCTGACATGGCACGTGTCAGGTGACACGGCCACCCATGTCAGGGCTCCTAAAGCATTTCTCTAGGATTTTGAATATTTTGTCTTCTCCGATCTGTTCTATTTTATTCCTTTTTGGAAAAAAATGAAAGCAAATGATGTATGGATAAGGATATCACCGTTTAAGTTTTTTACCTCTTTGGAGAAAAAGTCCAAATCCTCTTCTAGTATTTCAGGTGCAATATTATGATTGATTAAGCCTCCTTGGTCCTCCTTGAAGATATTCCAATCCTTACTTTAACTTGAAAATGTTTGAATCTTCCCAACCAAGTCAACTTGCAAGGCACTGCTTTTTGAGTTTGGAAGATGGTGATAATGATGTTACAGAAGTTGTTCTTGGGTTTGGTCAACTTCTATATGATGTATGTGAAGTATTTGGATGATTTGTTTAGACACTTACAAGGTTTGAGAAGTTCAAATATTTTGACTTCAAAGCTCAGAAATGGAGGTTTTATAGACAATTCTGGTTTTTTGAGAGTAAAGGGGTTTTTGTGAACTTGTGTTTTTTTCTTCTCTCCTCTTTCTCCTCTTTTTTATTTTTCTCTCTTGCAAGTGCTCCCTCTATTTATAGGCAAGAGGTTTGAGTACAAGAGCTGATCATGTTTTCAAATTATGAAGTTATGAATTGGTTGGATTGTAAGTGAGGGTTCATGACTTTTCCATAGTTCCAATATGGGCATTGCGTGATTTTAGGGATGCTTTGCAGCTTGTAGATGGTTTCTTCTTGCTTTGACATTGTGTATATGCAGAAGAAACCATTGAGAGGATCAAGGAGTATTAAAGCATGCTTTATGTAAATGACAATGGTGCCTTTGTGCCATAAATGGAAAGATCATTTAGACAATGGCTCAAACACTTGGGTAATTGCTCAAAAGCATGTGTAATATTCTGATTATGGATATATTTGAAGGTTTAGAGACCTGCAAAATGGGATTATGCAGCATGGCATGGAGATTTGATCTCATGTTCATCACAAAATGACTTGTGTTTTAGGAATGGATACCCAAATTCACCTGTTCAAATCTCCTAGATCAAGTATGATAAATTCATGCCCTTGGAAATTTTGGAAAGCTTGAAACATTGTCTATAACTTTCATGTTGATCACTTTGGCTAAATCAAATTGGAGCTTGGTGAAAATTGGCCAAGAAGTTAGGACAAAAATCTGCCTAAACTTGCCAAAATTATCACTAAGTGTTTTATGAAAAATGTCATGACTTCATGAGCTTGTATCTTCAAATATAAGAATTTTTTGGACATCAAGCCTCTAGTACAAAGTTGTAGAATTCATCAATATCTACAACTTTCATGTTGAAAGTTCTCTTTGAATCATCTTGCATCTTGGTGAAAAATTGTCATGAAGTAATGTAATTATCAAGGTTAAAAACACTTAAAATTTTTAAGTCTTGAAAACTTTGACTTGGCGATCTTAGTCCCTTACGACACTTGCTAAAACATCTTACAAGTTGACTTATATGACTGTACGACAAACCACGTCTGTCCCTCACATCCAATGATATGGCTTTCTACTAACTAATGATAAACAAGCGCTATCAAAAGGAGGAGGAAAATAAAAAAGACGTTTTGAGTAGGTAGATTTCTCGTAATTTCTTGCTCATAAACAAAACCATTTCCACACTTCGCACTTCCGAAACACTTTTTCAAACAAACATTTTATATACATTCTCAATGATACGAGAATCATTACAAAATGGCCTTACATTGGCATTTTCAAACATCTTTCTAAACACTCCTTTTCAAACAAATATTTTCAAAACCAACACTTTGTATACATTCTCAATGATACGAGAATCATTACAAAGTTTTCCAAACTTAGGCGTTTTCAAAATATTTTCAAACTTACACAAACACAAAGCATTTCAAAAGTGATCAAGCAATTAAGAGCCCCGTAGATAACTACAAATGAAATGGGTGCTAACACATTCCCTTTTCATAACTTATCCCCCGAACTCAAGAAAATTCTCGAAAGGTCTTTCTTGTTCTTTTCACCCTTTCCTTTATTGGATAAAAGAACAGTCAGTGGAGACTCTTGCTATCCGCAACATTTGCAATGAAAATCAAAACACCCAAGTCAGTTATCCCATTGTATCATAGAACTGCCGACTCTACTGGGGATAAAACTAAAAGTGGGGTTACCTTAAGAGCTAGATCACCTTATTTCTTTACTTGTTTGCCTTGTTTACTTTACATTTTGGTTTATGCTTGGGTTTATTTCTTGTTTAGATCTTATACCCAGATCTGGGGAATTTTAGGTAAGTAGCAATAGATCGTGGAAACTTTGCAGTGTAATACCGACATGGTGGAAGCGATGGCTATGTTAGTGTGACACATTTGTTAGTACGATGTCCCTTGAGTCCAGTCAAGGAGAATACGGGGCTGTTGTGTGGTGTCATGAAGTACTATCTGACTGTAGAACCTTAATTGAACAACTTGGCCATTAGAAAGTAGTGAGATAGTTGGCTTTGGTGCAAGACTAAAGTTGGTTGATACTCAATACTACACTCACTGAGATCGGACTTTTGGGATATTTTTGCCGCAATTTGGATGCTTGAGCTAAAATAATGCCCAATGAAGAAAGATCTGTGATGTTGAAGCTCCTAGAACCCAGTTACTTCTTTTAGGACAAGTTAGACCAACTAAAACTTCAAGAGGGTACTTACCTAAAAACCCCATGCAAGCCTAAGCCTAAGGCCTTGTGTGCTTTGTTGTGTGTTATTATTTGTTCATGACATCATAACATCATGCCATAGCATTTCCACTAACCATTTCAAGGACCTAGGGATTTATCTTTATTCTGTTTTGTAGGATATGGCTTCCGCTCGTAGAAATACCATCCAAATCAACTTCGAAATGGTGCCTCCTCAACTCAAAGAGTTAGCATCAAGGGTCCCTGAAAATTATCCGTTCACCAAAAGATATGGCCGACTTCTCAATATGGTTACCTCAAGCTTTGAAGAAGACATGATGAGGGTGCACTTTTATTTCTTTGACCATGTACATCATTATTTCACCTTTCCTGATTATAAATTGGTGCCCACGATGGAAGAATTCTCTCAACTATTAGGAGTATCTGTTCTTGATCAAATTCCATTCACTGGTTTAGAGGAAACTCTAAAACATGAAGTTATTGCCAAGGCCTTACATTTGAAGAGGTCTGACATTGTAGATAATTGGTAAATAAGTAGTGGAGTCAAGGGTTTTCTAATTATGTTTATGCTAGAGAAGGCTCAACTATTTTGGTATGCTATGGATTTACAAGCTTTTGAGGAGATCTTGGCTCTTCTAATCTATGGGTTGGTGCTTTTTCCTAACCCTGACCAACTCATAGATGTGAATGCTGTCAAAAGTTTCCTTACTCGTAACCATGTGCCTACGTTGTTTGGAGACATTTTGCACTCTTGTCATACTCGCCCTATGAGGAAGCGAGGAACTCTTATGTGTTGCTTACCTTTGCTGTATACGTGGTTTATTTCGCACCTTCCCCGATCAGTCTTGAAGGATGATCAAGGTTTAAGATGGTCACAAAGGTTAATGTCGCTTTCTCATACGAATATCCATTGGTGATCTCGATCTCAAGAGGATATTACTATCATTGACTGTTGTGGGGAGTTCCCTAATGTTCCACTCTTAGGCATTAGGGGAGGTATTAATTATAACCCCTCTCTAGCTCTACAAAAATTTGGCTATGCGCGAAGAGATGGTCCTCATGATGTACTTATTCAAGGTATTGTATTCGACTACGAGAACAATGTCTAAGGTAATCGTCAAAGGTTTGTACGAGCTTGGGCCATGGTAAACAAGGTTGATAGCAGGACTTTAGGTCATAATAATTCCATCCCTCTTGATCCTTATCTCAAATGGGTACGAGCTCGCACTCAAAACCTCATGATGCCATATCCATCTATCCTACCAATATTTGTGGAGCCTGTTACTGAGGTAGATGTTCCTTATACCATTATCCATCCTAACATGCCTATCGACTTTGAGGAATTGCAGAGATTGTGGATTAAACTCAAGGGGGAACGAGACACCTTTGAAGCTAGATTCTATGCAAGCGAGAAGAAAGTGTTGGAGCTCACAAGGAAACTTCACGAAGAGCAAATCCTAAATGCATACATTACACTAAAGAGGAAGCGCCCGTGGGAGACTTGAGTTTGTTGTTTTAGAAGTCTATTTTGTTGTCTTTTGACACCCTTTTTGCTTTTTCATTGTAAGCCCAAGGGGAAGTTGTAATCTTGAATTTATTAATACAATTGTTGTGTTTGTTTCCTTTTTGGTTAGCAAATTTAAATTCCTTAAATTCCTTGAAAACATTGCATCCACATAGCATGCATCATATCATAAGCAGGTTTTCTGATACAAGTTTCCTCATCTTTTTATTGTTTGTTTTAGTATAAGATGGCTCTAGACAAACCGTCAAAGATCTGCAGATTTAACATGCACACTTCCAGGAGAATATCCTCAACTTAGCTAAAGGATAACAAGAAATGATGACACTTCTTTCCACCAAAAAGAAGACCAAGAAATGGGCTGTTATTCGCAACATGGGAAGAAGGTTCAAGGGGCCTGCCCGACTAGCTAAAATAGAAGAGGCTTCTTCTAAGGAAGAACATAATCAAGAAGAGGAAGTTAGAAGCACCAGAGTTAGGGGTGGAAATAACCGCATTTTTGAGGACGAAGACTACTCCAAAGAGCAGTATCCACCGACAGATGAGAAATACAAACAGTTGGAAGACCGAGTTATGGCTGTAGAGATCCAAACAGTGCTTGGTTTGGACTTTGGAGACTTAGTTTTGGTCCCCGGGGTGGTCATTCCTCATAAATTCAAGGTTCATGTGTTCACCAAATATGATGGGTTCTCCTGTCCAAAGATGCATCTAAGGTCTTATGTCCACAAGATTTAACCACACGCCGCCGATAGGAAGTTATGGGTGCACTTTTTCCAAGAAAGCTTATCTGGAACACAATTGGAGTGGTTCTATCAACTTGAGGGGACTAATATTAAAACCTAAGAGGATCTAGCTGCCGCGTTCTACAAACAATACTAATACAACGTTGATCTTGCACTAACCCGCATGCAGTTGCAGAATATAACTATGGGTTCAAGCGAAGGCTTTAAGGAGTATGCTAAAAAATGGAGGGACCTGGCTGGAAGGGTGCAACCCCCATTGACTGACAGAGAATTAGTGGACATGTTGTCTGGCGCATTCATTAATTTTATAATTGGGAGTTCTTCCTCAGGATTTACTGAGTTAATTTTGACTGGTGAACAAGTTGAAAGCAGAATCAAAAGTGGAAAAATCCCAATGGCCTCAACCTCTAGTGTTGTGAAAAAAACCATTCATTGGTAAGAAAGAAACTAACGTTGTTTATGGACAAAGGAGCCGTGTCAAGAATGATCGTCATTAGTCTATAGGAGCTGCATTGACTTCAAACCTGACCCCATTTAAATGACCACAACAATCTAACACTATAGGTTAACCACAATTGACTTTTTAACCAATATAGGTGATTTTCAGTATCTGAGCAACTGACTGAGAAAATTTGTGGTGCAAGACTTGAAACTTGGAATGAGCATTCTTAGAGACCTATAATGAACCATGAAAGTCATTTAAGGAATCAAAAGTCCAATTGTCATTGAGAAAAACCAAAACCCTACTTTGGAGGCTCAATACTTAGGAGATGAGCTTGTCTGATCAAACCCTTGAGAAACCTCGAGCATTTGAGATCTTTGGTGAGAAATGTCTTGAGAAAAGAGAGGCAAAATTTTGGGGTACAACAGTTGGTCTCTTCGATATGATAGAGACAGTTAATTGTTGAGGTTGTTTACTCCGATGGATGTTTGGTCTCGTCGATATGATAAATATAGTTCGTTGTTGAGGTTGTTTACTCTGATGGATGGTTGATATCTTTGATATGATAGAGACAATTAGTTATTGAGGTTTTTTACTCTGATGGATGTATGGTCTCTTCGATGTGTTAGAGACAGTTCGTTGATGAGGTTGTTTACTCCGATGGATGGTTGGTCTCTTCGATATAATAGAGATATTTCGTTGGGAGATCCTTACAACAAATTATTACCCTTTTCGAGCGATATCTTGGTCAAAGAAGAAACTATTCCCCATTCTCGACTAAATTCAGAAGTCAGAGGAAGTTTATTACCCTTTTCAAGTGATATCTCGATCAAAGAAGAAACTTTTACCGTTCTTGGAGAAATCCAGAAGTCAAGTGAAGTTTATTACCCTTTCTAGGTGGAATGCCTTGGTTAAAGAAGAAGTTGAGACCCGTTCTAGGTGGAGTACCAGAATTGTTGGAGAATTTGTTGTTATTAATAAAGACCTTACCTTCAACCTTGAGTTGGTAGTCTACCGTCATCTTTGAGTCGGTATATTATTACTTTTCTACCTTCAACCTTGAGTTGGTAGTTCACATTCATTTATTAGTCAGTGTGTTCCTTTTCTTTGCCCTTATTTATTGAGATGATGATATCTTGTGTCCTCTGTCAACTATTCGGGCTTTACCGTAGTTGAGTTAAGTCCTCTTTTCCTCGACAAAGTTGGTTTTCCTCTAACGGAGTCAAGTTCCCCTTGCCAGTCGAGTTGGTAATCGTTTCTTTAAAGATTACCTTCTTGTTGGCCTATGACTTGCATTTTAAAGGTTTTCCCCATTTAAACTTCTTACTTTGCATTTTGTTTCTTTAAATGTGAAGTTGGCTTTGCCTATTCATAGTTATCCCCAGAGTCGTGTTTTTCCTCTACGATTTATTTTCCTTGTGGAACTCTCTTTCTTAGTTTGTCTTGTATCGTAGCTTCGTCTACATTATTGTAATTTTCCCAGTGGTGTCTTGTCTCCTCTATGGAGTTCGTCTTTTACATTTGTAATCATAAGCATTGCATGGCCTCTTAGGGCCAAAAATAAGGTTTGTTTTATATTTAAGTACCTTCAATCGCATTGATTCAAAGATTTTAACCTTCGTATCTCCAGATAAAAGAAACTTAAATAAGGGTAGTTGCTATACCCCAATTTTCCCCCTTAATATCCCTCATCATTTTATATCATCATAATGCATTAAGATAAAAAATGTGAATTGGTTATCTCTTCTACTCTCTGCTATCTTTAAGTTTGTCCTTGAGGGATCACCAAGCACCTTAATTGTGTATCTTGTATATAAGTGTTTTATATTTTATTGACATCTAATCAAAATGCAATATATATATATACACTTATATATATATATATATATATATATATATATATATATATATATATATATATATATATATATATATATATATATATATATATATATATATATATATATATATATATATATATATATATATATATATATATATATATATATATATATATATATATATATATATATATATATATATATATATATATATATATATATATATAAAGCCAAAGCATCCAACCAACAGAGTTTTTTTTCCTACTTTTTCCCTGTAGAAATCGATTTCCCCATATGTGGAAATCGATTTCACTCACTCCTTTTGCGCCAGGATTTCAAATTTTTATAGTGGAAATCGATTTCCTAGGACAAAATTGGCAAAAAAGGGCAAATTTTCAAGTTTGTAGCTTGTGGCTCCAATTTCAATTTTTTGAGAATATTCTTGATCATCCAAAAATAATTCCCCTACCTCATCATAATTAAATTCCATTATACATCTTCATTTGATGACATGTGCACCACTTGATCTTAATTTTGGCTCCAATGTCAATTACCAAGCCTAATTTTGGTTCAAAACCAAACTCCAAACCCCCATTAATCCCAAGCCAGTATTCCAAAATCAATTACCGTCATTCCATTCATTCATGAAGATTTTGATACCGAAATTGACCTTTCTAAAAATTCTCTCAACTCTCTTCATCTACCAAAATCACTCAAAACTCAATTTTCATAAATATTAGTAAGCTTTTCATTGAAGATTACTAATCTTTGAGCTAAACCTCCATCCAAACATGTTTTATTCATTAATTCTCTACATCAAAGCTTGGGAGATTGATTCTTTGAGTTTATTTGAAGCATAGTTCAGATTTGAATAGGTAAATATTTGGATCCACCATTGTTAAGCTTGATCTTCATCTTTCACAATGTGGTCTCTTGTTGATCTTTGTGCTTTGATTCTTTGAGCTACATTTTTTTATTCCATTAGTGCTAATTTCTCATAATTTGATGGAACTTTCATGCTCAATTAAATCCAAAACCATGAGGTGTTTGATAAAATGTTTGATAAAGAATCTTCCTTTTAAAATGATATTTTCTGGAAATTTCGTAGCAGAAATCGATTTCCCATATACTGGAAATCGATTTTTGTCACTATTTTTTGCACCAAATTTGAAAAATCTATGCAGGAAACCTATTCCTCTATATGGAGAAATCGAATTCCTGATGGCAGAATGCAATTTTTTACTTGTTTTAGACTTGTTTTGGCTCCTTTTCTTTTTCCTACTCCTTTCTTTTGATTGGTGCTTTAAATTGGAATTTTGAATGTCCAATTTCTCTTCAAATTCAATGGACTTAAGATGTAGATGAAGTTTGATAAACATTCATTAATCAAATCTATCTTAGAATGAATTATTTAGTTCATTCTTGGTGCTTTGAATTTGTGATATGTTTAGTGCTTTAATCCATAAATTATGAGTGATTGAACTTGAAGATGAAAGAATTTTGAGGATGTCATCCAATGTGACTTCTCATTTCCCTTTACCTTTTCATATCATCCATTTCTTAATTCCTTTAAGTGATCATTAGTGGCCCAAGCTTTATGCTTGAAATTGTCCAAGTATGATTGAGTATTGAACCATGGTTCAAGATCTTTGAAGCTTATTGTTAGGAGGCTTTGATTTTATCAATCCTTTAATAAGTCTTCATTAACCTTGGCCTAAGATCAATCTTCAATCATCATCGATCATTTATTATGGATTTCCTCTTTTTCTTCTTATTTTTCCTTTTATCATGACTTAGGTCTTGATCCTTGGTTTTGACTTGTGCTACATGTTTTAGGAGTATGGTTTTTACCATATCTCTAACCCGTATGGTACATACATTGCTATTGACCGACCTCAAAATAGGTGTGACTTATATATAAGTCCATCTACAATTGCTTAACATAGCGCTAAATTTGTCCCAATTCAGAAAATGACCATTCGTGGTTTAAACTTTATGTTTGTAAGGCCAAGTATGTGTAGCGGTAGAAATGTTGAGGCTAAGCCATTGAATTGACTTAACTCGTATAAATCAAATAAACATCGCCACCGCGCTTTATTGTTTCTAAAGGAAATGGAAAGTAACGAATAAACCTAAAAAATTAGGGGGAATGTAGGTACGGGGGTTGGTTATGAAAAGGGAGAATAAACCTAAATATCTACGGTACTCCGCAGGAACCTCTTTGAAAATCTGTGTATTTTGGCTACAATATGTGTATACAAAATAAGATGGTGGAGATGAGAAAAGAAGTATTTTTTATAATTTTTTCACCCTCCACGGTTGCGAACCTTTAGTGCCTACGTACCACCTTCCGTGCAATAGGGGATCATGGTACTCGTAGTTCACCTTAAAAATTTTAAAACACATGTGTGTTGGTTAATTTGAAGAGAAGAGACATCATTGTTATATCTGAATGGACAACATACTTACTATCCACAATTATGAGAAAGGATCATTTGGGTCATTTCAAAGTGGAGGATATAACATGGATTCAAAATCCATCACTTAACACTCAAGTGGAAAATAGCTCTCTTCACTACATATCGTAGAAATATAGTATCTTACGTCACTACAAGAATTAACAAGAGTCTAATCTATTGAGAAAAGTTTTAAGGTAAAAAGCCAAAGTGGAAAAATGGTTTGCATGAGGTTAATGAATTTTAGTCTTTCAAAAATATGTCAAAGTATGGTTAAATTGATAAAAGTTTAATTAAGAAAGTAGGGAGAATATTTTTGAAATTAAACAAGATAGGAGGAGGTGAAGGGACTATCCTAAAGCATAAGGTAAAATCTAAGAAAAAGAACGATCTAACAAATAAAAAGCCAACACTTAACATAAGAAAGTCAATGTAGAATTCCCCTCCTTTGCATTAAAATCGAGCAAGCAAAAAATACTAAACCTATGAGGAATACTAAGCTTCAGATGAATTAAGAATCAAGCAAAGTCTTCATTGACAAAAATTGGCCAGAGTAATAACTGTATACAGAGGAATTCTCAATCACAGATAAAGCATGAAAATCAGAATAACCTGTACATAGAAAAAAATACAAACCAATGCCTTGGAGTAAACCACAAGGATTTCAGAAGGTCTTCACAAAAATATCAACCAAAGATCAGAGTTCCAAGGTCTCATGGCTTCTAATCCTATGTCTCAGGAATCCACAACTCCACAGTGCTCGGGATAGTAACCAGATAGTCCAAGTAACCTTAAAGCTTTTAATGTTCAAGTTGATTATTTAGTGTCTTTAAAAGAAAAGAAAGCTCAAGTGAGCAAATATAAAATAACATAAAAATAAATGCTCAAGTGAGAAAAAGGAAAATAGCATGAGATGTAAATGCTAAAAATAAATAGTACATAAAAGTAAAGACAAAAAATAAAGGCATAAAGTAACATTAATTGTTAGTGAATTAGAAGTTAGAGGTCAAGTATAACAAAAGGTTAGTTGAATGACCATCTTGAAGCTTGCTTTTGAAATCTCATTAGAAGATTGATAAAATAAAAGCCTATGAACAACACTTTTCATTTTCTTTTTGTCAATTATATCATTCAATTCAAGTACTCAAGGCAACCACATATAATCAACAGTGTTCAGATGATTCCCTTAGACAAAAGTTCATGAAGTTCATCAGAGGATTGATAAAATTAAAGCCTCCTAACAATGAAATTCAAAGTTATTGGATCCAAGGTTTCAAATTAAACATACTTGGGCTTGCAAACATAGGTTTGGGCCACAAATGATAATTTTTCGAGTCAGGATAAATTTAGCAATATGTTAAGCAATCGTAAGTGGACTTATGTAAAATCCACACCTATTTTAAGGTCGGACAATAGCAATCTATGTACCATGCATGTTAGAGAAATGATATGTAGATCATTCTCCAAAATTATGTAGCACAAGTAAAAACAAGAAAGGGATAAGATGAAAAGGGAGGGGAATGATAGTGTAACCAATGTATCAGATGAAATTAGGGTTTCAAATATCATCAACACCATTCATCCATTTTGGTAGATTTGGTTTTTCAACCAATCAACACCCAAGATCTAATGAGGCTGAGAAACTTGTCCAAAAATAACACTAAAGTGTCTCCAAATCAGGACCAATCAAAAATAATAAAATGTACTTAATAAAAAAACAAAATTTAAATGATTTATAAAAAGGAAATAATTGGTAAAATACACAACATGTATTAAAACACCAAACAAAAATCCTAAAAAAATATCAGAAGTCAAACATGAGTCAACAAGTGTTGACAAAATTTTTAAGAATTTTTTAAAATCAGAAACTATTTCTTAAAATATAAAAAATAAGAAAAATAAGCCAAAAATTGTGAAAAATAGTAAAATAAAAAACAAAAACAAAATGAGGTCACCAAATTTGTCAAGAGGTCATTGGATCCTTCCATAATTTTTTCAGAATTTAAAATGATCAAAAAGTCGTTTTAAACAATTAAAACAAGTCAAATAAAGTGAAAAATTATAAAAAATACCAAATCACAAAATAATATTGTGAAAAATAAAAATCAGAAAGAGAAAAATCAAAAGTATTTTTGATAATTTTTTTCCTAATTTTAGAAGTTGAAATGAATGTTTTTATGAATTTTTGAAGTTTAAAATAATTAAAACAAAAATCAGAAAATAAAATAATAAACTAAAAATTGTGGACCATCTGATCATTGTCAAAACGAGTTAGTAATCAAATCCAAGGAATCTGGCGCGTTGTGCATGATATGGACATTAGTGAACAAACCACTGAATCATTTATTTTTTAAAATAGATTTGAAAAACAAGTGGCGCCTTGTTATTGGTTTAAGATGACACGTTGGTCGTCTTCAACCTCTAGCCACACACGAGTTGCAGGTTTAACAAATGGAAAAATTAGACGTCCAGACCGGTGCCGTTTGATTAGTCTCATCAAGACAAATACAATTGTACCCTCGCGAAAAATTTATATAACTTGTAGCTCACTCGATTTGAAAAAAAAACAGAAGAAAAAGTGGAAACGAGCTTTGAAATTAAATGATCAATTTTCCATGAAAATGGAAACCAGAAATAACATGAGCTTCAGAGAAGAAGAGACTACATCTTAGCAATTTATTTGAAGTAAAATGGTGGAGAATTTTACTAGAACAAAGTCTGAGAATTTTGCTCTGATAAATTGACTTAGCTAGCACGACTTAGAGCACTTCAAGGCTTGGTTCTTCTTCTGTTAGTTTCAGTAGGGTTTAATGATGAAGAATCAATCAAGAAATAAGAGCTGGAAGTGAAGGAAATGAGAAATCGAAAACTCGAAAATATGAGCTATGAAGAGAGTTTGGCAGGGTGATTTTTGATGTTCAAGCTTAAGGAAAGAATGGAATATCATCCTTTATTTATAGGGAATTGAATGATGATGAGAAATGAGAGGAATGATGCTCTAATTATGCAAACCAAGCCATTCCACAAGGTGTGAAATGTGTGACTTGCACATGCTCAAAACTCACTCTAATCGTGCGTTTTATGTGTCTAATAACTTCTGGAAACTTGCTAATGATGATTAGAAACAAAAACATATGCTTAAATGGCTTGTAATGGGAGTTCCGATTCCGACCAAAACTCAAAATAAGTTTTCATGGTGCTCACTTCAAAACCGTGGGGCAAGCAACTCAAGAGGCTTTATGATTTCATTCCTTTTGCATTGTAAAGATCTCAAAACAAACTTTACAATGTGCTAAGAAAGGTAGCATTTGGTGATCTGAGCTAAAAGTTATTCATGTTTGAAATCCAGAAAAACACACGGTTATTTGACACTTAGAAAAATTCTAAGTATGGGGCCTCAAAATGAAATATAATCTTCTTCAAAGTTACACGCCCTTCCACTCAAAATTTGATCTTGATCCTTGAAGATGAAATGAAGTAGGCCCTTTGACTTGAATTATGGAATTGAGATCATTCAAGAATCATAAAAAATTAAAGAGTTATTCTCTTTGAAAGATGATGAACAAATTTGAAGAAATCCATAAATGACCTATAATCATTTCAATTCTTAAACAAACTTCCAAGCATTTTTAAGCCTAGCACCTTGAAAAAAAGTTATAGTAGACATCCCAAAGATTATTGTAGAAAAATAATGAGTTCAAGGAGTTAAAATATTATCAAGTTATGATCCTTTGAGATCACACAAGAGGATTTCACAGCCTTTTCAAAGGACTTGTAAACTTCTTCAACCATTAGTGATCTTCCACTCAAAATTAGCTTTATATCCTTGAAGAGAAATTATAAAGGACTCTTAAAAGTGGAGCATGGCTTTGGAATCAATTAAAAATCTCAAAAAATTAGAAAGATATGGTCCTTGGGAATCAGTAAACCTTAGCTCAGAGAGTGTCAAAATGACTTGGAACCCTTTTCAACTTTTGATGATTTTCCTTGCACAATTGGATCTTGTATTGTGAAGTGAAGTTGTTTTAGATGATTATAAGAACCCGTAGAAAAAAGAACCAACTCAAAATATTGAAAATTGTGAGAGTTATGCTCTTGTGATCACTAAATCAAGTACTTTCTCAATTAGGTCAAACTTGTTGAATCAACCTTGAATATTTTGAACTTTCTTTGCAAATTAGAAAATGATTGATCACATTAGACCTTTAAATGATGTTGTATTGAAGTACACTCAAAGGTGGAGCTTAAGTCTCAATAAAACTTGTTGAAAAAGGCATAGAAGTAAACACATGAACCTATGAATCTTCTTGATGAATACCACCATCAAGCTTGAGGAAAACTTGACCTAAATAAGGGTGAGAGACCTCTTTGAACAAAAAAAACCTTTGATATCATATACATAGCCTTGAAGCTTAAGCTCTTGCAATCCATTGAAGAACCATTTGATTGAGGACCATCCATCAAAACCCTAGGTTAGATGGTGAGATAGATGAAGTTGTGTCATCAACTACAATATGAACATTCAAAGTTAATCCAACTAAAAAAACATATGTATAAGATACACAATTCAAGGTGATTGGTGACCCCTCAAGAGCAAACTTAAATATATGATTAAGTAGAAAGGGAAAACCAACCCTAATGTGTAATCTTGATGTATTGATAATATTAGATAATTGTCATACCCAATGCCCTATTGGTACCTAATCATTTTTATTCCTTACTAATTCTAGAGTTATCATTTGATTTATAATATATTTTTGTCAAATTCATATATTCATGGGGTTTAAGTTTATAAAGGGGTATTTTTTTACCTTATTAAGAATTAATGGGCCTTTCTAAATTATAAAAACCGATGTAAAATTTTAATCCCATTAAGGTTTCACTTGCTAATGAAGGGCGCATCTTAGGTTAGAGGCTTAGCATCCAATTTGTTAAGCCCATTGCGTTTTTGAGTAAGGTTTTTGTTTCGTTTTCAGCCCAATTTAAATTTTGAAGGTTTTACCTTATTAAGAATTCTCGGGCCTTTCTAAATCAGAAAGGACCATGTAAAGTCGATGGCCCATTTAGGTTCCTTAAACGCCCTTTATATTTGTGATTGGGTTCATAAAAGAGGGGTGTCCTTTTTGAATATGAAGGCCCATGTCAAATTGTTCTTAAGGGCCCATCAACTTTGGGTGCCCGAGTCAACTTACCATCTTATTATAATTGTTTTTCTCTTATTTTTATTTTAAACATTATTATCTAATCTTATTATAATAATAATTATTAATTATTATAAATTATATTTTATATATTATTGTTATTTACTTTTTTCGTTGACTGATTGAAGAGAGGCAGGAGAAACCCTAATTCTCGTCAATGGCTCACTATTCATCTTCTTCCCTGAATTACCCAGGCCCAAACACACATTGTTCAAATCAAGAAGGAGAAACACATGTTTTAAGGCTATACGATTACTTATTAAATCAAAACAAAATCAAATCTTTACACGTGGAATTGTCCGGAATTTTACAAACATTTTCAAATCAAACTTAAGACAGAATCAAATCAAATCATAACTAAATCAAATCTTATGATACAAATTCATACCAAATTAAAAACAAATCTCTAAATCCCTAATCTAATCTAATTCCTGGCGTAATCTTCTATCAATCTCAAAAAGTAACGACTATCACACGAAAATTCCTTAATTTGTCTAAACCTAAACGCTATAAGAAGGCCTAAAAAATTCTAAGAGAGATGGGGGAAGAAAAAAAGGGAAATTCTATAGAGACAGAAGAATTTGGAGAGGAGGAGAAGAAGTATAAGGATTTGCAGAACCCTTGCTGGGATCTTCATCAGCGCACCTTCAATCGGGATCTAGGCTTCAAAATCTAAAACCCTAGATCCTTAATACACCGCCACTGTACCCGAGAGGCATAGAGAAGAAGGATTAGCGATAAAAGGAAATCAGAGGAGAACAAGCAAATTCACGCACAAAGAGGTAATCCATAGAACACTTAGCTTTATGGTTTCTATTTTTTTGTTGAGGTTTTTGGATTTGACCTTAGATTTTTGTATGGAGATTTGGTAGTTGGGGTTATATTTGGGTTGATTTCTATTGTTGATATATCTTAGAAGTAGGCGATCGGAGTTGGCCGTCGCTGTTTAGGGGTTCAACGTTAGGGTTTTTGTGTTGTTGTTAGAAGAGAGAGATGAGAGATAGGGCAGAGAGAGAGAGAGAGAGAGAGAGAGAGAGAGAGAGAGAGAGAGAGAGAGAGAGAGAGAGAGAGAGAGAGAGAGAGAGAGAGAGAGAGAGAGAGAGAGAGAGAGAGAGAGAGAGAGAGAGAGAGAGAGAGAGAGAGAGAGAAAACTAAAATGACGAAATAATTTATAAAAAAAGTATAATGGCTTCAAGGATCTGGTATAAGCAATTCCATGGTTGCGTGATCAATATCAAGTGTTCCAGAAACACACGCCCATCGTAATACAACACACCCGTCTGCATGGAGTCCAAGTGGACTCCTCAACACCCTTTCATGCCATGCCCAGTTGCTAAACCAACCCCCCAGGGCGCTCTGTTTACCATCACAATACAAACCTACACCCCCATCAGCCTAATGGGCCAAGTCCAACATCTGGACTTGGACCCTTACTCCCTACACACCCCACTTTTTCTACGTAGTTAAAATATACACCCCCTATGCGTCTGGGATGAATTCAATATCTGAATTCAAGGCCTTACTTTTCACACACCCCTGTTTGCAAGCCCAACACGAAATACACCCCCTATGTTTTTTTAATTATTTTATTTTTTATACTCTATTTATTTTTATATTATAATTAATATTTTTATATTTAATATATTTATAAATTCTGATATATTTACTATTATTATAAAATTAAATATTTATTTTCTAACTCATCCAAATATTTATTTATTGCATTAAAATCATTTTTAACCATGCATTAATAATATTTATATATATTAATACACATAAAAAATATTTAACCAACACCAATTCATTTTCTTAATATCTTAATTAAATCTAAAATAATTTTCAAAAAGGATTAAGAAAATATTTTAATCGACTGCGAACTTCGTCTAACAACTCCACTATTCACACATCCAGACTAAGACAAGGAGAATTCGAAATATATTCGTAATCCATAAAAAACACCAACCAACTGCGAACTGTGAATTGGGACTCTGATTTCTCATAAGAGGATACATAGGTATACGACTAAAATCGTGGCCAGTTCCCCTAATTAAAATTAAAACCCTATTTTCTAAATTGTAAATCTAAACCCCAGTATCCTTATGAACAAGGTAGATGAGGGGTGCCTAACACCTTCCATTCGTCTAAAATGAGTCAACAACTTAGAATCTCTGAACAAATTAGGTTTATCCGTTACATTCCTTTCCCTACATAAAAATTGTTGGTGGCAACTCTTATTTTAAAACCGGTTACAACAGCTGGAGACTCTGTTCGGGAATCAACCCTAAGATTATAAGCTTTTCTTGGGATTTAGGGTTTTAGGGATCTTATATTTTTTATCTCTTTACATTTAATTATTATTTTGGCTTATTTATTTTTATATCTTATTTATCTTTATTTTATTTATTCATCAATTGGCGGGATTTTATTATTTCAATTTTTTTTTTCAAAACCCTTAGAAAGAAGGTTCGTCTATTAGCCAAGGGGATACATCAACACTATGAGTTTATGTGACAAATTCACCTAAAGTCGATGGAATTAAACAGAAGGAATACGTCTCAAGAGATATCCTCTTGGGGGTAGGACTTTGGAGTGAAACCTATGACTCTTTGTATAACCCTTAAACCAAAATCTCATGATGAGACCTTTCATGAGCTAGAGATGAAAGTGTCGGTCTGCAAAGAGGCTCCACTTAAGAGAGGCCCTTATTCCTTTCCCTCTAGTTTTATTCATGATACCCTTAAGGAAACCACCTTATGGGGAGGGGATAATATCCGTAGGCCAAAACTAGGAGCCTACTTTCTAAGGGTACCTTTCATAAAAACCCTTCATTAACCCCCACAATCATGCATTCATACATTTTATATTTCATATATTCATTACCCTCCATTTCTATTTTTGTTTGTCTTATTCACAGGGTCAAAAAAATAATAATTAAAGGTTTTTGGTGAAGTGTCTTAGAAATGAATGCCAAAGGGATACAACTTGTCTGTATCAACGCCAACAAACTAGATATGTCGAAAATCAAGGCTATAAAAGGGAAACTGTCTGAAAGGGCTCTGAAATCATTTCCTTTTGTAATACATTTTGATAAATCTTTAGACCAATTGGAATAATCATGAAGCTTGGTAGTCTTTTAAGATCTATTAATCTCAAATTGAAAACTCTTCATTTTTGAATTTTAATTCCAAATGGATATGGCAATGTGATTCAGTTTCTTGAATTCAAAGTAATAAATCAAGCTTTGAGATAAAAGAAACCCCATGTTTGCAGTTGAAAAGAAACAAGATCAAATTCTTTCCCACTTGCACCAAGTATAAACTCTTCTTGTTTTCTCCAAATTTGAGCTCAAAAATCTTGATGTCCATTATGCGATTGAATTCGATCACCTCTACCTTTCAAACAAACATTTGAATTCCCACTCAAAGTGATGATGCCTTAAATAATTTTCAACAAAAAAAAACCAAAAGATGAGCAAACCCCGACCTCAAATCCAAATTTGGTTAACTTTATTCATGAATAAACAATGTATTATCAAAGAGTCCTCAAACTCAACATCATGAATCAAAACCCTAATTCAAGGTAAACTCAAATATAGACCTTAATATTGGACAACCATTGAAACATGAACTTTGATCTCAAAAGGCGTCACACCTTAAAAAGTCAAAACCCTAGTATAAAACCAAAGGATAGGAAAAATGCGATTCTCTTTTGACACATTTGTAAACCTGGATCCTTGATGAAACAAAGAAATCAATTAACGTGTCTTGAAGCCTGAGAAGCCTTGAATAGTTTAAAATCCCTAGAATAATATTTTAAAGAAAAGGGAGGGCAAATTTTAGGGTACAATAACTTCCCTATTAAATCTTCTTAAACCTGAAATATTAGATTGGCGTGTCCGCCATTCGTGATTTGAAGATGGAAGATAATTGAACACTAGAGTGCCCAGAAATTTGCACTCGCTGGTGCATGAAGTAACATGTTGGTTGATTACATAAATAATGGGCTTAAATATGCCACTTGGAGAATGATGGAAAGTTTTCGGAGATGGGCTTATAGATGCCATCCAGGAGCAACTAATGGTAGATATAATGCTTGACTGTGATTATTATTTTAATGGATACTGGAAGGAATCTATGGCGACTACTACTCTAGTAGGTAATGAAGGAATCTGTGACGACTACTACTTCAACAGGTAATGAAGGAATCTCTGGCGACTACTACTTCAACAGGTAACGAAGGAATCTCTAAAGACTACTACTTTAACAAGTAATGAAGGAATCTTTGACGACTACTACTTCAACTGGTAATGAAGGCATATTTGATGACTACTACTTCAATTGGTAATGAAGGAATCTCTGACGACTACTACTTCAACTGGTAATGAAGGAATATGAGATGGGCTTACAAATGCCATCCAAAGTAATTGTTGATAGAGATTGGAGGAAGTATCATAATAAATCTTTGTTCACATACACTAAAACAACAAATGTTTGCATTTGCCTTTGACTGGGTAAGAATCAGAATAATTCTTAGGGTCAACTTAACTGAACTAGGGAAAGTGTCTACTAGAATGGAATCAGGATAAATCATTGGTTGATTTAAACTGAAACAACAGAGGTCTTGAATAATCTTTAACTGGATAACGAATCAGAATAAATCTTTGAGCGATTTAACAAAACCAGAGAAAGTGTCTACCAGAACGGAATCAGGATAAATCATCGATTGATTTAAACTGAACCAACAGGGGTCTTGAATAATCTTTAACTGGAGAACAGACCAGTATAAATCTTGGGAGCAATTTAATTGAACCAAAGAAAGTGTCTACTAAACGGAATCAAGATAAATTATTGATTGATTTAAACTGAACCAGCAGAGGTCTTGAATAAGCTTTAACTGGAGAACGAATCAGTATGAATCTTCGGAGCGATTTAACTGAAATAGAGAAAGTGTCTATTAGAACGGAATCAGGATAAATCATTAGTCAATTTAAACTGAACCAATAGAGGTCTTGAATAATCTTTAACTGGATAACGAATCAATATAAATCTTAGGAGCAATTTAACTGAACCAGAGAAAGTGTCTACCGGAATGGAATCAGGATAAATCATGGATCGATTTAAACTGAACCAACATAAATCTTGAATAATCTTTAACTGGATAACAAATCAGTATGAATCTTAGGAGTGATTTAACTAAACCAGGGAAAGTGTCTACCGGAACGGAATCAGGATAAATCATGGATCAATTTAAACTGAACCAGCAGAAATCTTGAATAATCTTTAACTAGATAACGAATCAGTATGAATCTTAGGAGCAATTTAAGTGAACCAGAGAAAGTGTCTACCAGAACGGAATCCGGATAAATTATTGATAGATTTAAATTGAACCATTAGAGGTCTTGAAATAAGTGTTTGTCATGTAGATAGTCGCCCCGTCCTATTTCCGGAATTGATCTACAATCATTTTGTTGGTAAACTCGTCTTGTTTCGGGAGTTCATACCATTGGTGATTAAGATAGTCTCCCCGTCCTACTTTGGGAATTGATCTTTATCTAACCAAAGAGAAAGAAAGATAGTTTTCGGTCCTGTTTCAGGAGTTAATCTTCAATCTGCTCATGTAGATAGTTGTCCTATCTTGTTTTAGGTATTAATTTGGAACTCACTTTTTGTTGGTCGTAGAGATAGTTTCCCCAACTTGTTTCGGGAATTAATATCTGACCTACTTGGGAAATGTTGATGATATTTGTCTATCTTTAACTAGAAGAAGTAAATCTAACCAGGAGGGGTCTTTGATTCTCCTGTCTTTAACTAGAAGATGTAAATCCAACCAAAAGAGGTGTGTCGTTCGCTTGTCATTAACTAGAAGAAGTAAATCCAACCAGAAGAGGTCTGTTGATTACCTATCATTAACTGGAAGAAGTAAATCCAACCAGAGGAGGTCTATTGACTACCTATCATTAACTGGAAGAAGTAAATCCAACCAGAAGAGGTCTGTCGTTTTCTTGTCTTTAATTGGAAGAAGTGAATCTAACCAGAAGAGGTCTTCGTTTTCTGATTGATTTTTCCTAAAAGGAAGAGGGTTAGTTGCATGCAGATGTATGCATGACGTAATTATGTTCTCAAAATAAATGATATTATGTTGTGTGCATTTGTCATGTATGTGCTATGATGTATAAATGTTTTTGAAATGTGTCTTTGTCTTAGGAAAATAAGCCCTAACAAATTGTTGGGGAGTTTTGGGAAGCTAAATCCCGGGCTACCGCTGGAGGTGAATAGTATGTGTATTTTCAACTTTGTTTAGAATGCTTTCGTTGGGAATTCCTGTTTGCTGTTTGAAGAAACTCTGCGGGGAATGTTGATTTCTGCTTGGGAAGTAGGGTTCAGGGATCTTTGGTTGTCCATCACTCTACTGGGGAATTTAATTCTTATTTACCTTGATTGGGATAAAAGAGATGGTTAAACTTTTTGTATTGGAGAGGATAGTTGACTGATATCTGGTCGAAATCTAGGATTTACAACAACTTTCTGGGGAGGATGAAGTTAAACTATTATCTGGTCAGATTCTAGGCTTCATAGCAACTTTCTAAGGAAGATGTTAAGCTATTATCTGGTTGGATTCCAGGCTTCGTAGTAACTTTCTAGGAGGATGAAGTTAAATTGTTATCTGGTCATATTCCAGGCTTCGCAACTATTTTCTGAGGAAGATGAATTTAAACTATTATCTAGTCAGATTCCAGGCTTCGCAACATCTTTCTAGGAGGATGAAGTTAAATTGTTATCTGATCGTTTTCCAGGCTTCGCAGTAACTTACTGGGGATAATATCAACTCTGCTGGGGACAAGGGGTTTTGTCCGTTGATTTGTAATAGTCTGAGAAAAGACTCGTGATGGAGAATCTGGAGTTTGTTAGGGGAAATAAACCCTGTTGAGAAGAATATTTTTGAGAACTTACTGGGGACATGAATTCTTTCATTCAAGGTTCATTTTTTCAGTTAAGGCCACACTTAGTTGGGGAGAGGATTTTCAGGATATTGGTACTTCAGATGGAGACTATATGAATTCAACGCTATGGGGATAATCTTTTTAAAGTAATTCTATTGGGATATCTATAAATTTGGATTTGTGGGGATTTGTGGAAAGCTTGAACTCTATCTTCTCCTAGAGTCCTTAGTAAACATTGGCCAGAGTGACAAATCTTTTACTGATAGAAAAAATGATGAGATAATGGGATATAGTCGTACACTTTAATCCCTAACTTTTGCCTGGACCGTCCTTTCAGATTTTCAGTCCAACGAGATACCCTTTTTTTCCCATGCCGCCTTTTCAGGTTTTCGACTTGCCGGGTGTATAATCTTTTGTATACATCCTTAACTTTTTCCCGAACCTTTTGGTTCGCCGGTGTGATACGGTGGGAGAACTTACTTGAGGTTTTGCGTTTGTGTTCGCAAATGTTAGGTTTAGCAAGAGTCGCCACTGACTTTTTATTTTATCCTAAGGAAAGGTCAAAAAGCACAGGAAAGACCTTTGAGATGTTTTCCTGGGTTCGGGGGGTAGATTATGAAAAGGGAAGGTGCTAGCACCCTTTTCATCCATGGTTATCCATGGGCTCTTAGTTACTTGTTTTAGATCACTTGCCTTTGTTTTTCAATTGCTTGAAATGGTGTTTTGTGTGTGTGGTTTTTGAAAATGTTTTGAAAAAGATGCCTTGTCTAGGCAACCTTTGTAATGACTCTTGTTTGAGTATATAAAAAGGTGTTTGTCTTTTTGAAAAGATAATTCAATGTTTTTGAAAGTTGTTTTGAAGTTGTGTTGTGATGTGTGTTTGAAAAATGGCAAGGATGTTTTGCAAGTTTGATCAAGTAACTAAGAGGTATCTACCCTATTTTACTCAAAGGTCTTTCTTATGTTTTAACCCTTTTAACAGTGTTGTTTCACCATTGTTTTTTGATGAACAACCTTGCGTTAGGATGTTAACGGGACGGGCGCAGGTCATCGTATAGACCATAGAGGCAATAGTGTCAAGTATCTTTGGAAATTTTCTTAAGGGACTATGATCATTTTGTTTAGGCAACAAGATAGCGTCATCGAGGGACTATGATCATTTGATTTGTTTTTGTTTTGCCAAAGTACTCAACATGCAACCATGGCCTATTTTTGAAGGCAACAAGTGGATGAAACCCTAGGGGTGCGAGTGTGCATTGTGTTTGTTTTTCATGCATTTGTCTTGTATTAGGTTATCTAGCGGTTGATTTTGAATCTTCGCATACAAACCCTAATTACTATACAGTATATGGAAAGCGATAAATTGCGGGAATTTAAAGTCTAAGCTATTACAAATAAGTATCTGGGGATGGGGGTACAAATTTTTACAAATGGGGATGAGTCTTATCGGGATAGTAGTGTCCAAATATTATTTACAACCAAATCGAATCGTCGCATTCTCAATGTAAAATATAGCAAGGTATAAGAATAAAAGAGAATCAAAAGTATTGTGTTATGCATATGATTATTTACAAGGGATCAAAATGCCAACCTAATGCAAATTAAGTATTATTATTTTTGTATTTTTTGTTGGTGTTATATAAACAAAAAGGGGTTTTAAAGAGAAAAGTATTTAATTCAAAACAAACTAATTATTTATGTATTTTTTAAAATGTAATAAACATTAAGAAAATTTTGTGCAAAAAGTTAATATATTATTTTATTTAAAAAAATAAGTTATGTTATATAAAAAGAAAAAAAAGTATTAGTTTGTATATAAAAAAAAGGTTAAATGGGCTTTAAAGAAACATGCTTGGCCCAAAGAAAAAGTGTGTTGAAAGAAGACAAGAGGGGGGTGCATGCGCCAGTTTCAATGGGGCTTAGGGTTCGTGTGTGGGGTAGGCCCAATGTTAATTGACAATGTTTTTTTTGTTAGGGTTTCAAGCGTTTGTCTCAGAATTGGGTTTTACAGTTTTTGGAACGGCGCCGCTCTCCACCTTCCTTCGTCTTCTTCATCCTTCTCGAACGGTGCTTCTGAGCGTTCTCCTCCTCGCCTAAGGCCGCTAGACGCCACCTCCACTCTCCTCTCTCCACAGTTGTACTAGGCGGTGATAAAAAAGGTATGGTTTCGCTTTATCGCGTTTTAGGGTTCTGGATTCATGCATGTTCTTGAACTTTTACATATTCTGATCTTTATGTGTTATTTGTGTTTGTGTGAGGTATAGAAAAAAGGGAAGAGGAATTTATACCTTGGTTCTGCTTTTAGGAAAGGAGAAGGAGAGTTTGGACAGGAGGCTTCTTAGGCGGCCAAGGCGTGGGACTGGTGATGTGCTTGCTGGCCTTCTGGTAACCTCGTATCATTTTTCTTTGAATGGTTTTGTGATGAACCTGCTCTGAAAACCCTGTTGTTGTTTGTTTCACTATCTTCTTCTCTTGGTCTTTTTATCAATGATGATATTATGATTATGAGATTGTTGTTATTGTTTCTGAGTTGCTTCTGACTTCTTCCTCTCTCTTGGGCTTGGCTGACTTCTAATGATGATGATATCTGAGAATGTGGTTATTGTTGTTCTTTGAGTTTTCCTTTTTTTTTTTGATTTTTGATGATTCAATGATGAGTTTCTGAGATGCTTTTGCTTCAGTTGTTGTTTGGATTTGGCTATGTTGTTATGATATCTAGTTTTGGCTTTGTTAGAATTTTATTGTTTTGACAGGCTTACTGGGCTTTGGCTTGAAGCAGGCTTGAGCAGCTTGACAGGTTTTGTTGAAGGTTTTGTAACTGGTTTTTGGTAGGTAGGCTTGAAGCAGGCTTCTGGTAGTTTGAAGCAGGCTTTTAGCATGCAAGCTTGAAGGTTACATGCTTTTAGCAGGTTTGGGTGAGACTTGTTTGTTTGAAACTGGCAGTTTTGACAGGTTTGAGGCAAGCCTGAGGTGGTTTGGAGCAGGCTGGAGGTTTTATGCAGGCTGCTTGGTTTTGGGCATGCTGTTAGGTTTGCTTCTGGTTTGAGGCAGTTTGAAACAGGCTTGAGGCAAGCAGGTTTCTGGTATGAGTTTTATGCAGGTTGGGGTGAGACTGGTTTTTGCTTGTGTTTTTGATGCAGGTTGATATGGCTTGTAGCTTATACAGGCAAGCTTGGTTTGCTTGCTTGAAAGAAGGCTTGGAGGTTACAGGCTTGTTGGCTTGCTTCTGTAACAGTTTTGTAGGTTTTAAGGCAGTTTTGAGGCTACAGGCTGTGTTATGTGTTTACAGCTTTGTGTTATATTTTTCTATGTGTTCTGCCCCCCTTGAACTGTTGGATATCTTGTTATATTTATCTATGTCTTCTCAGCCTGCCTGAAAAATGTAAGCCTGCTTTTTACTCTCTTTCTTTCTCTTCAGAAAAGCATATTTTAATGCTTTAGAGTAGCTTTTTTCTGAAAAGGTTGTGGCTGGGAAATGATGAAAATTTTGAAATATTGCTTGCATTTTGGTTTTGCTCTGCATATCTCTTATCTTCCAGATTTTCTGCATTGGCTTTTTGTGTACTTGTTGACAGTTTTTGACAGCTTCTTTGACAACTTCTTTTGTCTTTCTTTGACAGTTTGGTTTGCCTAGTTTGGTTGACAGTTTTGTTTGCCTTTATGCATTGTGCAACTTGTTTGTTCAGTTTGAACCTTGCAATTTGGTTTAGTTTCAGTTTGAACTTTGCAATTTAGCTTTGCATTTTCAGTTTGCACTTGTGCAGCCCTGTGAACTTTTTATGAAGCCTTTGTGCCTTTGTTTAATATGCTGCCTTGTATTTAATTAATTCCATGCTTGCAAAAAATTTTAATTTCCTCTTTGTGAACTAAGAAGAGGAATTTTCTTGCGATTTGCAGAGAGGACGAGCAAAAATAAAACAAACTGATTCCGGCCAACAACCTTTAATGATGAACTTTTTGATTAACTGTCTGAAAATTCCTTTTTTAATTCATCTGTGTTTGACTTCTCTTTTTCTGGCTTTGCAGGTGAATATCAATTGGGGCAAGGGAAGAAGCAGTAGAAGATGAAGATTTTAAGAAACTTAGGATGTAGATTTAATTTATTTTTAATCATTGTAATAACATTATTTTAAACACTGTAAATAAATTTACAGTATTCAAATAATATTTATAACAAACAATTGAAAATGAATAAAAATCTTTTTTGTCAGATAATTCTTGATTTCTTCTGCACTTGTTTATTTAATTACTTAAATTTCTTAAATTATAATAATTGGAAATTATCCCAATAATTTTAACTTAGAAATTATAAATAATCAGCAAACGTCCGACGTTCCAAATAACCAAAAGCATTGCACAGTTAAACAAACAAACTTCCATACACCTTTTACTTCACTGATTAAACCAACACTTCAAACTCTCATTCAGAAGCCTCAGCTTCTATCCCAGATGTTTAGACTTTGAGAAACAAACATGAATCTTGAACAAGCGTCAAAACCATGTGACAGTCAAATGAAATGTTGTGGATTCAAAATCTTCTGAGAATGCTCGTGAAAACCCTAATTCTGGATTTACTGTCAAAGAAACATCCGCCTGATCAAACCCTGAGCCAAACTCAAACAAATCAAAAGAAACCCTAATTTTGTCTGACTGATAAGAAAAGTCTGTTTGACCGATTCTTAAGCCAATCTGAAAAATCAGGGAAAGCCCGAAGCCGTGATTTCTTGTGAAAAAGAGGAGGGTAAATTTTGGGGTACAACAGTTGCCCCTGATCAATCTTCGTGAACCTGAAGAGTTAGATTGGAAGTTTTGCCGTTCGTGACTCGAAGGTAAAAGGAGATTGGACACTAGAGTGCCCGAAAAATTTGCACTCGTTAAAGCGTAGTTTGAGGGAATGGGCTTAAAGATGCCATTTGGAGATGGGCTTAAAGATGGCATCTGGAGATGTGACAGAATCTTGTCGGGGGATGGGCTTAGAGATGCCATCTGGAATGTATGTTGTAGGTGACAGAAATGAGTACCAGAAAGGTGTCCATGTTTTGGAACATCTCTGAGCTGGGGGTCTGAATAAGCAATTGATTGACATCCATGTTTGGAAAATCCGTAAACTATTTTCAGAAGTCTTGGATCTGAACAAGCGATAGGTTAACATCCGTATCTGGAGAATCCATAAACTGTTTTCAGAAGTCTTGAATCTGAACAAGCGATAGATTAACATCCGTATCTGGAGAACCCGTAAACTATTTTCAGAGGTTGAGTCTGAACAAGCGATAAATTAACATCCGTATCTAGAGAACCCATAAACTGTTTTCAGAGGTCTTGAAGTTGAATAAGCAATAGATCAGCATCCATGTTGGGAAGTGTCCGTAAACTGTTTTCAAAAGTTGAAGTTGAAGCTTATTAATCTTGTCCTGAAAAGGGTAAAATATTAGCTAAAACACAAAGTTATGTTGCATGAAATGTATGATGCAATATATATGGTATATGAATGTAGTGAATGCGCATGTTAGCTGATGAGCTGTCTTGTTGAGGATAGATGAATCCTGGATAGCCGGAGATAGTAGAATCTTGACTGCTGCCGGGGAAAGTGAATCTTTGACTGCTGCAGGGGATTGCAAGAATCTTTTGATTGCTGCAGGTATTGATCTGGAACTTGAAAAGGTTGGTCGATGAGATAGTTGTCCTGGTTGGTTTCAGGTATTAATCTCTGACCTGAGAAAGAAAGATAGTTTTCCTGGCTTGTTACAGGTGTTAATCTTCAATCTCTTCACGTAGATAGTTTTCCTGGCTTGCTACAAGTATTGTGATGTCGGGAATGGGCTTACAAGTGCCATCCAGAAATGATTGTTGAATTGTTTGAGCTGGTCGAGTAGATAGTTGTCCTGGTTGGTTTCAGGTGTTAATCTCTGACCTGAGAAAGAAAGATAGTTTTCCTGACTTGTTACAGGTATTAATCCATAATCAGTCGTCCACAGGTTGTTTTCTTGGCTTGCTACAGGTATTGATCTGGAACTTGAAAAGGTTGGTCGATGAGATAGTTGTCCTGGCTGGTTTCAGGTATTAATCTCTGACCTGAGAAAGAAAGGTCTTCCTGGCTTGTTACAGGTATTAAACTTCAATCTCTTCATGTAAATACTTTTCCTGGCTTGTTACAGGTATTAATCCACAATCAGTCGTCCACAGATATTTTCCTGGCTTGCTACAGGGATTAAACTGGAACTTGAAAAGGTTGGTCAAGGAGATACTGTCTTGGCTGGTTTTAGGTATTGATCTCTGACCTGAGAAAGAAAGGTCTTCCGGGCTTGTTACAGGTATTAAACTTAAATCTCTTCATGTAGATACATTTCCTGGCTTGTTACAGGTATCAATCCACAATCAGTCGTCCACAGATATTTTCCTGGCTTGCTACAGGCATTAAACTGGGATCTGAAAAGGTTGGTCAATGAGATACTGTCCTGGCTGGTTTCAGGTATTGATCTCTGACCTGAGAAAGAAAGGTCTTCCTGGCTTGTTACAGGTATTAATCCACAATCAGTCGTCCACATATATTTTCCTGGCTTGCTACAGGCATTAAACTGGGATCTGAAAAGGTTGGTCAAGGAGATACTGTCTTGGCTGGTTTCAGGTATTGATCTATGACCTGAGAAAGAAAGGTCTTTCTGGCTTGTTACAGGTATTAAACTTCAATCTCTTCATGTAGATAATTTTCCTGGCTTATTACAGGTATTAATCCACAATCAGTCGTCCACAGATATTTTCCTGGCTTGCTACAGACATTAAATTAGGATCTGAAAAGGTTGGTCAAGGAGATACTGTCCTGGCTGGTTTCAGGTATTGATCTCTGACCTGAGAAAGAAAGGTCTTACTGGCTTGTTACAGGTATTAAACTTCAATCTCTTCATGTAGATACTTTTCCTGGCTTGTTACAGGTATTAATCCATAATCAGTCGTCCACAGATATTTTCCTGGCTTGCTACAGGCATTAAACTGGGATCTGAAAAGGTTGGTCAAGGAGATATTGTCCTGGCTGGTTTCAGGTATTGATCACTGACCTGAGAAAGAAAGGTCTTCCTGGCTTGTTACAAGTATTAAACTTCAATCTCTTCATGTAGATACTTTTCCTGGCTTGTTATAGGTATTAATCCACAATCAGTCGTCCACAGATATTTTCCTGGCTTGCTACAAGCATTAAACTGGGATCTGAAAAGGTTGGTCAAGGAGATACTGTCCTGGCTGGTTTCAGGTATTGATCTATGACCTGAGAAAGAAAGGTCTTCCTGGCTTGTTACAGGTATTAAACTTCAATCTCTTCATGTAGATACATTTCCTGGCTTGTTATAGGTATTAATCCACAATCAGTCGTCCACAGATATTTTCCTGGCTTGCTACAGGCATTAAACTGGGATTTGAAAAGGTTGGTCAATGAGATATTGTCCTGGCTGGTTTCAGGTATTGATCTCTGACCTGAGAAAGAAAGGTCTTCCTGGCTTGTTACAGGTATTAAACTTCAATCTCTTCATGTAGATACTTTTCCTGGCTTGTTAAAGGTACTAATCCATAATCAGTCGTCCACAGATATTTTCCTGGCTTGCTACAGGCATTAAACTGGGATCTGAAAAGGTTGGTCAAGGAGATATTGTCCTGGCTGGTTTCAGGTATTGATCTCTGACCTGAGAAAGAAAGGTCTTCCTGGCTTGTTACAGGTATTAAACTTCAATCTCTTCATGTAAATACTTTTCCTGGCTTGTTACATGTATTAATCCATAATCAGTCGTCCACAGATATTTTCCTGGCTTGCTACAGGCATTAAAATGGGATCTGAAAAGGTTGGTCAAGGAGATAATGTCCTGGCTGGTTTCAGGTATTGATCTCTAACCTGAGAAAGAAAGGTCTTTCTGGCTTGTTATAGGTATTAAACTTCAATCTCTTCATTAAATACTTTTCCTGGCTTGTTACAGGTATTAATCCACAATCAGTCGTCCACAGATATTTTCCTGGCTTGCTACAGGCATTAAAATGGGATCTGAAAAGGTTGGTCAAGGAGATACTGTCCTGGCTGGTTTCAGGTATTGATCTCTGACCTGAGAAAGAAAGGTCTTCCTGGCTTGTTACAGGTATTAAACTTCAATCTTTTCATGTAGATACATTTCCTGGCTTGTTACAGGTATTAATCCACAATCAGTCGTCCACAAATATTTTCCTGGCTTGCTACAGGCATTAAACTGGGATCTGAAAAGGTTGGTCAAGGAGATATTATCCTGGCTGGTTTCAGGTATTGATCTCTGACCTGAGAAAGAAAGGTCTTCCTGGCTTGTTACAGGTATTAATCTTCAATCTCTTCATGTAGATACTTTTCCTGGCTTGTTTCAGGTATCAGTCTACAATCAGTCGTCCACAGATATGTTCCTGGCTTGCTACAGGTAATAAACTGGAACTTGAAAAGGTTGGTCAAGGAGATACTGTCCTGGCTGGTTTCAGGTATTGATCTCTAACATGAGAAAAAAAAGGCTTCCTGGCTTGTTTCATGTATTACTCTTCAATCTCTTCATGTAGATAATTTCCTGGCTTGTTACAGGTATACATCCACAATCAGTCGTCCACAGATATTTTCCTGGCTTGCTACAGGCATTAAACTGGGATCTGAAAAGGTTGGTCAAGGAGATACTGTCCTGGCTGGTTTCAAGTATTGATCTCTGACCTGAGAAAGAAAGGTCTTCCTGGCTTGTTACAGGTATTAAAATTCAATCGCTTCATGTAGATACTTTTCCTGGCTTGTTACAGGTATTAATCCACAATCAGTCGTCCGCAGATATTTTCCTGGCTTGCTACAGGCATTAAACTGGGATCTGAAAAGGTTGGTCAAGGAGATACTGTCCTGCCTGGTTTCAGGTATTGATCTCTGACCTGAGAAAGAAAGGTCTTTCTGGCTTGTTACAGGTATTAAACTTCAATCTCTTCATTAAATACTTTTCCTGGCTTGTTACAGGTATTAATCCACAATCAGTCGTCCACAGATATTTTCCTGGCTTGCTACAAGCATTAAAATGGGATCTGAAAAGGTTGGTCAAGGAGATACTGTCCTGGCTGGTTTCAGGTATTGATCTCTGACCTGAGAAAGAAATGTCTTCCTGGCTTGTTACAGGTATTAAACTTCAATCTTTTCATGTAGATACATTTCCTGGCTTGTTACAGTTATTAATCCACAATCAGTCGTCCACAGATATTTTCCTGGTCTGCTACAGGCATTAAACTGGGATCTGAAAAGGTTGGTCAAGGAGATATTGTCCTGGCCGGTTTCAGGTATTGATCTCTGACCTGAGAAAGAAAGGTCTTCCTGGCTTGTTACAGGTATTAAACTTCAATCTCTTCATGTAGATACTTTTCCTGGCTTGTTACAGGTATTAATCCATAATCAGTCGTCCACATATATTTTCCTGGCTTGCTACAGGCATTAAACTGGGATCTGAAAAGGTTGGTCAAGGAGATACTGTCCTGAATGGTTTCAGGTATTGATCTCTGACCTGAGAAAGAAAGGTCTTCCTGGCTTGTTACAGGAATTAAACTTCAATCTCTTCATGTAGATACTTTTCCTGGCTTGTTACAGGTATTAATCCATAATCAGTCGTCCACAAATATTTTCCTGGCTTGCTAGAGGCATTAAACTGGGATCTGAAAAGGTTGGTCAAGGAGATACTGTCCTGGCTGGTTTCAGGTTTTGATCTCTGACTTTAGAAAGAAAGGTCTTCCTGGCTTGTTACAAGTATTAAACTTCAATCTCTTCATGTAGATACTTTTCCTGGCTTGTTACAGGTATTAATCCATAATCAATCGTCCACAGATATTTTCCTGGCTTGCTACAGGCATTAAACTAGGATCTGAAAAGGTTGGTCAAGGAGATACTGTCCTGGCTGGTTTCAAGTATTGATCTCTGACCTGAGAAAGAAAGGTCTTCCTGGCTTGTTACAGGTATTAAACTTCAATCTCTTCATGTAGATACTTTTCCTGGCTTGTTACAGGTATTAATCCATAATCAGTCGTCCACAGATATTTTCCTGGCTTGCTACAGGCATTAAACTGGGATCTAAAAAGGTTGGTCAAGGAGATACTGTCCTGGCTGGTTTCAGGTATTGATCTCTGACCTGAGAAAGAAAGGTCTTCCTGGCTTGTTACAGGTATTAAACTTCATTCTCTTCATGTAGATACTTTTCCTGGCTTGTTACAGGTATTAATCCATAATCAGTCGTCCACAGATATTTTCCTGGCTTTCTACAGGCATTAAACTGGGATCTGAAAAGGTTGGTCAAGGAGATACTGTCGTGGCTGGTTTCAGGTATTGATCTCTGAATTGAGAAAGAAAGGTCTTCCTGGCTTGTTACAGGTATTAATCTTCAATCTCTTCATGTAGATACTTTTCCTGGCTTGTTTCAGGTATCAGTCTACAATCAGTCGTCCACAGATATTTTCCTGGCTTGCTACAGGTATTAAATTGGAACTTGAAAAGGTTGGTCAAGGAGATACTGTCCTGGCTGGTTTCAGGTATTGATCTCTGACATGAGAAAAAAAAGGCTTCCTGGCTTGTTACAGGTATTAAACTTCAATCTCTTCATGTAGATACTTTTCCTGGCTTGTTACAGGTATTAATCCATAATCAGTCGTCCACATATATTTTCCTGGCTTGCTACAGGCATTAAACTGGGATCTGAAAAGGTTGGTCAAGGAGATACTGTCCTGAATGGTTTTAGGTATTGATCTCTGACCTGAGAAAGAAAGGTCTTCCTGGCTTGTTACAGGTATTAAACTTCAATCTCTTCATGTAGATACTTTTCCTGGCTTGTTACAGGTATTAATCCATAATCAGTCGTCCACAGATATTTTCCTGGCTTGCTAGAGGCATTAAACTGGGATCTGAAAAGGTTGGTCAAGGAGATACTGTCCTGGCTGGTTTCAGGTATTAATCTCTGACCTGAGAAAGAAAGGTCTTCCTGGCTTGTTACAGGTATTAAACTTCAATCTCTTCATGTAAATACTTTTCCTGGCTTGTTACAGGTATCAATCCACAATCAGTCGTCCAAAGATATTTTCCTGGCTTGCTACAGGCATTAAACTGGAACTTGAAAAGGTTGGTCAAGGAGATACTGTCCTGGCTGGTTTCAGGTATTGATCTCTGACCTGAGAAAGAAAGGTCTTCCTGGCTTGTTACAGGTATTAAACTTCAATCTCTTCATGTAGATACTTTTCCTGGCTTGTTACAGGTATTAATCCACAATCAGTCGTCCACATATATTTTCCTGGCTTGCTACAGGCATTAAACTGGGATCTGAAAAGGTTGGTCAAGGATATACTGTCTTGGCTGGTTTCAGGTATTGATCTCTGACCTGAGAAAGAAAGGTCTTTCTGGCTTGTTACAGGTATTAAACGTCAATCTCTTCATGTAGATAATTTTCCTGGCTTATTACAGGTATTAATCCACAATCAGTCGTCCACAGATATTTTCCTGGCTTGCTACAGGCATTAAATTGGGATCTGAAAAGGTTGGTCAAGGAGATACTGTCCTGGCTGGTTTCAGGTATTGATCTCTGACCTGAGAAAGAAAGGTCTTACTGGCTTGTTACAGGTATTAAACTTCAATCTCTTCATGTAGATATTTTTCCTGGCTTGTTACAGGTATTAATCCATAATCAGTCATCCACAGATATTTTCCTGGCTTGCTACAGGCATTAAACTGGGATCTGAAAAGGTTGGTCAAGGAGATATTGTCCTTGCTGGATTCAGGTATTGATCACTGACCTGAGAAAGAAAGGTCTTCCTGGCTTGTTACAAGTATTAAACTTCAATCTCTTCATGTAGATACTTTTCCTGGCTTGTTACAGGTATTAATCCACAATCAGTCGTCCACAGATATTTTCCTGGCTTGCTACAAGCATTAAACTGGGATCTGAAAAGGTTGGTCAAGGAGATACTGTCCTGGCTGGTTTCAGGTATTGATCTCTGACCTGAGAAAGAAAGGTCTTCCTGGCTTGTTACAGGTATTAAACTTCAATCTCTTCATGTAGATACATTTCCTGGCTTGTTATAGGTATTAATCCATAATCAGTCGTCCACAGATATTTTCCTGGCTTGCTACAGGCATTAAACTGGAATCTGAAAAGGTTGGTCAATGAGATATTGTCCTGGCTGGTTTCAGGTATTGATCTCTGACCTGAGAAAGAAAGGTCTTCCTGGCTTGTTACAGGTATTAAACTTCAATCTCTTCATGTAGATACTTTTCCTGGCTTGTTACAGGTATTAATCCATAATCAGTCGTCCACAGATATTTTCCTGGCTTGCTAGAGGCATTAAACTGGGATCTGAAAAGGTTGGTCAAGGAGATACTGTCCTGGCTGGTTTCAGGTATTGATCTCTGACTTGAGAAAGAAAGGTCTTCCTGGCTTGTTACAAGTATTAAACTTCAATCTCTTCATGTAGATACTTTTCCTGGCTTGTTACAGGTATTAATCCATAATCAATCGTCCACAGATATTTTCCTGGCTTGCTACAGGCATTAAACTAGGATCTGAAAAGGTTGGTCAAGGAGATACTGTCCTGGCTGGTTTCAGGTATTGATCTCTGACCTGAGAAAGAAAGGTCTTCCTGGCTTGTTACAGGTATTAAACTTCAATCTCTTCATGTAGATACTTTTCCTGGCTTGTTACAGGTATTAATCCATAATCAGTCGTCCACAAATATTTTCCTGGCTTGCTACAGGCATTAAACTGGGATCTGAAAAGGTTGGTCAAAGAGATACTGTCCTGGCTGTTTTCAGGTATTGATCTCTGACCTGAGAAAGAAAGGTCTTCCTGGCTTGTTACAGGTATTAAACTTCAATCTCTTCATGTAGATACTTTTCCTAGCTTGTTACAGGTATTAATCAATAATCAGTCGTCCACATATATTTTCCTGGCTTGCTACAGGCATTAAACTGGGATCTGAAAAGGTTGGTCAAGGAGATACTGTCCTGGCTGGTTTCAGGTATTGATCTCTGAATTGAGAAAGAAAGGTCTTCCTGGCTTGTTACAGGTATTAATCTTCAATCTCTTCATGTAGATACTTTTCCTGGCTTGTTTCAGGTATCAGTCTACAATCAGTCGTCCACAGATATTTTCCTGGCATGCTACAGGTATTAAACTGGAACTTGAAAAGGTTGGTCAAGGAGATACTGTCCTGGCTGGTTTCAGGTATTGATCTCTGACATGAGAAAAAAAAGGCTTCCTGGCTTGTTTCATGTATTACTCTTCAATCTCTTCATGTAGATTATTTCCTGGCTTGTTACAGGTATCAATCCACAATAAGTCGTCCACAGATATTTTCCTGGCTTGCTACAGGCATTAAACTGGGATCTGAAAAGGTTGGTCAAGGAGATACTGTCCTGGGTGGTTTCAGGTATTGATCTCTGACCTGAGAAAGAAAGGTCTTCCTGGCTTGTTACAGGTATTAAACTTCAATCTCTTTATGTAGATACTTTTCCTGGCTTGTTACAGGTATTAATCCACAATCAGTCGTCCACAGATATTTTCCTGGCTTGCTACAGGCATTAAAATGGGATCTGAAAAGGTTGGTCAAGGAGATACTGTCCTGGCTGGTTTCAGGTATTGATCTCTGACCTGAGAAAGAAAGGTCTTCCTGGCTTGTTACAGGTATTAAACTTCAATCTTTTCATGTAGATACATTTCCTGGCTTGTTACAGGTATTAATCCACAATCAGTCGTCCAAAGATATTTTCCTGGTATGCTACAGGCATTAAACTGGGATCTGAAAAGGTTGGTCAAGGAGGTATTGTCCTGGCTGGTTTCAGGTATTGATCTCTGACCTGAGAAAGAAAGGTCTTCCTGGCTTGTTACAGGTATTAAACTTCAATCTATTCATGTAGATACTTTTCCTGGCTTGTTACAGGTATTAATCCACAATCAGTCGTCCACATATATTTTCCTGGCTTGCTACAGGCATTAAACTGGGATCTGAAAAGGTTGGTCAATGAGATACTGTCCTGAATGGTTTCAGGTATTGATCTCTGACCTGAGAAAGAAAGGTCTTCTTGGCTTGTTACAGGTATTAAACTTCAATCTCTTCATGTAGATACATTTCCTGGCTTGTTATAGGTATTAATCCATAATCAGTCGTCCACAGATATTTTCCTGGCTTGCTACAGGCATTAAACTGGAATCTGAAAAGGTTGGTCAATGAGATATTGTCCTGGCTGGTTTCAGGTATTGATCTCTGACCTGAGAAAGAAAGGTCTTCCTGGCTTGTTACAGGTATTAAACTTCAATCTCTTCATGTAGATACTTTTCCTGGCTTGTTACAGGTATTAATCCATAATCAGTCGTCCACAGATATTTTCCTGGCTTGCTAGAGGCATTAAACTGGGATCTGAAAAGGTTGGTCAAGGAGATACTGTCCTGGCTGGTTTCAGGTATTGATCTCTGACTTGAGAAAGAAAGGTCTTCCTGGCTTGTTACAAGTATTAAACTTCAATCTCTTCATGTAGATACTTTTCCTGGCTTGTTACAGGTATTAATCCATAATCAATCGTCCACAGATATTTTCCTGGCTTGCTACAGGCATTAAACTAGGATCTGAAAAGGTTGGTCAAGGAGATACTGTCCTGGCTGGTTTCAGGTATTGATCTCTGACCTGAGAAAGAAAGGTCTTCCTGGCTTGTTACAGGTATTAAACTTCAATCTCTTCATGTAGATACTTTTCCTGGCTTGTTACAGGTATTAATCCATAATCAGTCGTCCACAGATATTTTCCTGGCTTGCTACAGGCATTAAACTGGGATCTGAAAAGGTTGGTCAAAGAGATACTGTCCTGGCTGTTTTCAGGTATTGATCTCTGACCTGAGAAAGAAAGGTCTTCCTGGCTTGTTACAGGTATTAAACTTCAATCTCTTCATGTAGATACTTTTCCTAGCTTGTTACAGGTATTAATCAATAATCAGTCGTCCACAGATATTTTCCTGGCTTGCTACAGGCATTAAACTGGGATCTGAAAAGGTTGGTCAAGGAGATACTGTCCTGGCTGGTTTCAGGTATTGATCTCTGAATTGAGAAAGAAAGGTCTTCCTGGCTTGTTACAGGTATTAATCTTCAATCTCTTCATGTAGATACTTTTCCTGGCTTATTTCAGGTATCAGTCTACAATCAGTCGTCCACAGATATTTTCCTGGCTTGCTACAGGTATTAAACTGGAACTTGAAAAGGTTGGTCAAGGAGATACTGTCCTGGCTGGTTTCAGGTATTGATCTCTGACATGAGAAAAAAAAGGCTTCCTGGCTTGTTTCATGTATTACTCTTCAATCTCTTCATGTAGATAATTTCCTGGCTTGTTACAGGTATCAATCCACAATCAGTCGTCCACAGATATTTTCCTGGCTTGCTACAGGCATTAAACTGGGATCTGAAAAGGTTGGTCAAGGAGATACTGTCCTGGCTGGTTTCAGGTATTGATCTCTGACCTGAGAAAGAAAGGTCTTCCTGGCTTGTTACAGGTATTAAACTTCAATCTCTTCATGTAGATACTTTTCCTGGCTTGTTACAGGTATTAATCCACAATCAGTCGTCCACAGATATTTTCCTGGCATGCTACAGGCATTAAAATGGGATCTGAAAAGGTTGGTCAAGGAGATACTGTCCTGGCTGGTTTCAGGTATTGATCTCTGACCTGAGAAAGAAAGGTCTTCCTGGCTTGTTACAGGTATTAAACTTCAATCTTTTCATGTAGATACATTTCCTGGCTTGTTACAGGTATTAATCCACAATCAGTCGTCCAAAGATATTTTCCTGGTATGCTACAGGCATTAAACTGGGATCTGAAAAGGTTGGTCAAGGAGGTACTGTCCTGGCTGGTTTCAGGTATTGATCTCTGACCTGAGAAAGAAAGGTCTTCCTGGCTTGTTACAGGTATTAAACTTCAATCTATTCATGTAGATACTTTTCCTGGCTTGTTACAGGTATTAATCCACAATCAGTCGTCCACATATATTTTCCTGGCTTGCTACAGGCATTAAACTGGGATCTGAAAAGGTTGGTCAATGAGATACTGTCCTGAATGGTTTCAGGTATTGATCTCTGACCTGAGAAAGAAAGGTCTTCCTGGCTTGTTACAGGTATTAAACTTCAATCTCTTCATGTATATACTTTTCCTGGCTTGTTACAGGTATTAATCCACAATCAGTCGTCCACAGATATTTTCCTGGCTTGCTAGAGGCATTAAACTGGGATCTGAAAAGGTTGGTCAAGGAGATACTGTCCTGGCTGGTTTCAGGTATTGATCTCTGACCTGAGAAAGAAAGGTCTTCCTGGCTTGTTACAAGTATTAAACTTCAATCTCTTCATGTAGATACTTTTCCTGGCTTGTTACAGGTATTAATCCATAATCAATCGTCCACAGATATTTTCCTGGCTTGCTACAGGCATTAAACTAGGATCTGAAAAGGTTGGTCAAGGAGATACTGTCCTGGCTGGTTTCAGGTATTGATCTCTGACCTGAGAAAGAAAGGTCTTCCTGGCTTGTTACAGGTATTAAACTTCAATCTCTTCATGTAGATACTTTTCCTGGCTTGTTACAGGTATTAATCCATAATCAGTCGTCCACAGATATTTTCCTGGCTTGCTACAGGCATTAAACTGGGATCTGAAAAGGTTGGTCAAGGAGATACTGTCCTGGCTGGTTTCAGGTATTGATCTCTGACCTGAGAAAGAAAGGTCTTCCTGGCTTGTTACAGGTATTAAACTTCATTCTCTTCATGTAGATACTTTTCCTGGCTTGTTACAGGTATTAATCCATAATCAGTCGTCCACAGATATTTTCCTGGCTTGCTACAGGCATTAAACTGGGATCTGAAAAGGTTGGTCAAGGAGATACTGTCCTGGCTGGTTTCAGGTATTGATCTCTGAATTGAGAAAGAAAGGTCTTCCTGGCTTGTTACAAGTATTAATCTTCAATCTCTTCATGTAGATACTTTTCCTGGCTTGTTTCAGGTATCAGTCTACAATCAGTCGTCCACAGATATTTTCCTGGCTTGCTACAGGTATTAAACTGGAACTTGAAAAGGTTGGTCAAGGAGATACTGTCCTGGCTGGTTTCAGGTATTGATCTCTGACATGAGAAAAAAAAGGCTTCCTGGCTTGTTTCATGTATTACTCTTCAATCTCTTCATGTAGATAATTTCCTGGCTTGTTACAGGTATCAATCCACAATCAGTCGTCCACAGATATTTTCCTGGCTTGCTATAGGCATTAAACTGGGATCTGAAAAGGTTGGTCAAGGAGATACTGTCCTGGCTGGTTTCAAGTATTAATCTCTGACCTGAGAAAGAAAGGTCTTCCTGGCTTGTTACATGTATTAAACTTCAATCTCTTCATGTAAATACTTTTCCTGGCTTGTTAAAGGTATTAATCCACAATCAGTCGTCCAGAGATATTTTCCTGGCTTGCTACAGGCATTAAACTGGAACTTGAAAAGGTTGGTCAAGGAGATACTGTCCTGGCTGGTTTCAGGTATTGATCTCTGACCTGAGAAAGAAAGGTCTTCCTGGCTTGTTACAGGTATTAAACTTCAATCTCTTCATGTAGATACATTTCCCGGCTTGTTACAGGTATCAATCCACAATCAGTCGTCCACAGATATTTTCCTGGCTTGCTACAGGTATTAAACTAGGATCTGAAAAGGTTGGTCAATGAGATACTGTCCTGGCTGGTTTCAGGTATTGATCTCTGACCTGAGAAAGAAAGGTCTTCCTGGCTTGTTACAGGTATTAAACTTCAATCTCTTCATGTAGATACTTTTCCTGGCTTGTTACAGGTATTAATCCACAATCAGTCGTCCTCATATATTTTCCTGGCTTGCTACAGGCATTAAACTAAGATCTGAAAAGGTTGGTCAAGGATATACTGTCTAGGCTGGTTTCAGGTATTGATCTCTGACCTGAGAAAGAAAGGTCTTTCTGGCTTGTTACAGGTATTAAACGTCAATCTCTTCATGTAGATAATTTTCCTGGCTTATTACAGGTATTAATCCACAATCAGTCGTCCACAGATATTTTCCTGGCTTGCTACAGGCATTAAATTGGGATCTGAAAAGGTTGGTCAAGGAGATACTGTCCTGGCTGGTTTCAGGTATTGATCTCTGACCTGAGAAAGAAAGGTCTTACTGGCTTGTTACAGGTATTAAACTTCAATCTCTTCATGTAGATATTTTTCCTGGCTTGTTACAGGTATTAATCCATAATCAGTCGTCCACAGATATTTTCCTGGCTTGCTACAGGCATTAAACTGGGATCTGAAAAGGTTGGTCAAGGAGATATTGTCCTGGCTGGATTCAGGTATTGATCACTGACCTGAGAAAGAAAGGTCTTCCTGGCTTGTTACAAGTATTAAACTTCAATCTCTTCATGTAGATACTTTTCCTGGCTTGTTACAGGTATTAATCCACAATCAGTCGTCCACAGATATTTTCCTGGCTTGCTACAAGCATTAAACTTGGATCTGAAAAGGTTGGTCAAGGAGATACTGTCCTGGCTGGTTTCAGGTATTGATCTATGACCTGAGAAAGAAAGGTCTTCCTGGCTTGTTACAGGTATTAAACTTCAATCTCTTCATGTAGATACATTTCCTGGCTTGTTATAGGTATTAATCCATAATCAGTCGTCCACAGATATTTTCCTGGCTTGCTACAGGCATTAAACTGGAATCTGAAAAGGTTGGTCAATGAAATATTGTCCTGCCTGGTTTCAGGTATTGATCTCTGACCTGAGAAAGAAAGGTCTTCCTGGCTTGTTACAGGTATTAAACTTCAATCTCTTCATGTAGATACTTTTCCTGGCTTGTTACAGGTATTAATCCATAATCAATCGTCCACAGATATTTTCCTGGCTTGCTACAGGCATTAAACTAGGATCTGAAAAGGTTGGTCAAGGAGATACTGTCCTGGCTGGTTTCAGGTATTGATCTCTGACCTGAGAAAGAAAGGTCTTCCTGGCTTGTTTCAGGTATTAAACTTCAATCTCTTCATGTAGATACTTTTCCTGGCTTGTTACAGGTATTAATCCATAATCAGTCATCCACAGATATTTTCCTGGCTTGCTACAGGCATTAAACTGGGATCTGAAAAGGTTGGTCAAAGAGATACTGTCCTGGCTGGTTTCAGGTATTGATCTCTGACCTGAGAAAGAAAGGTCTTCCTGGCTTGTTACAGGTATTAAACTTCAATCTCTTCATGTAGATACTTTTCCTAGCTTGTTACAGGTATTAATCAATAATCAGTCGTCCACAGATATTTTCCTGGCTTGCTACAGGCATTAAACTGGGATCTGAAAAGGTTGGTCAAGGAGATACTGTCCTGGATGGTTTCAGGTATTGATCTCTGAATTGAGAAAGAAAGGTCTTCCTGGCTTGTTACAGGTATTAATCTTCAATCTCTTCATGTAGATACTTTTCCTGGCTTGTTTCAGGTATCAGTCTACAATCAGTCGTCCACAGATATTTTCCTGGCTTGCTACAGGTATTAAACTGGAACTTGAAAAGGTTGGTCAAGGAGATACTGTCCTGGCTGGTTTCAGGTATTGATCTCTGACATGAGAAAAAAAAGGCTTCCTGGCTTGTTTCATGTATTACTCTTCAATCTCTTCATGTAGATAATTTCCTGGCTTGTTACAGGTATCAATCCACAATCAGTCGTCCACATATATTTTCCTGGCTTGCTACAGGCATTAAACTAGGATCTGAAAATGTTGGTCAAGGAGATACTGTCCTGGCTGGTTTCAGGTATTGATCTCTGACCTTAGAAAGAAAGGTCTTCCTGGCTTGTTACAGGTATTAAACTTCAATCTCTTCATGTAGATACTTTTCCTGGCTTGTTACAGGTATTAATCCACAATCAGTCGTCCACAGATATTTTCCTGGCTTGCTACAGGCAATAAAATGGGATCTGAAAAGGTTGGTCAAGGAGATACTGTCCTGGCTGGTTTCAGGTATTGATCTCTGACCTGAGAAAGAAAGGTCTTCCTGGCTTGTTACAGGTATTAAACTTCAATCTTTTCATGTAGATACATTTCCTGGCTTGTTACAGGTATTAATCCACAATCAGTCGTCCAAAGATATTTTCCTGGTATGCTACAGGCATTAAACTGGGATCTAAAAAGGTTGGTCAAGGAGGTATTGTCCTGGCTGGTTTCAGGTATTGATCTCTGACCTGAGAAAGAAAGGTCTTCCTGGCTTGTTACAGGTATTAAACTTCAATCTATTCATGTAGATACTTTTCCTGGCTTGTTACAGGTATTAATCCACAATCAGTCGTCCACATATATTTTCCTGGCTTGCTACAGGCATTAAACTGGGATCTGAAAAGGTTGGTCAATGAGATACTGTCCTGAATGGTTTCAGGTATTGATCTCTGACCTGAGAAAGAAAGGTCTTCCTGGCTTGTTACAGGTATTAAACTTCAATCTCTTCATGTATATACTTTTCCTGGCTTATTACAGGTATTAATCCACAATCAGTCGTCCACAGATATTTTCCTGGCTTGCTAGAGGCATTAAACTGGGATCTGAAAAGGTTGGTCAAGGAGATACTGTCCTGGCTGGTTTCAGGTATTGATCTCTGACCCGAGAAAGAAAGGTCTTCCTGGCTTGTTACAAGTATTAAACTTCAATCTCTTCATGTAGATACTTTTCCTGGCTTGTTACAGGTATTAATCCATAATCAATCGTCCACAGATATTTTCCTGGCTTGCTACAGGCATTAAACTAGGATCTGAAAAGGTTGGTCAAGGAGATACTGTCCAGGCTGGTTTCAGGTATTGATCTCTGACCTGAGAAAGAAAGGTCTTCCTGGCTTGTTACAGGTATTAAACTTCAATCTCTTCATGTAGATACTTTTCCTGGCTTGTTACAGGTATTAATCCATAATCAGTCGTCCACAAATATTTTCCTGGCTTGCTACAGGCATTAAACTGGGATCTGAAAAGGTTGGTCAAGGAGATATTGTCCTGGCTGGTTTCAGGTATTGATCTCTGACCTGAGAAAGAAAGGTCTTCCTGGCTTGTTACAGGTATTAAACTTCAATCTCTTCCTGTAGATACTTTTCCTGGCTTGTTACAGGTATTAATCCATAATCAGTCGTCCACAGATATTTTCCTGGCTTGCTACAGGCATTAAACTGAGATCTGAAAAGGTTGGTCAAGGAAATACTGTCCTGGCTGGTTTCAGGTATTGATCTCTGAATTGAGAAAGAAAGGTCTTCCTGGCTTGTTACAGGTATTAAACATCAATCTCTTCATGTAGATACTTTTCCTGGCTTGTTACAGGTATTAATCCATAATCAGTCGTCCACAGATATTTTCCTGGCTTGCTACAGGCATTAAACTGGGATCTGAAAAGGTTGGTCAAGGAGATATTGTCCTGGCTGGTTTCACGTATTGATCTCTGACCTGAGAAAGAAAGGTCTTCCTGGCTTGTTACAAGTATTAAACTTCAATCTTTTCATGTATATACTTTTCCTGGCTTGTTACAAGTATTAATCCATAATCAGTCGTCCACAGATATTTTCCTGGCTTGCTACATGCTTTAAACTAGGATCTGAAAAGGTTGGTCAAGGAGATACTGTCCTGGCTGGTTTCAGGTATTGATCTCTGACCTGAGAAAGAAAGGTCTTCCTATCTTGTTACAGGTATTAAACTTCAATCTCTTCATGTAGATACTTTTCCTGGCTTGTTACAGGTATTAATCTACAATCAGTCGTCCACAGATATTTTCCTGGCTTGCTACAGGTATTAAACTGGAACTTGAAAAGGTTGGTCAAGGAGATACTGTCCTGGCTGGTTTCAGGTATTGATCTCTGACCTGAGAAAAAAAAGGCTTCCTGGCTTGTTTCAGGTATTACTCTTCAATCTCTTCATGTAGATAATTTCCTGGCTTGTCACAGGTATCAATCCATAATCAGTCATCCACAAATATTTTCCTGGCTTGCTACAGGCATTAAACTGGGATCTGAAAAGGTTGGTCAAGGAGATACTGTCATGGCTGGTTTCAGGTATTGATCTCTGACCTGAGAAAGAAAGGTCTTCATGGCTTGTTACAGGTATTAAACTTCAATCTCTTCATGTAGATACTTTTCCTGGCTTGTTACAGGTATTAATCCATAATCAGTCGTCCACAGATATTTTCCTGGCTTGCTACAGGCATTAAACTGGGATCTGAAAAGGTTGGTCAAGGAGATACTGTCCTGGCTGGTTTCAGGTATTGTTCTCTGACCTGAGAAAGAAAGGTCTTCCTGGCTTGTTACAGGTATTAAACTTCAATCTCTTCATGTAAATACTTTTCCTGGCTTGTTACATGTATTAATCCACAATCAGTCGTCCACAGATATTTTCCTGGCTTGCTACAGGCATTAAAATGGGATCTGAAAAGGTTGGTCAAGGAGATAATGTCCTGGCTGGTTTCAGGTATTGATCTCTGACCTGAGAAAGAAAGGTCTTCCTAGCTTGTTACAGGTATTAAACTTCAATCTCTTCATGTAGATACATTTCCTGGCTTGTTACAGGTATTAATCCATAATCAGTCGTCCACAGATATTTTCCTGGCTTGCTACAGGCATTAAACTGGGATCTGAAAAGGTTGGTCAAGGAGATATTGTCCTGGCTGGTTTCTGGTATTGATCTCTGACCTTAGAAAGAAAGGTCTTCCTGGCTTGTTACAGGTATTAACTTCAATCTCTTCATGTAGATACTTTTCCTGGATTGTTACAAGTATTAATCCATAATCAGTCGTCCACATGAATTTTCCTGGCTTGCTACAGGCATTAAACTGGGATATGAAAAGGTTGGTCAAGGAGATACTGTCCTGGCTGGTTTCAGGTATTGATCTCTGACCTGAGAAAGAAAGGTCTTCCTGGCTTGTTACAGGTATTAAACTTCAATCTCTTCATGTAGATACTTTTCCTGGCTTGTTACAGGTATTAATCCACAATCAGTCGTCCACAGATATTTTCCTGGCTTGCTACAGGCATTAAACTGGGATCTGAAAAGGTTGGTCAAGGAGATATTGTCCTGGCTGGTTTCAGGTATTGATCTCTGACCTGAGAAAGAAAGGTCTTCCTGGCTTGTTACAGGTATTAAACTTCAATCTCTTCATGTAAATACTTTTCCTGGCTTGTTACATGTATTAATCCACAATCAGTCGTCCACAGATATTTTCCTGGCTTGCTACAGGCATTAAAATGGGATCTGAAACGGTTGGTCAAGGAGATAATGTCTTGGCTGGTTTCAGGTATTGATCTCTGACCTGAGAAAGAAAGGTCTTCCTAGCTTGTTACATGTATTAAACTTCAATCTCTTCATGTAGATACATTTCATGGCTTGTTACAGGTATTAATCCATAATCAGTCGTCCACAGATATTTTCCTGGCTTGCTACAGGCATTAAACTGGGATCTGAAAAGGTTGGTCAAGGAGATATTGTCCTGGCTGGTTTCAGGTATTGATCTCTGACCTGAGAAAGAAATGTCTTCCTGGCTTGTTACAGGTATTAAACTTCAATCTCTTCATGTAAATACTTTTCCTTGCTTTTTTCATGTATTAATCCACAATCAGTCATCCACAGATATTTTCCTGGCTTGCTACATGCATTAAAATGGGATCTGAAAAGGTTGGTCAATGAGATAATGTCCTGGCTGGTTTCAGGTATTGATCTCTGACCTGAGAAAGAAAGGTCTTCCTAGCTTGTTACAGGTATTAAACTTCAATCTCTTCATGTAGATACTTTTCTTGGCTTGTTACAGGTATTAATCCACAATCAGTCGTCCACATATATATTCCTGGCTTGCTACAGGCATTAAACTGGGATCTGAAAAGGTTGGTCAAGGAGATATTGTCCTGGCTGGTTTCAGGTATTGATCTCTGACCTGAGAAAGAAAGGTCTTCCTGGCTTGTTACAGGTATTAAACTTCAATCTCTTCATGTAAATACTTTTCCTGGCTTGTTACATGTATTAATCCACAATCAGTCGTCCACAGATATTTTCCTCGCTTGCTACAGGCATTAAAATGGGATCTGAAAAGGTTGGTCAAGGAGATAATGTCCTGGCCGGTTTCAGGTATTGATCTCTGACCTGAGAAAGAAAGGTCTTCCTAGCTTGTTACATGTATTAAACTTCAATCTCTTCATTAAATACTTTTCCTGGCTTGTTACAGGTATTAATCCACAATCAGTCGTCCACAGATATTTTCCTGGCTTGCTACAGGCATTAAACTGGGATCTAAAAAGGTTGGTCAAGGAGATACTGTCCTGGCTGGTTTCAGGTATTGATCTCTGACCTGAGAAAGAAAGGTCTTCCTGGCTTGTTACAGGTATTAAACTTCAATCTCTTCATGTAAATACTTTTCCTGGCTTGTTACATGTATTAATCCACAATCAGTCGTCCACATATATTTTCCTGGCTTGCTACAGACATTAAAATGGGATCTGAAAAGGTTGGTCAATGAGATAATGTCCTGGCTGGTTTCAGGTATTGATCTCTGACCTGAGAAAGAAAGGTCTTCCTAGCTTGTTACAGGTATTAAACTTCAATCTCTTCATGTACATACTTTTCTTGGCTTGTTACAGGTATTAATCCACAATCAGTCGTCCACAGATATTTTCCTAGCTTGCTACAGGCATTAAAATGGGATCTGAAAAGGTTGGTCAAGGAGATAATGTCCTTGCTGGTTTCAGGTATTGATCTCTGACCTGAGAAAGAAAGGTCTTCCTAGCTTGTTACAGGTATTAAACTTCAATCTCTTCATGTAGATACTTTTCCTGGCTTGTTACAGGTATTAATCCACAATCAGTCGTCCACAGATATTTTCCTGGCTTGCTACAGGCATTAAACTGGGATCTGAAAAGGTTGGTCAAGGAGATATTGTCCTGGCTAGTTTCAGGTATTGATCTCTGACCTGAGAAAGAAAGGTCTTCCTGGCTTGTTACAGGTATTAAACTTCAATCTCTTCATGTAAATACTTTTCCTGGCTTGTTACATGTATTAATCCACAATCAGTCGTCCACAGATATTTTCCTGGCTTGCTACAGGCATTAAAATGGGATCTGAAAAGGTTGGTCAAGGAGATAATGTCCTTGCTGGTTTCAGGTATTGATCTCTGACCTGAGAAAGAAAGGTCTTCCTAGCTTGTTACAGGTATTAAACTTCAATCTCTTCATGTAGATACATTTCATGGCTTGTTACAGGTATTAATCCATAATCAGTCGTCCACAGATATTTTCCTGGCTTGCTACAGGCATTAAACTGGGATCTGAAAAGGTTGGTCAAGGAGATATTGTCCTGGCTGGTTTCAGGTATTGATCTCTGACCTGAGAAAGAAAGGTCTTCCTGGCTTGTTACATGTATTAAACTTCAATCTCTTCATGTAGATACTTTTCCTGGCTTGTTTCAGGTATTAATCCATAATCAGTCGTCCACATATATTTTCCTGGCTTGCTACAGGCATTAAACTGGGATCTGAAAAGGTTGGTCAAGGAGATACTGTCCTGGCTGGTTTCAGGTGTTGATCTCTGACCTGAGAAAGAAAGGTCTTCCTGGCTTGTTACAGGTATTAAACTTTAATCTCTTCATGTAGATACTTTTCCTGGTTTGTTACAGGTATTAATCCCCAATCAGTCGTCCACAGATATTTTCCTGGCTTGCTACAGGCATTAAACTGGGATCTGAAAAGGTTGGTCAAGGAGATACTGTCCTGGCTGTTTCAGGTATTGATCTCTGACCTGAGAAAGAAAAGTCTTCCTGGCTTGTTACAGGTATTAAACCTAAATCTCTTCATTAAATACTTTTCCTGGCTTGTTACAGGTATTAATCCATAATCAGTCGTCCACAGATATTTTCCTGGCTTGCTACAGGCATTAAAATGGGATATGAAAAGGTTGATCAAGGAGATACTGTCCTGGCTGGTTTCAGGTATTGATCTCTGACCTGAGAAAGAAAGGTCTTCCTGGCTTGTTACAGGTATTAAACTTCAATATTTTCATGTAGATACATTTCCTGGCTTGTTACAGGTATTAATCCATAATCAGTCGTCCACAGATATTTTCCTGGCTTGCTACAGGCATTAAACTGGGATCTGAAAAGGTTGGTCAAGGAGATATTGTCCTGGCTGGTTTCAGGTATTGATCTCTGACCTGAGAAAGAAAGGTCTTCCTGGCTTGTTTCAGGTATTAAACTTCAATCTCTTCATGTAGATACTTTTCCTGGCTTGTTACAGGTATTAATCCACAATCAGTCGTCCACATATATATTCCTGGCTTGCTACAGGCATTAAACTGGGATCTGAAAAGGTTGGTCAAGGAGATACTGTCCTGGATGGTTTCAGGTATTGATTTCTGACTTGAGAAAGAAAGGTCTTCCTGGCTTGTTACAGGTATTAAACTTCAATTTCTTCATGTAGATACTTTTCCTGGATTGTTACAGGTATTAATCCACAATCAGTCGTCCACAGATATTTTCCTGGCTTGCTATAGGCATTAAACTGGGATCTGAAAAGGTTGGTCAAGGAGATATTGTCCTGGCTGGTTTCAGGTATTGATCTCTGACCTGAGAAAGAAAGGTCTTCCTGGCTTGTTACAGGTATTAAACTTCAATCTCTTCATGTAAATACTTTTCCTGGCTTGTTACATGTATTAATCCACAATCAGTCGTCCACAGATATTTTCCTGGCTTGCTACAGGCATTAAAATGGGATCTGAAAAGGTTGGTCAAGGAGATAATGTCCTTGCTGGTTTCAGGTATTGATCTCTGACCTGAGAAAGAAAGGTCTTCCTAGCTTGTTACAGGTATTAAACTTCAATCTCTTCATGTAGATACTTTTCCTGGCTTGTTACAGGTATTAATCCACAATCAGTCGTCCACAGATATTTTCCTGGCTTGCTACAGGCATTAAACTGGGATCTGAAAAGGTTGGTCAAAGAGATATTGTCCTGGCTGGTTTCAGGTATTGATCTCTGACCTGAGAAAGAAAGGTCTTCCTGGCTTGTTACAGGTATTAAACTTCAATCTCTTCATGTAAATACTTTTCCTGGCTTGTTACATGTATTAATCCACAATCAGTCGTCCACAGATATTTTCCTGGCTTGCTACAGGCATTAAAATGGGATCTGAAAAGGTTGGTCAAGGAGATAATGTCCTTGCTGGTTTCAGGTATTGATCTCTGACCTGAGAAAGAAAGGTCTTCCTAGCTTGTTACATGTATTAAACTTCAATCTCTTCATGTAGATACATTTCATGGCTTGTTACAGGTATTAATCCATAATCAGTCGTCCACAGATATTTTCCTGGCTTGCTACAGGCATTAAACTGGGATCTGAAAAGGTTGGTCAAGGAGATATTGTCCTGGATGGTTTCAGGTATTGATCTCTGACCTGAGAAAGAAAGGTCTTCCTGGCTTGTTACAGGTATTAAACTTCAATCTCTTCATGTAAATACTTTTCCTGGCTTTTTTCATGTATTAATCCACAATCAGTCATCCACAGATATTTTCCTGGCTTGCTACAGGCATTAAAATGGGATCTGAAAAGGTTGGTCAATGAGATAATGTCCTGGCTGGTTTCAGGTATTGATCTCTGACCTGAGAAAGAAAGGTCTTCCTAGCTTGTTACAGGTATTAAACTTCAATCTCTTCATGTAGATACTTTTCCTGGCTTGTTACAGGTATTAATCCACAATCAGTCGTCCACAGATATTTTCCTGGCTTGCTACAGGCATTAAACTGGGATCTGAAAAGGTTGGTCAAGGAGATATTGTCCTGGCTGGTTTCAGGTATTGATCTCTGACCTGAGAAAGAAAGGTCTTCCTGGCTTGTTACAGGTATTAAACTTCAATCTCTTCATGTAGATACTTTTCCTGGCTTGTTACAGGTATTAATCCACAATCAGTCGTCCACAGATATTTTCGTGGCTTGCTACAGGCATTAAACTGGGATCTGAAAAGGTTGGTCAAGGAGATATTGTCCTGGCTGGTTTCAGGTATTGATCTCTGACCTGAGAAAGAAAGGTCTTCCTGGCTTGTTACAGGTATTAAACTTCAATCTCTTCATGTAAATACTTTTCCTGGCTTGTTACATGTATTAATCCATAATCAGTCGTCCACAGATATTTTCCTCGCTTACTACAGGCATTAAAATGGGATCTGAAAAGGTTGGTCAAGGAGATAATGTCCTTGCTGGTTTCAGGTATTGATCTCTGACCTGAGAAAGAAAGGTCTTCCTAGCTTGTTACAGGTATTAAACTTCAATCTCTTCATGTAGATACATTTCATGGCTTGTTACAGGTATTAATCCATAATCAGTCGTCCACAGATATTTTCCTGGCTTGCTACAGGCATTAAACTGGGCTCTGAAAAGGTTGGTCAAGGAGATATTGTCCTGGATGGTTTCAGGTATTGATCTCTGACCTGAGAAAGAAAGGTCTTCCTGGCTTGTTACAGGTATTAAACTTCAATCTCTTCATGTAAATACTTTTCCTGGCTTTTTTCATGTATTAATCCACAATCAGTCATCCACAGATATTTTCCTGGCTTGCTACAGGCATTAAAATGGGATCTGAAAAGGTTGGTCAATGAGATAATGTCCTGGCTGGTTTCAGGTATTGATCTCTGACCTGAGAAAGAAAGGTCTTCCTAGCTTGTTACAGGTATTAAACTTCAATCTCTTCATGTAGATACTTTTCCTGGCTTGTTACAGGTATTAATCCACAATCAGTCGTCCACAGATATTTTCCTGGCTTGCTACAGGCATTAAACTGGGATCTGAAAAGGTTGGTCAAGGAGATATTGTCCTGGCTGGTTTCAGGTATTGATCTCTGACCTGAGAAAGAAAGGTCTTCCTGGCTTGTTACAGGTATTAAACTTCAATCTCTTCATGTAGATACTTTTCCTGGCTTGTTACAGGTATTAATCCACAATCAGTCGTCCACAGATATTTTCGTGGCTTGCTACAGGCATTAAACTGGGATCTGAAAAGGTTGGTCAAGGAGATATTGTCCTGGCTGGTTTCAGGTATTGATCTCTGACCTGAGAAAGAAAGGTCTTCCTGGCTTGTTACAGGTATTAAACTTCAATCTCTTCATGTAAATACTTTTCCTGGCTTGTTACATGTATTAATCCATAATCAGTCGTCCACAGATATTTTCCTCGCTTACTACAGGCATTAAAATGGGATCTGAAAAGGTTGGTCAAGGAGATAATGTCCTGGCCGGTTTCAGGTATTGATCTCTGACCTGAGAAAGAAAGGTCTTCCTAGCTTGTTACATGTATTAAACTTCAATCTCTTCATTAAATACTTTTCCTGGCTTGTTACAGGTATTAATCCACAATCAGTCGTCCACAGATATTTTCCTGGCTTGCTACAGGCATTAAACTGGGATCTAAAAAGGTTGGTCAAGGAGATACTGTCCTGGCTGGTTTCAGGTATTGATCTCTGACCTGAGAAAGAAAGGTCTTCCTGGCTTGTTACAGGTATTAAACTTCAATCTCTTCATGTAAATACTTTTCCTGGCTTGTTACATGTATTAATCCACAATCAGTCGTCCACATATATTTTCCTGGCTTGCTACAGACATTAAAATGGGATCTGAAAAGGTTGGTCAAGGAGATAATGTCCTGGCTGGTGTCAGGTATTGATCTCTGACCTGAGAAAGAAAGATCTTCTTGGCTTGTTACATGTATTAAACTTCAATCTCTTCATGTAGATACTTTTCCTGGCTTGTTACAGGTATTAATCCATAATCAGTCGTCCACATATATTTTCCTGGCTTGCTACAGGCATTAAACTAGGATCTGAAAAGGTTGGTCAAGGAGATACTGTCCTGGCTGGTTTCAGGTATTGATCTCTGACCTGAGAAAGAAAGGTCTTCCTGGCTTGTTACAGGTATTAAACTTCAATCTCTTCATGTAGATACTTTTCCTGGCTTGTTACAGGTATTAATCCCCAATCAGTCGTCCACAGATATTTTCCTGGCTTGCTACAGGCATTAAACTGGGATCTGAAAAGGTTGGTCAAGGAGATACTGTCCTGGCTGTTTCAGGTATTGATCTCTGACCTGAGAAAGAAAAGTCTTCCTGGCTTGTTACAGGTATTAAACCTAAATCTCTTCATTAAATACTTTTCCTGGCTTGTTACAGGTATTAATCCACAATCAGTCGTCCACAGATATTTTCCTGGCTTGCTACAGGCATTAAAATGGGATATGAAAAGGTTGATCAAGGAGATACTGTCCTGGCTAGTTTCAGGTATTGATCTCTGACCTGAGAAAGAAAGGTCTTCCTGGCTTGTTACAGGTATTAAACTTCAATCTTTTCATGTAGATACATTTCCTGGCTTGTTACAGGTATTAATCCATAATCAGTCGTCCACAGATATTTTCCTGGCTTGCTACAGGCATTAAACTGGGATCTGAAAAGGTTGGTCAAGGAGATATTGTCCTGGCTGGTTTCAGGTATTGATCTCTGAACTGAGAAAGAAAGGTCTTCCTGGCTTGTTTCAGGTATTAAACTTCAATCTCTTCATGTAGATACTTTTCCTGGCTTGTTACAGGTATTAATCCACAATCAGTCGTCCACATATATTTTCCTGGCTTGCTACAGGCATTAAACTGGGATCTGAAAAGGTTGGTCAAGGAGATACTGTCCTGGATGGTTTCAGGTATTGATTTCTGACCTGAGAAAGAAAGGTCTTCCTGGCTTGTTACAGGTATTAAACTTCAATTTCTTCATGTAGATACTTTTCCTGGATTGTTACAGGTATTAATCCACAATCAGTCGTCCACAGATATTTTCCTGGCTTGCTATAGACATTAAACTGGGATCTGAAAAGGTTGGTCAAGGAGATATTGTCCTGGCTGGTTTCAGGTATTGATCTCTGACCTGAGAAAGAAAGGTCTTCCTGGCTTGTTACAGGTATTAAACTTCAATCTCTTCATGTAAATACTTTTCCTGGCTTGTTACATGTATTAATCCACAATCAGTCGTCCACAGATATTTTTCTGGCTTGCTACAGGCATTAAAATGGGATCTGAAAAGGTTGGTCAAGGAGATAATGTCCTTGCTGGTTTCAGGTATTGATCTCTGACCTGAGAAAGAAAGGTCTTCCTAGCTTGTTACAGGTATTAAACTTCAATCTCTTCATGTAGATACTTTTCCTGGCTTGTTACAGGTATTAATCCACAATCAGTCGTCCACAGATATTTTCCTGGCTTGCTACAGGCATTAAACTGGGATCTGAAAAGGTTGGTCAAGGAGATATTGTCCTGGCTGGTTTCAGGTATTGATCTCTGACCTGAGAAAGAAAGGTCTTCCTGGCTTGTTACAGGTATTAAACTTCAATCTCTTCATGTAAATACTTTTCCTGGCTTGTTACATGTATTAATCCACAATCAGTCGTCCACAGATATTTTCCTGGCTTGCTACAGGCATTAAAATGGGATCTGAAAAGGTTGGTCAAGGAGATAATGTCCTGGCTGGTTTCAGGTATTGATCTCTGACCTGAGAAAGAAAGGTCTTCCTAGCTTGTTACATGTATTAAACTTCAATCTCTTCATTAAATACTTTTCCTGGCTTGTTACAGGTATTAATCCATAATCAGTCGTCCACATATATTTTCCTGGCTTGCTACAGGCATTAAACTGGGATCTGAAAAGGTTGGTCAAGGAGATACTGTCCTGGCTGGTTTCAGGTATTGATCTCTGACCTGAGAAAGAAAGGTCTTCCTGGCTTGTTACAGGTATTAAACTTCAATCTCTTCATGTAGATACTTTTCCTGGCTTGTTACAGGTATTAATCCACAATCAGTCGTCCACAGATATTTTCCTGGCTTGCTACAGGCATTAAACTGGGATCTGAAAAGGTTGGTCAAGGAGATACTGTCCTGGCTGTTTCAGATATTGATCTCTGACCTGAGAAAGAAAAGTCTTCCTGGCTTGTTACAGGTATTAAACTTCAATCTCTTCATTAAATACTTTTCCTGGCTTGTTACAGGTATTAATCCACAATCAGTCGTCCACAGATATTTTCCTGGCTTGCTACAGGCATTAAAATGGGATATGAAAAGGTTGATCAAGGAGATACTGTCCTGGATGGTTTCAGGTATTGATCTCTGACCTGAGAAAGAAAGGTCTTCCTGGCTTGTTACAGGTATTAAACTTTAATCTTTTCATGTAGATACATTTCCTGGCTTGTTACAGGTATTAATCCATAATCAGTCGTCCACATATATTTTCCTGGCTTGCTACAGGCATTAAACTGGGATCTGAAAAGGTTGGTCAAGGAGATATTGTCCTGGCTGGTTTCAGGTATTGATCTCTGACCTGAGAAAGAAAGGTCTTCCTGGCTTGTTACAGGTATTAAACTTCAATCTCTTCATGTAGATAGTTTTCCTGGCTTGTTACAGGTATTAATCCACAATCAGTCGTCCACATATATTTTCCTGGCTTGCTACAGGCATTAAACTGGGATCTGAAAAGGTTGGTCAAGGAGATACTGTCCTGGATGGTTTCAGGTATTGATCTCTGACCTGAGAAAGAAAGGTCTTCCTGGCTTGTTACAGGTATTAAACTTCAATCTCTTCATGTAGATACTTTTCCTGGATTGTTACAGGTATTAATCCACAATCAGTCGTCCACAGATATTTTCCTGGCTTGCTACAGGCATTAAACTGGGATCTGAAAAGGTTGGTCAAGGAGATACTGTCTTGGCTGGTTTCAGGTATTGATCTCTGACCTGAGAAAGAAAGGTCTTCCTGGCTTGTTACAGGTATTAAACTTCAATCTCTTCATGTAGATACTTTTCCTGGCTTGTTACAGGTATTAATCCATAATCAATCATCCACAGATATTTTCCTGGCTTACTACAGGCATTAAACTGGGATCTGAAAAGGTTGGTCAAGGAGATATTGTCCGTGCTGGTTTCAGGTATTGATCTCTGACCTGAGAAAGAAAAGTCTTCCTGGCTTGTTACAGGTATTAAACTTCAATCTCTTCATTAAATACTTTTCCTGGCTTGTTACAGGTATTAATCCACAATCAGTCGTCCACAGATATTTTCCTGGCTTGCTACAGGCATTAAACTGGGATATGAAAAGGTTGATCAAGGAGATACTGTCCTGGATGGTTTCAGGTATTGATCTCTGACCTGAGAAAGAAAGGTCTTCCTGGCTTGTTACAGGTATTAAACTTCAATCTTTTCATGTAGATACATTTCCTGGCTTGTTACAGGTATTAATCCATAATCAATCATCCACAGATATTTTCCTGGCTTGCTACAGGCATTAAACTGGGATCCGAAAAGGTTGGTCAAGGAGATATTGTCCTGGCTGGTTTCAGGTATTGATCTCTGACCTGAGAAAGAAAGGTCTTCCTGGCTTATTACAGGTATTAAACTTCAATCTCTTCATGTAGATACTTTTCCTGGCTTGTTACAGGTATTAATCCACAATCAATCGTCCACATATATTTTCCTGGCTTGCTACAAGCATTAAACTGGGATCTGAAAAGGTTGGTCAAGGAGATACTGTCCTGGATGGTTTCAGGTATTGATCTCTGACCTTAGAAAGAAAGGTCTTCCTGGCTTGTTATAGGTATTAAACTTCAATCTCTTCATGTAGATACTTTTCCTGGATTGTTACAGGTATTAATCCACAATCAGTCGTCGACAGATATTTTCCTGGCTTGCTACAGGCATTAAACTGGGATCTGAAAAGGTTGGTTAAGGAGATACTGTCCTGGCTGGTTTCAGGTATTGATCTCTGACCTGAGAAAGAAAGGTCTTCCTGGCTTGTTACAGGTATTAAACTTCAATCTCTTCATGTAAATACTTTTCCTGGCTTGTTACATGTATTAATCCACAATCAGTCGTCCACAGATATTTTCCTGGCTTGCTACAAGCATTAAAATGGGACCTAAAAAGGTTGGTCAAGGAGATAATGTCCTGGCTGGTTTCAGGTATTGATCTCTGACCAGAGAAAGAAAGGTCTTCCTAGCTTGTTACATGTATTAAACTTCAATCTCTTCATTAAATACTTTTCCTGGCTTGTTACAGGTATTAATCCATAATCAGTCGTCCACAGATATTTTCCTGGCTTGCTACAGGCATTAAACTGGGATCTGAAAAGGTTGGTCAAGGAGATACTGTCCTGGCTGGTTTCAGGTATTGATCTCTGACCTGAGAAAGAAAGGTCTTCCTGGCTTGTTACAGGTATTAAACTTCAATCTCTTCATGTAGATACTTTTCCTGGCTTGTTACAGGTATTAATCCACAATCAGTCGTCCACAAATATTTTCTTGGCTTGCTACAGGCATTAAACTGGGATCTGAAAAGGTTGGTCAAGGAGATACTGTCCTGGCTGTTTCAGATATTGATCTCTGACCTGAGAAAGAAAAGTCTTCCTGGGTTGTTACAGGTATTAAACTTCAATCTCTTCATTAAATACTTTTCCTGGCTTGTTACAGGTATTAAACCATAATCAGTCGTCCACAGATATTTTCCTGGCTTGCTACAGGCATTAAAATGGGATATGAAAAAGGTTGATCAAGGAGATACTGTCCTGGCTGGTTTCAGGTATTGATCTCTGACCTGAGAAAGAAAGGTCTTCCTGGCTTGTTACAGGTATTAAACTTCAATCTTTTCATGTAGATACATTTCCTGGCTTGTTACAGGTATTAATCCATAATCAGTCGTCCACAGATATTTTCCTGGCTTGCTACAGGCATTAAACTGGGATCTGAAAAGGTTGGTCAAGGAGATATTGTCCTGGCTGGTTTCAGGTATTGATCTCTGACCTGAGAAAGAAAGGTCTTCCTGGCTTGTTACAGGTATTAAACTTCAATCTCTTCATTAAATACTTTTCCTGGCTTGTTACAGGTATTAATCCACAATCAGTCGTCCACAGATATTTTCCTGGCTTGCTACAGACATTAAAATGGGATCTGAAAAGGTTGGTCAAGGAGATAATGTCCTGGATGGTGTCAGGTATTGATCTCTGACCTGAGAAAGAAAGATCTTCTTGGCTTGTTACATGTATTAAACTTCAATCTCTTCATGTAGATACTTTTCCTAGATTGTTACAGGTATTAATCCATAATCAGTCGTCCACATATATTTTCCTGGCTTGCTACAGGCATTAAACTGGGATCTGAAAAGGTTGGTCAAGGAGATACTGTCCTGGCTTGTTTCAGGTATTGATCTCTGACCTGAGAAAGAAAGGTCTTCCTGGCTTGTTACAGGTATTAAACTTCAATCTCTTCATGTAGATACTTTTCCTGGCTTGTTACACGTATTAATCCACAATCAGTCGTCCACAAATATTTTCTTGGCTTGCTACAGGCATTAAACTGGGATCTGAAAAGGTTGGTCAAGGAGATACTGTCCTGGCTGTTTCAGATATTGATCTCTGACCTGAGAAAGAAAAGTCTTCCTGGGTTGTTACAGGTATTAAACTTCAATCTCTTCATTAAATACTTTTCCTGGCTTGTTACAGGTATTAAACCACAATCAGTCGTCCACAGATATTTTCCTGGCTTGCTACAGGCATTAAAATGGGATATGAAAAAGGTTGATCAAGGAGATACTGTCCTGACTGGTTTCAGGTATTGATCTCTGACCTGAGAAAGAAAGGTCTTCCTGGCTTGTTACAGGTATTAAACTTCAATCTTTTCATGTAGATACATTTCCTGGCTTGTTACAGGTATTAATCCATAATCAGTCGTCCACAGATATTTTCCTGGCTTGCTACAGGCATTAAACTGGGATCTGAAAAGGTTGGTCAAGGAGATATTGTCCTGGCTGGTTTCAGGTATTGATCTCTGACCTGAGAAAGAAAGGTCTTCCTGGCTTGTTACAGGTATTAAACTTCAATCTCTTCATTAAATACTTTTCCTGGCTTGTTACAGGTATTAATCCACAATCAGTCGTCCACAGATATTTTCCTGGCTTGCTACAGGCATTAAACTGGGATATGAAAAGGTTGATCAAGGAGATACTGTCCTGGATGGTTTCAGGTATTGATCTCTGACCTGAGAAAGAAAAGTCTTCCTGCCTTGTTACAGGTATTAAACTTCAATCTTTTCATGTAGATACATTTCCTGGCTTGTTACAGGTATTAATCCATAATCAATCATCCACAGATATTTTCCTGGCTTGCTACAGGCATTAAACTGGGATCTGAAAAGGTTGGTCAAGGAGATATTGTCCTGGCTGGTTTCAGGTATTGATCTCTGACCTGAGAAAGAAAGGTCTTCCTGGCTTGTTACAGGTATTAAACTTCAATCTCTTCATGTAGATACTTTTCCTGGCTTGTTACAGCTATTAATCCACAATCAATCGTCCACATATATTTTCCTGGCTTACTACAGGCATTAAACTGGGATCTGAAAAGGTTGGTCAAGGAGATATTGTCCGTGCTGGTTTCAGGTATTGATCTCTGACCTGAGAAAGAAAAGTCTTCCTGGATTGTTACAGGTATTAAACTTCAATCTCTTCATTAAATACTTTTCCTGGCTTGTTACAGGTATTAATCCACAATCAGTCGTCCACAGATATTTTCCTGGCTTGCTACAGGCATTAAACTGGGATATGAAAAGGTTGATCAAGGAGATACTGTCCTGGATGGTTTCAGGTATTGATCTCTGACCTGAGAAAGAAAGGTCTTCCTGGCTTGTTACAGGTATTAAACTTCAATCTTTTCATGTAGATACATTTCCTGGCTTGTTACAGGTATTAATCCATAATCAATCATCCACAGATATTTTCCTGCCTTGCTACAGGCATTAAACTGGGATCTGAAAAGGTTGGTCAAGGAGATATTGTCCTGGCTGGTTTCAGGTATTGATCTCTGACCTGAGAAAGAAAGGTCTTCCTAGCTTGTTACAGGTATTAAACTTCAATCTCTTCATGTAGATACTTTTCCTGGCTTGTTACAGGTATTAATCCACAATCAATCGTCCACATATATTTTCCTGGCTTGCTACAAGCATTAAACTGGGATCTGAAAAGGTTGGTCAAGGAGATACTGTCCTGGATGGTTTCAGGTATTGATCTCTGACCTTAGAAAGAAAGGTCTTCCTGGCTTGTTACAGGTATTAAACTTCAATCTCTTCATGTAGATACTTTTCCTGGATTGTTACAGGTATTAATCCACAATCAGTCGTCCACAGATATTTTCCTGGCTTGCTACAGGCATTAAACTGGGATCTGAAAAGGTTGGTTAAGGAGATACTGTCCTGGCTGGTTTCAGGTATTGATCTCTGACCTGAGAAAGAAAGGTCTTCCTGGCTTGTTACAGGTATTAAACTTCAATCTCTTCATGTAAATACTTTTCCTGGCTTGTTACATGTATTAATCCACAATCCGTCGTCCACAGATATTTTCCTGGCTTGCTACAGGCATTAAAATGGGACCTGAAAAGGTTGGTCAAGGAGATAATGTCCTGGCTGGTTTCAGGTATTGATCTCTGACCAGAGAAAGAAAGGTCTTCCTAGCTTGTTACATGTATTAAACTTCAATCTCTTCATTAAATACTTTTCCTGGCTTGTTACAGGTATTAATCCATAATCAGTCGTCCACAGATATTTTCCTGGCTTGCTACAGGCATTAAACTGGGATCTGAAAAGGTTGGTCAAGGAGATACTGTCCTGGTTGGTTTCAGGCATTGATCTCTGACCTGAGAAAGATGAAGGGGTGAAAAACACAAGAAGGGGGGGTTGAATTGTAAAACTGGAATCTTAAAGCAATTGACAAGATATTTTTATCCTGGTTCGTTTGATCTCAAACTACTCCAGTCCACCCGTCAAGGTGATTTCGCCTCTCTCCAACGAGGTCTTAATTCACTATATTCAACTGAATATTACAGACTGCTTTAACAACTGCTAAAGCCTTCTTGATTCAAACCACAATCCGGTTTGTCAAGGCAACACTTTCTTACAAAGGTATAAAACAATGTGTGTGAATGTTTTCTACAAAACTTTATCACAACTGTGATGTATACACAAATGAAGCTTAGAAACTAGATTGCTAAACACTAATGGAGTATCAGAGTTTGTGGTTTAGCAAAACTGGTAGATGAAGATTATTGTTCAGCTTTGTGCGTGTAGAGATTTGGAGAGCATTAGCCATTATAATCTTCGAAGCCTTGTTTATATAGCACTTGAAAAGATGAACGTTGAATGCAATATTCTTGATTCAATGCTAATAACAAGCTTTCCTTTTTGAGCAGATCTTGTCTAGAATGAGGCCGTTGGTATTGATTAGCTTTCAATGCACAGTACCGTTGCTTCTTCAATGCACGTTCTGGCTTGGCTCATTCTGATTCTGCTTCGCTGCTGATGAACTATTGTGTTTCTGTATCAGAGTGTTTACGCGCAGTTCTGTTCATCAAGCTACAGCATGTACGTGAGTTGATCATCTGATCTTGACGTCTTGATTCAGCAACTTCTGATGCTGGTGTATGAAATCAAATTCTGATGCTGAAGAAGTGATCTTGCTTATTTTAATCAGCGTATCTGCAAGTCAGAGCATAGTAATTTTAGGCAGCATATAGTTCAAACATGAAACATATAAATACTATGTCTTTTCACTTTGTTATCATCAAAACTCAAATATAGGGTAGTAGATTCAAACATTGTTCTAACAATCTCCCCCTTTTTGATGATGACAAAAACTAGATATTTTAAATGAAAAATAACGTGAAAAGGTATCTGGGAAATGTTTCAGAGTTAAGAAGTAAGGAGAAATCAGAGTTAAGAGATACTCCCCCTGAGTTTGTTACTTCCCTTTGATATACGTGTTCTTCAGGATCAGATCTTTTTCTTTCTTTGAACATTAGATTATAAGAGTCTTTGACTTATCAGAGAGCAGAGCTTCAGAGCTTTTCCTGTCAGAGCTTTGCTTTGGATCAGAGTATTAGGTCGATCAGAACTTCATATTTGATCAGAGCAACATGAGCTTCTACATTTTGATCAGAGCTTCTAGTCTTCATAGTGTTCAGGAGCTTCCTTGTGCCTGTAGACTTAAAACAAAACAGAAAAACATTTCAAGTAATAGAGTTAGAATGTTTGAGAATTTCTGTCTAGTTAGCCGTTATTGATTTTAAATATCATTCTTGTTCTCCCCCTTTTTGTCAGCAATCAAAAAGTGTTGGTGATGTGCTAAAACAAATTTAGATCAGAAAAACAAATTATATTAAAATAGTTCAGAATCAGAGCAAAAGAACATTACAAAACATGGTCAAAACAGTACATCAGAAAATGAAGAAAGCATGAAAAAGTTATGCATGAAAAAGATTTAAGGTTGAGGGGGCATGCGTGAGAACAGGCTTTCCAGCATTGCTTGAATCTTTTCAGAAGTTTCATTTTGCTTCTGAACCATGTTGACAACAATGTCAATCTTGCTGTCCTGTACATCCATTCTTGCTTTCATCTTCTGATCATTGTCGTCCATCCGCTGCTGGAGACGCAAGTCATTCAGCCTTAGTTCTTCCAGAGCCTGCCTATCCAAGGCAGCTTGAGAAGCATCAGAAGGAGGAGGCTTCTCAGAACTTTCAGCGACATCTTCTGCTTGACTTTCAGCCTGAATGGTCTTGTCTTCTTCTGATGGTTGCACCTGTGCAGCTTGCTGTTTCTCCAACCAAGGTTCACTGTCCAGAGGAAGCACAACTTCTTGAGGCAGCTGACTTTCAACTTCCTTCAGCAGCTTGCTGAAGTTCTGTTGAGCCTGCTCATAGTTGACGTCCTGCAGCTTGAGGGCTTCAGCACGTACCCATAGTCTGAACTGTGACCAGAGCTGATCAGAAGCAGCTGGGTCAATCATCCCAGGACAGACTTGCTTCAAGGAAGCAATCCATTGCAGCACACCTGTTTCAAAATTCAAAATACCAGAGCCAACATCTGGTTGCTTTGGTTTGGGAATGGCAATTTTGTGTCTTAGATCAGCAAGACGTTCAAGACTGGTTAAGTCAATGAAGATCCTGCTGGGGTTTTCAGAGGATTGGTTTTCAGAGGTTTGCTGAGATGCTGTTTGTTTTGGAGGAGGGGTATCAGAGTCAGATATTTCGATTGGAGTGGTAGGAGTTTTTGGAGGTGTCGATTCTAATGAGGATGGCAACTGGGGCCTGACAATAGTGGTTCCACATGGCAACTGGATTGCCAGCGGTGAAGGTTGAGGTGAGTGAGGGTCAGAATGATGAGGAGAAGGGGTTTCATAGTGGTGAAACTCTGTTTGTGATGAAGGTGGATTATTTTCTGGTTGAGGAGGTGGAATCTCTGATTGCTCAGGGATCAGAGGTTCTTCTGTGAGTGGTTGTTGTTGTTGTGGTTCTGGTTCTGGTTGTTGTTCTGGTTGTGGAGGAGGAATATTTAGTGGTTCAGAATTTGGTTGAGCAGAAGCATGTTCACGCTCAATATCAGCTAGCACTCGATCAAGTGCTGGTGTTGTTGAAACAGTTGGTTGTTTGGGAATCTTAGTTCTGGTTCTTCTGAGTTGTAAGGCCTCAGAAGGGTCTTCTGGTATGGTTTCATCAATGGTAGGGATTGGGATTGATATTTTGTGAGAGGTTTGAGGAGGGGCAGCAGATGTTGGAATAGTAGATGAAATTAAAACAGGGGCAGCAGATGAAATACCTCGTTTCTTTGGAGTCTGCTGAGACGATCCTTCTGCTGGTGCTTTCCTCTTCTTTGTCTTCTTCTGAGTCACTTCAGGTTGGGGTTGACTCAGATCTTTGATCTTCAGCTTTGAACCTGTATCTTCTGCCTTGTATGAATCTGGATACTTGAGAAACATATCAGGTTTGGATTCCATTTCAGAAAATATTGGAAAATCACTCAGAGGCACTCTTCTGCTGGAGATATCAGCAGTTGAAGTAACTCTGGGTTCCTTCTTAATATTTTCTATCAGCTTCATCTTTTTCAGGTTCTTAGCGTTCAGCGGTTTTCCAACGGTTGGTTCAATAGTTCTCAGCACTTGAGCTTCGCTCAGATACTCTATCAGCTTATTCTCTGTCAGAATATCTGATATAAGCCTTCCAAACGGTATCCAGTCCCTTTTGGTCCTTTCTTCTTCTCTTGTTTCTTTGACACTGGTCTTGAGATGGTTGAACAGGAAGTGTGCCAGATTGATCTTTACCCTCTGATCAATAAAGTAGATCAGAAATTGCTGATCCACGTTTATATAATCAGGAGAACTTGTTGGTTTCCTGTGATTGAAGCAGCCCAGAACAATCTTGGCCCATACTCTGCAGTGATCCTTCAGATCCTTAATTTTGCTGCTGGGCATTCCAAGAGTGAAAATTCTGTTGGCTACCACACCTATATCAGGGCATCTTTCAGCCATGTCCACACAACGGACTCCACCACCACTTTGACCGATTAGCCTTCCAATGAGGTCTTCAGAAATCACGATCTTCTTTCCCATGACAGAAGAGATGACAAGATGTTTAGAAATCTTGGCGTGAATCCAAAATTCCTTGACAAGCGCTGGGAATGTTGGTCCAACCAACCTATCGAAATACCTCTCCCACTTTTGAGCCCTAATTTCTTCAGTTAGGTCAAATCCATTTTCCTTCAAGCTTTCAAAGTCGATGATTAACTCAGAGAGAACTTCAAGATTCTTTACCGGTGTGAGAAGAGTTCTGAAGGGCACCTGATATTGTTCAGAAGTTTCTTTCTTCTGATTGCCTGCAGAAATGCTGGAGGATGCCATTGTTCTCACTAAAAAAGCTTTGAGAATGATTTGAGAGAAAAAGGTTTGTAGGAGATAAACTCAGAAATATGCAGAAAATACTTGAATGATTATGAGAAAGCGTAAAGAATAAGAATGAAGAATTAATGTGCTTAAATAGAGTTTTCAAAAATTATTTTGAAAAATTAAACGTTTTTTAAGAGAGAGAAAAAAAATAATGATTGCCATTTACCAAGCGTGATTACTTTTCATTAAATGCTTGCTGATTTTGGGGGATTTGAGAAAGATACTTAAAAACGGTTACCAGACATGTGTCTCAATGCACCCAATCAGCGCTTTGCCTTCTCAGAAGCGTGCACGCGTTCTGCTTCAGAGATTTGCTGATGATTGGATGACACTTGTTTGATGTAGTGATCAGCACGTCTGTCTTTGAGATTAGACTCTCAGATCTTTAGATTTGCATCTGATACAATCTGCATGTTCTATCTTTCTGAAAGGAGATTGATCAGAAGTTCACAGTAATATAATTACATTCTGAAGATAAATACATGGAATTAAAACATTTTCATTCTGGGCATACTTTCATGCTGAGATGTTTCAGAATGAAATTAAACCTATCTTCTGAAAGGGGTTTAGTAAAGATATCAGCCCATTGATGGTCTGTATCTATAAATTTCAAGTTTAAAATACCTTTCTGAATATAGTCCCTAATGAAGTGATGCTTAATTTCTATATGCTTAGCTCTAGAATGTAAAATAGGATTCTTACTTAAGCAAATAGCAGAAGTATTATCACAAAGAATAGGAATGTTACTCTCAAAAATCTGGAAGTCTTCAAGTTGACTTTTCATCCAGAGCATTTGTGTGCTACATCCTGCTGCTGCTATGTACTCAGCTTCTGCTGTTGACAGAGCAATTGTTGATTGCCTTTTGCTGGACCAAGAGATCAGATTTTCTCCCAGAAACTGGCAGCTTCCAGAAGTACTTTTACGTTCCACTCTGTCTCCAGCAAAATCAGCATCACAGTAGCCTACTAAGCTGTAATCACTAGATTTTCTATAAAACAAACCCAGATTAGTAGTACCTTTCAGATACTTGAAAATTCGCTTAACAGCTGTTAAGTGAGATTCTCTAGGATCTGATTGGAATCTAGCACAAATACATACGCTGAATAAGATATCAGGTCTTGAAGCTGTCAGATAAAGGAGAGAACCAATCATACCTCTGTAGACTTTCTATTCTACACTTTTGCTTACCTCTTCTCTTTCCAGAATGCACGTGGGATGCATTGGAATCTTTGATGGCTTACATTCTGAGAGGTCAAATTTCTTCAGAAGATCTCTGATGTATTTGCTCTGATGAATGTAAGTTCCCTCTGGAGTTTGATTGATCTGAATTCCTAGAAAGAATTTCAGTTCCCCCATGAGGCTCATCTCAAATTCTGCCTGCATACACTTAGCAAATTTTCTTCCAAGAGAAGGATTAGTAGAACCAAAAATAATATCATCAACATAAATTTGACAGACTAAAATGTCACTCTTAACTGTTTTACAGAATAGAGTAGTGTCCACTTTCCCTCTGGTGAATTCATTTTCAAGAAGAAAGTTACTTAGCCTTTCATACCAAGCTCTGGGAGCTTGTTTCAGACCATACAGTGACTTTTTCAGTTTGAAAACATGTTCTGGATGTTTTGTATTTTCAAAACCTGGGGGTTGGTGAACATAGACTTCTTCTTCTATATAACCATTTAAGAATGCACTTTTGACATCCATCTGATACAGAGTGATGCCTCTATTAACAACAAATGAAATTAAAAGTCTGATAGATTCTAACCTGGCGACTGGGGCAAAGGTTTCTGTATAGTCTATCCCCTCTTGCTGACTATAACCTTGTGCAACCAGTCGTGCCTTGTTTCTGATGACTTCACCTTGTTCATTTAACTTGTTTCTGAACACCCATCTTATTCCAATGACGTTGAATCCTTTTGGTCTGGGAACGAGATCCCATACGTCGTTTCTGGTGAATTGATTCAGCTCTTCTTGCATTTCCAGAATCCAGTCATTATCCAGAAGTGCTTCATCAATAGAAGAAGGTTCAATCAGAGACACAAGTCCCATAAGAGTTTCTTCAGAGTTTCTGAAGCTTGCTCTTGTTCTGATTGGATCTTCCTTTCTTCCTAGGATAGTCTCTTCTGGGTGATCCAAACTGCTTCTGGGCAATCTCTTCTGAGGTTGATCAGCAGCTGTTGTAGGATTTCTAGCATTGCTCCTTTCAGACGTTGAAGGAATGTCTGTGTTGAGAGCTTCTGATGACTTGTCTTCAGAACCTGCAAATTCAATTTCTATACCTGCAAGATTTTCATTCTGCTTTGACTTTTCAGAGTCAAGCTTGTCATCAAAACGAACACTGATTGATTCTTCCACAATCTGTGTTTCTGTATTGTATACTCTGTACCCTCTTGAGCGTTCAGAGTATCCTAACATAATACACTTCTGTGCCTTAGAATCAAACTTGTTCAAATAATTCTTTGTATTCAATATAAAGCAAGTACATCCAAATGGATGAAAATACGAAATGTTGGGCTTTCTGTTCTTCCACAATTCATATGGAGTCTTTTCCAGAATAGGTCTTATTGAGATTCTATTCTGAATGTAGCACGCTGTGTTTATTGCCTCTGCCCAGAAAGTCTTAGCAACGTTTGTCTCATTGATCATGGTTCTGGCCATTTCTTGCAATGTTCTGTTCTTTCGTTCTACAACTCCATTTTGTTGGGGAGTTCTAGGACAAGAGAAATCATGCAGAATGCCTTTGTCATTAAAGAATGACTTAAAATCTTTATTTTCAAATTCTCCACCATGATCACTTCTGACTTTAACGATTCTAAGATCTTTTTCATTCTGAACTTGGTTACAGAAAGTAACAAACACAGAGTGTGACTCGTCCTTGTGTCTTAAGAACTTTACCCATGTCCATCTGCTATAGTCATCTACGATTACTAACCCATACTTCTTACCACTGACTGAAGCAGTTTTAACTGGTCCAAATAAGTCAATGTGCAGAAGTTCTAATGGCTTAGAGGTAGAAACAACATTTTTGGATTTAAAAGAAGGTTTTGCAAATTTGCCTTTCTGACATGCTTCACACAGAGCATCTGAATTGAACTTCAAATTAGGAAGTCCTCTGACCAGATTGAGTTTGTTAATCTGAGATATTCTTCTCATACTAACATGCCCCAATCTTCTGTGCCAGATCCATTGCTCGTTGTTAACAGACAGAAGACATTTTACGTTCTGACTCTTTAGTTCAGAAAGTTTGATTTTGTAAATGTTGTTTTTCCTCTTTCCATTAAACAGGATAGTCCCATCTTTCTGACTAACAGCTTTACATGATTTTTGATTAAAGATTATATCATAACCGTTATCACTTAATTGACTTATGGATAACAGATTATGCATCAATCCATCTACTAGCAGAACATTATTAATAGAGGGAAGATTTCCATTACCTACAGTTCCAGAGCCAATTATATTTCCCCTCTGATTGCCTCCAAAGCCAACGTGGCCTCCAGGCTTAAGTTCCAGGCTTTGGAACATATGCCTTCTTCCCGTCATGTGTCGTGAGCAGCCAGAGTCCAGGTACCATGACTGGTGTTTCTGACTTGCTGCTAAAGATATCTCTTCTGTGTCTGATTCTGAGTCTGATTCAGAAGCTTCACTATCATCTGGAATGTTAGCCATGAGCGCTATGTTTGCCCTTTCATCATCTGATTCTGAGTCAGCTTCAGACGAGTCAGAGTCATCCCATGTGGCCATGAGACTTTTCTTCTTCTCTCTTCCAAACTTCTTTTTGGGCTTTTCCCTCTGAAGCTTTGGGCAGTCACTCTTGTAGTGTCCTTGCTCATTGCACTCGTAGCAGATGATGTCTTTTGTGTTTGGCTTCTTGCTACTGGAGGAGCCTTCAGATCTTCTGTATCCAGAGGAAGAATCTGTCCTTCTGAATCTGGAAGAAGACTCGTTCTGATCAGATCTTCTGGGATTCCTGAACTTCCTTTGTCTTTGCTTCCATAGTTGATTTACTCTTCTGGAGAGAAGGGAAAGTTCGTCTTCTTCTGATGAGGATCCATCAGATGTTTCTTCAACTGCCTGCAAAACTTTAGACTCAGATTTTCTGTTAGATTTTAAAGCTAAAGGCTTACCTTGCTTCTGAGGCTCGTCAGCTTCTAGCTCTATCTCATGACTTCTGAGGGAGCTTATAAGTTCCTCCAGAGTGATTTTGTTGAGATCTTTCGCTAGCTTCAGAGCAGTAACCATAGGCCTCCACTGCTTGGGTAAACTTCTGATTATCTTCTTGACATGGTCAGCAGTAGAGTATCCTTTGTCCAGAACTTTGAGACCAGCTACCAGAATCTGGAATCTAGAGAACATAGTTTCAATGGATTCAGATTCTTCCATTTTGAACGCCTCATACTTCTGAATGAGCGCCAGAGCTTTTGTTTCTTTGACTTGAACGTTGCCCTCATGCGTCATTCTGAGAGAATCAAAGATGTTCTTAGCTGTGTCTCTGTTGGAGATCTTTTCATACTCAGTATAGGAGATGGCACTGAGGAGGATGGTTCTGGCCTTATGGTGATTCTTGAAGTCACGCTTTTGTTGATCAGTCATTGATTTTCTATCAATCTTCTGACCAGTTGCATTCACAGGGTGCGTGTATCCATCTGTCACCATATCCCACAGATCAGCATCATGTGCTAGAAAGAAGCTTTCAATTCTGTCTTTCCAGTAATCAAAGTTTTCTCCATCAAAAACTGGAGGTTTGCCGCTGAATCTGTCTCTGTCCTCATTGTTGTCATTGCTGAAATGAGAGTTGTTTCCTGCCATTGTGTTTTTCTGACGCTGGATCTTGTACTGACACGGTTAAGTGTTTTAGCTCAGAACCAGGCGCTCTGATGCCAATTGAAGGGGTGAAAAACACAAGAAGGGGGGGGGGGGGGGGGTTGAATTGTAAAACTGGAATCTTAAAGCAATTGACAAGATATTTTTATCCTGGTTCGTTTGATCTCAAACTACTCCAGTCCACCCGTCAAGGTGATTTCGCCTCTCTCCAACGAGGTCTTAATTCACTATATTCAACTGAATATTACAGACTGCTTTAACAACTGCTAAAGCCTTCTTGATTCAAACCACAATCCGGTTTGTCAAGGCAACACTTTCTTACAAAGGTATAAAACAATGTGTGTGAATGTTTTCTACAAAACTTTATCACAACTGTGATGTATACACAAATGAAGCTTAGAAACTAGATTGCTAAACACTAATGGAGTATCAGAGTTTGTGGTTTAGCAAAACTGGTAGATGAAGATTATTGTTCAGCTTTGTGGGTGTAGAGATTTGGAGAGCATTAGCCATTATAATCTTCGAAGCCTTGTTTATATAGCACTTGAAAAGATGAACGTTGAATGCAATATTCTTGATTCAATGCTAATAACAAGCTTTCCTTTTTGAGCAGATCTTGTCTAGAATGAGGCCGTTGGTATTGATTAGCTTTCAATGCACAGTACCGTTGCTTCTTCAATGCACGTTCTGGCTTGGCTCATTCTGATTCTGCTTCGCTGCTGATGAACTATTGTGTTTCTGTATCAGAGTGTTTACGCGCAGTTCTGTTCATCAAGCTACAGCATGTACGTGAGTTGATCATCTGATCTTGACGTATTGATTCAGCAACTTCTGATGCTGGTGTATGAAATCAAATTCTGATGCTGAAGAAGTGATCTTGCTTATTTTAATCAGCGTATCTGCAAGTCAGAGCATAGTAATTTTAGGCAGCATATAGTTCAAACATGAAACATATAAATACTATGTCTTTTCACTTTGTTATCATCAAAACTCAAATATACGGTAGTAGATTCAAACATTGTTCTAACAAAAGAAAGGTCTTCCTGGCTTGTTACAGGTATTAAACTTCAATCTCTTCATGTAAATACTTTTCCTGGCTTGTTACATGTATTAATCCACAATCAGTCGTCCACATATATTTTCCTGGCTTGCTACAGACATTAAAATGGGATCTGAAAAGGTTGGTCAAGGAGATAATGTCCTGGATGGTGTCAGGTATTGATCTCTGACCTGAGAAAGAAAGATCTTCTTGGCTTGTTACATGTATTAAACTTCAATTTCTTCATGTAGATACTTTTCCTGGCTTGTTACAGGTATTAATCCATAATCAGTCGTCCACATATATTTTCCTGGCTTGCTACAGGCATTAAACTGGGATCTGAAAAGGTTGGTCAAGGAGATATTGTCCTGGCTGGTTTCAGGTATTGATCTCTGACCTGAGAAAGAAAGGTCTTCCTAGCTTGTTACAGGTATTAAACTTCAATCTCTTCATGTAGATACTTTTCCTGGCTTGTTACAGGTATTAATCCACAATCAGTCGTCCACAGATATTTTCTTGGCTTGCTACAGGTATTAAACTGGGATCTGAAAAGGTTGGTCAAGGAGATACTGTCCTGGCTGTTTCAGATATTGATCTCTGACCTGAGAAAGAAAAGTCTTCCTGGGTTGTTACAGGTATTAAACTTCAATCTCTTCATTAAATACTTTTCCTGGCTTGTTACAGGTATTAAACCACAATCAGTCGTCCACAGATATTTTCCTGGCTTGCTACAGGCATTAAAATGGGATATGAAAAAGGTTGATCAAGGAGATACTGTCCTGGCTGGTTTCAGGTATTGATCTCTGACCTGAGAAAGAAAGGTCTTCCTGGCTTGTTACAGGTATTAAACTTCAATCTTTTCATGTAGATACATTTCCTGGCTTGTTACAGGTATTAATCCATAATCAGTCGTCCACAGATATTTTCCTGGCTTGCTACAGGCATTAAACTGGGATCTGAAAAGGTTGGTCAAGGAGATATTGTCCTGGATGGTTTCAGGTATTGATCTCTGACCTGAGAAAGAAAGGTCTTCCTGGCTTGTTACAGGTATTAAACTTCAATCTCTTCATGTAGATACTTTTCCTGGCTTGTTACAGGTATTAATCCACCATCAGTCGTCCACATATATTTTCCTGGCTTGCTACATGCATTAAACTGGGATCTGAAAAGGTTGGTCAAGGAGATACTGTCCTGGATGGTTTCAGGTATTGATCTCTGACCTGAGAAAGAAAGGTCTTCCTGGCTTGTTACAGGTATTAAACTTCAATCTCTTCATGTAGATACTTTTCCTGGATTGGTACAGGTATTAATCCACAATCAGTCGTCCACAGATATTTTCCTGGCTTGCTACAGGCATTAAACTGGGATCTGAAAAGGTTGGTCAAGGAGATACAGTCCTGGCTGGTTTCAGGTATTGATCTCTGATCTGAGAAAGAAAGGTCTTCCTGGCTTGTTACAGGTATTAAACTTCAATCTCTTCATGAAGATACTTTTCCTGGCTTGTTACAGGTATTAATCCATAATCAATCATCCACAGATATTTTCCTGGCTTACTACATGCATTAAACTGGGATCTGAAAAGGTTGGTCAAGGAGATACTGTCCTGGCTGGTTTCAGGTATTGATCTCTGACCTGAGAAAGAAAGGTCTTCCTGGCTTGTTACAGGTATTAAACTTCAATCTCTTCATGTAGATACTTTTCCTGGCTTGTTACAGGTATTAATCCACAATCAGTCGTCCACAGATATTTTCCTGGCTTGCTACAGGCATTAAACTGGGATATGAAAAGGTTGGTCAAGGAGATACTGTCCTGGCTGGTTTCAGGTATTGATCTCTGACCTGAGAAAGAAAGGTCTTCCTGGCTTGTTACAGGTATTAAACTTCAATCTCTTCATGTAGATACTTTTCCTGGCTTGTTACAGGTATTAATCCATAGTCAGTCGTCCACAGATATTTTCCTGGCTTGCTACATGCATTAAAATGGGATCTGAAAAGGTTGGTCAAGGAGATACTGTCCTGGCTGGTTTCGGGTATTGATCTCTGACCTTAGAAAGAAAGGTCTTCCTGGCTTGTTACAGGTATTAAACTTCAATCTCTTCATGTAGATAATTTTCCTGGCTTGTTACAGGTGTTAATCCACAATCAGTCGTCCACAAATATTTTCCTGGCTTGCTACAGGTATTAAACTGGAACTTGAAAAGGTTGGTCAAGGAGATACTGTCCTGGCTGGTTTCGGGTATTGATCTCTGACCTGAGAAAAAAAAGGCTTCCTGGCTTGTTTCAGGTATTAGTCTTCAATCTCTTCATGTAGATAATTTCCTGGCTTGTTACAAGTATCAATCCATAATCAGTCGTCCACAGATATTTTCCTTGCTTGCTACAGGAATTAAACTGGGATCTGAAAAGGTTGGTCAAGGAGATACTGTCCTGGCTGGTTTCAGGTATTGATCTCTGACCTGAGAAAGAAAGGTCTTCCTGGCTTGTTACAGGTATTAAACTTCAATCTCTTCATGTAGATACTTTTCCTGGCTTGTTACAGGTATTAATCCACAATCAGTCGTCCACAAATATTTTCCTGGCTTGCTACAGGCATTAAACTGGGATCTGAAAAGGTTGGTCAAGGAGATACTGTCCTGGCTGGTTTCAGGTATTGATCTCAGACCTGAGAAAGAAAGGTCTTCCTGGCTTGTAACAGGAATTAAACTTCAATCTCTTCATGTAGATACATTTCCTGGATTGGTACAGGTATTAATCCACAATCAGTCGTCCACAGATATTTTCTTGGCTTGCTACAGGCATTAAACTGGGATCTGAAAAGGTTGGTCAATGAGATACTGTCCTGGATGGTTTCAGGTATTGATCTCTGACCTGAGAAAGAAAGGTCTTCCTGGCTTGTTACAGGTATTAAACTTCAATCTCTTCATGTAGATAATTTTCCTGGCTTGTTACAGGTATTAATCCATAATCAGTCGTCCACAGATATTTTCCTTGCTTGCTACAGGAATTAAACTGGGATCTGAAAAGGTTGGTCAAGGAGATACTGTCCTGGCTGGTTTCAGGTATTGATCTCTGACCTGAGAAAGAAAGGTCTTCCTGGCTTGTTTCAGGTATTACTCTTCAATCTCTTCATGTAGATAATTTCCTGGCTTGTTACAGGTATCAATCCATAATCAGTCATCCACAGATATTTTCCTGGCTTGCTACAGGAATTAAACTTGGATCTGAAAAGGTTGGTCAAGGAGATACTGTCCTGGCTGGTTTCAGGTATTGATCTCTGACCTGAGAAAGAAAGGTCTTCCTGGCTTGTTACAGGTATTAAACTTCAATCTCTTCATGTAGATACTTTTCCTGGCTTGTTACAGGTATTAATCCATAATCAGTCGTCCACAGATATTTTCCTGGCTTGCTACAGGCATTAAACTGGGATCTGAAAAGGTTGGTCAAGGAGATACTGTCCTGTCTGGTTTCAGGTATTGATCTCTGACCTGAGAAAGAAAGGTCTTCCTGGCTTGTTACAGGTATTAAACTTCAATCTCTTCATGTAAATACTTTTCCTGGCTTGTTACAGGTATTAATCCACAATCAGTCGTCCACAGATATTTTCCTGGCTTGCTACAGGCATTAAACTGGGATCTGAAAAGGTTAGTCAAGGAGATACTGTCCTGGCTGGTTTCAGGTATTGATCTCTGACCTGAGAAAGAAAGGTCTTCCTGGCTTGTTACAGGTATTAAACTTCAATCTCTTCATGTAAATACTTTTCCTGGCTTGTTACAGGTATTAATCCACAATCAGTCGTCCACAGATATTTTCCTGGCTTGCTACAGGCATTAAACTGGGATCTGAAAAGGTTGGTCAAGGAGATACTGTCCTGGCTGGTTTCAGGTATTGATCTCAGACCTGAGAAAGAAAGGTCTTCCTGGCTTGTTACAGGTATTAAACTTCAATCTCTTCATGTAGATACATTTCCTGGCTTGTTACAGGTATTAATCCATAATCAGTCGTCCACAGATATTTTCTTGGCTTGCTACAGGCATTAAACTGGGATCTGAAAAGGTTGGTGAAGGAGATATTGTCCTGGATGGTTTCAGGTATTGATCTCTGACTTGAGAAAGAAAGGTCTTCCTGGCTTGTTACAGGTATTAAACTTCAATCTCTTCATGTAGATAATTTTCCTGGCTTGTTACAGGTATTAATCCAAAATCAGTCGTCCAAAGATATTTTCCTGGCATGCTACAGGCATTAAACTGGGATCTGAAAAGGTTGGTCAAGGAGATACTGTCCTGGCTGGTTTCAGGTATTGATCTCTGACCTGAGAAAGAAAGGTCTTACTGGCTTGTTACAGGTATTAAACTTCAATCTCTTTATGTAGATACTTTTCCTGGCTTGTTACAGGTATTAATCCATAATCAGTCGTCCACAGATATTTTCCTGGCTTGCTACAGGCATTAAACTGGGATCTGAAAAGGTTGGTCAAGGAGATACTATCCTGGCTGGTTTCAGGTATTGATCTCTGACCTGAGAAATTAAGGTCTTCCTGGCTTGTTACAGGTATTAAACTTCAATCTCTTCATGTAGATACTTTTCCTGGCTTGTTACAGGTATTAATCCATAATCAGTCGTCCACAGATATTTTCCTGGCTTGCTACAGGCATTAAACTGGGATCTGAAAAGGTTGGTCAAGGAGATATTGTCCTGGCTGGTTTCAGGTATTGATCTCTGACCTGAGAAAGAAAGGTCTTCCTGGCTTGTTACAAGTATTAAACTTCAATCTCTTCATGTAGATACTTTTCCTGGCTTGTTACATGTATTAATCCACAATCAGTCGTCCACAGATAATTTCCTGGCTTGCTACATGCATTAAACTGGGATCTGAAAAGGTTGGTCAAGGAGATACTGTCCTGGCTGGTTTCAGGTATTGATCTCTGACTTGAGAAAGAAAGGTCTTCCTGGCTTGTTACAGGTATTAAACTTCAATCTCTTCATGTAGATAATTTTCCTGGCTTGTTACAGGTATTAATCCAAAATCAGTCGTCCAAAGATATTTTCCTGGCATGCTACAGGCATTAAACTGGGATCTGAAAAGGTTGGTCAAGGAGATACTGTCCTGGCTGGTTTCAGGTATTGATCTCTGACCAGAGAAAGAAAGGTCTTACTGGCTTGTTACAGGTATTAAACTTCAATCTCTTCATGTAGATACTTTTCCTGGCTTGTTACAGGTATTAATCCATAATCAGTCGTCCACAGATATTTTCCTGGCTTGCTACAGGCATTAAACTGGGATCTGAAAAGGTTGGTCAATGAGATACTGTCCTGGATGGTTTCAGGTATTGATCTCTGACCTGAGAAAGAAAGGTCTTCCTGGCTTGTTACAGGTATTAAACTTCAATCTCTTCATGAAGATACTTTTCCTGGCTTGTTACAGGTATTAATCCATAATCAGTCGTCCACAGATATTTTCCTTGCTTGCTACAGGAATTAAACTGGGATCTGAAAAGGCTGGTCAAGGAGATACTGTCCTGGCTGGTTTCAGGTATTGATCTCTGACATGAGAAAGAAAGGTCTTCCTGGCTTGTTACAGGTATTAAACTTCAATCTCTTCATGTAGATACTTTTCCTGGCTTGTTACAGGTATTAATCCATAATCAGTCGTCCACAGATATTTTCCTGGCTTGCTACAGGCATTAAACTGGGATCTGAAAAGGTAGGTCAAGGAGATACTGTCCTGGCTGGTTTCAGGTATTGATCTCTGACCTGAGAAAGAAAGGTCTTCCTGGCTTGTTACAGGTATTAAACTTCAATCTCTTCATGTAAATACTTTTCCTTGCTTGTTACAGGTATTAATCCACAATCAGTCGTCCACAGATATTTTCCTGGCTTGCTACAGGCATTAAACTGGGATCTGAAAAGGTTGGTCAAGGAGATACTGTCCTGGCTGGTTTCAGGTATTGATCTCAGACCTGAGAAAGAAAGGTTTTCCTGGCTTGTTACAGGTATTAAACTTCAATCTCTTCATGTAGATACATTTCCTGGCTTGTTACAGGTATTAATCCATAATCAGTCGTCCACAGATATTTTCTTGGCTTGCTACAGGCATTAAACTGGGATCTGAAAAGGTTGGTCAAGGAGATACTGTCCTGGATGGTTTCAGGTATTGATCTCTGACTTGAGAAAGAAAGGTCTTCCTGGCTTGTTACAGGTATTAAACTTCAATCTCTTCATGTAGATAATTTTCCTGGATTGTTACAGGTATTAATCCACAATCAGTCGTCCACAGATATTTTCCTGGCTTGCTACAGGCATTAAACTGGGATCTGAAAAGGTTGGTCAAGGAGATACTGTCCTGGCTGGTTTCAGGTATTGATCTCTGACCTGAGAAAGAAAGGTCTTACTGGCTTGTTACAGGTATTAAACTTCAATCTCTTCATGTAGATACTTTTCCTGGCTTGTTACAGGTATTAATCCATAATCAGTCGTCCACAGATATTTTCCTGGCTTGCTACAGGCATTAAACTGGGATCTGAAAAGGTTGGTCAAGGAGATACTGTCCTGGCTGGTTTCAGGTATTGATCTCTGACCTGAGAAATTAAGGTCTTCCTGGCTTGTTACAGGTATTAAACTACAATCTCTTCATGTAGATACTTTTCCTGGCTTGTTACAGGTATTAATCCATAATCAGTCGTCCACAGATATTTTCCTGGCTTGCTACAGGCATTAAACTGGGATCTGAAAAGGTTGGTCAAGGAGATACTATCCTGGCTGGTTTCAGGTATTGATCTCTGACCTGAGAAATTAAGGTCTTCCTGGCTTGTTACAGGTATTAAACTTCAATCTCTTCATGTAGATACTTTTCCTGGCTTGTTACAGGTATTAATCCATAATCAGTCGTCCACAGATATTTTCCTGGCTTGCTACAGGCATTAAACTGGGATCTGAAAAGGTTGGTCAAGGAGATATTGTCCTGGCTGGTTTCAGGTATTGATCTCTGACCTGAGAAAGAAAGGTCTTCCTGGCTTGTTACAAGTATTAAACTTCAATCTCTTCATGTAGATACTTTTCCTGGCTTGTTACATGTATTAATCCACAATCAGTCGTCCACAGATAATTTCCTGGCTTGCTACATGCATTAAACTGGGATCTGAAAAGGTTGGTCAAGGAGATACTGTCCTGGCTGGTTTCAGGTATTGATCTCTGACTTGAGAAAGAAAGGTCTTCCTGGCTTGTTACAGGTATTAAACTTCAATCTCTTCATGTAGATAATTTTCCTGGCTTGTTACAGGTATTAATCCAAAATCAGTCGTCCAAAGATATTTTCCTGGCATGCTACAGGCATTAAACTGGGATCTGAAAAGGTTGGTCAAGGAGATACTGTCCTGGCTGGTTTCAGGTATTGATCTCTGACCAGAGAAAGAAAGGTCTTACTGGCTTGTTACAGGTATTAAACTTCAATCTCTTCATGTAGATACTTTTCCTGGCTTGTTACAGGTATTAATCCATAATCAGTCGTCCACAGATATTTTCCTGGCTTGCTACAGGCATTAAACTGGGATCTGAAAAGGTTGGTCAATGAGATACAGTCCTGGATGGTTTCAGGTATTGATCTCTGACCTGAGAAAGAAAGGTCTTCCTGGCTTGTTACAGGTATTAAACTTCAATCTCTTCATGAAGATACTTTTCCTGGCTTGTTACAGGTATTAATCCATAATCAGTCGTCCACAGATATTTTCCTTGCTTGCTACAGGAATTAAACTGGGATCTGAAAAGGCTGGTCAAGGAGATACTTTCCTGGCTGGTTTCAGGTATTGATCTCTGACCTGAGAAAGAAAGGTCTTCCTGGCTTGTTACAGGTATTAAACTTCAATCTCTTCATGTAGATACTTTTCCTGGCTTGTTACAGGTATTAATCCTTAATCAGTCGTCCACAGATATTTTCCTGGCTTGCTACAGGCATTAAACTGGGATCTGAAAAGGTAGGTCAAGGAGATACTGTCCTGGCTGGTTTCAGGTATTGATCTCTGACCTGAGAAAGAAAGGTCTTCCTGGCTTGTTACAGGTATTAAACTTCAATCTCTTCATGTAAATACTTTTCCTTGCTTGTTACAGGTATTAATCCACAATCAGTCGTCCACAGATATTTTCCTGGCTTGCTACAGGCATTAAACTGGGATCTGAAAAGGTTGGTCAAGGAGATACTGTCCTGGCTGGTTTCAGGTATTGATCTCAGACCTGAGAAAGAAAGGTTTTCCTGGCTTGTTACAGGTATTAAACTTCAATCTCTTCATGTAGATACATTTCCTGGCTTGTTACAGGTATTAATCCATAATCAGTCGTCCACAGATATTTTCTTGGCTTGCTACAGGCATTAAACTGGGATCTGAAAAGGTTGGTCAAGGAGATACTGTCCTGGATGGTTTCAGGTATTGATCTCTGACTTGAGAAAGAAAGGTCTTCCTGGCTTGTTACAGGTATTAAACTTCAATCTCTTCATGTAGATAATTTTCCTGGATTGTTACAGGTATTAATCCACAATCAGTCGTCCACAGATATTTTCCTGGCTTGCTACAGGCATTAAACTGGGATCTGAAAAGGTTAGTCAAGGAGATACTGTCCTGGCTGGTTTCAGGTATTGATCTCTGACCTGAGAAAGAAAGGTCTTCCTGGCTTGTTACAGGTATTAAACTTCAATCTCTTCATGTAAATACTTTTCCTGGCTTGTTACAGGTATTAATCCACAATCAGTCGTCCACAGATATTTTCCTGGCTTGCTACAGGCATTAAACTGGGATCTGAAAAGGTTGGTCAAGGAGATACTGTCCTGGCTGGTTTCAGGTATTGATCTCAGACCTGAGAAAGAAAGGTCTTCCTGGCTTGTTACAGGTATTAAACTTCAATCTCTTCATGTAGATACATTTCCTGGCTTGTTACAGGTATTAATCCATAATCAGTCGTCCACAGATATTTTCTTGGCTTGCTACAGGCATTAAACTGGGATCTGAAAAGGTTGGTGAAGGAGATATTGTCCTGGATGGTTTCAGGTATTGATCTCTGACTTGAGAAAGAAAGGTCTTCCTGGCTTGTTACAGGTATTAAACTTCAATCTCTTCATGTAGATAATTTTCCTGGCTTGTTACAGGTATTAATCCAAAATCAGTCGTCCAAAGATATTTTCCTGGCATGCTACAGGCATTAAACTGGGATCTGAAAAGGTTGGTCAAGGAGATACTGTCCTGGCTGGTTTCAGGTATTGATCTCTGACCTGAGAAAGAAAGGTCTTACTGGCTTGTTACATGTATTAAACTTCAATCTCTTTATGTAGATACTTTTCCTGGCTTGTTACAGGTATTAATCCATAATCAGTCGTCCACAGATATTTTCCTGGCTTGCTACAGGCATTAAACTGGGATCTGAAAAGGTTGGTCAAGGAGATACTATCCTGGCTGGTTTCAGGTATTGATCTCTGACCTGAGAAATTAAGGTCTTCCTGGCTTGTTACAGGTATTAAACTTCAATCTCTTCATGTAGATACTTTTCCTGGCTTGTTACAGGTATTAATCCATAATCAGTCGTCCACAGATATTTTCCTGGCTTGCTACAGGCATTAAACTGGGATCTGAAAAGGTTGGTCAAGGAGATATTGTCCTGGCTGCTTTCAGGTATTGATCTCTGACCTGAGAAAGAAAGGTCTTCCTGGCTTGTTACAAGTATTAAACTTCAATCTCTTCATGTAGATACTTTTCCTGGCTTGTTACATGTATTAATCCACAATCAGTCGTCCACAGATAATTTCCTGGCTTGCTACATGCATTAAACTGGGATCTGAAAAGGTTGGTCAAGGAGATACTGTCCTGGCTGGTTTCAGGTATTGATCTCTGACTTGAGAAAGAAAGGTCTTCCTGGCTTGTTACAGGTATTAAACTTCAATCTCTTCATGTAGATAATTTTCCTGGCTTGTTACAGGTATTAATCCAAAATCAGTCGTCCAAAGATATTTTCCTGGCATGCTACAGGCATTAAACTGGGATCTGAAAAGGTTGGTCAAGGAGATACTGTCCTGGCTGGTTTCAGGTATTGATCTCTGACCAGAGAAAGAAAGGTCTTACTGGCTTGTTACAGGTATTAAACTTCAATCTCTTCATGTAGATACTTTTCCTGGCTTGTTACAGGTATTAATCCATAATCAGTCGTCCACAGATATTTTCCTGGCTTGCTACAGGCATTAAACTGGGATCTGAAAAGGTTGGTCAATGAGATACTGTCCTGGATGGTTTCAGGTATTGATCTCTGACCTGAGAAAGAAAGGTCTTCCTGGCTTGTTACAGGTATTAAACTTCAATCTCTTCATGAAGATACTTTTCCTGGCTTGTTACAGGTATTAATCCATAATCAGTCGTCCACAGATATTTTCCTTGCTTGCTACAGGAATTAAACTGGGATCTGAAAAGGCTGGTCAAGGAGATACTGTCCTGGCTGGTTTCAGGTATTGATCTCTGACATGAGAAAGAAAGGTCTTCCTGGCTTGTTACAGGTATTAAACTTCAATCTCTTCATGTAGATACTTTTCCTGGCTTGTTACAGGTATTAATCCATAATCAGTCGTCCACAGATATTTTCCTGGCTTGCTACAGGCATTAAACTGGGATCTGAAAAGGTAGGTCAAGGAGATACTGTCCTGGCTGGTTTCAGGTATTGATCTCTGACCTGAGAAAGAAAGGTCTTCCTGGCTTGTTACAGGTATTAAACTTCAATCTCTTCATGTAAATACTTTTCCTTGCTTGTTACAGGTATTAATCCACAATCAGTCGTCCACAGATATTTTCCTGGCTTGCTACAGGCATTAAACTGGGATCTGAAAAGGTTGGTCAAGGAGATACTGTCCTGGCTGGTTTCAGGTATTGATCTCAGACCTGAGAAAGAAAGGTTTTCCTGGCTTGTTACAGGTATTAAACTTCAATCTCTTCATGTAGATACATTTCCTGGCTTGTTACAGGTATTAATCCATAATCAGTCGTCCACAGATATTTTCTTGGCTTGCTACAGGCATTAAACTGGGATCTGAAAAGGTTGGTCAAGGAGATACTGTCCTGGATGGTTTCAGGTATTGATCTCTGACTTGAGAAAGAAAGGTCTTCCTGGCTTGTTACAGGTATTAAACTTCAATCTCTTCATGTAGATAATTTTCCTGGATTGTTACAGGTATTAATCCACAATCAGTCGTCCACAGATATTTTCCTGGCTTGCTACAGGCATTAAACTGGGATCTGAAAAGGTTGGTCAAGGAGATACTGTCCTGGCTGGTTTCAGGTATTGATCTCTGACCTGAGAAAGAAAGGTCTTACTGGCTTGTTACAGGTATTAAACTTCAATCTCTTCATGTAGATACTTTTCCTGGCTTGTTACAGGTATTAATCCATAATCAGTCGTCCACAGATATTTTCCTGGCTTGCTACAGGCATTAAACTGGGATCTGAAAAGGTTGGTCAAGGAGATACTGTCCTGGCTGGTTTCAGGTATTGATCTCTGACCTGAGAAATTAAGGTCTTCCTGGCTTGTTACAGGTATTAAACTACAATCTCTTCATGTAGATACTTTTCCTGGCTTGTTACAGGTATTAATCCATAATCAGTCGTCCACAGATATTTTCCTGGCTTGCTACAGGCATTAAACTGGGATCTGAAAAGGTTGGTCAAGGAGATACTATCCTGGCTGGTTTCAGGTATTGATCTCTGACCTGAGAAATTAAGGTCTTCCTGGCTTGTTACAGGTATTAAACTTCAATCTCTTCATGTAGATACTTTTCCTGGCTTGTTACAGGTATTAATCCATAATCAGTCGTCCACAGATATTTTCCTGGCTTGCTACAGGCATTAAACTGGGATCTGAAAAGGTTGGTCAAGGAGATATTGTCCTGGCTGGTTTCAGGTATTGATCTCTGACCTGAGAAAGAAAGGTCTTCCTGGCTTGTTACAAGTATTAAACTTCAATCTCTTCATGTAGATACTTTTCCTGGCTTGTTACATGTATTAATCCACAATCAGTCGTCCACAGATAATTTCCTGGCTTGCTACATGCATTAAACTGGGATCTGAAAAGGTTGGTCAAGGAGATACTGTCCTGGCTGGTTTCAGGTATTGATCTCTGACTTGAGAAAGAAAGGTCTTCCTGGCTTGTTACAGGTATTAAACTTCAATCTCTTCATGTAGATAATTTTCCTGGCTTGTTACAGGTATTAATCCAAAATCAGTCGTCCAAAGATATTTTCCTGGCATGCTACAGGCATTAAACTGGGATCTGAAAAGGTTGGTCAAGGAGATACTGTCCTGGCTGGTTTCAGGTATTGATCTCTGACCAGAGAAAGAAAGGTCTTACTGGCTTGTTACAGGTATTAAACTTCAATCTCTTCATGTAGATACTTTTCCTGGCTTGTTACAGGTATTAATCCATAATCAGTCGTCCACAGATATTTTCCTGGCTTGCTACAGGCATTAAACTGGGATCTGAAAAGGTTGGTCAATGAGATACAGTCCTGGATGGTTTCAGGTATTGATCTCTGACCTGAGAAAGAAAGGTCTTCCTGGCTTGTTACAGGTATTAAACTTCAATCTCTTCATGAAGATACTTTTCCTGGCTTGTTACAGGTATTAATCCATAATCAGTCGTCCACAGATATTTTCCTTGCTTGCTACAGGAATTAAACTGGGATCTGAAAAGGCTGGTCAAGGAGATACTTTCCTGGCTGGTTTCAGGTATTGATCTCTGACCTGAGAAAGAAAGGTCTTCCTGGCTTGTTACAGGTATTAAACTTCAATCTCTTCATGTAGATACTTTTCCTGGCTTGTTACAGGTATTAATCCTTAATCAGTCGTCCACAGATATTTTCCTGGCTTGCTACAGGCATTAAACTGGGATCTGAAAAGGTAGGTCAAGGAGATACTGTCCTGGCTGGTTTCAGGTATTGATCTCTGACCTGAGAAAGAAAGGTCTTCCTGGCTTGTTACAGGTATTAAACTTCAATCTCTTCATGTAAATACTTTTCCTTGCTTGTTACAGGTATTAATCCACAATCAGTCGTCCACAGATATTTTCCTGGCTTGCTACAGGCATTAAACTGGGATCTGAAAAGGTTGGTCAAGGAGATACTGTCCTGGCTGGTTTCAGGTATTGATCTCAGACCTGAGAAAGAAAGGTTTTCCTGGCTTGTTACAGGTATTAAACTTCAATCTCTTCATGTAGATACATTTCCTGGCTTGTTACAGGTATTAATCCATAATCAGTCGTCCACAGATATTTTCTTGGCTTGCTACAGGCATTAAACTGGGATCTGAAAAGGTTGGTCAAGGAGATACTGTCCTGGATGGTTTCAGGTATTGATCTCTGACTTGAGAAAGAAAGGTCTTCCTGGCTTGTTACAGGTATTAAACTTCAATCTCTTCATGTAGATAATTTTCCTGGATTGTTACAGGTATTAATCCACAATCAGTCGTCCACAGATATTTTCCTGGCTTGCTACAGGCATTAAACTGGGATCTGAAAAGGTTGGTCAAGGAGATACTGTCCTGGCTGGTTTCAGGTATTGATCTCTGACCTGAGAAAGAAAGGTCTTACTGGCTTGTTACAGGTATTAAACTTCAATCTCTTCATGTAGATACTTTTCCTGGCTTGTTACAGGTATTAATCCATAATCAGTCGTCCACAGATATTTTCCTGGCTTGCTACAGGCATTAAACTGGGATCTGAAAAGGTTGGTCAAGGAGATACTGTCCTGGCTGGTTTCAGGTATTGATCTCTGACCTGAGAAATTAAGGTCTTCCTGGCTTGTTACAGGTATTAAACTACAATCTCTTCATGTAGATACTTTTCCTGGCTTGTTACAGGTATTAATCCATAATCAGTCGTCCACAGATATTTTCCTGGCTTGCTACAGGCATTAAACTGGGATCTGAAAAGGTTGGTCAAGGAGATATTGTCCTGGCTGGTTTCAGGTATTGATCTCTGACCTGAGAAAGAAAGGTCTTCCTGGCTTGTTACAGGTATTAAACTTCAATCTCTTCATGTAGATACTTTTCCTGGCTTGTTACAGGTATTAATCCACAATCAATCGTCCACAGATAATTTCCTGGCTTGCTACATGCATTAAACTGGGATCTGAAAAGGTTGGTCAAGGAGATACTGTCCTGGCTGGTTTCAGGTATTGATCTCTGACCTTAGAAAGAAAGGTCTTCCTGGCTTGTTACAGGTATTAAACTTCAATCTCTTCATGTAGATAATTTTCCTGGCTTGTTACAGGTATTAATCCACAATCAGTCGTCCACAGATATTTTCCTGGCTTGCTACAGGTATTAAACTGGAACTTGAAAAGGTTGGTCAAGGAGATACTGTCCTGGCTGGTTTCAGGTATTGATCTCTGACCTGGGAAAAAAAAGGCTTCCTGGCTTGTTTCAGGTATTACTCTTCAATCTCTTCATGTAGATAATTTCCTGGCTTGTTACAGGTATCAATCCATAATCAGTCATCCACAGATATTTTCCTGGCTTGCTACAGGAATTAAACTTGGATCTGAAAAGGTTGGTCAAGGAGATACTGTCCTGGCTGGTTTCAGGTATTGATCTCTGACCTGAGAAAGAAAGGTCTTCCTGGCTTGTTACAGGTATTAAACTTCAATCTCTTCATGTAGATACTTTTCCTGGCTTGTTACAGGTATTAATCCATAATCAGTCGTCCACAGATATTTTCCTGGCTTGCTACAGGCATTAAACTGGGATCTGAAAAGGTTGGTCAAGGAGATACTGTCCTGTCTGGTTTCAGGTATTGATCTCTGACCTGAGAAAGAAAGGTCTTCCTGGCTTGTTACAGGTATTAAACTTCAATCTCTTCATGTAAATACTTTTCCTGGCTTGTTACAGGTATTAATCCACAATCAGTCGTCCACAGATATTTTCCTGGCTTGCTACAGGCATTAAACTGGGATCTGAAAAGGTTGGTCAAGGAGATACTGTCCTGGCTGGTTTCAGGTATTGATCTCTGACCTGAGAAAGAAAGGTCTTCCTGGCTTGTTACAGGTATTAAACTTCAATCTCTTCATGTAAATACTTTTCCTGGCTTGTTACAGGTATTAATCCACAATCAGTCGTCCACAGATATTTTCCTGGCTTGCTACAGGCATTAAACTGGGATCTGAAAAGGTTGGTCAAGGAGATACTGTCCTGGCTGGTTTCAGGTATTGATCTCAGACCTGAGAAAGAAAGGTCTTCCTGGCTTGTTACAGGTATTAAACTTCAATCTCTTCATGTAGATACATTTCCTGGCTTGTTACAGGTATTAATCCATAATCAGTCGTCCACAGATATTTTCTTGGCTTGCTACAGGCATTAAACTGGGATCTGAAAAGGTTGGTGAAGGAGATATTGTCCTGGATGGTTTCAGGTATTGATCTCTGACTTGAGAAAGAAAGGTCTTCCTGGCTTGTTACAGGTATTAAACTTCAATCTCTTCATGTAGATAATTTTCCTGGCTTGTTACAGGTATTAATCCAAAATCAGTCGTCCAAAGATATTTTCCTGGCATGCTACAGGCATTAAACTGGGATCTGAAAAGGTTGGTCAAGGAGATACTGTCCTGGCTGGTTTCAGGTATTGATCTCTGACCTGAGAAAGAAAGGTCTTACTGGCTTGTTACAGGTATTAAACTTCAATCTCTTTATGTAGATACTTTTCCTGGCTTGTTACAGGTATTAATCCATAATCAGTCGTCCACAGATATTTTCCTGGCTTGCTACAGGCATTAAACTGGGATCTGAAAAGGTTGGTCAAGGAGATACTATCCTGGATGGTTTCAGGTATTGATCTCTGACCTGAGAAATTAAGGTCTTCCTGGCTTGTTACAGGTATTAAACTTCAATCTCTTCATGTAGATACTTTTCCTGGCTTGTTACAGGTATTAATCCATAATCAGTCGTCCACAGATATTTTCCTGGCTTGCTACAGGCATTAAACTGGGATCTGAAAAGGTTGGTCAAGGAGATATTGTCCTGGCTGGTTTCAGGTATTGATCTCTGACCTGAGAAAGAAAGGTCTTCCTGGCTTGTTACAAGTATTAAACTTCAATCTCTTCATGTAGATACTTTTCCTGGCTTGTTACATTTATTAATCCACAATCAGTCGTCCACAGATAATTTCCTGGCTTGCTACATGCATTAAACTGGGATCTGAAAAGGTTGGTCAAGGAGATACTGTCCTGGCTGGTTTCAGGTATTGATCTCTGACCTTAGAAAGAAAGGTCTTCCTGGCTTGTTACAGGTATTAAACTTCAATCTCTTCATGTAGATAATTTTCCTGGCTTGTTACAGGTATTAATCCACAATCAGTCGTCCACAAATATTTTCCTGGCTTGCTACAGGTATTAAACTGGGATCTGAAAAGGTTGGTCAAGGAGATACTGTCCTGGCTGGTTTCAGGTATTGATCTCTGACTTGAGAAAGAAAGGTCTTCCTGGCTTGTTACAGGTATTAAACTTCAATCTCTTCATGTAGATAATTTCCTGGCTTGTTACATGTATCAATCCATAATCAGTCATCCACAGATATTTTCCTGGCTTGCTACAGGAATTAAACTGGGATCTGAAAAGGTTGGTCAAGGAGATACTGTCCTGGCTGGTTTCAGGTATTGATCTCTGACCTGAGAAAGAAAGGTCTTCCTGGCTTGTTACAGGTATTAAACTTCAATCTCTTCATGTAGATACTTTTCCTGGCTTGTTACAGGTATTAATCCATAATCAGTCGTCCACAGATATTTTCCTGGCTTGCTACAGGCATTAAACTGGGATCTGAAAAGGTTGGTCAAGGAGATACTGTCCTGTCTGGTTTCAGGTATTGATCTCTGACCTGAGAAAGAAAGGTCTTCCTGGCTTGTTACAGGTATTAAACTTCAATCTCTTCATGTAAATACTTTTCCTGGCTTGTTACAGGTATTAATCCACAATCAGTCGTCCACAGATATTTTCCTGGCTTGCTACAGGCATTAAACTGGGATCTGAAAAGGTTGGTCAAGGAGATACTGTCCTGGCTGGTTTCAGGTATTGATCTCTGACCTGAGAAAGAAAGGTCTTCCTGGCTTGTTACAGGTATTAAACTTCAATCTCTTCATGTAAATACTTTTCCTGGCTTGTTACAGGTATTAATCCACAATCAGTCGTCCACAGATATTTTCCTGGCTTGCTACAGGCATTAAACTGGGATCTGAAAAGGTTGTTCAAGGAGATACTGTCCTGGCTGGTTTCAGGTATTGATCTCAGACCTGAGAAAGAAAGGTCTTCTTGGCTTGTTACAGGTATTAAACTTCAATCTCTTCATGTAGATACATTTCCTGGCTTGTTACAGGTATTAATCCATAATCAGTCGTCCACAGATATTTTCTTGGCTTGCTACAGGCATTAAACTGGGATCTGAAAAGGTTGGTGAAGGAGATACTGTCCTGGATGGTTTCAGGTATTGATCTCTGACTTGAGAAAGAAAGGTTTTCCTGGCTTGTTACAGGTATTAAACTTTAATCTCTTCATGTAGATAATTTTCCTGGCTTGTTACAGGTATTAATCCAAAATCAGTCGTCCAAAGATATTTTCCTGGCATGCTACAGGCATTAAACTGGGATCTGAAAAGGTTGGTCAAGGAGATACTGTCCTTGCTGGTTTCAGGTATTGATCTCTGACCAGAGAAAGAAAGGTCTTACTGGCTTGTTACAGGTATTAAACTTCAATCTCTTCATGTAGATACTTTTCCTGGCTTGTTACAGGTATTAATCCATAATCAGTCGTCCACAGATATTTTCCTGGCTTGCTACAGGCATTAAACTGGGATCTGAAAAGGTTGGTCAAGAAGATACTATCCTGGCTGGTTTCTGGTATAGATCTCTGACCTGAGAAATTAAGGTCTTCCTGGCTTGTTACAGGTATTAAACTTCAATCTCTTCATGTAGATACTTTTCCTGGCTTGTTACAGGTATTAATCCATAATCAGTCGTCCACAGATATTTTCCTGGCTTGCTACAGGCATTAAACTGGGATCTGAAAAGGTTGGTCAAGGAGATATTGTCCTGGCTGGTTTCAGGTATTGATCTCTGACCTGAGAAAGAAAGGTCTTCCTGGATTGTTACAAGTATTAAACTTCAATCTCTTCATGTAGATACTTTTCCTGGCTTGTTACAGGTATTAATCCACAATCAGTCGTCCACAGATAATTTCCTGGCTTGCTACATGCATTAAACTGGGATCTGAAAAGGTTAGTCAAGGAGATACTGTCCTGGCTGGTTTCAGGTATTGATCTCTGACCTTAGAAAGAAAGGTCTTCCTGGCTTGTTACAGGTATTAAACTTCAATCTCTTCATGTAGATAATTTTCCTGGCTTGTTACAGGTATTAATCCATAATCAGTCGTCCACAGATATTTTCCTGGCTTGCTACAGGTATTAAACTGGAACTTGAAAAGGTTGGTCAAGGAGATACTGTCCTGGCAGGTTTCAGGTATTGATCTCTGACCTGGGAAAAAAAAGGCTTCCTGGCTTGTTTCAGGTATTACTCTTCAATCTCTTCATGTAGATAATTTCCTGGCTTGTTAAAGGTATCAATCCATAATCAGTCATCCACAGATATTTTCCTTGCTTGCTACAGGAATTAAACTGGGATCTGAAAAGGTTGGTCAAGGAGATACTGTCCTGGCTGGTTTCAGGTATTGATCTCTGACCTGAGAAAGAAAGGTCTTCCTGGCTTGTTACAGGTATTAAACTTCAATCTCTTCACGTAGATACTTTTCCTGGCTTGTTACAGGTATTAATCCATAATCAGTCGTCCACAGTTATTTTCCTGGCTTGCTACATGCATTAAACTGGGATCTGAAAAGGTTGGTCAAGGAGATACTGTCCTGTCTGGTTTCAGGTATTGATCTCTGACCTGAGAAAGAAAGGTCTTCCTGGCTTGTTACAGGTATTAAACTTCAATCTCTTCATGTAAATACTTTTCCTGGCTTGTTACAGGTATTAATCCACAATCAGTCGTCCACAGATATTTTCCTGGCTTGCTACAGGCATTAAACTGGGATCTGAAAAGGTTGGTCAAGGAGATACTGTCCTGGCTGGTTTCAGGTATTGATCTCTGACCTGAGAAAGAGAGGTCTTCCTGGCTTGTTACAGGTATTAAACTTCTATCTCTTCATGTAAATACTTTTCCTGGCTTGTTACAGGTATTAATCCACAATCAGTCGTCCACAGATATTTTCCTGGCTTGCTACAGGCATTAAACTGGGATCTGAAAAGGTTGGTCAAGGAGATACTGTCCTGGCTGGTTTCAGGTATTGATCTCTGACCTGAGAAAGAAAGGTCTTCCTGGCTTGTTACAGGTATTAAACTTCAATCTCTTCATGTAGATACTTTTCCTGGCTTGTTACATGTATTAATCCACAATCAGTCGTCCACATATATTTTCCTGGCTTGCTACAGGCATTAAACTGGGATCTGAAAAGGTTGGTCAAGGAGATACTGTCCTGGCTGGTTTCAGGTATTGATCTCTGACCTGAGAAAGAAAGGTCTTCCTGGCTTGTTACAAGTATTAAACTTCAATCTCTTCATGTAGATACTTTTCCTGGCTTGTTACAGGTATTAATCCATAATCAGTCGTCCACAGATATTTTCCTGGCTTGGTACATGCATTAAAATGGGATCTGAAAAGGTTGGTCAAGGAGATACTGTCCTGGCTGGTTTCGGGTATTGATCTCTGACCTTAGAAAGAAAGGTCTTCCTGGCTTGTTACAGGTATTAAACTTCAATCTCTTCTTGTAGATAATTTTCCTGGCTTGTTACAGGTGTTAATCCACAATAAGTCATCCACAGATATTTTCCTGGCTTGCTACAGGCATTAAACTGGGATCTGAAAAGGTTGGTCAAGGAGATACTGTCCTGGATGGTTTCAGGTATTGATCTCTGACTTGAGAAAGAAAGGTCTTCCTGGCTTGTTACAGGTATTAAACTTCAATCTCTTCATGTAGATAATTTTCCTGGCTGGTTACAGGTATTAATCCAAAATCAGTCGTCCAAAGATATTTTCCTGGCATGCTACAGGCATTAAACTGGGATATGAAAAGGTTGGTCAAGGAGATACTGTCCTGGCTGGTTTCAGGTATTGATCTCTGACCTGAGAAAGAAAGGTCTTACTGGATTGTTACAGGTATTAAACTTCAATCTCTTCATGTAGATACTTTTCCTGGCTTGTTACAGGTATTAATCCATAATCAGTCGTCCACAGATATTTTCCTGGCTTGCTACAGGCATTAAACTGGGATCTGAAAAGGTTGGTCAAGGAGATACTATCCTGGCTGGTTTCAGGTATTGATCTCTGACCTGAGAAATTAAGGTCTTCCTGGCTTGTTACAGGTATTAAACTTCAATCTCTTCATGTAGATACTTTTCCTGGCTTGTTATAGGTATTAATCCATAATCAGTCGTCCACAGATATTTTCCTGGCTTGCTACAGGCATTAAACTGGGATCTGAAAAGGTTGGTCAAAGAGATATTGTCCTGGCTGGTTTCAGGTATTGATCTCTGACCTGAGAAAGAAAGGTCTTCCTGGCTTGTTACAAGTATTAAACTTCAATCTCTTCATGTAGATACTTTTCCTGGCTTGTTACAGGTATTAATCCACAATCAGTCGTCCACAGATAATTTCCTGGCTTGCTACATGCATTAAACTGGGATCTGAAAAGGTTGGTCAAGGAGATACTGTCCTGGCTGGTTTCGGGTATTGATCTCTGACCTTAGAAAGAAAGGTCTTCCTGGCTTGTTACAGGTATTAAACTTCAATCTCTTCATGTAGATAATTTTCCTGGCTTGTTACAGGTGTTAATCCACAATAAGTCGTCCACAGATATTTTCCTGGCTTGCTACAGGCATTAAACTGGGATCTGAAAAGGTTGGTCAAGGAGATACTGTCCTGGATGGTTTCAGGTATTGATCTCTGACTTGAGAAAGAAAGGTCTTCCTGGCTTGTTACAGGTATTAAACTTCAATCTCTTCATGTAGATAATTTTCCTGGCTTGTTACAGGTATTAATCCAAAATCAGTCGTCCAAAGATATTTTCCTGGCATGCTACAGGCATTAAACTGGGATCTGAAAAGGTTGGTCAAGGAGATACTGTCCTGGCTGGTTTCAGGTATTGATCTCTGACCTGAGAAAGAAAGGTCTTACTGGCTTGTTACAGGTATTAAACTTCAATCTCTTCATGTAGATACTTTTCCTGGCTTGTTACAGGTATTAATCCATAATCAGTCGTCCACAGATATTTTCCTGGCTTGCTACAGGCATTAAATTGGGATCTGAAAAGGTTGGTCAAGGAGATACTGTCCTGGCTGGTTTCAGGTATTGATCTCTGACCTGAGAAATTAAGGTCTTCCTGGCTTGTTACAGGTATTAAACTTCAATCTCTTCATGTAGATACTTTTCCTGGCTTGTTATAGGTATTAATCCATAATCAGTCGTCCACAGATATTTTCCTGGCTTGCTACAGGCATTAAACTGGGATCTGAAAAGGTTGGTCAAGGAGATATTGTCCTGGCTGGTTTCAGGTATTGATCTCTGACCTGAGAAAGAAAGGTCTTCCTGGCTTGTTACAAGTATTAAACTTCAATCTCTTCATGTAGATACTTTTCCTGGCTTGTTACAGGTATTAATCCACAATCAATCGTCCACAGATAATTTCCTGGCTTGCTACATGCATTAAACTGGGATCTGAAAAGGTTGGTCAAGGAGATACTGTCCTGGCTGGTTTCAGGTATTGATCTCTGACCTTAGAAAGAAAGGTCTTCCTGGCTTGTTACAGGTATTAAACTTCAATCTCTTCATGTAGATAATTTTCCTGGCTTGTTACAGGTATTAATCCACAATCAGTCGTCCACAGATATTTTCCTGGCTTGCTACAGGTATTAAACTGGAACTTGAAAAGGTTGGTCAAGGAGATACTGTCCTGGCTGGTTTCAGGTATTGATCTCTGACCTGGGAAAAAAAAGGCTTCCTGGCTTGTTTCAGGTATTACTCTTCAATCTCTTCATGTAGATAATTTCCTGGCTTGTTACAGGTATCAATCCATAATCAGTCATCCACAGATATTTTCCTGGCTTGCTACAGGAATTAAACTGGGATCTGAAAAGGTTGGTCAAGGAGATATTGTCCTGGCTGGTTTCAGGTATTGATCTCTGACCTGAGAAAGAAAGGTCTTCCTGGCTTGTTACAGGTATTAAACTTCAATCTCTTCATGTAGATACTTTTCCTGGCTTGTTACATGTATTAATCCATAATCAGTCGTCCACAGATATTTTCCTGGCTTGCTACAGGCATTAAACTGGGATCTGAAAAGGTTGGTCAAGGAGATACTGTCCTGTCTGGTTTCAGGTATTGATCTCTGACCTGAGAAAGAAAGGTCTTCCTGGCTTGTTACAGGTATTAAACTTCAATCTCTTCATGTAAATACTTTTCCTGGCTTGTTACAGGTATTAATCCACAATCAGTCGTCCACAGATATTTTCCTGGCTTGCTACAGGCATTAAACTGGGATCTGAAAAGGTTGGTCAAGGAGATACTGTCCTGGCTGGTTTCAGGTATTGATCTCTGACCTGAGAAAGAAAGGTCTTCCTGGCTTGTTACAGGTATTAAACTTCAATCTCTTCATGTAAATACTTTTCCTGGCTTGTTACAGGTATTAATCCACAATCAGTCGTCCACAGATATTTTCCTGGCTTGCTACAGGCATTAAACTGGGATCTGAAAAGGTTGGTCAAGGAGATACTGTCCTGGCTGGTTTCAGGTATTGATCTCTGACCTGAGAAAGAAAGGTCTTCCTGGCTTGTTACAGGTATTAAACTTCAATCTCTTCATGTAAATACTTTTCCTGGCTTGTTACAGGTATTAATCCATAATCAGTCGTCCACAGATATTTTCCTGGCTTGCTACAGGCATTAAACTGGGATCTGAAAAGGTTGGTCAAGGAGATACTGTCCTGGCTGGTTTCAGGTATTGATCTCTGACCTGAGAAAGAAAGGTCTTCCTGGCTTGTTACAGGTATTAAACTTCAATCTCTTCATGTAGATACTTTTCCTGGCTTGTTACATGTATTAATCCACAATCAGTCGTCCACATATATTTTCCTGGCTTGCTACAGGCATTAAACTGGGATCTGAAAAGGTTGGTCAAGGAGATACTGTCCTGGCTGGTTTCAGGTATTGATCTCTGACCTGAGAAAGAAAGGTCTTCCTGGCTTGTTACATGTATTAAACTTCAATCTCTTCATGTAGATACTTTTCCAGGCTTGTTACAGGTATTAATCCATAGTCAGTCGTCCACAGATATTTTCCTGGCTTGCTACAGGCATTAAACTGGGATCTTAAAAGGTTGGTCAAGGAGATATTGTCCTGGCTGGTTTCAGGTATTGATCTCTGACATGAGAAAGAAAGGTCTTCCTGGCTTGTTACAAGTATTAAACTTCAATCTCTTCATGTAGATACTTTTCCTGGCTTGTTACAGGTATTAATCCATAATCAGTCGTCCACAGATATTTTCCTGGCTTGCTACATGCATTAAAATGGGATCTGAAAAGGTTGGTCAAGGAGATACTGTCCTGGCTGGTTTCGGGTATTGATCTCTGACCTTAGAAAGAAAGGTCTTCCTGGCTTGTTACAGGTATTAAACTTCAATCTCTTCATGTAGATAATTTTCCTGGCTTGTTACAGGTGTTAATCCACAATAAGTCGTCCACAGATATTTTCCTGGCTTGCTACAGGCATTAAACTGGGATCTGAAAAGGTTGGTCAAGGAGATACTGTCCTGGATGGTTTCAGGTATTGATCTCTGACTTGAGAAAGAAAGGTCTTCCTGGCTTGTTACAGGTATTAAACTTCAATCTCTTCATGTAGATAATTTTCCTGGCTTGTTACAAGTATTAATCCAAAATCAGTCGTCCAAAGATATTTTCCTGGCATGCTACAGGCATTAAACTGGGATCTGAAAAGGTTGGTCAAGGAGATACTGTCCTGGCTGGTTTCAGGTATTGATCTCTGACCTGAGAAAGAAAGGTCTTACTGGCTTGTTACAGGTATTAAACTTCAATCTCTTCATGTAGATACTTTTCCTGGCTTGTTACAGGTATTAATCCATAATCAGTCGTCCACAGATATTTTCCTGGCTTGCTACAGGCATTAAACTGGGATCTGAAAAGGTTGGTCAAGGAGATACTATCCTGGCTGGTTTCAGGTATTGATCTCTGACCTGAGAAATTAAGGTCTTCCTGGCTTGTTACAGGTATTAAACTTCAATCTCTTCATGTAGATACTTTTCCTGGCTTGTTATAGGTATTAATCCATAATCAGTCGTCCACAGATATTTTCCTGGCTTGCTACAGGCATTAAACTGGGATCTGAAAAGGTTGGTCAAGGAGATATTGTCCTGGCTGGTTTCAGGTATTGATCTCTGACCTGAGAAATAAAGGTCTTCCTGGCTTGTTACAAGTATTAAACTTCAATCTCTTCATGTAGATACTTTTCCTGGCTTGTTACAGGTATTAATCCACAATCAGTCGTCCACAGATAATTTCCTGGCTTGCTACATGCATTAAACTGGGATCTGAAAAGGTTGGTCAAGGAGATATTGTCCTGGCTGGTTTCAGGTATTGATCTCTGACCTTAGAAAGAAAGGTCTTCCTGGCTTGTTACAGGTATTAAACTTCAATCTCTTCATGTAGATAATTTTCCTGGCTTGTTACAGGTATCAATCCACAATCAGTCGTCCACAGATATTTTCCTGGCTTGCTACAGGTATTAAACTGGAACTTGAAAAGGTTGGTCAAGGAGATACTGTCCTGGCTGGTTTCAGGTATTGATCTCTGACCTGGGAAAAAAAAGGCTTCCTGGCTTGTTTCAGGTATTACTCTTCAATCTCTTCATGTAGATAATTTCCTGGCATGTTACAGGTATCAATCCATAATCAGTCATCCACAGATATTTTCCTGGCTTGCTACAGGAATTAAACTGGGATCTGAAAAGGTTGGTCAAGGAGATATTGTCCTGGCTGGTTTCAGGTATTGATCTCTGACCTGAGAAAGAAAGGTCTTCCTGGCTTGTTACAGGTATTAAACTTCAATCTCTTCATGTAGATACTTTTCCTGGCTTGTTACATGTATTAATCCATAATCAGTCGTCCACAGATATTTTCCTGGCTTGCTACAGGCATTAAACTGGGATCTGAAAAGGTTGGTCAAGGAGATACTGTCCTGTCTGGTTTCAGGTATTGATCTCTGACTTGAGAAAGAAAGGTCTTCCTGGCTTGTTACAGGTATTAAACTTCAATCTCTTCATGTAAATACTTTTCCTGGCTTGTTACAGGTATTAATCCACAATCAGTCGTCCACAGATATTTTCCTGGCTTGCTACAGGCATTAAACTGGGATCTGAAAAGGTTGGTCAAGGAGATACTGTCCTGGCTGGTTTCAGGTATTGATCTCTGACCTGAGAAAGAAAGGTCTTCCTGGCTTGTTACAGGTATTAAACTTCAATCTCTTCATGTAAATACTTTTCCTGGCTTGTTACAGGTATTAATCCACAATCAGTCGTCCACAGATATTTTCCTGGCTTGCTACAGGCATTAAACTGGGATCTGAAAAGGTTGGTCAAGGAGATACTGTCCTTGCTGGTTTCAGGTATTGATCTCAAACCTGAGAAAGAAAGGTCTTCCTGGCTTGTTACAGGTATTAAACTTCAATCTCTTCATGTAGATACTTTTCCTGGCTTGTTACATGTATTAATCCATAATCAGTCGTCCACATATATTTTCCTGGCTTGCTACAGGCATTAAACTGGGATCTAAAAAGATTGGTCAAGGAGATACTGTCCTGGCTGGTTTCAGGTATTGATCTCTGACCTAAGAAAGAAAGGTCTTCCTGGCTTGTTACATGTATTAAACTTCAATCTCTTCATGTAGATACTTTTCCAGGCTTGTTACAGGTATTAATCCATAGTCAGTCGTCCACAGATATTTTCCTGGCTTGCTACAGGCATTAAACTGGGATCTGAAAAGGTTGGTCAAGGAGATATTGTCCTGGCTGGTTTCAGGTATTGATCTCTGACCTGAGAAAGAAAGGTCTTCCTGGCTTGTTACAAGTATTAAACTTCAATCTCTTCATGTAGATACTTTTCCTGGCTTGTTACAGGTATTAATCCACAATCAGTCGTCCACAGATATTTTCCAGGCTTGCTACATGCATTAAAATGGGATCTGAAAAGGTTGGTCAAGGAGATACTGTCCTGGCTGGTTTCGGGTATTGATCTCTGACCTTAGAAAGAAAGGTCTTCCTGGCTTGTTACAGGTATTAAACTTCAATCTCTTCATGTAGATAATTTCCTGGCTTGTTACAGGTATCAATCCATAATCAGTCGTCCACAGATATTTTCCTGGCTTGCTACAGGAATTAAACTGGGATCTGAAAAGGTTGGTCAAGGATATACTGTCCTGGCTGGTTTTAGGTATTGATCTCTGACCTGAGAAAGAAAGGTCTTCCTGGCTTGTTACAGGTATTAAACTTCAATCTCTTCATGTAGATACTTTTCCTGGCTTGTTACATGTATCAATCCACAATCAGTCGTCCACATATATTTTCCTGGCTTGTTACAGGCATTAAACTGGGATCTGAAAAGGTTGGTCAAGGAGATACTGTCCTGGCTGGTTTCAGGTATTGATCTCTGACCTGAGAAAGAAAGGTCTTCCTGGCTTGTTACAGGTATTAAACTTCAATCTCTTCATGTAGATACTTTTCCAGGCTTGTTACAGGTATTAATCCATAGTCAGTCGTCCACAGATATTTTCCTGGCTTGCTACATGCATTAAACTGGGATCTGAAAAGGTTGGTCAAGGAGATACTGTCCTGGCTGGTTTCAGGTATTGATCTCTGACCTGAGAAAGAAAGGTCTTCCTGGCTTGTTACAGGTATTAAACTTCAATCTCTTCATGTAGATAATTTTCCTGGCTTGTTACAGGTATTAATCCACAATCAGTCGTCCACAGATATTTTCCTGGCTTGCTACAGGTATTAAACTGGAACTTGAAAAGGTTGGTCAAGGAGATACTGTCCTGGCTGGTTTCAGGTATTGATCTCTGACCTGAGAAAAAAAAGGCTTCCCGGCTTGTTTCAGGTATTACTCTTCAATCTCTTCATGTAGATAATTTCCTGGCTTGTTACAGGTATCAATCCATAATCAGTCATCCACAGATATTTTCCTGGCTTGCTACAGGCATTAAACTGGGATCTGAAAAGGTTGGTCAAGGAGATACTGTCCTGGCTGGTTTCAGGTATTGATCTCTGACCTGAGAAAGAAAGGTCTTCCTGGCTTGTTACAGGTATTAAACTTCAATCTCTTCATGTAGATAATTTTCCTGGCTTGTTACAGGTATTAATCCATAATCAGTCGTCCACAGATATTTTCCTGGCTTGCTACAGGCATTAAACTGGGATCTGAAAAGGTTGGTCAAGGAGATATTGTCCTGGCTGGTTTCAGGTATTGATCTCTGACCTGAGAAAGAAAGGTCTTCCTGGCTTGTTACAGGTATTAAACTTCAATCTCTTCATGTAAATACTTTTCCTGGCTTGTTACAGGTATTAATCCACAATCAGTCGTCCACAGATATTTTCCTGGCTTGCTACAGGCATTAAACTGGGATCTGAAAAGGTTGGTCAAGGAGATACTGTCCTGGCTGGTTTCAGGTATTGATCTCTGACCTGAGAAAGAAAGGTCTTCCTGGCTTGTTACAGGTATTAAACTTCAATCTCTTCATGTAAATACTTTTCCTGGCTTGTTACAGGTATTAATCCATAATCAGTCGTCCACAGATATTTTCCTGGCTTGCTACAGGCATTAAACTGGGATATGAAAAGGTTGGTCAAGGAGATACTGTCCTGGCTGGTTTCAGGTATTGATCTCTGACCTGAGAAAGAATGGTCTTCCTGGCTTGTTACAGGTATTAAACTTCAATCTCTTCATGTAGATACTTTTCCTGGCTTGTTACAGGTATTAATCCACAATCAGTCGTCCACATATATTTTCCTGGCTTGCTACAGGCATTAAACTGGGATCTGAAAAGGTTGGTCAAGGAGATACTGTCTTGGCTGGTGTCAGGTATTGATCTCTGACCTGAGAAAGAAAGGTCTTCCTGGCTTGTTACAGGTATTAAACTTCAATCTCTTCATGTAGATAATTTTCCTGGCTTGTTACAGGTATTAATCCACAATCAGTCGTCCATAGATATTTTCCTGGCATGCTACAGGCATTAAACTGGGATCTGAAAAGGTTGGTCAAGGAGATATTGTCCTGGCTGGTTTCAGGTATTGATCTCTGACCTGAGAAAGAAAGGTCTTCCTGGCTTGTTACAGGTATTAAACTTCAATCTCTTCATGTAGATAATTTTCCTGGCTTGTTACAGGTATTAATCCACAATCAGTCGTCCAAAGATATTTTCCTGGCTTGCTACAGGCATTAAATTGGGATCTGAAAAGGTTGGTCAAGGAGATACTGTCCTGGCTGGTTTCAGGTATTGATCTCTGACCTGAGAAAGAAAGGTCTTACTGGCTTGTTACAGGTATTAAACTTCAATCTCTTCATGTAGATACTCTTCCTGGCTTGTTACAGGTATTAATCCATAATCAGTCGTCCACAGATATTTTCCTGGCTTGCTACAGGCATTAAACTGGGATCTGAAAAGGTTGGTCAAGGAGATATTGTCCTGGCTGGTTTCAGGTATTGATCTCTGACCTGAGAAAGAAAGGTCTTCCTGGCTTGTTACAAGTATTAAACTTCAATCTCTTCATGTAGATACTTTTCCTGGCTTGTTACAGGTATTAATCAACAATCAGTCGTCCACAGATATTTTCCTGGCTTGCTACATGCATTAAACTGGGATCTGAAAAGGTTGGTCAAGGAGATACTGTCCTGGCTGGTTTCAGGTATTGATCTCTGACCTGAGAAAGAAAGGTCTTCCTGGCTTGTTACAGGTATTAAACTTCAATCTCTTCATGTAGATAATTTTCCTGGCTTGTTACAGGTATTAATCCACAATCAGTCGTCCACAGATATTTTCCTGGCTTGCTACAGGTATTAAACTGGAACTTGAAAAGGTTGGTCAAGGAGATACTGTCCTGGCTGGTTTCAGGTATTGATCTCTGACCTGAGAAAAAAAAGGCTTCCCGGCTTGTTTCAGGTATTACTCTTCAATCTCTTCATGTAGATAATTTCCTGGCTTGTTACAGGTATCAATCCATAATCAGTCATCCACATATATTTTCCTGGCTTGCTACAGGAATTAAACTGGGATCTGAAAAGGTTGGTCAAGGAGATACTGTCCTGGCTGGTTTCAGGTATTGATCTCTGACCTGAGAAAGAAAGGTATTCCTGGCTTGTTACAGGTATTAAACTTCAATCTCTTCATGTAGATAATTTTCCTGGCTTGTTACAGGTATTAATCCATAATCAGTCGTCCACAGATATTTTCCTGGCTTGCTACAGGCATTAAACTGGGATCTGAAAAGGTTGGTCAAGGAGATATTGTCCTGGCTGGTTTCAGGTATTGATCTCTGACCTGAGAAAGAAAGGTCTTCCTGGCTTGTTACAGGTATTAAACTTCAATCTCTTCATGTAAATACTTTTCCTGGCTTGTTACAGGTATTAATCCACAATCAGTCGTCCACAGATATTTTCCTGGCTTGCTACAGGCATTAAACTGGGATCTGAAAAGGTTGGTCAAGGAGATACTGTCCTGGCTGGTTTCAGGTATTGATCTCTGACCTGAGAAAGAAAGGTCTTCCTGGCTTGTTACAGGTATTAAACTTCAATCTCTTCATGTAAATACTTTTCCTGGCTTGTTACAGGTATTAATCCATAATCAGTCGTCCACAGATATTTTCCTGGCTTGCTACAGGCATTAAACTGGGATCTGAAAAGGTTGGTCAAGGAGATACTGTCCTGGCTGGTTTCAGGTATTGATCTCTGACCTGAGAAAGAAAGGTCTTCCTGGCTTGTTACAGGTATTAAACTTCAATCTCTTCATGTAGATACTTTTCCTGGCTTGTTACAGGTATTAATCCATAATCAGTCGTCCACAGATATTTTCCTGGCTTGCTACAGGCATTAAACTGGGATCTGAAAAGGTTTGTCAAGGAGATACTGTCCTGGTTGGTTTCAGGTATTGATCTCTGACCTGAGAAAGAAAGGTCTTCCTGGCTTGTTACAGGTATTAAACTTCAATCTCTTCATGTAGATACTTTTCCTGGCTTGTTACATGTATTAATCCACAATCAGTCGTCCACATATATTTTCCTGGCTTGCTACAGGCATTAAACTGGGATATGAAAAGGTTGGTCAAGGAGATACTGTCCTGGCTGGTTTCAGGTATTGATCTCTGACCTGAGAAAGAATGGTCTTCCTGGCTTGTTACAGGTATTAAACTTCAATCTCTTCATGTAGATACTTTTCCTGGCTTGTTACAGGTATTAATCCACAATCAGTCGTCCACATATATTTTCCTGGCTTGCTACAGGCATTAAACTGGGATCTGAAAAGGTTGGTCAAGGAGATACTGTCTTGGCTGGTGTCAGGTATTGATCTCTGACCTGAGAAAGAAAGGTCTTCCTGGCTTGTTACAGGTATTAAACTTCAATCTCTTCATGTAGATAATTTTCCTGGCTTGTTACAGGTATTAATCCACAATCAGTCGTCCATAGATATTTTCCTGGCATGCTACAGGCATTAAACTGGGATCTGAAAAGGTTGGTCAAGGAGATATTGTCCTGGCTGGTTTCAGGTATTGATCTCTGACCTGAGAAAGAAAGGTCTTCCTGGCTTGTTACAGGTATTAAACTTCAATCTCTTCATGTAGATAATTTTCCTGGCTTGTTACAGGTATTAATCCACAATCAGTCGTCCAAAGATATTTTCCTGGCTTGCTACAGGCATTAAATTGGGATCTGAAAAGGTTGGTCAAGGAGATACTGTCCTGGCTGGTTTCAGGTATTGATCTCTGACCTGAGAAAGAAAGGTCTTACTGGCTTGTTACAGGTATTAAACTTCAATCTCTTCATGTAGATACTCTTCCTGGCTTGTTACAGGTATTAATCCATAATCAGTCGTCCACAGATATTTTCCTGGCTTGCTACAGGCATTAAACTGGGATCTGAAAAGGTTGGTCAAGGAGATATTGTCCTGGCTGGTTTCAGGTATTGATCTCTGACCTGAGAAAGAAAGGTCTTCCTGGCTTGTTACAAGTATTAAACTTCAATCTCTTCATGTAGATACTTTTCCTGGCTTGTTACAGGTATTAATCCACAATCAGTCGTCCACAGATATTTTCCTGGCTTGCTACATGCATTAAACTGGGATCTGAAAAGGTTGGTCAAGGAGATACTGTCCTGGCTGGTTTCAGGTATTGATCTCTGACCTGAGAAAGAAAGGTCTTCCTGGCTTGTTACAGGTATTAAACTTCAATCTCTTCATGTAGATAATTTTCCTGGCTTGTTACAGGTATTAATCCACAATCAGTCGTCCACAGATATTTTCCTGGCTTGCTACAGGTATTAAACTGGAACTTGAAAAGGTTGGTCAAGGAGATACTGTCCTGGCTGGTTTCAGGTATTGATCTCTGACCTGAGAAAAAAAAGGCTTCCCGGCTTGTTTCAGGTATTACTCTTCAATCTCTTCATGTAGATAATTTCCTGGCTTGTTACAGGTATCAATCCATAATCAGTCATCCACAAATATTTTCCTGGCTTGCTACAGGAATTAAACTGGGATCTGAAAAGGTTGGTCAAGGAGATACTGTCCTGGCTGGTTTCAGGTATTGATCTCTGACCTGAGAAAGAAAGGTCTTCCTGGCTTGTTACAGGTATTAAACTTCAATCTCTTCATGTAGATAATTTTCCTGGCTTGTTACAGGTATTAATCCATAATCAGTCGTCCACAGATATTTTCCTGGCTTGCTACAGGCATTAAACTGGGATCTGAAAAGGTTGGTCAAGGAGATATTGTCCTGGCTGGTTTCAGGTATTGATCTCTGACCTGAGAAAGAAAGGTCTTCCTGGCTTGTTACAGGTATTAAACTTCAATCTCTTCATGTAAATACTTTTCCTGGCTTGTTACAGGTATTAATCCACAATCAGTCGTCCACAGATATTTTCCTGGCTTGCTACAGGCATCAAACTGGGATCTGAAAAGGTTGGTCAAGGAGATACTGTCCTGGCTGGTTTCAGGTATTGATCTCTGACCTGAGAAAGAAAGGTCTTCCTGGCTTGTTACAGGTATTAAACTTCAATCTCTTCATGTAAATACTTTTCCTGGCTTGTTACAGGTATTAATCCATAATCAGTCGTCCACAGATATTTTCCTGGCTTGCTACAGGCATTAAACTGGGATCTGAAAAGGTTGGTCAAGGAGATACTGTCCTGGCTGGTTTCAGGTATTGATCTCTGACCTGAGAAAGAAAGGTCTTCCTGGCTTGTTACAGGTATTAAACTTCAAACTCTTCATGTAGATACATTTCCTGGCTTGTTACAGGTATTAATCCATAATCAGTCGTCCACAGATATTTTCCTGGCATGCTACAGGCATTAAACTGGGATCTGAAAAGGTTGGTCAAGGAGATATTTTCCTGGCTGGTTTCAGGTATTGATCTCTGACCTGAGAAAGAAAGGTCTTTATGGCTTGTTACAGGTATTAAACTTCAATCTCTTCATGTAGATACTTTTCCTGGCTTGTTACAGGTATTAATCCACAATCAGTCGTCCACATATATTTTCCTGGCTTGCTACAGGCATTAAACTGGGATCTGAAAAGGTTGGTCAAGGAGATATTGTCCTGGCTGGTTTCAGGTATTGATCTCTGACCTGAGAAAGAAAGGTCTTCCTGGCTTGTTACAGGTATTAAACTTCAATCTCTTCATGTAAATACTTTTCCTGGCTTGTTACAGGTATTAATCCACAATCAGTCGTCCACAGATATTTTCATGGCTTGCTACAGGCATCAAACTGGGATCTGAAAAGGTTGGTCAAGGAGATACTGTCCTGGCTGGTTTCAGGTATTGATCTCTGACCTGAGAAAGAAAGGTCTTCCTGGCTTGTTACAGGTATTAAACTTCAATCTCTTCATGTAAATACTTTTCCTGGCTTGTTACAGGTATTAATCCATAATCAGTCGTCCACAGATATTTTCCTGGCTTGCTACAGGCATTAAACTGGGATCTGAAAAGGTTTGTCAAGGAGATACTTTCCTGGTTGGTTTCAGGTATTGATCTCTGACCTGAGAAAGAAAGGTCTTCCTGGCTTGTTACAGGTATTAAACTTCAATCTCTTCATGTAGATACTTTTCCTGGCTTGTTACATGTATTAATCCACAATCAGTCGTCCACATATATTTTCCTGGCTTGCTACAGGCATTAAACTGGGATATGAAAAGGTTGGTCAAGGAGATACTGTCCTGGCTGGTTTCAGGTATTGATCTCTGACCTGAGAAAGAATGGTCTTCCTGGCTTGTTACAGGTATTAAACTTCAATCTCTTCATGTAGATACTTTTCCTGGCTTGTTACAGGTATTAATCCACAATCAGTCGTCCACATATATTTTCCTGGCTTGCTACAGGCATTAAACTGGGATCTGAAAAGGTTGGTCAAGGAGATACTGTCTTGGCTGGTGTCAGGTATTGATCTCTGACCTGAGAAAGAAAGGTCTTCCTGGCTTGTTACAGGTATTAAACTTCAATCTCTTCATGTAGATAACTTTCCTGGCTTGTTACAGGTATTAATCCACAATCAGTCGTCCATAGATATTTTCCTGGCATGCTACAGGCATTAAACTGGGATCTGAAAAGGTTGGTCAAGGAGATATTGTCCTGGCTGGTTTCAGGTATTGATCTCTGACCTGAGAAAGAAAGGTCTTCCTGGCTTGTTACAGGTATTAAACTTCAATCTCTTCATGTAGATAATTTTCCTGGCTTGTTACAGGTATTAATCCACAATCAGTCGTCCAAAGATATTTTCCTGGCTTGCTACAGGCATTAAATTGGGATCTGAAAAGGTTGGTCAAGGAGATACTGTCCTGGCTGGTTTCAGGTATTGATCTCTGACCTGAGAAAGAAAGGTCTTACTGGCTTGTTACAGGTATTAAACTTCAATCTCTTCATGTAGATACTCTTCCTGGCTTGTTACAGGTATTAATCCATAATCAGTCGTCCACAGATATTTTCCTGGCTTGCTACAGGCATTAAACTGGGATCTGAAATGGTTGGTCAAGGAGATATTGTCCTGGCTGGTTTCAGGTATTGATCTCTGACCTGAGAAAGAAAGGTCTTCCTGGCTTGTTACAAGTATTAAACTTCAATCTCTTCATGTAGATACTTTTCCTGTTTTGTTACAGGTATTAATTCACAATCAGTCGTCCACAGATATTTTCCAGGCTTGCTACATGCATTAAACTGGGATCTGAAAAGGTTGGTCAAGGAGATACTGTCCTGGCTGGTTTCAGGTATTGATCTCTGACCTTAGAAAGAAAGGTCTTCCTGGCTTGTTACAGGTATTAAACTTCAATCTCTTCATGTAGATAATTTTCCTGGCTTGTTACAGGTATTAATCCACAATCAGTCGTCCACAGATATTTTCCTGGCTTGCTACAGGTATTAAACTGGAACTTGAAAAGGTTGGTCAAGGAGATACTGTCCTGGCTGGTTTCAGGTATTGATCTCTGACCTGAGAAAAAAAAGGCTTCCTGGCTTGTTTCAGGTATTACTCTTCAATCTCTTCATGTAGATAATTTCCTGGCTTGTTACAGGTATCAATCCATAATCAGTCGTCCACAGATATTTTCCTGGCTTGCTACAGGAATTAAACTGGGATCTGAAAAGGTTGGTCAAGGAGATACTGTCCTGGCTGGTTTCAGGTATTGATCTCTGACCTGAGAAAGAAAGGTCTTCCTGGCTTGTTACAGGTATTAAACTTCAATCTCTTCATGTAGATACTTTTCCTGGCTTGTTACAGGTATTAATCCATAATCAGTCGTCCACAGATATTTTCCTGGCTTGCTACAGGCATTAAACTGGGATCTGAAAAGGTTGGTCAAGGAGATACTGTCCTGGCTGGTTTCAAGTATTGATCTCTGACCTGAGAAAGAAAGGTCTTCCTGGCTTGTTACAGGTATTAAACTTCAATCTCTTCATGTAAATACTTTTCCTGGCTTGTTACAGGTATTAATCCACAATCAGTCGTCCACAGATATTTTCCTGGCTTGCTACAGGCATTAAACTGGGATCTGAAAAGGTTGGTCAAGGAGATACTGTCCTGGCTGGTTTCAGGTATTGATCTCTGACCTGAGAAAGAAAGGTCTTCCTGGCTTGTTACAGGTATTAAACTTCAATCTCTTCATGTAGATACTTTTCCTGGCTTGTTACAGGTATTAATCCATAATCAGTCGTCCACAGATATTTTCCTGGCTTGCTACAGGCATTAAACTGGGATCTGAAAAGGTTGGTCAAGGAGATACTGTCCTGGCTGGTTTCAAGTATTGATCTATGACCTGAGAAAGAAAGGTCTTCCTGGCTTGTTACAGGTATTAAACTTCAATCTCTTCATGTAAATACTTTTCCTGGCTTGTTACAGGTATTAATCCATAATCAGTCGTCCACAGATATTTTCCTGGCTTGCTACAGGCATTAAACTGGGATCTGAAAAGGTTGGTCAAGGAGATACTGTCCTGGCTGGTTTCAGGTATTGATCTCTGACCTGAGAAAGAAAGGTCTTCCTGGCTTGTTACAGGTATTAAACTTCAATCTCTTCATGTAGATACTTTTCCTGGCTTGTTACATGTATTAATCCACAATCAGTCGTCCACATATATATGTTCCTGGCTTGCTACAGGCATTAAACTAGGATATGAAAAGGTTGGTCAAGGAGATACTGTCCTGGCTGGTTTCAGGTATTGATCTCTGACCTGAGAAAGAAAGGTCTTCCTGGCTTGTTACAGGTATTAAACTTCAATCTCTTCATGTAGATAATTTCCTGGCTTGTTACAGGTATCAATCCATAATCAGTCGTCCACAGATATTTTCCTGGCTTGCTACAGGAATTAAACTGGGATCTGAAAAGGTTGGTCAAGGAGATACTGTCCTGGCTGGTTTCAGGTATTGATCTCTGACCTGAGAAAGAAAGGTCTTCCTGGCTTGTTACAGGTATTAAACTTCAATCTCTTCATGTAGATACTTTTCCTGGCTTGTTACAGGTATTAATCCATAATCAGTCGTCCACAGATATTTTCCTGGCTTGCTACAGGCATTAAACTGGGATCTAAAAAGGTTGGTCAAGGAGATACTGTCCTGGCTGGTTTCAAGTATTGATCTCTGACCTGAGAAAGAAAGGTCTTCCTGGCTTGTTACAGGTATTAAACTTCAATCTCTTCATGTAAATACTTTTCCTGGCTTGTTACAGGTATTAATCCACAATCAGTCGTCCACAGATATTTTCCTGGCTTGCTACAGGCATTAAACTGGGATCTGAAAAGGTTGGTCAAGGAGATACTGTCCTGGCTGGTTTCAGGTATTGATCTCTGACCTGAGAAAGAAAGGTCTTCCTGGCTTGTTACAGGTATTAAACTTCAATCTCTTCATGTAGATACTTCTCCTGGCTTGTTACATGTATTAATCCACAATCAGTCGTCCACATATATTTTCCTGGCTTGCTACAGGCATTAAACTGGGATATGAAAAGGTTGGTCAAGGAGATACTGTCCTGGCTGGTTTCAGGTATTGATCTCTGACCTGAGAAAGAAAGGTCTTCCTGGCTTGTTACAGGTATTAAACTTCAATCTCTTCATGTAGATACTTTTCCTGGCTTGTTACAGGTATTAATCCACAATCAATCGTCCACATATATTTTCCTGGCTTGCTACAGGCAATAAACTGGGATCTGAAAAGGTTGGTCAAGGAGATACTGTCTTGGCTGGTTTCAGGTATTGATCTCTGACCTGAGAAAGAAAGGTCTTCCTGGCTTGTTACAGGTATTAAACTTCAATCTCTTCATGTAGATAATTTTCCTGGCTTGTTACAGGTATTAATCCACAATCAGTCATCCACAGATATTTTCCTGGCTTGCTACAGGCATTAAAATGGGATCTGAAAAGGTTGGTCAAGGAGATATTGTCCTGGCTGGTTTCAGGTATTGATCTCTGACCTGAGAAAGAAAGGTCTTACTGGCTTGTTACAGGTATTAAACTTCAATCTCTTCATGTAGATACTTTTCCTGGCTTGTTACAGGTATCAATCCATAATCAGTTGTCCACAGATATTTTGCTGGCTTGCTACAGGCATTAAACTGGGATCTGAAAAGGTTGGTCAAGGAGATACTGTCCTGGCTGGTTTCAGGTATTGATCTCTGACCTGAGAAAGAAAGGTCTTCCTGGCTTGTTACAGGTATTAAACTTCAATCTCTTCATGTAGATACTTTTCCTGGCTTGTTACAGGTATTAATCCACAATCAGTCGTCCATAGATATTTTCCTGGCTTGCTACAGGCATTAAACTGGGATCTGAAAAGGTTGGTCAAGGAGATATTGTCCTGGCTGGTTTCAGGTATTGATCTCTGACCTAAGAAAGAAAGGTCTTCCTGGCTTGTTACATGTATTAAACTTCAATCTCTTCATGTAGATAATTTTCCTGGCTTGTTACAGGTATTAATCCACAATCAGTCGTCCACAGATATTTTCCTGGCTTGCTACAGGTATTAAACTGGAACTTGAAAAGGTTGGTCAAGGAGATACTGTCCTGGCTAGTTTCAGGTATTGATCTCTGACCTGAGAAAGAAACGTCTCCCTGGCTTGTTACAGGTATTAAACTTCAATCTCTTCATGTAAATACTTTTCCTGGCTTGTTACAGGTATTAATCCATAATCAGTCGTCCACAAATATTTTCCTGGCTTGCTACAGGCATGAAACTGGGATCTGAAAAGGTTGGTCAAGGAGATACTGTCCTGGCTGGTTTCAGGTATTGATCTCTGACCTGAGAAAGAAAGGTCTTCCTGGCTTGTTACAAGTATTAAACTTCAATCTCTTCATGTAGATACTTTTCCTGGCTTGTTACAGGTATTAATCCACAATCAGTCGTCCACAGATATTTTCCTGGCTTGCTATAGGCATTAAACTGGGATCTGAAAAGGTTGGTCAAGGAGATATTGTCCTGGCTGGTTTCAGGTATTGATCTCTGACCTGAGAAAGAAAGGTCTTCCTGGCTTGTTACAGGTATTAAACTTCAATCTCTTCACGTAGATAATTTTCCTGGCTTGTTACAGGTATTAATCCACAATCAGTCGTCCAAAGATATTTTCCTGGCTTGCTACAGGCATTAAATTGGGATCTGAAAAGGTTGGTCAAGGAGATACTGTCCTGGCTGGTTTCAGGTATTGATCTCTGACCTGAGAAAGAAAGGTCTTACTGGCTTGTTACAGGTATTAAACTTCAATCTCTTCATGTAGATACTTTTCCTGGCTTGTTACAGGTATTAATCCACAATCAGTCGTCCACAGATATTTTCCTGGCTTGCTACATGCATTAAACTGGGATCTGAAAAGGTTGGTCAAGGAGATACTGTCCTGGCTGGTTTCAGGTATTGATCTCTAACCTTAGAAAGAAAGGTCTTCCTGGCTTGTTACAGGTATTAAACTTCAATCTCTTCATGTAGATAATTTTCCTGGCTTGTTACAGGTATTAATCCACAATCAGTCGTCCACAGATATTTTCCTGGCTTGCTACAGGTATTAAACTGGAACTTGAAAAGGTTGGTCAAGGAGATACTGTCCTGGCTGGTTTCAGGTATTGATCTCTAACCTGAGAAAAAAAAGGCTTCCTGGCTTGTTTCAGGTATTACTCTTCAATCTCTTCATGTAGATAATTTCCTGGCTTGTTACAGGTATCAAACTATAATCAGTCGTCCACAGATATTTTCCTGGCTTGCTACAGGAATTATACTGGGATCTGAAAAGGTTGGTCAAGGAGATACTGTCCTGGCTGGTTTCAGGTATTGATCTATGACCTGAGAAAGAAAGGTCTTCCTGGCTTGTTACATGTATTAAACTTCAATCTCTTCATGTAGATACTTTTCTTGGCTTGTTACAGGTATTAATCCATAATCAGTCGTCCACAGATATTTTCCTGGCTTGCTACAGGAATTAAACTGGGATCTGAAAAGGTTGGTCAAGGAGATACTGTCCTGGCTGGTTTCAAGTATTGATCTCTGACCTGAGAAAGAAAGGTCTTCCTTGCTTGTTACAGGTATTAAACTTCAATCTCTTCATGTAAATACTTTTCCTGGCTTGTCACAGGTATTAATCCACAATCAGTCGTCCACAGATATTTTCCTGGCTTGCTACAGGCATTAAACTGGGATCTGAAAAGGTTGGTCAAGGAGATACTGTCCTGGCTGGTTTCAGGTATTGATCTCTGACCTGAGAAAGAAAGGTCTTCCTGGCTTGTTACAGGTATTAAACTTCAATCTCTTCATGTAGATACTTTTCCTGGCTTGTTACATGTATTAATCACCAATCAGTCGTCCACATATATATGTTCCTGGCTTGCTACAGGCATTAAACTGGGATATGAAAAGGTTGGTCAAGGAGATACTGTCCTGGCTGGTTTCAGGTATTGATCTCTGACCTGAGAAAGAAAGGTCTTCCTGGCTTGTTACAGGTATTAAACTTCAATCTCTTCATGTAGATAATTTTCCTGGCTTGTTACAGGTATTAATCCACAATCAGTCGTCCAAAGATATTTTCCTGGCTTGCTACAGGCATTAAATTGGGATCTGAAAAGGTTGGTCAAGGAGATACTGTCCTGGCTGGTTTCAGGTATTGATCTCTGACCTGAGAAAGAAAGGTCTTACTGGCTTGTTACAGGTATTAAACTTCAATCTCTTCATGTAGATACTTTTCCTGGCTTGTTACAGGTATTAATCCACAATCAGTCGTCCACAGATATTTTCCTGGCTTGCTACATGCATTAAACTGGGATCTGAAAAGGTTGGTCAAGGAGATACTGTCCTGGCTGGTTTCAGGTATTGATCTCTAACCTTAGAAAGAAAGGTCTTCCTGGCTTGTTACAGGTATTAAACTTCAATCTCTTCATGTAGATAATTTTCCTGGCTTGTTACAGGTATTAATCCACAATCAGTCGTCCACAGATATTTTCCTGGCTTGCTACAGGTATTAAACTGGAACTTGAAAAGGTTGGTCAAGGAGATACTGTCCTGGCTGGTTTCAGGTATTGATCTCTAACCTGAGAAAAAAAAGGCTTCCTGGCTTGTTTCAGGTATTACTCTTCAATCTCTTCATGTAGATAATTTCCTGGCTTGTTACAGGTATCAAACTATAATCAGTCGTCCACAGATATTTTCCTGGCTTGCTACAGGAATTATACTGGGATCTGAAAAGGTTGGTCAAGGAGATACTGTCCTGGCTGGTTTCAGGTATTGATCTATGACCTGAGAAAGAAAGGTCTTCCTGGCTTGTTACATGTATTAAACTTCAATCTCTTCATGTAGATACTTTTCTTGGCTTGTTACAGGTATTAATCCATAATCAGTCGTCCACAGATATTTTCCTGGCTTGCTACAGGAATTAAACTGGGATCTGAAAAGGTTGGTCAAGGAGATACTGTCCTGGCTGGTTTCAAGTATTGATCTCTGACCTGAGAAAGAAAGGTCTTCCTTGCTTGTTACAGGTATTAAACTTCAATCTCTTCATGTAAATACTTTTCCTGGCTTGTCACAGGTATTAATCCACAATCAGTCGTCCACAGATATTTTCCTGGCTTGCTACAGGCATTAAACTGGGATCTGAAAAGGTTGGTCAAGGAGATACTGTCCTGGCTGGTTTCAGGTATTGATCTCTGACCTGAGAAAGAAAGGTCTTCCTGGCTTGTTACAGGTATTAAACTTCAATCTCTTCATGTAGATACTTTTCCTGGCTTGTTACATGTATTAATCACCAATCAGTCGTCCACATATATATGTTCCTGGCTTGCTACAGGCATTAAACTGGGATATGAAAAGGTTGGTCAAGGAGATACTGTCCTGGCTGGTTACAGGTATTGATCTCTGACCTGAGAAAGAAAGGTCTTCCTGGCTTGTTACAGGTATTAAACTTCAATCTCTTCATGTAGATAATTTCCTGGCTTGTTACAGGTATCAATCCATAATCAGTCGTCCACAGATATTTTCCTGGCTTGCTACAGGAATTAAACTGGGATCTGAAAAGGTTGGTCAAGGAGATACTGTCCTGGCTGGTTTCAGGTATTGATCTCTGACCTGAGAAAGAAAGGTCTTCCTGGCTTGTTACAGGTATTAAACTTCAATCTCTTCATGTAGATACTTTTCCTGGCTTGTTACAGGTATTAATCCATAATCAGTCGTCCACAGATATTTTCCTGGCTTGCTACAGGCATTAAACTGGGATCTAAAAAGGTTGGTCAAGGAGATACTGTCCTGGCTGGTTTCAAGTATTGATCTCTGACCTGAGAAAGAAAGGTCTTCCTGGCTTGTTACAGGTATTAAACTTCAATCTCTTCATGTAAATACTTTTCCTGGCTTGTTACAGGTATTAATCCACAATCAGTCGTCCACAAATATTTTCCTGGCTTGCTACAGGCATTAAATTGGGATCTGAAAAGGTTGGTCAAGGAGATACTGTCCTGGCTGGTTTCAGGTATTGATCTCTGACCTGAGAAAGAAAGGTCTTCCTGGCTTGTTACAGGTATTAAACTTCAATCTCTTCATGTAGATACTTTTCCTGGCTTGTTACATGTATTAATCCACAATCAGTCGTCCACATATATTTTCCTGGCTTGCTACAGGCATTAAACTGGGATATGAAAAGGTTGGTCAAGGAGATACTGTCCTGGCTGGTTTCAGGTATTGATCTCTGACCTGAGAAAGAAAGGTCTTCCTGGCTTGTTACAGGTATTAAACTTCAATCTCTTCATGTAGATACTTTTCCTGGCTTGTTACAGGTATTAATCCACAATCAGTCGTCCACATATATTTTCCTGGCTTGCTACAGGCATTAAACTGGGATCTGAAAAGGTTGGTCAAGGAGATACTGTCTTGGCTGGTTTCAGGTATTGATCTCTGACCTGAGAAAGAAAGGTCTTCCTGGCTTGTTACAGGTATTAAACTTCAATCTCTTCATGTAGATAATTTTCCTGGCTTGTTACAGGTATTAATCCACAATCATTCGTCCACAGATATTTTCCTGGCTTGCTACAGGCATTAAAATGGGATCTGAAAAGGTTGGTCAAGAAGATATTGTCCTCGCTGGTTTCAGGTATTGATCTCTGACCTGAGAAAGAAAGGTCTTACTGGCTTGTTACAGGTATTAAACTTCAATCTCTTCATGTAGATACTTTTCCTGGCTTGTTACAGGTATTAATCCATAATCAGTCGTCCACAGATATTTTGCTGGCTTGCTACAGGAATTAAACTAGGATCTGAAAAGGTTGGTCAAGGAGATATTGTCCTGGCTGGTTTCAGGTATTGATCTCTGACCTGAGAAAGAAAGGTCTTCCTGGCTTGTTACAAGTATTAAACTACAATCTCTTCATGTAGATACTTTTCCTGGCTTGTTACAGGTATTAATCTACAATCAGTCGTCCACAGATATTTTCCTGGCTTGCTACAGGCATTAAACTGGGATCTGAAAAGGTTGGTCAAGGAGATACTGTCCTGGCTGGTTTCAGGTATTGATCTCTGACCTAAGAAAGAAATGTCTTCCTGGCTTGTTACATGTATTAAACTTCAATCTCTTCATGTAGATAATTTTCCTGGCTTGTTACAGGTATTAATCCATAATCAGTCGTCCACAGATATTTTCCTGGCTTGCTACAAGTATTAAACTGGAACTTGAAAAGGTTGGTCAAGGAGATACTGTCCTGGCTAGTTTCAGGTATTGATCTCTGACCTGAGAAAAAAAGGCTTCCTGGCTTGTTTCAGGTATTACTCTTCAATCTCTTCATGTAGATAATTTCCTGGCTTGTTACAGGTATCAATCCAAAATCAGTCGTCCACAGATATTTTCCTGGCTTGCTACAGGCATTAAACTGGGATCTGAAAAGGTTGGTCAAGGAGATACTGTCCTGGCTGGTTTCAGGTATTGATCTCTGACCTGAGAAAGAAAGGTCTTCCTGGCTTGTTACAGGTATTAAACTTCAATCTCTTCATGTAGATACTTTTCCTGGCTTGTTACAGGTATTAATCCACAATCAGTCGTCCATAGATATTTTCCTGGCTTGCTACAGGCATTAAACTGGGATCTGAAAAGGTTGGTCAAGGAGATACTGTCCTGGCTGGTTTCAGGTATTGATCTCTGACCTGAGAAAGAAAGGTCTTCGTGGCTTGTTACAGGTATTAAACTTCAATCTCTTCATGTAGATACTTTACCTGGCTTGTTACAGGTATTAATCCACAATCAGTCGTCCACAGATATTTTCCTGGCTTGCTACAAGCATTAAACTGGGATCTGAAAAGGTTGGTCAAGGAGATACTGTCCTGGCTGGTTTTAGGTATTGATATCTGACCTGAGTAAGAAAGGTCTCCCTGGCTTGTTACAGGTATTAAACTTCAATCTCTTCATGTAAATACTTTTCCTGGCTTGTTACAGGTATTAATCCATAATCAGTCGTCCACAGATAATTTCCTGGCTTGCTACATGCATTAAACTGGGATCTGAAAAGGTTGGTCAAGGAGATATTGTCCTGGCTGGTTTCAGGTATTGATCTCTGACCTGAGAAAGAAAGGTCTTCCTGGCTTGTTACAGGTATTAAACTTCAATCTCTTCATGTAGATAATTTTCCTGGCTTGTTACAGGTATTAATCCACAATCAGTCGTCCAAAGATATTTTCCTGGCTTGCTACAGGCATTAAATTGGGATCTGAAAAGGTTGGTCAAGGAGATACTGTCCTGGCTGGTTTCAGGTATTGATCTCTGACCTGAGAAAGAAAGGTCTTACTGGCTTGTTACAGGTATTAAACTTCAATCTCTTCATGTAGATACTTTACTTGGCTTTTTACAGGTATTAATCCACAATCAGTCGTCCACAGATATTTTCCTGGCTTGCTACATGCATTAAACTGGGATCTGAAAAGGTTGGTCAAGGAGATACTGTCCTGGCTGGTTTCAGGTATTGATCTCTGACCTTAGAAAGAAAGGTCTTCCTGGCTTGTTACAGGTATTAAACTTCAATCTCTTCATGTAGATAATTTTCCTGGCTTGTTACAGGTATTAATCCACAATCAGTCGTCCACAGATATTTTCCTGGCTTTCTATAGGCATTAAACTGGGATCTGAAAAGGTTGGTCAAGCAGATATTGTCCTGGCTGGTTTCAGGTATTGATCTCTGACCTGAGAAAGAAAGGTCTTCCTGGCTTGTTACAGGTATTAAACTTCAATCTCTTCATGTAGATAATTTTCCTGGCTTGTTATAGGTATTAATCCACAATCAGTGGTCCAAAGATATTTTCCTGGCTTGCTACAGGCATTAAATTGGGATCTGAAAAGGTTGGTCAAGGAGATACTGTCCTGGCTGGTTTCAGGTATTGATCTCTGACCTGTGAAAGAAAGGTCTTACTGGCTTGTTACAGGTATTAAACTTCAATCTCTTCATGTAGATACTTTACCTGGCTTTTTACAGGTATTAATCCATAATCAGTCGTCCACAGATATTTTCCTGGCTTGCTACAAGTATTAAACTGGAACTTGAAAAGGTTGGTCAAGGAGATACTGTCCTGGCTAGTTTCAGGTATTGATCTCTGACCTGAGAAAAAAAGGCTTCCTGGCTTGTTTCAGGTATTACTCTTCAATCTCTTCATGTAGATAATTTCCTGGCTTGTTACAGGTATCAATCCAAAATCAGTCGTCCACAGATATTTTCCTGGCTTGCTACAGGCATTAAACTGGGATCTGAAAAGGTTGGTCAAGGAGATACTGTCCTGGCTGGTTTCAGGTATTGATCTCTGACCTGAGAAAGAAAGGTCTTCCTGGCTTGTTACAGGTATTAAACTTCAATCTCTTCATGTAGATACTTTTCCTGGCTTGTTACAGGTATTAATCCACAATCAGTCGTCCATAGATATTTTCCTGGCTTGCTACAGGCATTAAACTGGGATCTGAAAAGGTTGGTCAAGGAGATACTGTCCTGGCTGGTTTCAGGTATTGATCTCTGACCTGAGAAAGAAAGGTCTTCGTGGCTTGTTACAGGTATTAAACTTCAATCTCTTCATGTAGATACTTTACCTGGCTTGTTACAGGTATTAATCCACAATCAGTCGTCCACAGATATTTTCCTGGCTTGCTACAAGCATTAAACTGGGATCTGAAAAGGTTGGTCAAGGAGATACTGTCCTGGCTGGTTTTAGGTATTGATATCTGACCTGAGTAAGAAAGGTCTCCCTGGCTTGTTACAGGTATTAAACTTCAATCTCTTCATGTAAATACTTTTCCTGGCTTGTTACAGGTATTAATCCATAATCAGTCGTCCACAGATAATTTCCTGGCTTGCTACATGCATTAAACTGGGATCTGAAAAGGTTGGTCAAGGAGATATTGTCCTGGCTGGTTTCAGGTATTGATCTCTGACCTGAGAAAGAAAGGTCTTCCTGGCTTGTTACAGGTATTAAACTTCAATCTCTTCATGTAGATAATTTTCCTGGCTTGTTACAGGTATTAATCCACAATCAGTCGTCCAAAGATATTTTCCTGGCTTGCTACAGGCATTAAATTGGGATCTGAAAAGGTTGGTCAAGGAGATACTGTCCTGGCTGGTTTCAGGTATTGATCTCTGACCTGAGAAAGAAAGGTCTTACTGGCTTGTTACAGGTATTAAACTTCAATCTCTTCATGTAGATACTTTACCTGGCTTTTTACAGGTATTAATCCACAATCAGTCGTCCACAGATATTTTCCTGGCTTGCTACATGCATTAAACTGGGATCTGAAAAGGTTGGTCAAGGAGATACTGTCCTGGCTGGTTTCAGGTATTGATCTCTGACCTTAGAAAGAAAGGTCTTCCTGGCTTGTTACAGGTATTAAACTTCAATCTCTTCATGTAGATAATTTTCCTGGCTTGTTACAGGTATTAATCCACAATCAGTCGTCCACAGATATTTTCCTGGCTTTCTATAGGCATTAAACTGGGATCTGAAAAGGTTGGTCAAGCAGATATTGTCCTGGCTGGTTTCAGGTATTGATCTCTGACCTGAGAAAGAAAGGTCTTCCTGGCTTGTTACAGGTATTAAACTTCAATCTCTTCATGTAGATAATTTTCCTGGCTTGTTACAGGTATTAATCCACAATCAGTGGTCCAAAGATATTTTCCTGGCTTGCTACAGGCATTAAATTGGGATCTGAAAAGGTTGGTCAAGGAGATACTGTCCTGGCTGGTTTCAGGTATTGATCTCTGACCTGTGAAAGAAAGGTCTTACTGGCTTGTTACAGGTATTAAACTTCAATCTCTTCATGTAGATACTTTACCTGGCTTTTTACAGGTATTAATCCACAATCAGTCGTCCACAGATATTTTCCTGGCTTGCTACATGCATTAAACTGGGATCTGAAAAGGTTGGTCAAGGAGATACTGTCCTGGCTGGTTTCAGGTATTGATCTCTGACCTTAGAAAGAAAGGTCTTCCTGGCTTGTTACAGGTATTAAACTTCAATCTCTTCATGTAGATAATTTTCCTGGCTTGTTACAGGTATTAATCCACAATCAGTCGTCCACAGATATTTTCCTGGCTTGCTACAGGTATTAAACTGGAACTTGAAAAGGTTGGTCAAGGAGATACTGTCCTGGCTGGTTTCAGGTATTGATCTCTGACCTGAGAAAGAAAGGTCTTCCTGGCTTGTTACAGGTATTAAACTTCAATCTCTTCATGTAGATACATTTCCTGGCTTGTTATAGGTATTAATCCACAATCAGTCGTCCACAGATATTTTCCTGGCTTGCTACAGGCATTAAACTGGGATCTCAAAAGGTTGGTCAATGAGATATTGTCCTGGCTGGTTTCAGGTATTGATCTCTGACCTGAGAAAGAAAGGTCTTCCTGGCTTGTTACAGGTATTAAACTTCAATCTCTTCATGTAGATAATTTTCCTGGCTTGTTACAGGTATTAATCCACAATCAGTCGTCCACAGATATTTTCCTGGCTTGCTACAGGTATTAAACTGGAACTTGAAAAGGTTGGTCAAGGAGATACTGTCCTGGCTGGTTTCAGGTATTGATCTCTGACCTGAGAAAGAAAGGTCTTCCTGGCTTGTTACAGGTATTAAACTTCAATCTCTTCATGTAGATACATTTCCTGGCTTGTTATAGGTATTAATCCACAATCAGTCGTCCACAGATATTTTCCTGGCTTGCTACAGGCATTAAACTGGGATCTCAAAAGGTTGGTCAATGAGATATTGTCCTGGCTGGTTTCAGGTATTGATCTCTGACCTGAGAAAGAAAGGTCTTCCTGGCTTGTTACAGGTATTAAACTTCAATCTCTTCATGTAGATACTTTTCCTGGCTTGTTACAGGTATTAATCCACAATCAGTCGTCCACATATATTTTCCTGGCTTGCTACAGGCATTAAACTGGGATCTGAAAAGGTTGGTCAAGGAGATACTGTCTTGGCTGGTTTCAAGTATTAATCTCTGACCTGAGAAAGAAAGGTCTTCCTGGCTTGTTACAGGTATTAAACTTCAATCTCTTCATGTAGATAATTTTCCTGGCTTGTTACAGGTATTAATCCACAATTAGTCGTCCACAGATATTTTCCTGGCTTGCTACAGGCATTAAACTGGGATCTGAAAAGGTTGGTCAAGGAGATATTGTCCTGGCTGGTTTCAGGTATTGATCTCTGACCTGAGAAAGAAAGGTCTTACTGGCTTGTTACAGGTATTAAACTTTAATCTCTTCATGTAGATACTTTTCCTGGCTTGTTACAGGTATTAATCCATAATCAGTCGTCCACAGATATTTTGCTGGCTTGCTACATGCATTAAACTGGGATCTGAAAAGGTTGGTCAAGGAGATATTGTCCTGGCTGGTTTCAGGTATTGATCTCTGACCTGAAAAAGAAAGGTCTTCCTGGCTTGTTATAAGTATTAAACTTCAATCTCTTCATGTAGATACTTTTCCTGGCTTGTTACAGGTATTAATCTACAATCGGTCGTCCACAGATATTTTCCTGGCTTGCTACAGGCATTAAACTGGGATCTGAAAAGGTTGGTCAAGGAGATACTGTCCTGGCTGGTTTCAGGTATTGATCTCTGACCTAAGAAAGAAAGGTCTTCCTGGCTTGTTACAGGTATTAAACTTCAATCTCTTCATGTAGATAATTTTCCTGGCTTGTTACAGGTATTAATCCACAATCAGTCGTCCACAGATATTTTCCTGGCTTGCTACAGGTATTAAACTGGAACTTGAAAAGGTTGGTCAAAGAGATACTGTCCTGGCTAGTTTCAGGTATTGATCTCTGACCTGAGAAAAAAAGGCTTCCTGGCTTGTTTCAGGTATTACTCTTCAATCTCTTCATGTAGATAATTTCCTGGCTTGTTACAGGTATCAATCCAAAATCAGTCGTCCACAGATATTTTCCTGGCTTGCTACAGGCATTAAACTGGGATCTAAAAAGGTTGGTCAAGGAGATACTGTCCTGGCTGGTTTCAGGTATTGATCTCTGACCTGAGAAAGAAAGGTCTTCCTGGCTTGTTACAGGTATTAAACTTCAATCTCTTCATGTAGATACTTTTCCTGGCTTGTTACAGGTATTAATCCACAATCAGTCGTCCATAGATATTTTCCTGGCTTGCTACAGGCATTAAACTGGGATCTGAAAAGGTTGGTCAAGGAGATACTGTCCTGGCTGGTTTCAGGTATTGATCTCTGACCTGAGAAAGAAAGGTCTCCCTGGCTTGTTACAGGTATTAAACTTCAATCTCTTCATGTAAATACTTTTCCTGGCTTGTTACAGGTATTAATCCACAATCAGTCGTCCACAGATATTTTCCTGGCTTGCTACAGGCATTAAACTGGGATCTGAAAAGGTTGGTCAAGGAGATACTGTCCTGGCTGGTTTTAGGTATTGATCTCTGACCAGAGTAAGAAAGGTCTCCCTGGCTTGTTACAGGTATTAAACTTCAATCTCTTCATGTAGATACATTTCCTGGCTTGTTACAGGTATTAATCCATAATCAGTCGTCCACAGATATTTTCCTGGCTTGCTACAGGCATTAAACTGGGATCTGAAAAGGTTGGTCAAGGAGATACTGTCCTGGCTGGTTTCAGGTATTGATCTCTGAACTGAGAAAGAAAGGTCTTCCTGGCTTGTTACAGGTATTAAACTTCAAACTCTTCATGTAGATACATTTCCTGGCTTGTTACAGGTATTAATCCATAATCAGTCGTCCACAGATATTTTCCTGGCATGCTACAGGCATTAAACTGGGATCTGAAAAGGTTGGTCAAGGAGATATTTTCCTGGCTGGTTTCAGGTATTGATCTCTGACCTGAGAAAGAAAGGTCTTTATGGCTTGTTACAGGTATTAAACTTCAATCTCTTCATGTAGATACTTTTCCTGGCTTGTTACAGGTATTAATCCATAATCAGTCGTCCACAGATATTTTCCTGGCTTGCTACAGGCATTAATCTGGGATCTGAAAAGGTTGGTTAAGGAGATACTGTCCTGGCTGGTTTCAGGTATTGATCTCTGACCTAAGAAAGAAAGGTCTTCCTGGCTTGTTACAGGTATTAAACTTCAATCTCTTCATGTAGATACTTTTCCTGGCTTGTTACAGGTATTAATCCATAATCAGTCATCCACATATATTTTCCTGGCTTGCTACAGGCATTAAACTGGGATCTGAAAAGGTTGGTCAAGGAGATACTGTCCTGGATGGTTTCAGGTATTGATCTCTGACCTAAGAAAGAAAGGTCTACCTGGCTTGTTACAGGTATTAAACTTCAATCTCTTCATGTAGATACTTTTCCTGGCTTGTTACAGGTATTAATCCACAATCAGTCGTCCACAGATATTTTCCTGGCTTGCTACAGGCATTAAACTGGGATCTGAAAAGGTTGGTTAAGGAGATACTGTCCTGGCTGGTTTCAGGTATTGATCTCTGACCTGAGAAAGAAAGGTCTTCCTGGCTTGTTACAGGTATTAAACTTCAATCTCTTCATGTAGATACTTTTCCTGGCTTGTTACAGGTATTAATCCACAATCAGTCGTCCACATATATTTTCCTGGCTTGCTACAGGCATTAAACTGGGATCTGAAAAGGTTGGTCAAGGAGATACTGTCTTGGCTGGTTTCAAGTATTAATCTCTGACCTGAGAAAGAAAGGTCTTCCTGGCTTGTTACAGGTATTAAACTTCAATCTCTTCATGTAGATAATTTTCCTGGCTTGTTACAGGTATTAATCCACAATTAGTCGTCCACAGATATTTTCCTGGCTTGCTACAGGCATTAAACTGGGATCTGAAAAGGTTGGTCAAGGAGATATTGTCCTGGCTGGTTTCAGGTATTGATCTCTGACCTGAGAAAGAAAGGTCTTACTGGCTTGTTACAGGTATTAAACTTTAATCTCTTCATGTAGATACTTTTCCTGGCTTGTTACAGGTATTAATCCATAATCAGTCGTCCACAGATATTTTGCTGGCTTGCTACATGCATTAAACTGGGATCTGAAAAGGTTGGTCAAGGAGATATTGTCCTGGCTGGTTTCAGGTATTGATCTCTGACCTGAAAAAGAAAGGTCTTCCTGGCTTGTTATAAGTATTAAACTTCAATCTCTTCATGTAGATACTTTTCCTGGCTTGTTACAGGTATTAATCTACAATCGGTCGTCCACAGATATTTTCCTGGCTTGCTACAGGCATTAAACTGGGATCTGAAAAGGTTGGTCAAGGAGATACTGTCCTGGCTGGTTTCAGGTATTGATCTCTGACCTAAGAAAGAAAGGTCTTCCTGGCTTGTTACAGGTATTAAACTTCAATCTCTTCATGTAGATAATTTTCCTGGCTTGTTACAGGTATTAATCCACAATCAGTCGTCCACAGATATTTTCCTGGCTTGCTACAGGTATTAAACTGGAACTTGAAAAGGTTGGTCAAAGAGATACTGTCCTGGCTAGTTTCAGGTATTGATCTCTGACCTGAGAAAAAAAGGCTTCCTGGCTTGTTTCAGGTATTACTCTTCAATCTCTTCATGTAGATAATTTCCTGGCTTGTTACAGGTATCAATCCAAAATCAGTCGTCCACAGATATTTTCCTGGCTTGCTACAGGCATTAAACTGGGATCTAAAAAGGTTGGTCAAGGAGATACTGTCCTGGCTGGTTTCAGGTATTGATCTCTGACCTGAGAAAGAAAGGTCTTCCTGGCTTGTTACAGGTATTAAACTTCAATCTCTTCATGTAGATACTTTTCCTGGCTTGTTACAGGTATTAATCCACAATCAGTCGTCCATAGATATTTTCCTGGCTTGCTACAGGCATTAAACTGGGATCTGAAAAGGTTGGTCAAGGAGATACTGTCCTGGCTGGTTTCAGGTATTGATCTCTGACCTGAGAAAGAAAGGTCTCCCTGGCTTGTTACAGGTATTAAACTTCAATCTCTTCATGTAAATACTTTTCCTGGCTTGTTACAGGTATTAATCCACAATCAGTCGTCCACAGATATTTTCCTGGCTTGCTACAGGCATTAAACTGGGATCTGAAAAGGTTGGTCAAGGAGATACTGTCCTGGCTGGTTTTAGGTATTGATCTCTGACCAGAGTAAGAAAGGTCTCCCTGGCTTGTTACAGGTATTAAACTTCAATCTCTTCATGTAGATACATTTCCTGGCTTGTTACAGGTATTAATCCATAATCAGTCGTCCACAGATATTTTCCTGGCTTGCTACAGGCATTAAACTGGGATCTGAAAAGGTTGGTCAAGGAGATACTGTCCTGGCTGGTTTCAGGTATTGATCTCTGAACTGAGAAAGAAAGGTCTTCCTGGCTTGTTACAGGTATTAAACTTCAAACTCTTCATGTAGATACATTTCCTGGCTTGTTACAGGTATTAATCCATAATCAGTCGTCCACAGATATTTTCCTGGCATGCTACAGGCATTAAACTGGGATCTGAAAAGGTTGGTCAAGGAGATATTTTCCTGGCTGGTTTCAGGTATTGATCTCTGACCTGAGAAAGAAAGGTCTTTATGGCTTGTTACAGGTATTAAACTTCAATCTCTTCATGTAGATACTTTTCCTGGCTTGTTACAGGTATTAATCCATAATCAGTCGTCCACATATATTTTCCTGGCTTGCTACAGGCATTAAACTGGGATCTGAAAAGGTTGGTCAAGGAGATACTGTCCTGGATGGTTTCAGGTATTGATCTCTGACCTAAGAAAGAAAGGTCTACCTGGCTTGTTACAGGTATTAAACTTCAATCTCTTCATGTAGATACTTTTCCTGGCTTGTTACAGGTATTAATCCACAATCAGTCGTCCACAGATATTTTCCTGGCTTGCTACAGGCATTAAACTGGGATCTGAAAAGGTTGGTTAAGGAGATACTGTCCTGGCTGGTTTCAGGTATTGATCTCTGACCTAAGAAAGAAAGGTCTTCCTGGCTTGTTACAGGTATTAAACTTCAATCTCTTCATGTAGATAATTTTCCTGGCTTGTTACAGGTATTAATCCACAATCAGTCGTCCACAGATATTTTCCTGGCTTGCTACAGGTATTAAACTGGAATTTTAAAAGGTTGGTCAAGGAGATACTGTCCTGGCTGGTTTCAGGTATTGATCTCTGACCTGAGAAAAAAAAGGCTTCCTGGCTTGTTTCAGGTATTACTCTTCAATCTTTTCATGTAGATAATTTCCTGGCTTGTTACAGGTATCAATCCAAAATCAGTCGTCCACAGATATTTTCCTGGCTTGCTATAGGCATTAAACTGGGATCTGAAAAGGTTGGTCAAGGAGATACTGTCCTGTCTGGTTTCAGGTATTGATCTCTGACCTGAGAAAGAAAGGTCTTCCTGGCTTGTTACAGGTATTAAACTTCAATCTCTTCATGTAGATACTTTTCCTGGCTTGTTACATGTATTAATCCACAATCAGTCGTCCACAGATATTTTCCTGGCTTGCTACAGGCATTAAACTGGGATCTGAAAAGGTTGGTCAAGGAGATACTGTCCTGGCTGGTTTCAGGTATTGATCTCTGACCTGAGAAAGAAAGGTCTTCCTGGCTTGTTACAGGTATTAAACTTCAATCTCTTCATGTAGATACTTTTCCTGGCTTGTTACAGGTATTAATCCATAATCAGTCGTCCATAGATATTTTCCTGGCTTGCTACAGGCATTAAACTGGGATCTGAAAAGGTTGGTCAAGGAGATATTGTCCTGGCTGGTTTCAGGTATTGATCTCTGACCTGAGAAAGAAAGGTCTTCCTGGCTTGTTACAGGTATTAAACTTCAATCTCTTCATGTAGATACTTTTCCTGGCATGTTACAGGTATTAATCCAGAATCAGTCGTCCACATATATTTTCCTGGCTTACTACAGGCATTAAACTGGGATCTGAAAAGGTTGGTCAAGGAGATATTGTCCTGGCTGGTTTCTGGTATTGATCTCTGACCTGAGAAAGAAAGGTCTTCCTGGCTTGTTACAGGTATTAAACTTCAATCTCTTCATGTAGATACTTTTCCTGGCTTGTTACAGGTATTAATCCATAATCAGTCGTCCACATATATTTTCCTGGCTTGCTACAGGCATTAAACTGGGATCTGAAAAGGTTGGTCAAGGAGATACTATCCTGGCTGGTTTCAGGTATTGATCTCTGACCTGAGAAAGAAAGGTCTTCCTGGCTTGTTACAGGTATTAAACTTCAATCTCTTCATGTAGATACTTTTCCTGGCTTGTTACATGTATTAATCCATAATCAGTCGTCCACATATATTTTCCTGGCTTGCTACAGGCATTAAACTGGGATCTGAAAAGGTTGGTCAAGGAGATATTGTCCTGGCTGGTTTCAGGTATTGATCTCTGACCTGAGAAAGAAAGGTCTTCCTGGCTTGTTACAAGTATTAAACTTAAATCTCTTCATGTAGATACTTTTCCTGGCTTGTTACAGGTATTAATCCATAATCAGTCATCCACAGATATTTTCCTGGCTTGCTACAGGCATTAAACTGGGATCTGAAAAGGTTGGTCAAGGAGATACTGTCCTGGCTGGTTTCAGGTATTGATCTCTGACCTGAGAAAGAAAGGTCTTCCTGGCTTGTTACATGTATTAAACTTCAATCTCTTCATGTAGATACTTTTCCTGGCTTGTTACAGGCATTAATCCATAATCAGTCGTCCACAGATATTTTCCTGGCTTGCTACAGGCATTAAACTGGGATCTGAAAAGGTTGGTCAAGGAGATACTGTCCTGGCTGGTTTCAGGTATTGATCTCTGACCTGAGAAAGAAAGGTCTTCCTGGCTTGTTACAGGTATTAAACTTCAATCTCTTCATGTAGATACTTTTCCTGGCTTGTTACAGGTATTAATCCACAATCAGTCGTCCATAGATATTTTCCTGGCTTACTACAGGCATTAAACTGGGATCTGAAAAGGTTGGTCAAGGAGATACTGTCCTTGCTGGTTTCAGGTATTGATCTCTGACCTGAGAAAGAAAGGTCTTCCTGGCTTGTTACAGGTATTAATCTTCAATCTCTTCATATAGATACTTTTCCTGGCTTGTTACAGGTATCAGTCTACAATCAGTCGTCCACAGATATTATCCTAGCTTGCTACATGTATTAAACTGGGATCTGAAAAGGTTGGTCAAGGAGATACTGTCCTGGCTGGTTTCGGGTATTGATCTCTGACCTGAGAAAGAAAGGCTTCCTGGCTTGTTCCAGGTATTACTCTTCAATCTCTTCATGTAGATAATTTCCTGGCTTGTTACATGTATCAATCCACAATCAGTCGTCCACAGATATTTTCCTGGCTTGCTACAGGTATTGATTTGGAACTTGAAAAGGTTGGTCAAGGAGATACTGTCCTGACTGGTTTCAGGTATTGATCTCTGACCTGAGAAAAAAAGGCTTCCTGGCTTGTTTCAGGTATTACTTTTCAATCTCTTCATGTAGATAATTTCCTGGCTTGTTACAGGTATCAATCCACAATCAGTCGTCCGCAGATATTTTCCTGGCTTGCTACAGGTATTAAACTGGAACTTGAAAAGGTTTGTTGAAATCTTGACTGGACTGCCCCAGGTTAATTGAACTTTGAAAGATTTGTTGAAATCTTGACTGGACTGCCCCAGGTTAATTGAACTTTGAAAGATTTGTTGAAATCTTGACTGGACTGCCCCAGGTTAATTTAACTTTGAAAGATCTATTGAAATCTTGACTGAACTGCCCCATGTCTACTGGACAATACCATATAAAATCTCCTTTTGTTGATAGGAGACTTTTGCAACGGGAGTGTCATCCCACTTGAAGTGACTTCAATCACTGAGAGAGCTTTCGTTCCTCCGAACATTCATTGTATGAATTTCTTCGTTGTTAAACAAGTAAACCATGTGCAAACAACGATATTCAAATAATGAAAAGTTTATGCTTGTCTCGAAGTTTTAAAAAATGCGTTTTAGCGAGTAAAGAAATTTTGCTAAGAAAATTCAAACTCAGGATTTAGAGCAGAGCCTTACAGGAGTCAGGATACCTTTTGTAACAGTATGCTTTTGAACTAACCCATGCTTCAATTAGGACTTTTGCAGGGTTGTAACGTGGCTTGGTTCACGGTTTTAGAAACAAAGGATAAAGGCTCAAAGTATATTTGTACCCACCCGCTCTTCGTGATGTTCTTCAATCCTAAACTCAGTTAATCATGCGTCGAACTCTATTCGAATTCGAAACGACTTTTTTGGGTGATGGTTCACCAGTTGAATTTTATGGAAGGCAGTCATCATTTGCAACATTTTTCATGTTGTTGAGGATTTGTAGCGACCTTGTTCTTTTGATTTGTTATCCCTAACTTTTGCCTTGCTGTTCCTGTTTTTGAGATTACAGTCAGCGGGATGCCCCAGCTTTCTTAAGCCTCCTTTATAAGTTTTGGCTCAGTGGGCCCTTTTTTTTTTTTGAGAGATAATGTCTGCTTATGAGATAAGGAACCACCACTGTCTTTTGATTCCCGAGGAACGTTTTTTATGTCATTCGTTGTATTACGAACTGAGAGTTTGCGACTTCAATGTGCATCTTTTGAGTTAACTGAGAGACTACCCTTCCCCAGGTTTAAATCAAAGGTTTCAATTTGTTTAGAACATAAAACTCCTATTTCTTTGGCTCGAAGGGGTTGACTAGGGATTATCTTCCTTATGACTCCAGTGTTTAGGATTTGAAGGAATGTCTGTACATCGTCAGCAAGGTCTGTTCAAAAGCATACTGTATGAGATTATGGTATTATTTCGTCATCCTCCCTCTAAAGGCTTGTAGCTTTTTATCAAGAGTTAAATATCATAAAGAAAGCATAAGAATAGTGAAAACGAATGGATGAATTCAAGACAAACATATGCAATGCATTAATGAAACAGAGTTTGACATTAAAAGATAATTGTTTGAATAACAAAGAAATTACAACTTGAAAATTCAAATGAAACAAAGATGCTCTCAATGATTCGTCAAAGGAGCAGTGATTATGCTAGAGTCTCCGGAGGGTCGAACTCGATCTCTTTGGCATCAATCGTGTCTTGGACCTTGTTCTTCAAAGCCCAACAGTCGTTTGTGTCATGCCTTGGGCTACCATAATGATAAGCACATCTTGCATCCGGGTTGTAGTTTAGAGAAGAAGTCTTAGGGTTCGGATGAGGAGCCTTTAATGTAATCAGTTATTTCTTCAACATGTGTTGTAGTGCTTGAGCTATTGACATGTTGATCCTAGTATATTGTCTTTTAGGCGTGACCTCCCTACGTTGATGCCCCTACCTTTGTTGAGTAGGCGCAGGATTAGAGATCAAGGTTGCTCCTACGTGTTGGTCGTGACGGCTCTTTTGACCATGCACAGCATTTGACTCTTTCTTCCCATTGTAGGGCTTTTTCTGAGCATCAGAAGGTGTAGCTTCTTGAATCTTCCCACTTGTGATGCCAGCTTCGACCCTTTCACCGGTCAGTATTAGCTCGGTGAACCCGGCTGAGGAGCTTCCAATTAAGTGATTGAAGAGAAGCTCTGTCAAAGTTCCCATGAAGATGTCAATCAGCTCCCTGTCAATTAAAGGAGGTTGCACCCTACCAGCCAGATCTCTCCACTTTTGGGCGTATCCTTTGAAGCTCTCGTTGGGACCCATGGTCATGTTCTGCAATTGCACACGAGTTGGTGCAAGATCAGCATTGTATTGATACTGTTTGTAAAAAGCAACATCAAAATCTTCCCAGGTGTGGATGTGTGAACTCTCCAATTGATAGAACCACTCGAGTTGAGTCCCTACCAGGCTTTCTTGGAAGAAATGGATCCAAAGCTTTGGATCAGTTGTGTATGGTTGAATCTTGCGGGCATAATACTTTAAGTGCATCTTAGGGCAAGAGACTCCATCGTACATGGCAAAGGTAGGGACCTTGAACTTTGGCGGGATGACCAATCCAGAAACTAAACCCATGTCTCCTAAATCCAAGCCAGGTATTTGTTGAATCTCCATAGCATTGAGGCGATCCTCCAACTGTTTGTACTTGTCATCAGCGGGAGGATATTGTTCTTCGGAGTAGTCAGCTTCAACATCATTGATCTCCAAATTATGGTCTTCTTCAAGACTGACCCCTATGCTGGGTGGAGTTGAAAGATCTAGGGTTTTAGGTCTTCTTCTCAAGTTCAGGATGCTCGCTGCCTTCTTAGACTTCTTCTTCTTGTCTTTGAGAAGGAGAGCTTTCAGATCCTCTTGCCCTTTACCCATAGCCAGAAACATTTGTTGGAATTGAGCGTTTTGAGCTTGGAGATCTTTCACCGTTTGTTCCATATCCATCTTACTGAAATAAACAGTAGGAAGATAAGGAGACCTGTATGGGAGAAACCTGTTATGCAATGATATGTATGATATATGTATGCATGTTTTCAAGGATCTCTCGGGGTAAACACAAGAAAAATGTTAGAGGTTGAACTTTGATCAACATCTTTGATTGGAGAACCTTGTAATGGTGGATGTCTTTCCACGAGAATCAAGCTCACCATGTCAAGTGGGTCATAGCCCCTGATTCAAGTTGTTGCACTCGACCTTTGATGGCGTTTGTTTAGAGGAGAATGAAACCTCTTGCCCTTTGGTAGGCGTCTGGTTCAACGTGACCCTGTATCAAAAGACCCTCGAGATCCTTGAAATGGTTATTGAAAATGCTATGGTATGATGTTATGATGTTATGTACATGTATGAAAAAGCAAGTAAGTGTATATACAGGTAGTCATATTCACACAAAGCAAACAAGTCCTTAGGTTTAGGCTTGCATGGGGTTTGTAGGTAAGTACCCTCTTGAAGTTAGTTGGCTCATCCTGTCCTAAAATAGAAACCGGGTTCTAAGGAGCTCAATATCACTGGATTATTTTCTGTGTTCATTGTTTTGGTTTAGCCACTTAACTGGCGACCAAAATATTCCAAGAAAACAATCCTCAATGAGTGTAGTATCGAGTATCTACCAACTTCGGACTGCACCAAAGTCGGTCATCTCACTACCCCTAAAAAGGCCAAGATGGTCAAGTAAGGTTCTAAGAGTTCGTTAGTGCTTCATGACATCACTCAGCGGCCCCGTATTCTCCTTGACTACTTAAGGGCTACCGGTACTCACAAATATGTCACACTAACATAGCTATTGCTTCAACCATGTCAGTATACCCCGCACAGTTCCCTCACAGTTTATTGCTATTTACCTAAAAAGGTGCCCCCAAATCCGGGTGTAGGATTTAAACAAGCCCAAACAAGGAACCCAAAAAAGTAAAGCAATCAAAGCAATCAAAGTAAGCATGTAAAGGTGATCTAAAACCCTAAGGTAACCCCACTTTTAGAAACCTCCCCAGCAGAGCCGCCAGTTCTGTGATACGGTGGGAGAACTGACTTGAGGTTTTGCGTTTGTGTTCGCAAATGTTCGGTTTAGCAAGAGTCGCCACCGACTTTTTATTTTATCCTAAGGAAAGGTCAAAAAGCACAGGAAAGACCTTTGAGATGTTTTCGTGGGTTCGGGGGGGTAGATTATGAAAAGGGAAGGTGCTAGCACCCTTTTCATCCATGGTTATCCATGGGCTCTTAGTTACTTGTTTTAGATCACTTGCCTTTGTTTTTCAATTGCTTGAAATGGTGTTTTGTGTGTGTGGTTTTTTGAAAATGTTTTGAAAAAGATGCCTTGTCTAGGCAACCTTTATAATGACTCTTGTTTGAGTATATACAAAGGTGTTTGTCTTTTTGAAAAGATAATTCAATGTTTTTGAAAGTTGTTTTGAAGTTGTGTTGTGATGTGTGTTTGAAAAATGGCAAGGATGTTTTGCAAGTTTGATCAAGTAACTAAGAGGTATCTACCCTATTTTACTCAAAGGTCTTTCTTATGTTTTAACCCTTTTAATAGTGTTGTTTCACCATTGTGTTTGATGAACAACCTTGCGTTAGGATGTTAACGGGACGGGCGCGGGTCATCGTATAGACCATAGAGGCAATAGTGTCAAGTATCTTTGGAAATTTTCTTAAGGGACTATGATCATTTTGTTTAGGCAACAAGATAGCGTCATCGAGGGACTATGATCATTTGATTTGTTTTTGTTTTGCCAAAGTACTCAACATGCAACCATGGCCTATTTTTTAAGGCAACAAGTGGATGAAACCCTAGGGGTGCGAGTGTGCATTGTGTTTGTTTTTCATGCATTTGTCTTGTATTAGGTTATCTAGCGGTTGATTTTGAATCTTCGCATACAAACCCTAATTACTATACAGTATATGGAAAGCGATAAATTGCGGGAATTTAAAGTCTAAGCTATTACAAATAAGTATCTGGGGATGGGGGTACAAATGTTTACAAATGGGGATGAGTCTTATCGGGATAGTAGTGTCCAAATATTATTTACAACCAAATCGAATCGTCGCATTCTCAATGTAAAATATAGCAAGGTATAAGAATAAAAGAGAATCAAAAGTATTGTGTGATGCATATGATTATTTACAAGGGATCAAAATGCCAACCTAATGCAAATTAAGTATTATTATTTTTGTATTTTTTGTTGGTGTTATATAAACAAAAAGGGGTTTTAAAGAGAAAAGTATTTAATTCAAAACAAACTAATTATATATGTATTTTTTCAAATGTAATAAACATTAAGAAAATTTTGTGCAAAAAGTTAATATATTATTTTATTTAACAAAATCAGTTATGTTATATAAAAAGAAAATAAAAAAAAGTATTAGTTTGTATATGAAAAAAAGGTTAAATGGGCTTTAAAGAAACATGCTTGGCCCAAAGAAAAAGTGTGTTGAAAGAAGACAAGAGGGGGGTGCGTGCGCCAGTTTCAATTGGGCTTAGGGTTCGTGTGTGGGGCAGGCCCAATGTTAATTGACAATGTTTTTTTTGGTTACGGTTTCAAGCGTTTGTCTCAGAATTGGGTTTTACAGTTTTTGGAACGGCGCCGCTCTCCACCTTCCTTCGTCTTCTTCATCCTTCTCGAACGGGGATTCTGAGCATTCTCCTCCTCGCCTAAGGCCGCTAGACGCTACCTCCACTCTCCTCTATCCACAGTTGTACCAGGCGGTGATAAAAAAAGGTATGGTTTTGCTTTATCGCGTTTTAGGGTTCTGGATTCATGCATGTTCTTGAACTTTTACATATTCTGATCTTTATGTGTTATTTGTGTTTGTGTGAGGTGTAGAAAAAAGGGAAGAGGAATTTATACCTTGGTTCTGCTTTTTGGAAAGGAGAAGGAGAGTTTGGACAGGAGGCTTCTTAGGCGGCCAAGGCGTGGGACAGGTGATGTGCTTGCTGGCCTTCTGGTAACCTCGTATCTTTTTTCTTTGAATGGTTTTGTGATGAACCTGCTCTGAAAACCCTGTTGTTGTTTGTTTCACTATCTTCTTCTCTTGGTCTTTTTATCAATGATGATATTATGATTCTGAGATTGTTGTTATTGTTTCTGAGTTGCTTCTGACTTCTTCTTCTCTCTTGGGCTTGGCTGACTTCCAATGATGATGATATCTGAGAATGTGGTTATTGTTGTTCTTTGAGTTTTCCTTTTTTTTGGATTTTTGATGATTCAATAATGATTTTCTGAGATGCTTTTGCTTCAGTTGTTGTTTGGCTTTGGCTATGTTGTTATGATATCTGGTTTTGGCTTTGTTAGAATTTTATTGTTTTGACAGGCTTGTTGGGCTTTGGCTTGAAGCAGGCTTGAGCAGCTTGACAGGTTTTGTTGAAGGTTTTGTAAGTGGTTTTTGGTAGGTAGGCTTGAAGCAGGCTTCTGGTAGTTTGAAGCAGGCTTTTAGCATGCAAGCTTGAAGGTTACAGGCTTTTAGCAGGTTTGGGTGAGACTGGTTTGTTTGAAACTGGTAGTTTTGACAGGTTTGAGGCAAGCCTGAGGTGGTTTGGAGCAGGCTGGAGGTTTTATGCAGGCTGCTTGGTTTTGGGCATTGTTGTACCCCAAAATTTTCCCTCCCATATTCTTCAAAGTTTTGACAAACATCCTCTTCAAGCATCATCTCAAGTCTACTCAAGGGTTGCACAGTTCAAACACCCTCCTAAGCCAGTCAAATTAGGGTTTTGGTTCTTGCAAGGAAGTTGAGGTTTTCAAGGGCTCAATCAAGTCCCATATGCTCATATACATTGTCAAGCACCTACATGTCAAGTTTCAAGACTCACAAGGTCAAGTTGCACAGTCAAAAACCCTAATTGCTTCACAATCAACTGTAGGGGTAAAATGGTCATTTGGCAGTCAAAAGTCAAAAAATTTGGTCAACATCTTATTTTGAAGCCAAAATCATCATTTGATCAAGTCTTGATCATGATTTCACAAGAATGGCTCAAAAATCATTAAGGTGTCAAACGTTTCTATTTTTGGACAGTTGAAAAGTCAACTGTAACTTGACCAAGGCATAACTTTTTCATGGTTCATTAGAAAAATCCCATCCAATGCTCATTTGGAAGGGGAGGACATTTCCTACAACTCATATTCACATTCCAAGTCCAAGAAATGCTCTCACAAAAAGTTATCAATTTCAACATTATAGGTCATTTTCAAAAGTCAACAAAAAGACATTTTAAGTCAAAGACCATAACTTGAGATTGGTAACTCAAAATGACATGGGACCAAAGGAATTGGTTATAGGACTTCAAGACCTTTCCAAAATGTCCAAGAACATGTTCATATGATCAAAATTGAGCAAGATATGCATTGGAGAAGTTGGGAAATTTTTGTGAAATGGCAAAAGTCAACTATCCTTGAAACTTCAATTTTTGACAAAAGGGCCCACTTTTTTCCACTTGATTCAGCCTTGTCATGCCACCCACGTGTCCCATGATCAATTTCATGACCAAATAATTAATTTTCTATTTTTATTTAATTTTTATGGATTTAATTCATTTTAATCCATAATAATTCAAGTAAATCTAAAAAAATTAATTAAATGGTATCTTATGGTTTGAATAGCCTTCATGAAGCATTTGCAACCTACCAATTTCGTGCTAAGCTCATTTAGGCATGAAAATTCAAATTTTGAACAAGCTTTGAAAGGCCTTTAATGGTGGTTAAGACAAAATCCAAAGCTTAATTGCAATGGTTAAAGGCTCCTAAATGTGACTTATTCTCACTCATTACTATATATGCAAGCCTTGCAAGCCTCATTCAAAACCTAGAAAAAGTGCACAAACGACCAGAGCAAAGTTCAAAATTTGTCAAAAAAAGTGTGAGATCAAAAGGAGTTTTTGCAAGCATTTTCAGGCCAAGAGGAGAACGTGACTCTCTTCTTTGCCATACCCTGAAGCTAAAGCAACCCTTTCCACGTCCCAAGGTCCATTATCAAGCACTGTAAGTATTCCCAAGTCCCCCAATTAATTGTTTCATTTTTTCCTTCACATGTTCATGTACATGCAGTCCAAAGCGTGCCACCATGCATCCTACATATCAGTGCGCCATGTGTCCATAGAAGCAGATCCAAAGGGCAAGAAAGAGAGCACAGCATACTCCTGGTCAACCAGCGCCCCACTCAATCCAGAAAGTCAACGAGCTTTGTGCAAATGGGCCTCACAATTCCATTAACACCTCCAATCTGGCCCAAAACCCCCATTGGGTTTGAAATTTTTATTTTTATATTTTATTTGTCTTATTTTTATTTTTCCCTTTTATTAACTATTAACATAATTAATATTTTTTATAAAAAATCAAAAAAAGAACTAACATTATTATTATTATTATTAATTTCATTTTATTTTTGTAAATAAAATACTAATAAATAAAATAGTTTTAATTAGGCAACTTTAACCTTTTTTTTTAATAACCAAAAATAAATTTAGAATTAGGTTTATTAACCTTTAATTTTATTTCCTTTTATTTTATTTTCATAAAAACACAAAAAAACATTTTTCTTTTAATGATTAATTAATTAGTTTAATCATTAGTTTTAATTTCATTTAAATCACAAAAAAGATAAAAAAATTCAATTCTTATTCAGAAAGGGTCAAAACCCTTAGGACGTTCCCGATTAATTTTTTATTCGCGCGCATTTATTTTATTCTGATTATTATGTAAATGCTTCAAGAATGTAATAGTAATTAGGTTTACCGCTTTCTTTATTTTTCACACTTTATCAAAACGGATCTTTGTTTTTTGGCGATGTATAGACCCGCGCCTTGTAATAACGTAGCTTTACATTCCCGCACTTTACTTTTCGCACCCCTAACTGTTAAATGCATGAAAGAATGTATGTAAATAAAACCAATCCGTAGCTCACAAAATAACATGTACAAGACAAACATAAATTGAAATTGAACACACAAGCACATGCCACTCCTAGGGTACGCTTCACTCGTTGCCTCGAAACGTGGTCATCAAGTATAGGGTGTCTTAGAGGTCGCCCTTCTGTCTAAAGATCCTGTCGCCTCAAAACGGTTGCCTCGGATAAAAAAGGATCTAGGATATTAGGGTTACTTCTAAGACGTCCTACCATTGCTTCGGTGACCACATTGTCCCGATAATCGAATTGACCCGAACAACTCCAACGATGGTGCTACCTACCTCTCAATGGTGGGATAGCACTATCTAAAAGACTCTTACACAGCTTAATTCCTTAGGGTAGGTAGATGACTCATGAGTACTTGCTCTTTTCAAAACAAACAAAAATACTTTTCACACCTCACACTTTCTAAAAGTTTTCAAACAAATTTTTCATACACTCTTGAGGACTGATACAAGAGTTACTTAGAAATATTTCAAACGAAACTTTTTTTTTCAAAACCCACACACACTTGAAAAGAAAACAATTTTGAAAACATAAGAGCAAGTACCTAAGAGCCCATGGATAACCATGGATAGAAAGGGTGCTAACACCTTCCCTTTCTATAAATCTACCTCCTGAACCGAGAAACATTCTCGAATAAGGAATTTTTCTGTGCTTTTGTCCTTTCCATATTGGAGAACATAAAAGACGGTGGCGACTCTTGCTTACCACGACATTTCACGAAACCAGCTTAAAAAACAGTCAGTTCTATTTCCACCGATCACAGAACTGGCAACTCTGCTGGGGATAATAAAAGTGAGGTGCACCTTAGGATTAGATCATACTTATGTTTTCAATTGCTTTGCTTTGATTGCTTTATATTTGTGGGATTTGCATCGGAGTTTCATAGATCCTAACCCGGATCTGGGGGATACCTCTTAGAAAGTAGCAACAAACTGTAAGGGAACTGTGCGGGGTATACCGACACGGTTGAAACAGTTTGCTACGTTGATGTGGCACTTTGGTGAGTACCGGTAACCCTTGAGTCAAGTCAAGGAGAGTACGGGGCCGCCGCGTGGTGTCGTGAAGCATCAACTGACCTTAGGAACCTTACTTGACCATCCTGGCCTCTTTAGGGGTAGTGAGATGACTGACTTTGGTGCAGTCCGAAGTTGGTTGATACTCGATACTACACTCATTGAGGGTTGTTTTCTTGGAATATTTTGATCGCCAGTTCAGTGGCTAAATCAAAACAATGAACATAGAAAACAACCCTATGATATTGAGCTCCTTAGAACCCGGTTACTTTTGATAGGACAGGTTTTGAGCCCACCAACTTCAAGAGGGTAGTATCCCAAACTTCATGCTGGCCTAAACTCTAAGGGCTCTTTGTGTGACTTGTGTGCCTTCAAACTTGACTACTTGCATACTTGTTATCTGACACTTGAGTTTCTTGCAGGTTTTGTTTACAGTCCTTAATCTGGACTCATAACAGGGTTCACCTACATTACTCCACGCATAGCATAACATCATACCATCATACCATTGCATGCATCCTACATAAGGACTAATCCATTTCAAGGACCTCAAGGGTTTTGTGATGCAGGTCATGATGAATCAAATGTCCAGCAAGGGGTAAAGGGGATTTATTTTCCTCTAGCCAAGGTTAATGACTTGAGTCAGGGGCTATGACCCACTCGATATGGTGAGCCTTGACTCTTGAAGAAGGACTCTCATCAACATGAAGTCCCTTCCATCAAGCTACAAAATTCAAATTCTAATAAGTTTCTATGTTTACCCCGCGAGATCCTTGAAAACATCGCATGCATACATACACATCATTGCATAACAGGTACCCTTGTTACAGGTCACTTACCATCTCCGCTGTTTATTTCAGCAACGGCTTCCCGACAAGACAACCAGGATATTCACGCTCAAGAGAATCGGTTCGGGGAAATCCTCCTAAATCTATCCAAGGGGCAGGAAGAGCTAAGAACACTCCTCATGGGGACTTTGGTCAGGAACAGTCCTGAAGACGATAAGGACGAACGAATGAAACGTCTACAAGCTGAGGTGGATACAATGAGAACCCAGATGCTGGGGCAAATGGCTCTTATCCAAGACTTATCTCAAAGACAAGGAGAGCTCAGGGTTCTCGTCAACCAACTGCTTCGGGATAACCAACTGGGGCAAACATCTAAGGTTGAAGAGCAAGCCATCATTCAACCACCTGTGGGGCAAGAAGACAAGGGAAAAGATCCTCAGTTTGCTTCGGGGTCACAAGCCCAACATCAACCTCACCAGCATCAACAGGGTAATCGACGTAAGCAAAACACGTCTGGAAGACATTTCTCGGAGACTGGTGTGCCATCCTCACTAATACTGAAACGCTTGTTGGAGGTCAAGCTGATTGCTTTAAAGGATCCTCCTAAGAAGCTCAACATAACCTCCCTAAAGTACAATCCTGATGAAAGGTGTGCCTACCATTCTGACAGTCCTGGACATGACACTGACGACTGTTGGAGCCTGAGGAACAAGATCCAAGACTTGATCGACGGAAGGGTGCTGGAGTTCATGCCGGGTGGCAAAATGAAAATCTTCTGCTGAGAATCTTCCATCTGAGATGACTAGTGCAAACTAAGAAGCTTTTGTTCATTCGAATGTTCAAGTTGTATTTTTCTTTGATTGTTCAAACATTTGTTCATGTCAAACTTTTTTACTTTAACAATGCATCGCATATGTCTGTTTTGAATCAATATATTCGCATTCGCTATATTCAAACTGCTTTCATTTTTTGATGTCAACTCTCAATTAATAATTCTAAGCCTCTTGAGGGAGGATGACGAAAACGATACCACAATCTACAGTATGCTTTTGAATAGACCCCGCTGATGAGGTACAAGCATTGTTTCAATTCCTAAACACTGGAGTTATAAGGATGATAATCCCTCGTCAACCCCTTCGAGCCAAAGAAGTAGGAGTTTTTCTTTTCACAAAAATTAAAATCCTTAATCATAACCTGGGGCAGGGTAGTTCTCTCACTTGATCCAGGTGCACAATGAATGGCATCAAAGGAGTCCTTACAAAGCAAAAGACAGTGATGGTTCCGAATAATCATAAAGACAGGCAGTCATCATTCTTCAAAAGAAAAGCCCATTAAGTCAAAACCTATGAAGGAGACTTACAAAACTGGGGCATCCCGCTGACTGTGATCATGAAAGAAACAGTTCAGGCAAAAAACAGGGATAACGAAATCAAAAAAAAAGAGGTCACACAAACCCTCAACAAAAAGAAATGAATGCCTATTCAAAATAAATTGTCAACATTCGAACCATCACCGAAACATCATAGCAAAGACTCAAACAAAGTCTAATGCACGATCGGCTGAGTTTAGGATTGAAGAACATCACGAAGAGCGGGTGGGTACAAATACAATTTGAGCCTTTATCCTTTGTTTCTTAAACAGTGAACCAGGCCACGTTATAACCCTCAAAAGTCCTAGCTGAAGCATGGGTTAATTCAAAAGCATACTATTACAAAGGTATCCTGACTCCTTAAGGCTCGCTGTAAAATCTTGAGTTGACATCACATTTTACAAAATTTGCTTGTTTTACTGAAAATGCATTTTCAAAAATTTTAAGACAGACATAAGCTTTTCATTTTTAATATAACATTGCTTGCATGTGACTATTTGTTTGAACAACATAAAAGTTCGCACGACGAATGTCTAATGAACAAAAGCACCTCCAATCAAGGGGCAGGGCATGATCATTATCCATCATCTGAGGCAGTCCAGTAAAGATTCAAAGAATCTCTCAAATGCCTAATAGCTTGGGGCAAATCTCCGCCTGAGTTACTTGGGGCATTGGACATGAGTTCCAGCTACGAATCTTGCCTGATCAAACATCTTCTGGTCGCATGGCAACACAACAACAGGGGCATCTCCCTACATTCTGAGAGCGTGGACATAGTCAAAAAAATACTACGCATAATCAAAGACCCGCTAGGTTGACACACCTAGGCAAAAATAAGGGCTTCCCGGCGAACCAAAAGGGTTCGGGCAAAAACAAGGGATGAAATGAAAAAATCTATACACCCGGCAAGTCGAAAACTTGAAAAGGCGGCTTGGGCAAAAAAGGGTATCCCGATGGACTGAAAATCCGAAAGAGCGGTCCAGACAAAAGTTAGGGATCAAAAGCGTACGACTATGTCCCGTCATCTCGTCACTTGCCTACCAGAAGAAGATTTGTCGAATCGGCAGTTGTCTAACACCTCACAAGGTATCTTCTTCTCTCACGTCAGAAATAGGGGCAATATGAGTTGTCTAAGCGATCTAGTTGCTCTGTCCACCAAGGTACTAAGGTAGGTTCAGCTGAAGAACGTGACCAAGATACCTTCACTCCCTGCAGAATAAGACAGGGTTCAACAGTACTCTCCCCCGAGCAAAGTTGGTCTCCCAATCAGTCCGGAAAAGGCACAGTATCTCCAGCAAGTCAACCACGCTCTCCCCAAGCAGAGTTAGTCTACTGTCAGCCTTAAGGAAGTTGGGTATCCCCAGAAAATCTCAATATTCTCCAGCAGTATGCAGATTTTCCTAAGCAAGCATCCCCGACCGTCTTAATATAAGATTATTCCCCGGCGGAATACAGACATCCAGTGGAGCCACTTCCCAGTGCAGTCCAAAGTCTCCTCAGGAGAGTTGAATCAATCTCCCCAGTAGATTCTTGAAGCTTATCCCCAGTAGATTCTGGAAGCTTATCCCCTGCAGAGTACGAACGCATCTCCCCGGCTCTATTCAGAAGGTTATTCCCCACCAGGGCTTATAACTGGGTTATTCTCAGCTAATTACCACGAAAAGGTCGTCCTCGGCGACGTTCTTCTTACCCCCCAGCGGAGTTCATCAATTCCCTCTACAAAGCTTATCAACGGTATCCCCAGCAGAGTTATCATCAAACCTCAGCGAAGTATCTCTTCCCACAGAGTAATTCCCCGCAGAGTAATCTCCTCAACAAGTTTATTCCCCAACGGAGTCATCTTCTCCTACCGGTTTATTCTTACAACCATCATCCCCAGCGGAAACGAAGAACTCTACTCTTCAACATCAGCCCAGGATTCAACAAACTCCCGGCATTCGTCAAGGATTTATTTTCCCAGACGAGAATACATTCATAAACATCACATCTTCATACATTATAGCATGCATACACATCATACAACACAAATCTCATTTATTTTTGAGAACATCTTAAAATCATGCAGTTCATGCATCATGACATTGCATACGACTAATACTTTGCCTTTTCAGGAAAAAGTCAATCAAAAGATGATTACCATCTACCTTTACAATTCCAGATCAACACCGGTAACAAGCCAGGAAAATTCTATGGACGACTGATCGTGGGTTAATATCCGAAACCAAATAGGACAATTATATACTTGATCATCCTCAGGCAACCCTACACCGGTTCCTTTTCTTTCAGAAGAAGTCTTACACGGGCTCATCAACAGGCAACCCTACACCGGTTCCTTCTCAACCTCAGATGTAGTTTTACACGAACTCATCATCAGGCAACCCTACATTGGTTCCTTCTCAATTTTCAGACGAAGTCTTACACGGACTTATCATCAAAGTAACCCTACACCGGTTCCTTTTCTTTCAGAAGAAGTTTTACACGGACTTATCTCAAGATGACCTTACCTCGGTTCATCCAGAAGTTTTACACGAACTTATCCTGCAGTAACCTTACCCCGGTTCCTCCAGAAGTCTTACACAGACTTATCTCAAGATGACCTTACCCCGATTCATCCAGAAGTTTTACACGAACTTATCCTGCAGTAACCTTACCCCGGTTCCTCCAGAAGTCTTACACAGACTTATCTCAAGATGACCTTACCCCGGTTCATCCAGAAGTTTTACACGAACTTATCCTGCAGTAACCTTACCCCGGTTCCTCCAGAAGTCTTACACGGACTTATCTCAAGATGACCTTACCCCGGTTCATCAAGAAGTTTTACACGAACTTACCCTGCAGTAACCTTACCCCGGTTCCTCCAGAAGTCTTACACTGACTTATCTCAAGATGACCTTACCCTGGTTCATCAAGAAGTTTTACACGAACATACCCTGCAGTAACCTTACCCCGGTTCCTCCAGAAGTCTTACACGGACTTATCTCAAGGTAACCCTACACCGGTTCCTCCAGAAGTCTTACACGGACTTATCTCAAGGTAACCCTACACCGGTTCCTCCAAAAGTCTTACATGGACTTATCTCAAGATGACCTTACCCCGGTTCATCCAGAAGTTTTACACGAACTTATCCTGCTGTAACCTTACCCCGGTTCCTCCAGAAGTCTTACACGGACTTATCCCGATTCCTCCAGAAGTTTTACACGAACTTATCCCGAAGAAACCCTACACAGGTTCTCTCTTCCCAAAGATGCAGTTTTACACGGACTCGTCATCAGAAACCCTACCCAGGTTTTACTTCTTCCAGGATGCAGTTTTACACGGACTCGTCATCAAAGTAACCCCACACAGGTTCCCTTCTCAAACTCCAAACGTAGTTTTACACGGACTCGTCATCAGTAAACCCTACACAGGTTTCCTTCTCAGCTCTAGATGCGGTTTTACACAGACTCGTCATCAAAGTAACCCTACACAGGTTCCTTCTCCACTTCAGATGCAGTCTTATACGGACTCATTATCAGTAAACCCTACACAGGTTTCCTTCCTCCAAAGATGCAGTTTTACACGAGCTCATCATCAGTCAACCCTACACAGGTGTCCTTCTTTCCAAGATGCAGTTTTACACGAGCTCATCATCAGGCAACCCTACACAGGTTCCCTCTTTCAACTAACAAAAATTACAATTCAACAGACCACCTGCAGATGGCATCTATAAGCCCATCCACCTATCAACAGTCTCCGAATGGCATATATAAGCCCATTCCCGACAAGGTTCCGTCACATCTCCAGATGGCATCTATAAGACCATACTCCTATCGACCATATCTCCAAATGGCATCTGTAAGCCCATTCCCGACATCACACTGCTGATACTCTACTATGTGAGTGCAAATTTCTGGGCACTCTAGTGTTCAATCATCTTCCACCCTCGGATCACGAAAGGCACACAAGCCAATCTACATCCTCAGGTCTAAGAAGATTGAACAGGGGCAACTGTTGTACCCCAAAATTTTCCCTCCCATATTCTTCAAAGTTTTGACAAACATCCTCTTCAAGCATCATCTCAAGTCTACTCAAGGGTTGCACAGTTCAAACACCCTCCTAAGCCAGTCAAATTAGGGTTTTGGTTCTTGCAAGGAAGTTGAGGTTTTCAAGGGCTCAATCAAGTCCCATATGCTCATATACATTGTCAAGCACCTACATGTCAAGTTTCAAGACTCACAAGGTCAAGTTGCATAGTCAAAAACCCTAATTGCTTCACAATCAACTATAGGGGTAAAATGGTCATTTGGCAGTCAAAAGTCAAAATTTTTGGTCAACATCTTATTTTGAATCTAAAATCATCATTTGATCAAGTCTTGATCATGATTTCACAAGAATGGCTCAAAAATCATCAAGGTGTCAAACGTTTCTATTTTTGGACAGCTGAAAAGTCAACTGTAACTTGACCAAGGCATAACTTTTTCATGGTTCATCAGAAAAATCCCATCCAATGCTCATTTTCAAGGGGAGGACATTTCCTACAACTCATATACACATTCCAAGTCCAATAAATGCTCTCACAAAAAGTTATCAATTTCAACATTATAGGTCATTTTCAAAAGTCAACAAAAAGGCATTTTAAGTCAAAGACCATAACTTGAGATTGGTAACTCAAAATGACATGGGACCAAAGGAATTGGTTAGAGGACTTCAAGACCTTTCCAAAATGTCCAAGAACATGTTCATATGATCAAAATTGAGCAAGATATGCATTGGAGAATTTGGGAAATTTTTGTGAAATGGCAAAAGTCAACTATCCTTGAAACTTCAATTTTTGACAAAAGGGCCCACTTTTTTCCACTTGATTCAGCCTTGTCATGCCACCCACGTGTCCCATGATCAATTTCATGACCAAATAATTATTTTTCTATTTTTATTTAATTTTTATGGATTTAATTCATTTTAATCCATAATAATTCAAGTAAATCTAAAAAAATTAATTAAATGGTATCTTATGGTTTGAATAGCCTTCATGAAGCATTTGCAACCTACCAATTTCGTGCTAAGCTCATTTAGGCATGAAAATTCAAATTTTGAACATGCTTTGAAAGGCCTTTAATGGTGGTTAAGACAAAATCCAAAGCTTAATTGCAATGGTTAAAGGCTCCTAAATGTGACTTATTCTCACTCATTACTATATATGCAAGCCTTGCAAGCCTCATTCACAACCTAGAAAAAGTGCACAAACGGCCAGAGCAAAGTTCAAAATTTGTCAAAAAAAGTGTGAGATCAAAAGGAGTTTTTGCAAGCATTTTCAGGCCAAGAGGAGAACGTGACTCTCTTCTTTGCCATACCCTGAAGCTAAAGCAACCCTTGCCACATCCTAAGGTCCATTATCAAGCACTGTAAGTATTCAAAGGTCCCCCAATTAATTGTTTCATTTTTTCCTTAACATGTTCATGTACATGCAGTCCAAAGCGTGCCACCATGCATCCTACATATCAGCGCGCCATGTGTCCATAGAAGCAGATCCAAAGGCCAAGAAAGGGAGCACACCATACTCCTGGTCAACCAGCGCCCCACTCAATCCAGAACGTCAACGAGCTTTGTGCAAATGGGCCTCACAATTCCATTAACACCTCCAATCTGGCCCAAAACCCCCCTTGGGTTTGCAATTTTTATTTTTATATTTTATTTGTCTTATTTTTATTTTTCCCTTTTATTAACTATTAACATAATTAATATTTTTTATAAAAAATCAAAAAAAGAACTAACATTATTATTTTTATTAATTTCATTTTATTTTTGTAAATAAAATACTAATAAATAAAATAGTTTTAATTAGGCAACTTTAACCTTTTTTTTTAATAACCAAAAATAAATTTAGAATTAGGTTTATTAACTTTTAATTTTATTTCCTTTTATTTTATTTTCATAAAAACACAAAAAAACATTTTTCTTTTAATGATTAATTAATTAGTTTAATCATTAGTTTTAATTTCATTTAAATCACAAAAAAGATAAAAAAATTCAATTCTTATTCAAAAAGGGTCAAAACCCTTAGAACGTTCCCGATTAATTTTTTATTCGCGCGCATTTATTTTATTCTGATTATTATGTAACTGCTTCAAGAATGTAATAGTAATTAGGTTTACCGCTTTCTTTATTTTTCACACTTTATCAAAACGGATCTTTGTTTTTTGGCGATGTATAGACCCGCGCCTTGTAATAGCGTAGCTTTACATTCCCGCACTTTACTTTCCGCACCCCTAACTATTAAATGCATGAAAGAATGTATGTAAATAAAACCAATCCGTAGCTCACAAAATAACATGTACAAGACAAACATAAACTGAAATTGAACACACAAGCACATGCCACTCCTAGGGTACGCTTCACTCGTTGCCTCAAAACGTGGTCATCAAGTATAGGGTGTCTTAGAGGTCGCCCTTCTGTCTAAAGATCCCGTCGCCTCGAAACGGTTGCCTCGGATAAAAAAGGATCTAGGACATTAGGGTTACTTCTAAGACGTCCTACCATTGCTTCGATGACCACACTGTCTCGATAATCGAATTGACCCGAACAACTCCAACGATGGTGCTACCTACCTCTCAATGGTGGGATAGCACTATCTAAAGGACTCTTACACAGCTTAATTCCTTAGGGTAGGTAGATGACTCATGAGTACTTGCTCTTTTCAAAACAAACAAAAATACTTTTCACACCTCACACTTTCTAAACGTTTTCAAACAAATTTTTCATACACTCATGAGGACTGATACAAGAGTTACTTAGAAATCTTTCAAACGAAACTTTTTTTTTCAAAACCCACACACACTTGAAAAGCAAACAATTTTGAAAACATAAGAGCAAGTACCTAAGAGCCCATGGATAACCATGGATAGAAAGGGTTCTAACACCTTCCCTTTCTATAAATCTACCTCCTGAACCGAGAAACATTCTCGAATAAGGAATTTTGCCGTGCTTTTGTCCTTTCCATATTGGAGAACATAAAAGACGGTGGCGACTCTTGCTTACCACGACATTTCGCGAAACCAGCTTAAAAAACAGTCAATTCTATTTCCACCGATCACAGGCATGCTGTTAGGTTTGCTTCTGGTTTGAGGCAGTTTGAAACAGGCTTGAGGCAAGCAGGTTTCTGGTATGAGTTTTATGCAGGTTGGGGTGAGACTGTTTTTTGCTTGTGTTTTTGATGCAGGTTGATATAGCTTGTAGCTTATACAGGCAAGCTTGGTTTTCTTGCTTGAAAGCAGGCTTGGAGGTTACAGGCTTGTTGGCTTGCTTCTGTAACAGTTTTGTAGGTTTTAAGGCAGTTTTGAGGCTACAGGGTGTGTTATGTGTTTACAGCTTTGTGTTATATTTTTCTATGTGTTCTGCCCCCCTTGAACTGTTGGATATCTTGTTATATTTATCTATGTCTTCTCAGCCTGCCTGAAAACTGTAAGCCTGCTTTTTACTCTCTTTCTTTCTCTTCAGAAAAGCATATTTTAATGCTTTAGAATAGCTTTTTTCTGAAAAGGTTGTGGCTGGGAAATGATGAAAATTTTGAAATATTGCTTGCATTTTGGTTTTGCTCTGCATATCTCTTATCTTCCAGATTTTCTGCATTGGCTTTTTGTGTACTTGTTGATAGTTTTTGACAGCTTCTTTGACAACTTCTTTTGTCTTTCTTTGATAGTTTGGTTTGCCTAGTTTGGTTGACAATTTTGTTTGCCTTTATGCATTGTGCAACTTGTTTGTTCAGTTTGATCCTTGCAATTTGGTTTAGTTTCAGTTTGAACTTTGCAATTTAGCTTGGCATTTTCAGTTTGCACTTGTGCAGCCCTGTGAACTTTTTATGCAGCCTTTGTGCCTTTGTTTAATATGCTGCCTTGTATTTAATTAATTCCATGCTTGCAAACAATTTTACTTTCCTCTTTGTGAACTAAGAAGAGGAATTTTCTTGCGATTTGCAGAGAGGACGAGCAAAAATAAAACAAACTGATTCCAACCAACAACCTTTAATGATGAACTTTTTGATTAACTGTCTGAAAATGCCTTTTTTAATTCATCTGTGTTTGACTTCTCTTTTTCTGGCTTTGTAGGTGAATATCAATTGGGGCAAGGGAAGCAGCAGTAGAAGATGAAGATTTTAAGAAACTTAGGATGTAGATTTAATTTATTTTTAATCATTGTAATAACATTATTGTAAACACTGTAAATAAATTTACAGTATTCAAATAATATTTGTAACAAACAATTGAAAATGAATAAAAATCTTTTTTGTCAGATAATTCTTGATTTCTTCTGCACTTGTTTATTTAATTACTTAAATTTCTTGAGTTATAATAATTGGAAATTATCCCAATAATTTTAACTTAGAAATTATAAATAATCAGCAAACGTCCGGCGTTCCAAATAACCAAAAGCATTGCACAGTTAAACAAACAAACGTCCATACACCTTTTACTTCACTGATTAAACCAACACTTCAAACTCTCAATCAGAAGCCTCAGGTTCTATCCCAGAGGTTTAGACTTTGAGAAACAAACATGAATCTTGAACAAGCGTCAAAACCATGTGACAGTCAAATGAAATGTTGTGGATTCAAAATCTTCTGAGAATGCTCGTGAAAACCCTAATTCTGGATTTACTGTCAAAGAAACGTCTGCCTGATCAAACCCTGAGCCAAACTCAAACAAGTTAAAAGAAACCCTAATTTTGTCTGACTGATAAGAAAAGTCTGTTTGACCGATTCTTAAGCCAATCTGAAAAATCAGGAAAAGCCCGAAGCCGTGATTTCTTGTGAAAAAGAGGAGGGCAAATTTTGGGGTACAATAGCCGGGATACCCTTATTTTTCCTAGGTATGTTAACTAAACGGGTCTATTTTTTTTGCATAGTATTTTATGACTACGTCCGTGTTCTTAGGATGTAGAGAGTTGTCACTGTCTATGATAGCAAGTATTATAGAAATGGCAGAAAATATTTTCTTTATCACACGTGACCCTTCATATGTGGACCTGTTTTCCCTTGGGGTTAGTCTGGCGCACCTGATGTTTGACCAAATGTCTGATAGCTTTGAACTTCCTAGGTATCTTTTCTAAGAACAGTCATGGAAGGATCCGAAGACATGATATTGACACCATCTGGTGCTACTGGCACAGACAAGCAATTTGGTGGTACCGAAGGTCCTTTGATCAAGTCTCAGTATTTTTTAAGAACTATCATGGAAGGATCCAAAGACATGATATTGACACCATTTGATGCTACTGGCACATACAAGCAATTTGGTGGTACCGAAGGTCCTTTGATCAAGTCTCGGTATTTTCTAAGAACTGTCTTGGAAGGACCCGAATACATGATACTGACACCATCTGATACTACTGGCACAGACAAGCAATTTGGTGGTACCGAAGGTCCTTTGATCAAGTCTCGGTATTTTCTAAGAACTGTCTGTAATACCCCAAATTTGTCCTACCCTTTTACTGCTATCCGGATTATGCATATCACACTCTTCTCATATATACGACTTCCATTAGGTCATTTTATGCATCATGCATGATCAATAATTTGGCATGGGATCAAGGATATTGAGGAGTTAGGGTTTCTCCTTGCTTTTAGGCTCTCATCTTCATACAAGACTAGGGTTTGAATTAATGGGCGCATTAAGAACTTCTTTCTCATCAAGCTATCCACCAAGGATTTCAATTAAAGAATTAGGAGTTAGATCCTGCCAACGTATCAATGTTACTTTGAAATTTCATCAGCTAAGGGACTACATATTTCATAAGTGAAGATTAATTGGTATTCCCTCGAATCGATTAGGACTTGGGAGCTGACATGGAATTAGGGTACACATGTGGTTCATTATGAATACCAAACAAATATTGCAAGGTATATCCAATTAGATCTCTTGGAATTCAATTTACAAGTATAAAAATCCAAATGATACATTACGATGCTTCAAATACTCGGGCATTCATAGGTTTGTCATAGTTAATTCAAAGGCATCTAAACACTATGTTTGTCATTCAAGTGCATCATCACTCTATTAATGCTACTTTAAAATCAAGAAATGATGGGCAATATGCTAAGACAATATGCTCAGAATATACAGAGTTATGTCATTAATTTCAAAAGTATGTGACAAATGTCGTGAATATCATGACATCATCATTTTCAAAATTCAAAATTCAATACAAGTACAAAAAATAACATGGAAATACATTCTAACACAATCCTAAATTTCATCGTGATCACATCTTCATGCTCCGAAATCCGATTCTTTCGAGTCTCCTCAGACTTCCTTCAAGAGTCAGCTTTTCTTCAGCCATCATTGCATCCAAATATCTGACTTGCATCAGTACCAGAACATATACACCATAACAAATTTGCAGTCAAACAAAACCACAAAAAGACTTGCCTTTAATACGTATGAATCTGCGTTCGTCAGCTCAAGAAAACAAAATCTTGCCTGCACAAAGAAAAGAAAGTAAAGTGATACACAACTACCTTCAAGAGATTCCAAGCGCAAACATAATTAACTGTGAAATAAATGCAAACTACAACAACCATGCATATATACAAAATAGTAATTTGCATCACTATGCTAGGATCTGTAGTATTACATCAATGGCCGATAAGAAAAAACGACAAACAAGTGGGAATTTAAGGCATCTCAAAGTCGAATCCCGCATGGAAAGGGATTCCATAGATTCACCAGTTCAACATGATCACTACATATGTCTTAAGCAAGTATCAACAGTTCAGTTTGTCTATTATCAAATAATTCAGCTGCAACAAAAATCAAAATTCTGCATTGAGTTCAAACAAAAAATTAGAAACAAAGAGAGATACTGCCACAAAGAAGGGTCATGTACATGGTTCAGACATCCACATGGCTAAGGTTTATTCAATTGCATATCAGTCGGAAACAAAAATATATATAACAGAAGCGGTTCTGCACCATATCAGATGCGTGACCAAAATCATCCACATGCCGTAAACCTGCATTCAAATAAACCATAATAGAAACTTACAGTGGCAAGGTAACCCCAACAGAACTGACTAACTGACAAAAACTCCAACTATAACTAACTTTACAGAATTCCAACTAACCTTTTCTAACCACAGCCCCTCTCTTAACTGTCAAAACCGTAAAACAGAATTCCCTAACCTCTTTTTCTAACCCATACAACCAATTGTAACTAACTTTACAGAAAATCTCATAACCCTCTAACTAACCTATAACCATATCCTAACCGCTTTAGCTTCTAACCAATTACCTAACTGAACCAAAGCATAAATTATAACAGAAAACTAATAGAAAATCACATAAACTAACTTGTAACTGAATCATAACAAGCCCTAACATCTAACTAACTCAAATCCACTCTAACTAACTTCTGGCTCATACTTAACTATCACCTAACTGATTTAAATCTAACCATTAATCTCGTAATTGAATCCTCTAATCCTAAGGCTCAGATTGATTGATCCCTAACTCATTGTCAATCTCTATCAACTACATAACCTCTTCATCCCCTTCAATTTCAAGGACCTTCATCTTCATCACATGCTCAACCTCAAACTCTTTCAAATTCTCTCTTCGTGACCTCGCTTGCAATCTTCTATTTCACACCATCACTTTCTCTGAACCTTTACAACTTCATCTTACACCTTTCTTCATAAACCTTCACTGCAACCTCACTTCTCTGCATAACTAATCTTACATCTTAAAATAACCTTCAACTACCACCTTCATTCAAGAAACCACGCTTCATTCACCACCATTCCTCAACAATCATCTTCATCACTCTCTCTGCAACATCAGTCACAACTTTATCTCACGCCTTCACCTCACTCATCTCTTAGCAACACCGCGCATCGAAACAGAGAAAAACGGAAGAAAAAGAAGACGAAGAAGAAGATCAAATAAAAGGATAATACGCAAATTAGAAAGAAAGCAAGGGAAGAAATTCATTATTACCTCGGCTTCACAAGCTTCTCCTCTGGTCTCCTCACCTTTGTCATTGTTGAATCACCACCGGAGTGTCTCCGGTAGGTAAGCCATTGCAAACTACCTCTCTTCCTCATCTTCTTGCTTAGCTCTTGATATTGGTGCAAAGAGTAGACATCATAGGTGCAAATCCCTCTAGAATGTCACTTAGAAGCATTGAGTATTGCATTTAATTTAGGTTGCATCGCCTAGGGTTTCGTTTTTTTATTTTCTTATAAGACTTAGGCTAAGGAAATTTGAAGAACATAGATGTAGCAACTGATTCACGGAGACTAGATGATGAGAAGGCGGTAGAATTTTGAGTTCTCCAGCGAGACAGAGCAATTGGCAGCGATGGAGTTGAATAAGGTCGCGCCATCGGACGTGTTGATTGGAGGAGACGGAGGACTTCAAGACAAATATAACAAAGGTAAAGATGTAATAGATTTGGGGATTGGACGAGCTCCGCTGCCTCCGACGTGGCGGAGCGATTTCCTTTGGTTTGAAGGAGAAGACGAAGAGAGAGAGAGATAGCATATTTCGTTTAGGAAACTGGAACCTCATAAGTCCTTAGCCCTAACCCCCTCCCAAAATTCCACCATTTCCACTTTTCATCCTTTTTCTTTATTTCTTTTTTATTGAATATTAAATATAATGGGGTGCAATGAGAATAATAAGTGATTGTAATTGTTGGTGAAGCAATTGGAATCGTGCTGGACCAAATTTTATTCCCTAGGCCCGTTACTTTTTGTTTGGAATCTGAGTTGAAGAAGAACAAAAATACATTTTGGACTTTCTGGAGTGGGCCTAGCGCCCAGACTTCTGCACCCTCCTGAAATTCAATTCTCACCCCTGATTCTCTCATTTTCATTTTATAATTATTTCTAATTCTTTCTTTTATGATTTTTTTATAACAAAAATACATAATAAAAAATGATAAATATATTATAAGGCATTTTAGAAATTAATTAGGAATTTATTTCCCCTTTTGCTAACTTTTTAGTCAATTTTAATCACTAGTTTTACTCATTTTATACCATGTATTTCGTTTGCGATTTTTGATATGAATTGTATGCAATACTTCGATACTTGTTGTCTAATTTTACTTGTTTGTATGGTCTTTCATGATTCCTTAGGTGATTTAGGTCCATGATGCATAATAACATTAGGTTTAGAAATATGCTAGTCTCCATTTGACTTTTCTTTCCCCTTTTGCATTTGCATTAAAACAAAAACTTCTTTGTCCTTCCAAACTTTAAACACTTTAAAATTACTGATGAGAATCATGCCTTTGTTGAGTATGAGAGATGATAAGCGAGTATATTCTCGATCTTATTATTCTTTCATCTCAGGCCTAGGTGTGGTTAAAATCTCAAAGGTTCCTTTCATGGATAAGTGGAAAAGTGGTTAATATCTCTCTCTTGAGGTCAACTAGTCATTATCTACAACAAAAAATACAAACCAACTCAAACCTTTTTGTGCGCCTAAGTACCTTTTCTCTAAAATGATTTTCAGGTAAGGACATGATTAATTTAATTTCGTGCCAATGCGTGAGTCTCCAAAGGTCGAGTTGCAGAAGAAGGAGGAATTAACATTGTCCATAAAAAACACGAAACCAACAAAAACATGTGAGCCGAACTACGGTAGCTCTGATTCCTCAAAAAGGATATGTAGGCATTGGGGTAGGGCCCAAGCGAGTACAACTTTAATTCTCCCTCAACAGTAAACAGTAAGCATATATTAGAAACACCCTTATATAGACAACAACAGTGGATGCCTTAGAGTACTACGGGCGTATGGGGTGCTAATACCTTCCCCTCGCGTAACAGACTCCCTTACTCGATCTCTCGATCGCAAGACCGTGACTTATCCCTTCTTAGGTTTTCTGGATGTTTACCTTTTCCAACATATGGGATAAAAGACGTTCGATGGATACTTCATCGTTTGATGATTTTCAGCCGGTTATTTCAGCTGGCGACTTCACTGGGGACAAGTCGACCAATTGCTGGTCCATCCCAGAGTCGCTCCTAGCTCTTGCTTTCTTTTCCTTGGGTATTTATTTTTATGCTTTCTGTTTATTCATTCATACATGATTACCTGAGCATATGTACGCATTTCATTTTATTGTCTTCCATATGCTATTGTTGTACTGGATCTGCTTCCTAATTGGGTTGGGATGTTACTATTGAGGTAAAAGGCCTAGTACCCAGGCCAGAGTGCACTAGGACACTAGGAATAGAGTAGGGGCATGCCGGGTATAGGACATGGTCTGACTAGTGCAGTCATGTCATATATTGTGCTTAGATGAGGTTCAATTGGAGTTATTTTCATCATACACGTCTGTGTTGCGATGATTTTACTTTCAAGCGAACCCGTGACTTTCGAGTTACCCTTGCCTTACCCTAACCTAGTTTTCACCCGTGAGTTGGGAGGGAATATTTTATCACAAGTACAAATGGTGACTATGTTCAGATGGTTACTCATGTTCAGATGGTGACTATGATCAGACAATGACTATTGGTTCTAATGATTATGTTCTGGATTTCTGTCAGTGATCATGAGGTTCTCAGATTTATTTTGAGTTCCAAATCTGATGTCATGAGGTTCTTCCGGTTATGTTCCAAACCTGTGACCCTGGTACTTATGGACTATGCAGAGACAGTACAACATAAATCAATATCATGGAAGTAGTAACCCCGTGGTCACTTGCAATTACATCATAGCATGTTTATTTTTCAAAAGGAATGTCAGAAAAATGAAACTATATACTAACCTCGCATATGCATTTCCATTACGGGGTACCTCACGAAGTTATAGTTTCCGTCAATAACGTCTAGCAACAGTGATGTTCTCAAGAGGACCAAAAGTGACAATTTTACTTATTAGTGCTGCTCAAGTTTTCCGCTCAAGTTCTCAGACTTCTTTAAAGAGTTTAAAGGATCATTTAGTCCGTCTTAATGCAGGGGTTATTAGTGAAAGACATGGTGGTGCTTTGAATCTACTTCAGTTTTACGACTATGAATTATGCTACTTCACCTTCCAGGACCATCAGATCATTCCAACTTCGAAAGAGTACTCTCATTTTTCAAGATTACTGAGCACATATTTGTAGTTGTTCTGAACGAGCATGATTTTGAAGCAATTGCTAAGGCACTTTATTTGGGCCTTAGTGATGTGAGATAGAGATGGAAAAAGAATGGTATCATACCTTTGGACTAATTATTATATTATTGTCTCAATTATCGCCAGGCGTGTTGGACATAATCTCTTATCTTGAACCCTCACAACTTTCTTGTATCGAACTCCGCGAGAACTTCTCCTATTTCTGGATATTTACTTTATGTGGTCGTTCTTATTATCATGTTGCTCGATTATTACTGACATTGATTGAGCTATGAAAATCCGGAATGGACAATCATTTCATACATCATACATATCATGCATTTTATGAATTGTAGGTTTTCTGACAAGAATTCTTATCTAATTGTTTTGCCTCTTATTATCATAATCTACAAGATGACTTCCTTGCATCCTTATAGCACTCGAGCCAAAAAGTTGAGGATTATGGAGCAGATTGAGAAGAACCAGGCCGCTCTCTACAAAGACATGGACTCCATGGGTGATCGTATGAATCAACTCATGGAAACTCTTTGTGCCGTCATCCAAGGGCAGGAAGAGATCAAACTGAGTGTTACTAAGCTAGTCGACAGTGCCTCTACGTCAGAGAATGGTGTACCCAAGAATGACAATGGGGGAATTCCTAAAGAGAACCCACGGCTGATTATGGATGACCACCATGATGTCATCGATCTCGATAATCCTCCAAAGGATTCTATAGCTGATTTGTCTGAAATTTCTAAAATGTACAAGGCTTTGGGAGAACATCTGAAGGCTATGGAGACTTCTAAAAAGCCAGGATTCAGTTTTGCTGCTATGTGTCTTGTTCTGGGGGTTGTGATTCCACCAAAGTTCAAGGTACCAGAATTCGACAAGTATAAATGGGTTACATGCCCAAAGACTCATCTCTGATCTTACTGCAGAAAGATGGCCGCTTATGCTAGCAATGAGTTGTTACTTATGCATTTCTTTTAGGACAGTCTGGATGAAGCTCCATTAGAGTGGTACATGCAGTTGGAGCAAACTCATGTTAGTACTTAGGGTGAGCTTGTCGATGCTTTCTTGAAACATTATCATTACAACACTGACATGGCTCCTAGCCGTGCATAATTGCAGAGTATGGCTCAGAAGACTAATGAGTCTTTCAAAGAGTATGCCCAGAGGTGGCGCAGTTTGGCCGCGAGGGTTCAGCCTCCTCTCCTGGATCGTGAACTGGTGGATTTTTTATGAGTACCCTCTGAGGTCCGTATTTGCAACATATGCTTTGCAGTACTTCTGATTCATTTTCGGATATGGTTATCATCGGGGAGCTGGTTGAAATGTGTATTAAAGTAAGGACTATTGCAGGTGCATCTGGCACAAGTGGTAACAACAACTTAGGTAGTGGAAAGAAACCGTATTCTAGCAATTTTGTCAAGAAAAAGGAAGGAGAGGTGAGTAATGCCTCTGTTAATAAAGGGAAAGTTGTTGTACATGTTCCATATTACCAAACTCATGCTGCTGCTCCGTAACAACAGTACGTACCACCATGAAACTATAGGCAGAATCAGAGGCCCCAAGGACAAAGGGGACAACAAAGGCTGCAAAGGTATCCCGAGACGAAGTTTGATCCAATCCCGATGTTGTATGCCCAATTGCTTCCACAATTTATAGCTGGTCAGTTGGTACAACTTCGAGAGTTAGCTCCTCCACTGACAGAACTTCCAAGGGGTTATGATGTTAATGCGCGTTGTGAATTTTATTCAGGCGCTCCATGGCACTCAATCGAAAATTGCAAATATTTAAAGTACAAGGTGAAATCTCTTTTGGATTCCAAGGAGTTAAGCTTCGCTCTTATAGGCCCTAATGTTCAGAACAATCCTATGCCTCCCCACCATGGGGCCGCTGCCAACGCAATCAGGTTCGATGATGGTCCGGACTTAGTGACTCAGGTTGATGAAGTTCAGATGTAAATGGTGGTTTTAAGAGAACATCTTTTGCAGCAGGAAGTTCTACTGGAGCTTCACGACTTTTGTTTGAAATGCTCATCCAATCCGGACGAGTGTGATGATTTGAAAAATTCCATTTAGAGATAGATGGAAGAGGGGGTTTTTAGAGTTGATAAAGTCATCTTAGAAGGTGATGTTTCTATTCTAGAGATTCCGTATTATCTGGCCAATGTTCAGAGGAGCACTTCAAGAGTTCCATTTGTTATACAAGTTCCAGCGCTCCCTGCGCCAGATTAGAATCTGGTTGCTCCCATGTCAACCCAAGCATCGACACTTCCAAATCCAGTTCCTATTCCGATAGCTGATAACAGGGAAGTGCCATGGGAATATAATGTTGTTTACATCCGTGGGAAGAAAGCTGTTTGTCCTCCGATTGAGAATAATGTCATAACCAGCATTGCAGGAACTAGTAGAATAACCCGAAGTGGAAGATTCTTTGGTCCTACTCCTCCTCCTCCCGAAGAAGTTACCAAAGAAATTCATGTGAAAGATAAGGGGAAGCAAGTAGTTAATGATTCTCCTCGGACGTCTTTTGAACAAGAAGTGGAGCAGCTAATCAGGGTAATCAAGAAGAGTGATTTCAAAGTGGTTGACTAGCTGAATCAGACGCCTACAAAGGTATCAATATTATCCCTCCTTCTGTACTCTGAAGTGCATCGAACAACCTTGATGAGAAATCTGTGTGGTTCTCATGTGAATCCCGAAATTTCTGTGGCCCAATTAGAAGGGGTTGTTACAAATATTTCTGCGCGGAATTTTATGGGTTTCAGTGATGACGAGCTTCCTCTTGAGGGATTAGCACATAATAAAGCGTTGCATATTTCCATCAGATGTTTAGACACTGTGGTGTCTCGAGTCCTGGTAGACACTGGGTATTCTTTAAATGTGATGCCTAAACATACTTTGTTCAAGCTGAACATGGACGGGGTTATGATGAAACCTAGCACGCTAACAGTCAAAGCTTTTGATGGGTCAAGAAGATCTGTAGAAGGGGAAGTTAACCTGCCCATCAAGATTGGTCCCCATGTGTTCTACCTGTCATTTTATGTCATGGATATTCGTCCGTCTTATACTTGCCTGCTGGGGCGCCTGTGGATACATATGGCAGGAGCTGTAACCTCAACTCTACACCAACGTTTGAAATTCATCATCCAAGACAAGGTCATCGTCATTGGAGGAGAGGAAGATGTCGTGATCAACAATGTTACTTCCTTCCATTATGTCGAAGTGGACGGGGAAGTACATGAAACCCCTTTCTAGGCCATGGAAATCATTTCTGTTGATAGAATCCCCACCATGCTGGAAACTACAAAGAAGTCCAGAGTTCCAATGGTTTCCTTGAGGGATGACAAAGCCATTGTGGAATCTGGAATTCCCAATGAAGACTGGGGCAAAGTGGTCAAGGTGCGCAAAAAGCAGGACACGTATGGACTTGGGTCCGGGTCCTATTTTTCAGACCGTGTTAGTACAGGTCCAACTGTGCTCAAAGGAAAATAGGTTCCCTCGCTTTCAGAAGTGTTTGTTAGTGATGGTCTAAATGTTCAAGGACAAATCCATGCAGTGGATGGTGATGATGAAAACTGTGAGGATATGGCTCAGTATATCTACCATATTGCACCTGATCATGAACTCGACAATTGGACTGCTACCGATATTCCCGAACTAGTTTTCTTTGACATGTAATGTTCTTGTTTTAAATAAGTCACATGTTTTTCCCGAAGCATGTTGACTGCTTATGAAAAGGCCCCCCTCATGTTTCTATGTTTGTTTAAAATTGAATAAAATGGCATTTTTGCATACAATTTTTACTCTCTGTCTTTTCTTGTTTTCGTAAAATAAAAAAAATGGAAATGCTTTTCCTTCTAACTCTTTAACCATTTTCAAATTTGCATCCATATTCTAAAAAGGGCATGATTCATCAATCATGCAGGTCTGCCTTGAATTCCATTAAAAACGATGATGTTACAGTTCCTTGCACCAATATCCTTGGAAATCCGAATGACCAAGCCGACGAAGATAGTGGGGAAGATTGTGAAATTCCAGAGGAATTGGCAAGACTACTGAGACAAGAAGAGAAAACGATTCTGCCTCATTAAGAAGCCACTGAGATCATTAACCTCGGTACCGACATAGTGAAAAGAGAGGTCAAGATAGGGGCCGCTTTGCAAGATGATGTAAAGAAGGGGTTGATTGAGCTTCTAAGAGAGTATTCTGATATCTTCGCCTAGTCATACAAAGACATGCCTGGTTTGGATACTAATATAGTCATGCACCATTTGCCACTCAAGCCAGAATGTCCTCCGGTGAAGCAAAAGCCACAGAGAACTCGTCTAGATATGTCTCTCAGGATCAAAGAAGAGGTTGAAAAGCAGTTGAATGCATGCTTCTTGTTGGTATGTGAATACTCGGATTGGATTTCCAACATCGTACCCGTTCCTAAGAAAGATGGGAAGGTGCACATGTGTGTGGATTATCTGGATTTGAGTAAAGAAATACCAAAGGATGACTTCCCATTACCTCACATCATTGTATTGGTTGATAATACGACTCAGTCCTCAGTTCTCTCCTTCATGGATGATTTTTCGGGGTACAATCAGATAAAGATAGCCTCAGAAGACATGACAAAAACGACATTCACTACTCCATAGGGTACTTACTATTATAAAATCATGCCTTTTGTCCTAAAAAATTCGGGTGCAACATATCAGCGTGCCATGGTGACGCTCTTGCATGATATGATTCATAAAGAGATTGAAGTATATGTTGATGATATGATCTCAAAATCGCAAACAAAGGAGGAACACTTTATCCATCTGAAAAAGTTGTTCGCGCGTCTGCAAAAGTTTAGGCTAAGGCTTAATCCGAACAAGTGCACCTTCGGGGTGCGATCTTGCAAACTACTTGGTTTTATCGGAAGTCAGCGAGGAATTGAAGTAGATCCTGACAAAAAGCAATACAGAATATTCCAGCACCAAAAAATGAAAAAGAAGTAAGAGGGTTCCTTCGGAGATTGAACTACATAGCCAGTTTCATCTCTCATCTCACAGCTACTTGTGAACCCATCTTTACATTGCTATGCAATAATCAAGATGTCCAATGGGATAATAATTTCTAAGAAGCCTTTGAAAAGATCAAACAATGTCTCCAAGAGCCACTGATCCTCATTCCTCCAGTTCTCGGGAGGCCACTCATCATGTACTTGACGGTGCTGGAAGGATCTATGGGTTGTGTGCTTGGGAAACATGATGAAACAGGACATAAAGATGACGCCATTTATTATTTGAGTAAAAAGTTTACCGATTGCAAATCCAGGTATTCTTTGCTTGAAAAAACTTGTTGTGCGCTTCCTTGGCCAGCTCGGCATCTGAGGCAGTATATGCTGACATACACGACTTTTCTAATATCAAAGATGGACCCGATAAAGTATATCTTTGAGAAACCAGCACTCACAGACAGGCTTGCTCGATGGCATATGCTTTTATCTGAATATGACATTCAGTATGTTACACAAAAGGTTTACAAGGCTAGCATTCTTGCGGATCATCTCGCTCATCAGCCGTTGGAAGAGTACCAATGTATGAAATTTGACTTCCCTGATAAAGATGTTATGAACCTTGATGATTATGATGGGGTCTATCTGGAAGAGCGATGGACTATTACGTTTGATGGTGCCTCGAATGCTGCAGGTGATGGCATTGGGGACATACTGACTTCTCCATGCAATACTCATACACCGTTTACGGCCTGGTTATGTTTCAATTGTACAAACAACATGGAAGAATATGAAGCATGCGTGATGGGCCTCGAGGTAGCCATCGACCTCAAAATCAAAATCCTTGAAGTCTTTGGAGAATCTGCTTTGGTCATACATCAGGTACGAGGTGATTGGGAAACAAAGCACCCCCGTTTGATTCCGTACAGAGACCACATCTTGCAGCTAATACCTACCTTTGATGAAATCACCTTCGAACACATTCCCAGGGACGAAAACCAGTTGGCTGATGCTTTAGCTACTTTAGAATCAATGTTCTCGGTGAGCTATCTGAATCAGGTGCCTAACATACGCATCCTCCGTTACAAAGAGCCAACACATGTCTTTCCTGCTCATTGTCTCTCGACCGAGGATGTGCCTGATGAGAAGCCATGGTATTACGACATCAAACGTTACCTCGAGAAGTAGGAGTACCCCGAAAATTCTACAATTTATGATAAGCGTACGCTTTGAAGGTTAGGATCCAAGTTCCTCTTATCAGGAGACGTCCTGTATAAGAGAAATTATGACTCGGTTCTGCTCTGATGCATGGATAGACACGGAGTAGAGTCGATCATAAAAGAAATCCATGAGGGTTCTTTCGGGAGTCATTCGAGCGGGCATTCTATGGCGAAGAAGATCCTGTATGCATGGTATTTCTGGATGATGATGGAGAGTGACTGTTGTGTATATGCAAAGTTATGCCACAAATGCCAAGTGTATGCAGACAAAATTCATGTATCGAACTCCTTTGCATGTTATGACTTCCCCATGGCCGTTAGAAATATGGTGCATTGACATGATTGGAAGGATTGAGCCAAGTGCTTCGAATGGTCATAGGTTCATTCTAGTGGATATTGATTATTTCACCAAATGGTTGGAAGCAACTTCTTACAAGAATGTAACCAAATAGGTCATTACCAACTTCATCAGGAAAGAAATCATATGTCGTTACAAAATTCCTCACAAAATCATCACTGACAATGGTTCTAATCTTAACAACAACATGATGAAGGAGTTGTGTGAAGAGTTAAAAATTGAACATCACAATTCATCTTCGTATCGACCAAACATGAACGGTGCAGTCGAAGCTTCTAACAAGAACATAAATAAAATCTTCCAGAAGATGGTAAAAACATACAAAGATTGGAATGAAATGTCGCCTTTTGCTCTGCATGGCTACAGAAAATTTGTGCTTACTTCAATAGGGGCAACTCCATTTTCTCTTGTTTATGGTATGGATGCAGTGCTTCCTTTCGAAGTAGAGATTCCTTTGTTGAGGGTTCTGATGGAAACCAAGCTTGATGAGGCGGAGTGGGGTCAGACAAGATTTGACCAACTCAATCTGATTGACAAAAAGCGTCTGGAAGCCATTTGACATGGACAGTTGTACCAATAGAGGATGAAGAGAGCATTCGACAAAAAGATCCATCCTCAGAAGTTTTATCCTGGTGATTTGGTCTTGAGAAAGGTTATCGTGCAAAGCCATTCCGATCCAAGGGGAAAATGGACTCCCAATTACGAGGGACCATATATCGTGAAAAAAGCCTTTTCAGGAGGTGCTCTAATCCTGATAGACATGGATGGGGAAGACGTTTCACTTCCAGTTAATTCAAACTCAGTCAAAAAATACTACGCATAAAGAGACCCGCTAAGTCGAAAACTCGAAAGGGAGACTTAGGCTAAAATGGACATCCTGGTGGACATGAAAAGTCAAGGAAAAAATTAGGGATAAAATGAAAAAATAATAACCCGCTAAGTCGAAAGCCCAAAAGGGATACTTAGGCAAAAAGGGGTATCCCGTTGGATCAAAAACTCGAAAGGGCGATCCAAGCAAAAGTAAGAGATCATAAGCGAGGTGCTGTAGTCTGAATTCTTTTCACGAGTAACATATGCACAAATATAGCACCTTGGCAGTGAATTGATCGATCCAGCTGCTACTCTTCAGGGGCAAGGCATTGAGACTACTAAGGATATGGGAACTGTAGTAATACAAATTTGAATGGAAATTTGAGCATCTCTCATTGCCATTTGTACCTGTTGAATTTTATGTTTCTTTTTTGCAACTACCTCATATAGGACTTACATCCTTGTACAAATGCCTATTCACAGGACAATCAATAAAGTTTGTTTTCATCAAAAAGTTGTCATTTACTATCATAAAATGTTTTTCGTATGCAGAATGTGTTTTATTCGCTATTAAACATTGCATTAGAAACACGGGGAATAAAAATTCCCAAGCGAAGATAAAACTTGAATTTACATCGATATATAACCATGGGGGAGTGTCATATGAATTCAAGTGTTATTCTTCTTTGTAGATAACATCACAACGATCACCCTGATCTAGCCAGTGTGTGAATCCTCCTTCAGAAAGTAATTTCAAATGATTCCCCAAGTGAATTCAGAAAGTCCAGAAGTCATCATTTGACTGGTATGTGCAAGTACACATCCCCCAAGAGCTTAATTGGGGCATACACAGAGCTAAACTGAGGCATCCCAAGTGGAGTAAACCGAGACATCCCTAGTGGAGCAAACCGAGACATCCCTAGTGGAGCAAACCAGGACATCGCCAGTGGAGTAAACCGGGGCATTCAGAGAGTTAAACCGGGGAATTCGCAGGTCCATGTCCATCTTTTATCCCCAAGTGATATAAGAGATGATTCCCCAATGTGGCGTAAACTTGAGGCATGTATTCTGAGAGATACACATGGTGTTAAATATCCATTATTCTGTGTATTCGGTCCTACCATCATCTTAATGGTTCAGGATGTATGGAAGTATGGCCAGATTATCTCTTCCTCATCAATGTAATTCAGAATTCAGTGGCGTACCTGTAAGCTCTCTTCATCGACAATTCAATCTTCAGCAGAGTCATTGATAATCTTCGGTATCACGAGCTCCCAGTACAAATTCTTATAAGTATCCCTAGTGATCTTTGGTACAGCAGGTTTCCAGCGCTGACATGTATTGGCGTCTCCGGTGATGAGCAACAACTCCCAACGAGCCTCTACTTATCCCCATGAAGTTTATTTCTTTGCATTGTATATAGTTATCACTACATAACATTTCATCCTCAAAAGTGTGTAGGCGATCCATCAGAATGGATCTTTGCGTCAAAAGAAATTCAAAACATGCATACGAAGCATAAGCCAGATCAGGTACCTTACACGAAAGACCTGAATCATTTAAAAACATAAATACACCCCTACAAGAGGGTATCATTCCCAAATCCCCAGTCGGTGGCCTTCACCTTCACAATTCCCAACAAATTCAGTGCACTTGGTCATTCTCACATCTTCCATTATTGTGTCGTAACCAATACCCCCACCTTCTTAGAATTGTAGGTCACCCATAAACCTAGTTTTTGGTAGACCGCCCTGTAGCGGTAGAAATGTTTAAGACTAATCCAATGGGTTGACTAGACTTTATACAAATCAAAATAAAAATCGCTACCACGCTTTATTGTTTTCAAAGGAATAGGAAAAGAGCGAATAACCCAAAAAGAGGGGGAAAGATTCAAGGTAAGGGGGGTTGGTTATGCAAAGGGAAGGTATATCCCCCTAAACATCTACGGTACTCCGCAGGAACCTCTTTGTAAAATCTGTATATTTTGGCTATAAAAATGTGTTGTATATAAAATGGATAGTGGAGGCGAGAAGAGAAGTATTTTTTATGATTTTTTCACCTGCCGCGGTTGCGAACCTTTAGTTCCTACGTACAACCTTTCGTGCAATAGGGGATCAGGGTACACGTAGTTCCTCTTTTAAAGATTTGAAACACAAGTGTGTTGGTTAATTTTAAGAGATAAGACATCATCGTCATTGTCCGTGTGGAAAACATACTTACTACCCACAATCATGAGAAAGGAGAATTTGCATCATCTCAAAGTGAAGGATATGGCTTGGATTTTAAAATCAACAATGCCTCACTGAACACCCAAGTGGAAACTATCTCACTTCACTACATATTGTAGAAGTATAGTTGTTGCATCACTACAAGGATTGACAAGAGTCCAATATTTTGAGAAAAGTTAAAAGTAAAAGCCAAAGTGGAAAAAATGGTTTGAATGAGATTGATTGACTTTTAGTCTTCTCACAAAAAAAAGTCAAGGTATTATTAAATAGATTGAATTTTATTTATGAAAAGGTTTTAAAAATGCATGGACCTAGGTCCAAGTTTATTATGAAAGTGGTTCAAGTTTAGAAACAAGAAGAGTTTTTAAAAGGAGGGAGAAGATTTTTTGAAATTAAAGAAGATGGGAGGAGAAGAAGAGGCTATCCTAAAACATAAGGTAAAAGCTAAGGATAAAGACCATCTAACCAACAAGAAGCCAATACTTGACATTATGAGTCAAGATAGAGTTCCCATTCTTTGGATTGAAACCAAGCAAGCAAAGATACTAGACCTCCTCAAATGCATTAAGTCTTCAAAAAATTGGGCAGAGTAATGGCTATATATGAGTGAATTCCAGATCACAAACAAAGGATGTAATCTCAAAAACCTGCACACAAAAACAAACAAGCAACCCAATGTATTGAGGTAAACCTCAAGAGCTCCAGACAAAATAATCAGAATGGATCACAAGGCCTCCAAGATAGGCCAATGTTTCTAATCCTAAGTCCAAGAAATAGTCCCATGCTCCAAAATGCCAATGATAGTAACCAAATAGTCCAAGTACCATTAAGAGTTTTTAGGGTTTATGTTGATTATTAAGTATCTTAGAAAAGAAAAAAGAAAAGCTCAAGTGAGCAAAAATAAAATGGCAAGAATGTAAATGCTCAAATGAGCAAATATGAAAAATGACATGAAATGAAAAATGCTAGAAAGTAAATAGTACATAAAGCATAAAAGAATAAAAGCATGAAATAAAACAAGTTAATAATTAGTGGTTAGTTAGATGATCATCTTGAAACTTGCATTTGGAACTCATTAGAGGATTGGTAGAACCAAAGCCTCCACCCAACAAGTTGCATTTAATGATCAACGATGTTTAACTGATCCGCATTGACCAAAGGTGTTGTAGATCCATTAGAGGATTGGTAGAACCAAAGCCTCCACATAATGAATCTCAAGGTTATTGGATCAAAGAGATCAAATTAACATACTTGGGCTTGCAATCATGAGTTTGGGCCACAAATGATCATTTATTCGAATCGGGACAAAATTTAGGGCTATGTTAAGCAATCATAAGTGGACTTATATAGAAGTCGCACCTATTTTGAGGCCGGTCAATAGAAATCTATGTACCATTTGTTTCGAGACATGATATAGGGATCACGCTCTAACAACATTTAGTGCAATAAGAAGGGGATGAGATGAAGAGGAATTAGGGTAAAAAGAAAAACCACATTTGAATTAATATTTAATCAAACTATTATTAAAATCATTCATCCATTTTTTGTGGAGTTAAACTCAACACCATAGATCCAATGATGTTAATAAAGCCATGACCACAAAATCAACCCAAGACAGCCAGAAAATATTCACAAAATAATAATATAATTAATATGTTTATTAAAGGGTTTAAAAATGTTTTTAAAAAGTGGAAAATAATGAAGAAAATGCAAATTATATTCAAATTAATTAAGAAATGAAAAATAAGACCATAGAAAAATCAGGAAAGAGGCCAAGTAATTTTACAAGATTTTTGGGGATTTTTAAAAGTCAGAAACTATTTTTAAAATTAAAATAAATGGGTAAAATAAACAAAAAATTGTAAAAAAATAGTAAAGTCAGAAACAAAAATAAAATAAGGTCACCAATATTTGTCACAATATCATTGGATCATCCCATAATTTTTTCAGAATTTAAAAATGTGTAAAAATATTTTTAAACATTTTAAACAAATCAAATAAGTGTAAAATTCATAAAAAAAAACTAAAACACAAAATTAAATAGTGAAAAAATTAAAATCAGAAAGAGAATAATCAAAAATATTTTTCATAATTTTTTCAGATTTTTTGGACTAAAAATGAATTTTCTATGATTTTTTGAAATTTAAAACTATTAAAATATAAAAATCAGAAAAAGAAAATAAAAGAAAAAGATGTGGACCATTGGATGAGAGTAAAAACGCATTAGTAATCAAATCCAAGGGATCTGGCGTGATGTGCATATCATGGTCTTTAATGAATAATGTACAAAATCATTAAATAAATCAGAATTTGAAAATAACAAATGTCACGCTTTCATTGGTTAGAAGATGACATGTTGGTCATCTTCAACCTCCAGCCCTCACGAATTGCAGGTCTCTCAAACTGTAAAATCAGAAGCTCAGACCTATGCCATTCGTTTCGTCTCTTCAAGACGAAGATAAACACACCCTCGCGACAAATTTATATAAACTGTAACTTAAGCAATTTGGAAAGGAAGTTTTGAAAAGGGATTTGAAAATTCATGGTCAAAACGTGCTTCCAGATAAAAGTAAGTGTTGCGACTAGAACCAGGGCAATGAGAGCAACACAATGATACCAAAGTTTTGAAGAATTGATGAAGGAATCTACCTATTGAAGTTGAGTTACAGAGCTCTGAAACTGGACTTCTATGGAGCAATGTAGGGCATGATTCTTGAATGTAATTATATGGTTAGCTTCAGGGAAGATCAAGGAAGGGGAATTGATGGAAAAAATGGATTGAAAAAGGCTTGAGAATAGGATTCGAAGTAGCTGAATTCTGAGTTGTGAAGAACGTTTGGCAGGGTGATTCTGGACATCTAAGCTTGGGAAATTGAATGGGGGATAACCCTCTATTTATAGGGAATCGAATGGAATGTTCAAGCATGTGGAATGATGCAAATTGGAGGGAAATTGTGTGAACCTGATGCACGAGCAAAGTGTGATCTGATTTGCATCAAAACTCATCTAGTCCTTGCGTTTCAAGGCTCTAATCCATTTTGGCAACTTGGTTAAACATGTTTAGATCACAAACACGTGCTAATTTGATGTTTAAAGGTCAAAACATGGATTTCAAATTCTGACTTATGGTGAAACTTCAGTTCCAAGCTACCAAGTTCAATCAAATGACATTTCCAACTCAGGGTGTCTTAGGGAAAAATTCTTGATTCTTTGGAAAGATGAGGTTACAAGCTTTGCAATGGAAAAAGAATGGAATCAAATGGATGCTTGAGCTGAAAGTTACATGGAGTCAAAGCTGAAGAAAAAGAGTTGACTTTCCATACTTAGAAATATTTCAAATTCTTCTTTAAAAATGACCTATAATCTTTTGTATCCAAACATGGCCTTCCACTTAGAATTCGCTCTTGACCAAAAAAGATGGAATTAAGTAGACCTCTTGAATGACATTTTGCGATTTGAACCACTCAAAATATCCAAAAATTGAGTAAGTTATGACTTATTGAAGTTGGCCAAAAATCATGAAATGACCTATAATCTTTTGCATTCTTAAGGCAACTTCCATCCATTTTTTCACTTTGCCCATAAAAGAAGGCATGAAGTACACATCCTTAGGATCATATGGTTCAGGTGATAAAAATTGACCAAGTTATGACCATTTTAAATCACATATGGAATATTAGGGATTCATCTGGATGACTTGTAATCTTTCCTCTTCACCAAGTTTCTTCGACATGAAAACTCCTTGGAACTTTTGAAGTGATTTGTTGGAAACTCATTGAAGAGCATGATGTCTTTGGAATCACTCAAAAATACCAAAATATGAGCAAGATATGCTCCTTTGAAGTCCAAAACCCTAGCTCCTAGATCAAGAAAATGCTTGGTGGAACTTTGCCAAGTTTGAACAAACTCTTTATGCCAATATTCTTCCTTTCTGAATAGGAATTGTTGGGGATGATGACGAGGACTCATGGCCACCAAAACTACTTCCATACCAACTTCAAAACAACTTCAAAGGTGAGGTTTGAATCTCTAAAGACTTTGACTAGGGCATGAAAATAAACTCATGAACCCATGATGAAACTTACTAAACCTTATTGCCTTTACCTACATTATTAACAAGTAAGACAAACCAATATTGTATTAGTTAATTTAGAGAGAAAATCAAAGCAAAATATCCATGATCACCAAAGAAAACAAGTCAAGGTGCTTGGTAATTCCTCAAAGAGCAAGGCTAAAGATAGGGAGAAGAACCAAAAGCCCTAATGTGATTTTGTGGTGATTGAAACAATATGGTATGATGAAGGGATCTTAGGGGCAAAAATTGGGGTACAACAGTTGCCCTTATTTAAGTTTCTTCTATTCGGAGATACGAAGGCTGAAAATCTTCATGTGGACGTGATTGAAGACACTTAAATATAAAACAAACCCTGTTTTTGGCCCTAAGATGCCATGCAAACATTTATGCATATGAATGCATATGAATGAAACAAAAGAGACGCAAAGTAGCATTGGGGATGCAACACGAAATGTAGAAACAAAAGAGCAATCCCACCAAGAAAATAAATCATCGGTAGGCCATAAGAAAACAATCAGAGAGGAGGATAACAATCATCGACGTTCACTGCCGATGAACTACCTACATTCACTGAAGGTAGAAAGAGAAAATAAATCATATCACCGCCGTTCACTGATGATGAACTATCAATGTTTCACTGAAGATAGCAAAAAGATAACAGACACCGACGTTCACTGCCGATGTACTACCAACGTTCACTGAAGGTAGAAAGAGAAAATATATCATACCACCGCCGTTCACTGATGATGAACTATCAACGTTCACTGAAGATAGAAAAAAGATGACAGACACCAACGTCCACTGCCGATGTACTACCAATGTTCACTGAAGGTAGAAAGAGAAAATATATGAAGTTTCCCCAAGATTCTGGTGTTTTGCCAAGAACGGGTCTCAACTTCTTCTTTAACCAAGGAAATATGCTTGGAAAGGGTAATACGTAATCTGTATCAAATAAAGAGACTTCCACTTATTGTCAAGGGGATTTGCAAAGAGAAATGACTTCCTGGGGAAATGCCACGATATTCCTGCTGAGGAGATAAAGTTTTCTCGTGCAAAAATAAATGCACAAACTAAGACTCAAAGTTTTCAGAAATCAAAAGTAAATAATGTCGTCATGTAGCCACAAATCCAATTCAGAAGTCAACTAGAGTAATACGGCCAATGCAGATACGTCTCTGGAGAAATAAACTTAAGAGGGAAAACCAAATTCAACTAAGCAAAGAGCGCTGCAGGAAAGGTCAGAACACAATGTTAATGAACGATGGTTTTTAGTCATGCATGATGTATGTATGAATGTATGAGTGCTATCATGCATATGCTGGTAAAAGGATATATAATCAGTATAAACAAACAAAATTGCCTCAGATACTAACAACAATGGGCTAAACTTCAATCAGAAAGATCAATCCAAGAAAGGTAAAAGCAACTGCGGAAACCAAACCCATTGCATGCCTTAACTTTACTGAGGAAAAACTTAATTCGGATGTAGCCAAATCAAACAAATATCGGGATAGAACATCTTTTTTCCAGTTTCATTGGAGAGAAAAAGAAAGTTTTCCAAAAGCAACATGCCTACTGGAGATTGCAAGACCAACCTCAAATAAAGCAGACTGACGCTGAAACAAACAGACCTCACTGGGGAATTCGAGCTCACCTCCCTAGAGAAAACTGCGGATTGAAAATTTTCAACACGAACACTCATTCCAACAAGATATGCCCTGGGATAATCTCCCCTGGAAATCAAGAAGTCAACATTAATTCCAAAACTGCAAAAAGAGAGACATCTCAGCATACTGAGGGAATAAAACCTTTCATCATATGAGGGAAAACTTGTTGGGGAATCAGGGACGGAGACTTCTAACCATGCAAACCCCAAAAACGAATCAAGACTTGACTGGGGATAATGGGATCACAAACCCAATTGTACCTTGCACCCACTGAAATCGTCTCTAACTATCTGAGAAACACACAAGGATTGCGCATGTACCAGCAAAATGACCTGAGAAAACCTTCATGAAGGGAGTAAATCTTCTTAAAACAACCAGAGTTTGTTCATTCTTGGGATCACCATTCTTGTTGTCATTGTTTCATCACAAATCCCAAAGTAAATTGAATTGCAAAGATCTTTTCTTCTCTTTTTTTTGAAAAGTTAATTTTTCTTTTTAATCCTTTTGCTTTAACAATCATTATCAGTAATAAATGATGTGTTTGCAAGCTAAATAAAAATAAGAACACAAAGAATTTGGGTAAAAGCTCGAATTTCATTAATAGAATGGTAGTCTGCGAATGGAGAGACTCCATGGATGATTACAAAGTTTAGGTAATGGTAATACATAATGGAAAAGATACATTGAGATACAATGACAACTATCTCCTCTAACAACTTTTGAAGTCCTGAGCAGCAGCTTTCGTTGAAGTATGGTGAGGATCCGAGAAGATTGTTGCTTCGACGATCAAGTCTTGTCTGACGTAGTTACTTGCCAAGGAAATCCCTAACTTTTGCCTAAGCTGCCCTTGCGGGTTTTCAACTTAGCGGGAAATTTATTCTGTTTATGTCTCTAATTTTTGCCTAGACCTCCCTTTCGGGTTTTCGGCCTACCGATACGCTCTTTTTTTCCTAAGCTTCCCTTTCGGGTTTTCAACTTAGCGAGTTGTTCTTTTATTTCTTTAGGCGAAGTATTTCTTGACTGCACAACATTCATGGGACGTGGGAACTCCTCGCCATCCATAGTTTCAAGAATTAATACACCACTAGAGAAGGCTTTCTTGACAACATACGGGCCTTCAAAATTGGGAGTCCACTTGCCCCTAGAATCAGTGTTGAAAGACATGATCTTCCTGAGCACGAGGTCGCCTTCTCTGAATTCACGAGGTTTGACCTTTTTATCAAAAGATTTCTTCATTCTTTTCTGATATAACTGCCCATGACATAAAGCTGTCATCCTCTTCTCTTCGATCAAATTCAATTGGTCCAACCTGTTCTGGACCCATTCAGCCTCTGTCAACTTGGCTTCCATTATCACACGCAATGAGGGAATCTCTACCTCGACAGGGAGTACAACTTCCATTCCATACACTAGGGAGAATGGGGTTGCTCCTGTTGAAGTGCGAACAGATGTTCGATATCCATGCAAAGCAAAAGGGAGCATTTCATGCCAATCCTTATAAGTGACAACCATTTTCTGGATGATCTTCTTGATATTCTTATTAGCAGCTTCAACAGCCCCATTCATCTTTGGCCTGTATGGAGATGAATTGTGATGGACAATCTTAAATTCTTCGCACAGTTATGTCATCATCTTGTTATTCAAATTCGAGCCATTGTCAGTGATGATTCTGTTCGGCACACCATACCGACATATAAGATTGTTTTTGATGAAACGCACAACCACTTGTTTGGTAACATTGGCATATGAAGCAACCTCTACCCATTTGGTAAATTATTCAATTTCTACCAAGATGAAACGGTGTCCATTCGAAGCTTTGGGTTCTATCATCCCAATCATGTGAATACCCCACATAGAGAAAGGCCATGGGGAGGAAATCACATTGAGGAGTGTCGGAGGCACATGGATCTTATCTGCGTAAATCTGACATTTATGGCACTTCTTTGAAATTTTGTAACAATCAGATTCCATTGTCAACCAATAATAACCTTCCCTTAGCATCTTTTTAGCCATCGAATGTCCATTGGCATGTGTTCCAAATGAACCTTCATGAATATCATGCATCAACATGTCTGCTTCGTGTCTATCCACACATCTGAGCAAGACCGTGTCATAATTTCTCTTGTATAAAACATTTTCACTGAGGAAGAAACTGCCTGCCAATCTTCTCAATGTCTTTCTATCTTTTCTCGACGCACCAATTGGATATTCCTGAGTATGAAGAAAATGTTTGATATCATAATACCAAGGTTTTTCATCTGCTACCTCCTCTTCTGTAAACACATGAGCGGGCCTATCCAGCCGTCGAACTGTAATTCGGGGGTATATCATTCCAAACATTCACTTGGTACATGGAAGCCAGAGTTTCCAGAGCATCCGCCATTTGATTTTCATCTCTAGGGATGTGATGGAATTCAACTTTATTGAAGAAGGGTAGTAATATTCTTGCATAGTCTTTGTAAGGGATCAAGCCAGGGTGACGAGTGTCCCATTCTTCTTTAATCTGATTTATTACCAAGGCTGAATCGTCATATACATCTAGAATTTTGATTCTGAGATCAATAGCTTCCTCAAGACCCATGATGCAAGCCTCATATTCTTCCATATTATTAGTGCAATCCAATGTTAACCTCGCGGTAAAAGGAATATGTGATCCATGAGGAGTAACAATCAAAACACCAATTCCTTTACCATAAGAAATCCCAGCTCCATCAAATACCATACTCCAACGAGATTCAGGGTCGGGGCCCTCCTTAGGCAATGGTTCATCATAATCTTTCACTTTCAAGAACATCACATCTTCATCGGGGAATTCATATTCTGCAGACTGGTGATCTTCCACCGGCTGGTGAGCAAGGTAATCTGCCAACATACTACTTTTGATAGCCTTTTGAGTGCAGTACTCGATATCATATTCAGATAACAACATCTGCCAGCGGGCAATTCTCCCAGTAAGAGCAGGCTTTTCAAAAATATACTTGATTAGATCCATTTTGGAGATCAACCAAGTAGTATGATTCAACATATACTGCCGCAAACGCTTTTCCGCCCAGGCCAAAGCACAACATGTTTTTTCTAGCATAGAATACCGCGACTCACAATCAGTGAAATTTTTGCTGAGATAATAAATGGCGAACTCTTTCTTTCCCGTTTCATCCTGTTGTCCTAGAATACAACCCATGGATTTATCTAACACTGTTAGATACATAATCAACGGTCTTCCTTCTACAGGCGGGAGCAAAATAGGAGGTTCAAGCAGATACTCTTTAATACTTTCAAATGCCCTTTGGCCGTCATCTGTCCACACACAACCTTGATCTTTCTTTAACAACATAAAGATCGGTTCACACGTTGCAGTCATGTGGTAAATAAATCTGGAGATATAATTTAAACGCCCGAGGAAACCCCTGACTTGCTTTTCAGTTCTTGGTGCTGGCATTTCTTGAATTGCTTTGACTTTATCAGGGTCAACTTCAATTCCTTTATGGATAACAATAAAACCCAACAATTTCCCCGATCTAACTCTGAAGGTGCATTTATTTGGATTCAAGCGGAGACGATACTTCCTCAAACGCTGAAACAACTTCAACAAATCTTCTATGTGCCCTTCTTCAGTTTTGGATTTGGAAATCATATCATCAACATATACTTCGATTTCTTTGTGCATCAGATCATGGAATAGGGTTGTCATAGCCCTCTGGTACGTTGCACCAACGTTCTTCAACCCGAAGGGCATCACTCTGTAATAGAATGTTCCACAGGGTGTGATAAACGTTGTTTTTCCATGTCCTCTGGAGCCATTCTTATTTGATTATACCCGGAAAATCCGTCCATGAACGAGAATAATTTGAATTTTGTTGTGCTGTCCACTAACATGTCAATGTGAGGCAATGGAAAATCATCTTTTAGACTAGCTTTATTTAGATCTTTGTAATCTACGCACATGCGGACTTTTCCGTCTTTTTTCGGTACTGGGACAATATTGGAAATCCACTGAGGATACACTAACGTCACAAGAAAACCAGCATTAATCTGCTTTAGGACCTCCTCTTTGATCTTTACGGCCATATCCGGGTGGGTTCTTATCAACTTTTGTTTAAATGGCGGACACTCTGGCTTCAACGGCAAACGATGCTCGACAATGTCTGTATCTAGACCAGGCATATCTTGATAAGACCAAGAAAAAATGTCCACATACTCTTTCAACAACTCAATCAACCCGCTCCTTACATCAGGATGCAACGATGCTCCAATCTTGACTTCCTTCGGATCTTCTTCTGAACCCAAATTAACCACTTCCAAAGGCTCTTTATATGGTTGAATGGTATTTTCCTCGTGCTCAAGCAACCGCGAGACCTCTTCTAGAATCTCATCATAATCTTCTTCTTCAGCCTCAAACACAGGACATTCAAAGTTGGGAGAGGGTGCAGGGTTATTGTATTCAACGGGTTTTTTAATTAATCTGCACATGTGATTTATGATTGCTTTTAGAAACTGACAAATATAACAAGTGATCATGTAGATTAATTTTCAGTTATTATTTATTTTGAAAGGTTTTTATATTTTTTTTATATTTTTTTATTTTTTATATTACAATTTCCCGAGAAAAAGCAGAAAATAAAAGACATAATTTTGGAAGCAAAGACAACTTTTATTATTGATCTTAACAATTATAACAAACAAATAAGCCCTACAACATTAATACTTCCACCTTGGGCAGAGTGAAAGCTTTTCAAAAGAAAGAAACAGATTAGCAAAACAAATTACTTTGAAACATGTAAGCAAGGAGGAACATCAATGGTGACCCAGTTCTGAACTCGGACTCTATGCGTCATATAATTCGGTACTTCCTGCTCTGCTTCATCCTCTTCAACAGCATTAATTCTAGAACCAATTGGATGGAGGTAGCCTCCACTACGGAAAACATCATGATAACTGTTCACAGAAGACTTTGACTTCAAACTTCTTCCTTCGCCATTCCTCGAAGAGAAACCCAAACCAGCTCTGTTCTTGTTCACAGGTGGATCCACAAGTCGTCCCTACACTGCATTATGACCATTGCGCACAACCTGCTGCGTGTCCTTCAGCGAGACCACAAAATTCTCATTCTTCCTTATGTTGTAAATGGATAAGGCTTGGAACTGGGTTCTAACAGCAGCCTCATCCGCTTCTACAATACTGAAAGAGGATAGATGGGATATCAACAATGCCTGCTCCCCATTTATGATCACCACCTTCCCTTCATGCACAAATTTTAGCTTCTGATGTAGAGTTGAAGTGACAGCCCCTGCTTCGTGTATCCATGGTCATCCTAGAAAACAACTATATGCGGGAATAATGTCCATTACCTGGAAAGTTATTAAGAACAAGTGTGGTCCTATATGGATGGGCAAGTCCACTTCACTGATGACCGATTTCCTCGACTCATCAAAAGCCTTCACAATGATGCCACTCGGGCGCATAGGTGTTCCCTGATACTTTAACTTCATGAGGGTACTTCTCGGTATAACATTCAATGCGGATCCGTTATCAATTAGCACATTGGATAGCGAGTCATTCTTGCAATTCATAGATATATGGAGGGTCAGGTTGTGATTCCTCCCTTCATCTAGTAACTCATCATCGCTGAAATTCAAGTTGTTACATGACGTAATGTTTCCAATTACGCTGTTGAATTGATCTAACGGCATGCCACTCTCCATAAAAGCTTGGTCTAGTACTCTCATCAATGATTCTCTATGAGCAGAGGAGTTCATCAATAAAGTTAGGATGGATATCTTTGAAGGAGTCTTCAATAGCTGATCTACAATTCGGTAGTCGCTCATCTTAATTATCTTCAAGATATCATCCACTTCTTTCTCTAATGTAGTTCCACTAGTCTCTCCTGCAATCTTCTTAGGCTCATCGTTCTCAGCAGTTTTCTTTCCAGCAACAACATCTCTTCGAATAACCGGCGCAAACACACGACCACTACGAGTCACCCTGCTATTATCAGTTATATTTCCAACATCTGGTATTGGCTGGATGGGAATTTCCACCCCATTTTCTAAGATTGTAGCGTTGTATTTGTAAGGCACCGCCTTATCTGATTTATAGGGAACATGTCCTGGCAGACTAATTACCAATGGGGTAACATCTGGTTTGCTATGGTACTCCACCTCAAGATGAGCGGGTGCACCAAAACAAGGTACGATGATGTTTACACCTTCCTCAACATAATCATCCCTCAAAAGACCATTTCCGGCAAATAAATCTTCGTCTGAAGAGAAATACTCATCCGCGGAGGCATATTCTTCTTCTGACTCTTATCCCATCAAACAAACTTCAACCATATCAATCTCATGATAATCATCTCTCTGACCTGTGATCTCGATAGTCCCATTGTCTAACAGCAATTGAACACCCTCTCTCACAATAGAACATCCTCGGGGGTCTTGACAGCAAACTATGCAAGATCCATATTGGTGTTCCACCTGACCAGCAGTACGACAGAAAGTAGCGTGCAACTGTACGAGATCCTCATTCAAATGCTCCACTTCAAAAATTCTAAATTCACCCGGACATCCAGACACCATATTCACTTCCTCTTCATATTCTGCCATAGGCCTGATTATATGAATTAGACCTTCATCCATCATCTCCTGTAAATCAACTTTTATCTTCTCGCAACCCTGTATGTTTGTACTACAAACAGCACAACCAACGTGGTCATGCGTATAGTAACTGAATTCACAGAGGTCTGCGTGCATTTTCACCAAATCCCCTCTAACCAGATTAATGTCAAAAATCCGGAAGTCTCCTGGACAAATGGCCACCATATTCACAGCACTCACTCCCCCGTGTTTGGGAAGAGGATTGTCTTTCACATTAGGTCCCATGTCTTTGAAAGATAGAATTTCAGACTTCACCGACCTTTTCACTTCACTCTTCAAACGATAACAGTTTTCAACACTATGCCCTGGTGCTCCCTGATGAAAGGCACACATCTGGTCTGCTTTGTAATACCAAGGCAATGGTGATGGTACTGCTGGAGGTGCTCGTGTCTGGACCAACTTCTTCTGAATTAATGCTGGTAGTAGCTCTGCATAACTCATGGGAATAGGGTCATAGTTCTCTATTCTCTGATTATTCCCTTGGTTCCCCTGCTGGGACTGTCTTTGATAAGCAACCGTAGTTGGAGCGACATTGATAATAGGAGTCACTGAGGCAACTTGCTGGTGACGTTGATAATTCCTTCTAGGAGCATTTACCCTCCTCTCTTGCATGACAGCATTGGTATCCCCCTCTTTCTTCTTTGTAAACCCATAAGCTAGGTTTTTCACACCTCCGGATCCTTCACCCTTTGTCCAACGGCCTTCTCTTACTGCCTCTTCTAAGCGGACACCCATCCCTACCATCTCTGTAAAATCACTTGGGGCACTTGCTACCATTCTTTCATAGTAGAAAGCGCTTAGCTTCTTCAGAAAATTTTAGTCATTTCCTTCTCCTCCATAGGAGGAATCACTTGTGCAGCCACTTTGCGCCATCTTTGCGCATATTCTTTGAATGATTATCTGTCTTTCTGAACCATGGCCCTAAGCTGGTCATGGTCATGCGCCATGTCCACATTGTACTTGTATTGTTTAATGAATGCTTCTCCCAAATCATTAAAGGTATGGATGTTGGCGCTGTCTAAAATCCTGTACCATTTCATTGTTGCGCCGGTCAGACTATCCTGGAAAAAGTGAATTAGCAGACGTTGATCATCGGTGTGAGTAGACATTCTCCTTACATACATCACCAAGTGAGCCCGAGGGAAAGTGTTGCCTTTGTACTTCTCAAACTCCAGGACCTTGAACTTAGAAGGCACTTTGACATTCGGGACCAAACACAGCTCATTCACATTCTTCCCAAATAGCTCTTTTCCCATGAGAGCCTTCATCTCCCTTTGCATTCTATCAAACTGCTATTGGAAATCATCCATTCTGTCATAAAGACCCAATTCTTCACTTGGCGGAGGGAAAGGACGACATACATCTTCATTAACAAACGGAACCAAATTCACCGAAGGAGGTGCAACAGGAACAGTATGCACCACAGGAGGTGCCGGAGTAAGAACATTTGGAAAAATTGGAGCGTCTTGAGGGCCAAAATTGAAACCTTCAGGTGCAAAATTCTATGGCATTCCCCACGGATAACCCTGAGGCATGCGGTTTTGAACAACAGTCGGAGTAGCGGATATAGGAACAACAGGGACTTCAGCATTTGCCCTTGTTGGTTGAGGTTGAACAATCAGTGGCTGATTCTGAGCAACCACCAGAGCTTCCATCAGAGTAGTCAAATTGGCCAAGCCAGCCTTCAAAGCAGAAACTTCTTCGCGCAGCTCGCGATTCTCCTGTTCCAAATTGTCCATCTTCTTTTTGAAATTAGCCCGAGTGTTGTAGTGATGATTCAGCTTGCTGAACAGAGTAAAGAAGCTGGGTAAGACACCTGGGTATGCATAACAAATGCAAGAAATATGTGCAATATGATGCATAATATGAAATGCACATGATTATTTTTACTTTATCATTTAATATTTCAAGGGATTTAACGTTTATAGACATATTGCAAACATCAAAATAATAACGCATTTGAAATACTGAAATTTTTTATAAAAATGGGTTACAAGTTTCAATGATCCCAAGTACAAGATGAAAATACAATCTAAAAATCTTGAGAGAAAGAAACTGATAGAGATCAATATGTACGCTGGCGCTTCCCTGTGAGCCTGGAAATCTGAGCTCTCAACCTCTGGTTTTCTTCCACATGTCTGATGTCAACCTCCTTCCAGTCATTCGGATCAGGAAATGAGAAATCATCACCTGCTTGAGGCTTAAGAGAAAATAAATCCCCTTGCCTCTCCATAGACTCTACTGCCCGACTCTCAAGGATCTCGATCAAATCATCTTTCTCCTTCAAGTCTGCTTTGTAGGAACTCTCTAAAGTCTGGAACTTGTTCTTCCAAGAATCTCTTTCCTGTTGCATCCTAACTAAAGCAAGCTGCAACTCTTCTAGATCATCTAATAAGGGAGGAGTGGTCTTCACAAATAGATCAGGCATGGGTGCCTCCCGCGTATACGGCATCTTCAACTGAATGGCTCTTGATCGGACCCACTGAAGATATGGCTCCAAAGAAACAACACCCCTAGGTCCCAAATCCTTCCTATTCTTCTTGTGAATGTGATGCCAGGCCTTTGCAATCTTCTCCCTAGCTTGCCTATGGTCTTCTCCTTCCTTCATAAAGAAACTACTCAAATGAATAATGTTTGGTTTATCCCTCATCGGATAACCAAGCTGTCGCCGTGCAAGAACATGGTTATAGTTAATTCCTCCCTTAGTACCAAGAAGAGGTACATTGGGGAAACTACCACAACTGTCAATAATCTCTACATCCTGATAAACTCGATGATACCAATCAATATCCGAGTGAGTAAGTGCCATGATCTTAGGAGCCCAACGAGGTTCCTTCTTGACATCCCAAAAAGCATCAGATTGAGGCATATGAGAGATGAACCACTGGTACAACAAAGGCGTGCAACAGATAATCATTCCCCCATGATAAGAACTCCGAAGATGAACAGAATAATAAGCATCACCCAACAGTGTAGGAACTGGGTTTCCAATCATGAAAATCCTGATAGCGTTAATGTCAACAAACTTGTCCACATTAGGAAATAAGAATAATCCATAAGCAAGTAAAGAAAAGATGGCCTCTAAAGCAACCGTACTCTTCATTTTGGCAAAGTTACGAGCTTTCTCCAATAAGAACTGAGCTGGTAATCCTCTAATCCCTCCTTTAGTAGTTATATGGGCTTCCACCTCAGACTTCCCCAAATGAATCAAAGCAGCAATCTCATGTGGTTTTGGCTCCCCATCCAAACCAGTAAAAGGAACACGACCGGTAACAGGTAAATCTAATATATAAGAATACTCCTCCAGTGTAGGCATCAACTGATAATCGGGAAAAGTAAAGCAGTGATACATAGGATCATAGAACTGGACCAAGGTCGAGAGAATACCCTCCTTCATCTTCAGCTTCATGAGAGGAATAATGGATCCATACTTCTTCCGAAAGTCTGCAGGACACTCAATCTTTGGAATTAGACTGACCAACTCATCTATCTTGGGATCCTTGAAACTGTATTTCCCGGTCTTTCTATTTCCAGAATCCATGGTTAAAAGTACCTGAGATATTCACAAATAGTCAACCTTTAAATGCCTTGAAATATTGTTTTCTTCAAAAGATGCTTATGAGTGCATGGATGCATGATGCAACAATCACACACAAGATCACACATATAGGGTTCATAGGTTCAACTTCACGAGCATGAGGTCGAAGGTACTACCCATAAGGCGTTGGTCTAAAAAGTTATCACCTGCCGAACAAGGTTCTAGAGGTTCCCAGAGTCTACATCCTTCCTTCGGATTTTACCAACTTCCCGATCAACTCGGTAATTAGTAATATTCTCAAGAAAGATTCGTCTGAGTGTAGTATCGCGTGATAACTATTTCTGGATTACTCCGTCATAGCTTCCGCACTACCCCTAAAAGTCCAAGATGGGTTTGGTATTCTACGGTCCTGAGTTTCAGCAGGCTCCCAAGTCGAAAGCAGTACGTCTTCCCGATTACTCGGTAAACGAAACTACAATCAAAGGGGCCTCCACTGAGTGGGGGATCTCATGCCTCCTTTTTTGGGATTACTCCCTCAAAGTTAACATGACTATACCGCCCGTCCTATCTTAAAGTTTTCCCAAGTCCGGGTATAGGACTTATGAGTAATCACCAAGCACCCTGAAAATCAGGAAAATCCAAACAAACATATATACAAAATATAACACATAAACAACAATAGCACATATACAGATATAAACAAAGATAGGCTTAACCCACTTAGGGATGGATCAACAAGAAGTCAATCTATCCCCAGTGAAGTTGCCATTTTTCTGTAGCAGTAGAAATGTTTAAGACTAAGCCGTTGGATTGATTAGACTTTATACAAATCAAAATAAAAATCGCCACCGCGCTTTATTGTTTCCAAAGGAATGGGAAAAGAGCGAATAACCCAAAAAGAGGGGGAAAGATTCAAGGTAAGGGGGTTGGTTATGCAAATGGAAGGTATTAGCACCCTAAACATCTATGGTACTCCGCAGGAACCTCTTTGTAAAATATGTATATTTTGGCTATAAAAATGTGTTGTATATAAAATGGATAGTGGAGGTGAGAAGAGAAGTATTTTTTATGATTTTTGCACCCGTCGCGGTTGCGAACCTTTAGTGCCTACGTACCACCTTTCGTGCAATAGGGGATCAGGGTACACGTAGTTCCTCTTTTAAAGATTTGAAACACGAGTATGTTGGTTAATTTTAAGAGATAAGACATCATCGTCATTGTCCGTGTGGAAAACATACTTACTACCCACAATCATGAGAAAGGAGAATTTGCATCATCTCAAAGTGGAGGATATGGCTTGGATTTTAGAATCAATAATGCCTCACTCAACACCCAAGTGGAAACTATCTCACTTCACTATATATTATAGAAGTATAGTTGTTGCATCACTACAAGGATTGACAAGAGTCCAATATTTTGAGAAAAGTTTAAAGTAAAAGCCAAAGTGGCAAAAATGGTTTGAATGAGATTGATTGACTTTTAGTCTTCTCACAAAAAAAAATGTCAAGGTATTATTAAATGGATTGAAGTTTATTTATGAAAAGGTTTTGAAAATGCATGGACCTAGGTCCAAGTTTATTATGAAAGTGGTTCAAGTTTAGAAACAAGAAGAGTTTTTAAAAGGAGGGAGAAGATTTTTTGAAATTAGAGAAGATGGGAGGAGAAGAAGAGGCTATCCTAAAACATAAGGTAAAAGCTAAGGATAAGGACCATCTAACCAACAAGAAGCCAATACTTGAAATTATGAGTCAAGATAGAATTCTCATTATTTGGATTTAAACCAAGCAAGCAAAGATACTAGACCTCCTCAAATGCATTAAGTCTTCATAAAATTGGGCAGAGTAACGGCTGTATACGAGAGAATTACAAATTACAAACAACGGATGTAATCTCAAAAACCTGCACACAAAAACAAACAAGCAACCCAATGTCTTGAGGTAAACCTCAAGAGCTCCAGACAAAATAATCAGATAGGATCACAAGGTCTCCAAGATAGGCCAAGGTTTCTAATCCTAAATCCAAGAAATAGTCCCATGCTCCAAAATGCCAATGATAGTAACCAAATAGTCCAAGTACCATTAAGAGTTTTTTAGGGTTTATGTTGATTATTAAGTATCTTAGAAAAGAAAAAAGAAAAGCTCAGGTGAGCAAAAATAAAATGGCAAGAATGTAAATGCTCAAATGAGCAAATATGAAAAATGACATGAAATGAAAAATGCTAGAAAGTAAATAGTACATAAAGCATAAAAGAATAAAAGCATAAAATAAAACAAGTTAATAATTAGTGGTTAGTTAGATGATCATCTTGAAACTTGCATTTGGAACTCATTAGAGGATTGGTAGAACCAAAGCCTCCACACAACAAGTTGCATTTTCTTTTTGTCAAGTATATCATCCATTTGGAATTCTCGTAAGTACCATTTAATGATTGTAGCGATAAAAATGTAGCGGGGTAAATCGGAGATCGAATTATTGATTAATTCGTCTCACAAAAGCAAGAGTCGCCACCGCGCTTTATTGTTTCCAAAGGAAAAGGGAAAAGAGCGAAATAAAACCCTAAATATGCAATGTAAATAATAATAAAATACAAAGCGTTTTTTGAAAAGAGATCTTATGGTTCGGGGGTTGGTTATACAATGGGAAGGTATTAGCACCCAATGCATCTATAGTACTCTATAGGAACCTTTTGAAATATCTGTTTTATTTAAAATTGATTGCTTGATTGAAAATAAATCGTTTTGGCCGAAACAGGATACGGGCGGTTTTTTTTGAAGTTGCGACGACCTAATGTCGAAGTTTTTGCTTAAAGGGGCATAAATTTTGAAAAGGGTGAATATTTGAGGAAAAATTATCCTAAGTTTTAATGAAATGCGAAAATTCGCGCAGTTAGACTTGAAGACATGAAGTCAACAAATTTACTGTTTTTTCCCTTGGATTTAAGCATAAATCGAATAAACAAACAAATACACGGACAAAATATGCGAATAACGATTAAATAACGATAAACTAAATGATGGAATAAATGATGCGAATAATGCGTTTTTATGATTTTTGGTTTAATGTTAACGGGAAGAAAGTATTTTTAAATTTTTTATGCATTTTGATAAGGATAAAAACGAGAGAATTATTTAACGAGGACGTAAGGTTTTTTTTTTTTTTTTGTTTTAAGTCATTAAGTTTTTTTTATATTTTTGATATTAATATTAATAAGACAAGAAAATGAGTTAATAAAATATTTTTTAGTTTTCTATTTTTATATGTTTTAGGATTTTTGATTGATAACGATGTAAGGGAAAAATTAATTAATAAAATGTCTACAACCTTAAATTCTATGTTCTTTTATGTATGAAATAATACTTATTTAAAAATTAAGGGGGTTCCAAATTAAGTTAAAGATTAATAATTTACCTTAGTGAAATAAAATTAAAATCTTAAATTAAATCCAAAATTTAAACTAAGAGGTCAATTAATTAAAAAACCTATTGAGACATATCTTTGTTTTTTTTAAATATAATTATTAATTAATTAACATAAATAATAATTCCACAAAAACAAATTATAGAAAAATAACAAAAGAAAATATATCAAAAATAAAACAAACAAAAGTGGATGGGCCAGGGAGCTGAAGGCCCAAAGCAAGAACTCATAAACGAGAGGGGGTGCAAGAAAGCAGGTCGTGGGCTTAAGGAGAAGAAAAGGAATGAGGCCTATCAGTTGACAAAGCATTGGGGTTAATTTGTTTTAACATAAGATTAGGGTTTGGCTAAGCAGAAACGGCGCGCCTCTTCTTCGCATCTTCTTCTTCACACTTGCCCTTGAACCTTGCTGTCTCTCCTTGCCATGGCCACCCACTCCAGCTCCTCTTCCCTCCGGTTGAACGAGAAACGGGACGGCTACGGATTCGGTAAGAACGCGATTGATTTCGTTAATGCTTAATTCCGCTTTTGCATGTTGATTCTGATTCCACGATTTCTATTATGTTTGATCTTTATGGTTAATTCTTACACTTGGTTGTTAATGTTGATTGAGGATGTTCTAAGGAAATATAAAGGAGAAGGGACCGTTACCTAGATGGAGATGGAGGAGGAGGCTAGGAGCGACGGAGGCCAGGCGGCGAGGAGAGAGGAAGCGAGCCCGCTTCGGTGACCGGTATTATGCGATTTTTCTTCTCTTGTTGTTGTCACTGTATTGTGATGCTTCTTCTCCTTGTTGGCCTTGGTACTGTACTTCTGTTTTCCTTCTTCTTCTTGAACGTGATGCTGTACGATGATTCTGTTTTTCTTGTTGAGACTGCTACTGTGTGATGTATGTTGGCCTGAATAATTGTTTTTTGGTATGATGTTGGCTTGAGAAATTGTTTTTTGAAAGGCCAGTGATGGTAATACTGAGGCCTAGCCTGTTGCCTTAGAAACTGGTTCTGGCTTGGGTCGTTTCAGGTTTTTGGATTGATGATGTTCAAGCTTGAATAATAGTTTGACATGGTGATGAATATGGTGATTACGTGCTAGTTGGATAGGTTTGATGGAAACAGGAGCATGAGTCTTTGCTAGGCCATATTGATGGTGTGGTTTTGACTGGTTTTCTGTGAGATTGTTTTTGATATCTCTTTGACAATGGGATGATGATGTTGGCTTGAATGGCTCAATCAATTTTTGCAAAGTTTTGGTGTATGGTTGAAATAGTTTTTTGACAGTATATGGGATAACTATGCAGGTTTGCTGAGCTTTGTATGTTTTTTCTGATAACTCTCTTTCTCTAAGTTTTTCTTGAAGGCTTGGATATATCTGATATCATATTGGTTTTTCTTTTGTTATTGTTATAACAACTTCCCTCTCCTCTTATCGTTACAGACTGGAAGTTTTTGAAATATGCTTGTGGGATTTCCTGGGCATTCTGCACTAGACTGTCCCTCCAATTTGTTTCTATTCTTCTTTTATGTTATTATCTCTACTGGCTATATTTTATAGTTTGTCTTGTATATCCTTTCTCTGCCTATGCCAAGCCTGTAAAACCCACACTTCTCCCTCTCTTTTTCTCTCAGTATAGCTTTGATAAAAAAAGTGATAAGCTGTACTTTTTCTGAAACTGCAAAATGGCCAGAAAATGATGAAAATGGAATGTCCATATTGCTTGCATATGTAGTTAAACTGCATGTTTTCCTTTAATACAAAAGCTTGTTTTGTTTTTCTGCTGTGTGGGCATTGTTTACGTTAGCATGCTTGCATATGTAGTTCATGCAGGGCTTTGTATGCTTATGCTGTATGTTTTTGAAATATGCATTTGGGATTTTGGAAAAATGTAATTAATTTAAAACATGCAATTTTTGGACAAAATAAACTTGTGCATTCATTTAAAATTCCTTTCTTTTTTTGTGAACCGGGAGAAATCCCGTGATTTGCAAAAAAGAGTAACTGATTCCGGCCATTGCTTTTAATGATGAAACTTTAATAATTTCGCTTTTTAATCATTTATTCGAATTCTAATCTCTTTTTTTAATTTGCAGGTAACATTAAGTGAGCAGACAAAACGCATTGGATCGGAAGTTTTATAATTAGGAATATTAGATTAGTTTTTTTCATTTCATTTTAGTTTTTGTAAATTTATTATTGTAATTTATTGTAATAGATACAATGTTTACATAATAACTGTACAATTAGAAAAATGAATAAAAATAAAAAACTATTTGCCAATTAAGTTCTTCTTTCTCTTTAATTATTTATTTATCGTTTACAATTCTTTAAACGAATAATAATTGAAAACTAATTTCAATTACCTACATTCAGAATAATAAACGGATAAATAAATAAGTATCATTGATCAATTAATAGCCTCAATTATTTAATTCTTCATCCATAGCTTTCTAAACTATAATAATTAAAATAGGGTTTCAATTATTTAATTTAGAATGACAAATGATTAAATAATCGTTATTGACCAATGAACTTTTCCGAATATTTATTATATTATTCATAAACCTTTAAATTATGTAATAACTAAGAATAAATTCCAGTTATTTAAATTTAAGATAGTGAGTAATAAATAAATACTGTCCGCACAATTAATGCGCCTCTTCTCTAATGTTTATTTTATTATCTATACATCTTCAAACTACATAATAATCGAAAACGAATTTCAATTATTGAGATTTAAGATAATAAGTAATTAATAAACATCATTTTAGCACGAATCGATTAAATGATTTAATGTTCAGCATAAATAGCTCTTGGCCTGAAAAAAGTTATGAATTTTAAAATCGACGGATCAAAACACTGTAATGTAATGATGCAGGTGGGAGACGATATCTTAGGTCAAAATTTGGGGTACAACAGCTGCCCCTATTTAAGTTTCTTCTATCCGGAGATATGAAGATTGAAATCTTCGTTTCGACGAGATTGAAGGTACTTAAATACATAACTACGCAAATTTTGTCCTAAGATGCCGTCGTCATGTTTGATATGAATGCAGCGATCGAACTCACAGAGAAAGATATTGTGAAACGAGATAATGTTGGGGGAATCGAACACCAACAAAACACAGCGGCATGGATTATACATTACTGGGGAAACAAGCTATCGACTTCAAACGAAAGACTCCTGACAGCGAATAAAATCGAGGGAAAACAACCTCTAACCCTAACAAAGAGAGCATCTTGCGTAGGCCATAACAGATCATTGATCCAAAACAGTGAGTTCGCAACTCAAGGTCGATGGTAGATAGAGAGTATCAAAATGCGGATAACTGATTACCGACTTTTGGAGGTATAGATTCGTAACAGACTTCTTTGCTAGATTTTCAGAGATATACTCGTTAATGCTGAGGTAATAAGACTGTAGATACGAAGGTTGTTCAAATAAAGAAAACTGCCATTTGTTGTTGTCCAGAGAAAATACCGATAACATACAAGCTGCTCAAATAAAGAAGTTGTCGCTTGTTGTTGTCCAAAGAAAATACCGATAACATACAAGCTGCTCAAATAAAGAAGCTGCCGCTTGTTGTTGTCCAAAGAAAATACCGATAACATACAAGCTGCTCAAATAAAGAAGCTGCCGCTTGCTGTCGTCCAAAGAAAATACCGATAACATACAAGCTGCTCAAATAAAGAAGTTGCCGCTTGTTGTATTCCAGAAAAGTAATAACGTACTGGTAACTCATGAAGAGTTTGCTGCTTGTCGCTTTCAGAAAGATAAAATGACACGCTAGTAGCTCGTGAAGAACTGCCGCTCGGCGCTTTCAAAAAAAGTAAATAACGCACTAGTAGCTCATGAAGAACTGCTGCTCGGCGCTTTCAAAAAGATAAAATGACGCACTAGTAGCTCATGAAGAACTGCTGCTCAGCGCTTTCGAAAAGATAAAATGACGCACTAGTAGCTCATGAAGAACTGCTGCTCGGCGCTTTCAACAAGTAAACGTACAAGTTGCTCATGAAGAGCTGCCGCTTGTCGTTTTCTAACGGTGTCTATAATGCACAAGTTGCTCATGAAGAGCTGCCGCTTGTCGTTTTCCAACGGTGTCTATAACGCACAAGTTGCTCATGAAGAGCTGCCGCTTGTCGTTTTCCAAAAACAAACAGGAGGAAATTGCGATGATACTGGCAGAGAATAAAATCCTCGTCAAAGAGAACTCTGAATTAATCCTTCCCGAGGAGATCATATACTTAAACGTGCAAAATAAATGCACCAACCGTCTAGGTCGCGACTTCACTAGGGAAAATCATGAGATAGCCTATGCAAGAGACAACAACTTCATCCAGGGATAAACAAGAGAGAAAAACAGTCAAACAAGACTCCACCCGATGAGAAAGTAACTCAATTGGGGAATTCCTCGTATTCAGAAATGGGCAAGGTAGGCTAAACCAAAATCATCCATGAGGATTAGCTCAGTTGGGGAATTTAGAAAGGAAACACATTTTCTGCCTAAGCTAACCTTCTACCTGGAAAGACAAAAATGTACGTTGTTCGAACAAACAAAGTACGACCCAAAATCAACGGCAAATGTGGATATGCATGCTGATATGAGTGTAAATGAATAAATGAATGTTATGCTGACAAAACAGACAGAGGGAATATCTTGGAGATAATAAGATGTCACAGCAAAATAGATACTCGGCCAATCTTGAAAAGAAGGAAGATAAACGGAACTGGAAACACACAGCAACATCGGAGGGTATCACGCTACAAGGTCCAAGTCTTCTGAGGAGAAAAGCATCCAAATCCAATCTTCTAACACCAATAGACCACGGTATGAGACAAAACGTACCAAACTTCGGAAATCGCCCAACTAGGGATAGCCAAAACAATGCTCAACTGGAAAAGCTGGGGAGTCACCAAACTTAGTACCACTAGAAACACAAGTTTACACAACCAACACCTCATGGCGATTTTGAAATAAAACATGTTCATCATGCGAGGATAAATTACTGTACTGCTTTGCATTTCATGCCTTGACCATCCTTGGAACAAACTGTTAATATTCCTTTCGTTATCCACGACACATATTTAAAATAAGAACACTTAAGTAAATTTGTTTCAAGTATTTTTCATAAAAATTAAAATTTTGCCCACAAAAGGTAAGTGCTCAAATTTCATTGATAAGAGGTAGTTCGCTAACAATGCGACTCCAACGGTTTACAAAAGCTTGGGGAAATAATTCATGAAATAAAAGGTCATGCAAGAACAATGATCACTATTCTCCCTAACAACTTTGAATTCCATAATGTGCTCAGATGCCGAGACTGATTTGACCAGAAATTTGCCTAAGCGAAATACTTCTTGACTGCATCGGCGTTCAAGGGACGTGGGAGTTCTTCACCGTCCATATTGGTGAGAATCAAGGCACCCCCAGAGAAGACTTTCTTAACAACATACGGTCCTTCATAATTCGGAGCCCACTTGCCCCTAGAATCAGGTTGGAAAGATAATATTTTCTTGAGTACAAGGTCACCTTCTCTGAACTCGCGCGGTCGAACCTTCCTATCAAAAGCCTTCTTCATCCTTTGCTGGTACAACTGACCGTGACACAAAGCTGTCAATCTCTTCTCTTCGATTAAATTCAACTGATCATATCTACTTTGACACCATTCAGCCTCAGAAAGCTTAGCTTCCATCAGCACTCTCAAAGACGGAATCTCAACCTCCACGGGGAGTACTGCTTCCATACCGTAAACTAGGGAAAAAGGGGTCACGCCCGTTGAAGTTCGAACTGAAGTACGGTACCCGTGTAAAGAAAACGGAAGCATTTCATGCCAATCCTTATAAGTTACCACCATCTTCTGGACAATCTTCTTGATGTTCTTGTTAGCAGCTTCAACAGCCCCATTCATCTTCGGTCTGTAAGGAGAAGAGTTATGATGTTCGATCTTGAACTCTTCACAAAGCTCCTTCATCATCTTGTTATTCAAATTCGAACCATTATCAGTGATGATCTTGCTCGGGATACCGTATCGACAAATGATCTGATTCTTGATAAATCTGACTACCACATGTCTGGTTACATTAGCATAAGATGCTGCTTCCACCCATTTAGTAAAATAATCAATCGCTACCAAGATGAAACGATGACCATTTGAAGCTTTGGGTTCAATCATCCCAATCATATCAATGCCCCACATAGAGAAAGGCCAAGGGGGAGATATAACATTGAGGAGAGTCGGCGGCACGTGCATCTTGTCCGCATAAATCTGGCATTTATGACACTTCTTCACATACTTGCAGCAATCAGATTCCATTGTCATCCAATAGTAACCAGCTCTCAACATCTTTCTAGCCATTGCATGTCCATTGGCATGAGTGCCGAAGGATCCTTCGTGTACTTCTTGCATCAACATGTCTGCTTCACGTCTGTCTACACATCTGAGCAAGACCATGTCATAATTCCTCTTATACAAAACTTCTTCATTGAGGAAGAAACTGCTTGCTAATCTTCTCAACGTCTTCCTATCTTTATTGGATACCCCTGGCGGGTACTCTTGAGTTTGAAGAACACGTTTGATGTCATAGAACCATGGTTTGTCGTCGGTGACCTCTTCCACTGAAAACACATGAGCAGGTCTGTCAAGGCGCATAACTCGGATTGTAGGCACGTCGTTCCAATCATTCACTTGAAACATTGAAGACAAAGTAGCTAAAGCATCAGCCATTTGATTCCCGTCTCTAGAGATGTGATGTAATTCCACCTTGTTGAAGAAAGTTAACAACCTTCTAGTGTAGTCTCTGTAAGGGATCAAACCAGGATGACGAGTCTCCCATTCTCCTTTGATTTGATTAATCACCAATGCTGAATCTCCATAAATATCAAGAATTTTAATCCTTAGATTTACTGCTTCTTCGAGACCCATAATACATGCCTCATATTCCGCCATGTTGTTCGTACAATCAAACTTCAGTCTTGCCGTGAACGGGATATGAGTACCTCGGGGAGTAACGATGATTGCCCCAATTCCATTTCCATAGGAATTCACAACTCCGTCAAAAATCAAACCCCAACGGGATTCAGGATCAGGTCCTTCTTTAGGTAACGGCTCTTCACAATCTTTAGCTTTCAAATACATAACATCTTCATCTGGGAAATCAAACTTGATGGATTGATAGTCTTCAATTGGTTGGTGAGCCAAATGATCGGCTAAAATACTCCCTTTGATCGCTTTCTGAGTGTGATACTCAATGTCATATTCAGATAACAACATCTGCCAACGGGCTATCCTTCCGGATAAGGCGGGCTTCTCAAAGATATACTTGATCGGGTCCATTTTGGAGATCAACCAAGTAGTGTGATTAATCATATACTGGCGCAGACGGCGAGCAGCCCAAGCTAAAGCACAACAGGTTTTCTCAAGCAATGAGTATCGAGACTCACAGTCTGTGAATTTCTTACTCAAATAATATACAGCATGTTCTTTTCTTCCAGTCTCGTCTTGTTGATCAAGCACACATCCCATGGAGTCTTCCAATATAGTCAGGTACATAATCAAAGGTCTTCCTTCCACCGGAGGAATCAAAATGGGAGGTTCAAGCAAATATTCTTTGATGCTATCAAAAGCTCTCTGACAATCTTCTGTCCACACACATCCTTGGTTCTTTCGGAGAAGCTTGAAAATCGGCCCACAAGTAGCAGTCATATGAGATATAAACCTAGAAATGTAGTTCAGTCTCCCAAGGAATCCTCTTACTTGTTTTTCTGTCTTGGGCGCAGGCATTTCCCGAATAGCTTTGACTTTATCAGGATCTACTTCAATACCTTTCTGACTGACAATGAAACCCAGAAGTCTTCCAGAACGAACACCAAAAGTGCACTTGTTGGGATTCAGACGGAGTTTGTACTTTCTCAAACGCTGGAATAACTTTAATAAATGTTCCAAATGATCTTCCTCAGTCTGCGATTTGGCGATCATGTCATCCACATACACTTCAATCTCTTTATGCATCATGTCATGGAACAAAGCAGTCATGGCCCTTTGGTATGTTGCACCAGCATTCCTCAAACCAAACGGCATAACCCGATAACAGAAAGTTCCCCACGGTGTAATGAAAGCGGTCTTCTCCATATCTTCCGGCGCCATCTTGATTTGGTTGTAACCAGAAAAACCATCCATGAAAGAAAAGACTTTGAACTTGGCGGTACTGTCGACCAATACGTCAATATGAGGTAATGGGAAATCATCCTTCGGACTAGCTCTGTTCAGATCTCTGTAGTCTACACACATTCGAACTTTGCCATCTTTCTTAGCAACAGGCACGATGTTGGCTAACCACTGAGGATAGACCGATGTAACAAGGAAACCTGCATTGATCTGCTTCTAAACCTCCTCTTTAATCTTGTCAGCCATGTCAGGACAAGTCCGTCTCAACTTCTGCTTGATCGGTGGACACTCGGGTCTCAACGGTAAACGATGCTCCACAATGTCATTGTCCAGCCCTGGCATATCTTGGTAGGACCAAGCAAACACGTCAACATACTCTCTGAGGAGCTCCAACATTTTCTCCTTAACTTCCGGGATAAGCAATGCTCCGACCTTGACTTCCTTTCTATCCTCTTCATCACCCAAGTTGACCAACTCTACAGGTTCTTCAAATGGTTGAATAATCTTCTCATCATGCTCAAGCAAACGGGAAATCTCAACAGGAACATCTTCATCATCCTCTTCTTCGGCTCTGAACACAGGGAATTCAAAGTTGGGAGAGGACATAGGATCATTGTTTTCGATGGTTAAGTCATGAAGTAATCTGCACACATGATTATGCTTTATTTTAGAAATCGATTTGTGCAAATAAAACAAGATGTTATTAATTAATTTTCATTGTTATTTCCCAGAAAAAGTGAAAAATAAAACAGTAGTGGACAAAATAACATTTTTATTCATTAAAGGGGAAATACTTGAAACAAAAAGCCCAGACATTTCCCTTTTGCCTTGGGCAGAGCAAAAGGAGTTATTTTTCATAGCCCGACACAAAATACGTTTCGTCTTGGGCAGAGCGAATTTTTCAAAGGAAAATAAACAAAACATTACTCGGAAATGTGCATAACCACAGGAATATCAACAGCTATCTAGTTTTGGCAAGCCAATCCAAGCGTCACAAACACGGGCAAATCCTCCTCGGAATCATCATCTACGATAGCATCAACCTCAGGATGCACAAACCCTGCACTTCGGAAAACCTCTTGAATCGGACGAACCACCACCTCCTTCTTGACCCTTGTAGATATTGGATGAAAACCCAAACCTTCCCCAGACTTGTTCTCGGGTAACGTCAACACCTGGCCCCATCCTTCGGCCGAACCACTTTCCACCACTCGCCGTGCATCCTCAAAAGAAGAGATGGATGCCCCCTGCTTCTTCACTGTATTCTTAGCAACGGATAGGCCCTGGAACTGGGTCCCCACATCCTCGTCAGCATCAATAAAAGAAAACGATGATAAATGGCTTACCACCATAGCCTGTTCTCCCCCAATCATCACTAGCTTCCCATGTCTTACAAACTTTAGTCTCTGATGGAGCGTGGAGGTGACTGCCCCGGCATCATGGATCCAGGGACGACCCAATAAACAGCTGTAGGCAGCACGGATATCCATCACTTGGAAAGTGATTTGAAAAGTATGGGGACCAATCACTATGGGAAGATCCACTTCACCAATAACTGTCTTCCTGGAACCATCAAATGCTTTAACAATTACTCCACTAGGCCTCATAGGAGCACCTGGATATGAAAGTCGAGACAGCGTGGTCTTGGGCATCACATTCAACGACGAGCCCGTATCCACCAACACACTTGATAAAGTATCGTTTCCACAACTTACTGAAATGTGCAAAGCCATATTATGGTTTCTCCCCTCCTCCGGGAGTTCTTCATCACTGAAACCCAGATTGTTACACGAAGTTATATTTCCCACAATCCCATCAAACTGATCAACCGTCACATCATGGTCTACGAACGCCTGGTCCAAGACCTTCATCAAGGCTTCTCTATGTGCACCAGAATCTCTCAATAAGGCAAGCAAGGAAATCTTGGAAGGTGTTTGCAAAAGCTGGTCCACAATCTTATACTCACTTCTTTTGATAAGCTTTAGGATCTCATCCTCTTCAGGGTGAGGGATAGGTTCACTGGATCGGCCTATCTCAACTCTTGGTTCAACATTTCTTACAGGAATCTCCGCCGGTATGGGCCTCCTAACTTGAACTTCTGGTCTCCTCGATGGTACTGCTGCAAAAACACGCCCACTTCTTGTAACTCTACTCACATCGGCAATATTAACAAAAGACGGTCTGGTTGGTATGGGGACTTCTACCCCGTTCTCAATCATCGTGGCGTTATACTTGTACGGAACAGCTTGGTCTGAGCTGTAAGGCACATGGCCAGGTGGGTAAATAATCAAAGGATCAACAGGCGCAACCTGACTGTTGTAAGCAATCTCCACTGATTCTGGCAAATTAAATTGTGGGGTGATAACATTCACTTCATCTTCCGGATTTCGGTCATAGGTAATAGTGATAATTCTCTGATCTAGCAACTTCTGAATGTCCTCCTTCACAATAGGACAATCATCCTCTCTTGAACAGAACTCACAAACGTCATAATCATGCTGGTGCCTAACAAAGGCAAGTCTTCTCAAACTCTGATGTAACCTGATCAAAGATTCTCTTATGTGCTCGACTTGAAAAACTCGGAACTTCCTCGGATAACCTTCCACCATATTCACAGAAGCTGCCCCATGTCGAGGCAAAGGATTATCTCTAACGTTTGGATTAATATCCTTAAAAGACAAGATGCCATTCTTAATTAACCTCTGCACGTCCGCCTTCAGAGCAAAGCAATTCTCAAGGTTGTGCCCCGGCGACCCTTGATGATATTCACAAAATTGATCCGCCTTGTACCACGGAGAAGCACTGTTCGGTGCGACAGGAGGAGGCTTTGTTGTGATGAGATTCTTTCTGATGAGAGCAGGGAACAATTCAGTATACGTCATAGGAATGGCATCGAATTGCGGTTTTCTGGGTGAACGATTCTGATTGTTGAACGGATAAGCCTGTTGTCGAGGCTGCTGCTAAAATGGCCGTGGTTGAGTTGGCGGGATCTGATGAGCTGGGGCCATCAAAGTTGGGCGGACAGCCGGAGTGACTGCCGCAACGTGAGAGTAACCTCTCCTAGGCCTACCTGGAAACAAAGCACTGACATCCTGCTCTTTTCTTTTCGGGAAAACACTTCCAAACTTCTTCACACTGCTAGACGGACTCCCTTCTTTAACCAAACGCCCTTCGCGAATCCCTTCCTCTAATCGCATGCCCATGCTTACCATTTCGGTGAAGTCACTGGGTGTGCTGGCTATCATTCTCTCATAGTAAAAGGACCCTAAAGTCTTCAAAAATATCTTAGTCATCTCTTTCTCCTCAAGAGGTGGATAGATTTGAGCGGCAATTTCACGCCACCTCTGGGCGCATTCCTTAAAAGATTCTCGGTCTCTCTGTGACATCGCCCGGAGTTGATCCTTGTCCGGCGCCATGTCAACGTTGTACTTGTACTGATGGACAAAGGATTCACTAAGATCGTTAAAGTTGCGGATTCGAACGCTGTCTAAACCCATATACCACTTTAGAGCAGCACCCGTCAAACTGTCTTGAAAATAATGAATCAACAAATCATGATCATCGGAGTACGTAGACATCTTCCTCACGTACATTGTCAAATGACTTCTAGGACACGAATCACCCTTATATCTCTCAAAGTCTGGCACTTTGAATTTCGCTGGAATCTTGACATTCGAAACTAAACAAAGGTCATGCGTACTCTTCCCAAACAAATCCTTCCCTTTCAAAGCTCTAAGCTCCTTCTGCATTTCCTGGAACTGATCCTGAAATTCTTCCATTCTATCAAAAAGACCCAAACTTTCAGCGGGCTCGACAGGATAGATTGGTTCATTCAAGTATGGCACGGAGTGGACCACAGGAGCAACGGTCGTCATAACTGGTTGCGGAAAAGGTGTTACAGACGGAATTACTGGCGGCATGGCAGTTGTCTCTGGTTGAGGAAGAGACAATGCAGGCTGAAATATAGGTTGTACGGCAGGCTGATACCCTTCTGGCACAAAGTTGTAAGGCATTCCCCACGGAAAACTTTTCGGCATCTGATGTTGAAGCGGAGAGTTGATTTGAGTTGCGGAGGCAGGAACTGTAACAATTTCGGAAACCACTGGAGTTGAAGTCTGAATCTCGGCAGCCGTAGTCGATGGCTGATTCTGAACAGCCACCAAACTTTCCACCAACGCTGTTAACTTTTCCATCTCGGCACGAAGTGTAGCAACTTCCCCACGAAGCTCGTGATTTTCCTGTTCCAAATCTTCCATTCTCCTCTGACGATTGGCCCGAGTGTCGTATCGGTGAGACAGCTTGACAACCTTCGGTGGAAAAAGAACAAGAATGAGACTCTAGAAAACATGTGATGTGGAATGTGAAATGATGCATGATGGCGATGCAAATGATGACTCATTTTAAAAGTTTTTCAAGGAACTTTAGTAACTTTGCATACATCAATGGTAAAGGAATTTAGAACAACAAAAACTCAATCCGTTAATCGAAAGCGATAAATTACAACTTACAATTTGGAATAGTAAATTACAACCTTGGGATAACAAATCCACTAATGAAAGCAATAAATTACAACTTCGCAACATGAAAACCATAATAAAGTGATAAATTACATTTTAAAACATGAAAGCAGTAAATTACAACTTGGACCATGAAGCCCAAAATAAGACAATAAGTTACAACTTCGGAGCATGAAGCCCTTAATAAAACAATAAATTACAACTTCGGAGCATGAAGCCCTTTTACATAGTTTTACAAAATGACATCAATAAAATAAACTAAAGCTAAAGCTCACTCGGAATCCTCAGATGACGGACCAAACACCAGCTGTAATCGGAGCTTCCTGATCTTTTCTTCGTAAAAGTCTTCCATATCCTTCTTTTCCGCTATCAGTCGATCGATGATTTCTTCCTGCGGATTAGGAACGAGAGCCACGCTTACCGAACCCTCCCTTTTCCTTTTCCTTTCACTCGCATACTTCTTCAGCAAGGCATCCTTCTGACGAAGTTTCTCATCGTGGTCAACGAACCGGCCGTCTTGAATAAGCAACAACTCCTTCTTTCTTTCAGCTGTCGAGTCAGGACTCGATTCTCATATTCTGACATATGGTACTTTTCCTTCCAAGCATCCCTCTCGAACTTCATCCTAGCCAGGTTTCCTTGATATTCTACTACATCCGCGATAGGGATAACAACTGATGATGGTGCGATGGCAGGGAATAAAGGTTTCTCAAGTTTATACGGCATCTTGAGAGCACAAGCCCTAGCACGGACCCACTGCAGGTAAGGTTCCAAAGAGACGGCACCTCTATGTCCCAGCATATCTCTCCCTTTCTTGTGGATATGGCGCCAAGCTCCTTCAATCTCCCTCTTAGCAGCCTGATGATCTTGTCCTTCCTGAAGAAAGAAACCAGTCACATGGATACTGTTCGGCTTATCTCTCATCGGGTACCCGAACTGACGGCGCGCTAGAACAGGGTTGTAGTTGATTCCACCCCTCGTACCAAGAAGAGGTACGTTGGGAAAAGCACCACAGCTGTCAATGATCTCCACGTCATGGTAAACTCGATTGTACCAGTCAATATCGAAATGAGTGAGAGCCATAATCTTTGGCGCCCAACGCGGTTCCCTCTCGAGATCCCAGAAAGCATCGGACCCAGGTAAATGCGAGACGTACCACTGATACAGCAACGACACACAACAGATAATCATCCCTCCTTGATAAGAGTTTCGAAGATGGATAGAGTAATACGTGTCCCCTAGCAGCGTAGGGACCGGATTTCCAATCAGGAAAACTCTGATGGCATTGACATCCACAAATTTATCAACGTTAGGGAATAAGAAAAGACCATACGCGAGTAAAGCAAACACGTCCTCGAAGGCAACAGTATCCTTTGTATCAGCAAAATAACGAGCTTTCTTCAACAGAAACTGTGCCGGCAAACCCCGGATTCCTCCTTTCGTAGTCATATTCTCCTCTATCTCTGACTTCTTCAGGTGGGTGATGGTTGCTATCTCGTGGGATTTAGGCTCCTCTTCTAATCCAGAAAAAGGAACACGGTTGGCGATCGACAAACCAAGAATATAGGAGTACTCCTCTAAAGTAGGCATCAACTGATAATCCGGGAAGGTGAAACATCGGTACAGGGGATCATAGAACTGAACCAACGTGTTGAGGATGCCTTTCTTCATCTTGCGCTTCAAGAGCGGTACGATGGACCCATATTTCTTCTGAAAATCTGTCGGACTCTCGATCTTCGGAATCAAACTCTTCAGTTCTTCAATCTCGGGCTCCTTGAAGCTAAAGCTTCGAGTATTTCTCCTTCCAAGTTCCATAATACCCTGAGACGTTTGCAAAAATCATTCCAAAATTCCTTGAAAAACGAGTTTTGTTACAAAGATGTTGATGAATGCATGAATGAATGATAATGCAACAGTCACACACAAGTTTGCAAACATGGGGTTTAAAGGTTCAACGTTTCAGCATGGAGTCGAGGGTAAAGCCCACCCAAAGGTATGTACTAATGGTTCCGTCACACCTGTAAGACAAGGTTCTAAGAGTTCCCAGAGTCTACATCCCTCTTTCGGATATTACCAACGTCTTGATTACTCAATAATTAGCAATATTCTCAAGAGAAACTCGTTCGAGCGTAGCATCGCGTAACAACTACTTCCGAATTACTCCGTTGTAGTCTCCGCGCTACACCTAAAAAGGCCAAGATGGGTTGGGGTTCTACGGTCCTCAACTTCTCGGGCTCCTAGGTCGAAAATAATAATGTCTTCCCGATTACTCGGTAAACAGATATTAAGTTCAAGAGGGCCTTCCATTGAGTGGGGGATCTCATGCCTCCTTCTTCGGGATTACTCCCTCAAAGTTAACATGACTATACCGCCCGTCCTATTCCTTAAGTGTTACTTAATCCGGGTATAGGATTCGTCCTTTGCAAAAAACCCAAACACCCCAAATTTAAACACATAATCAAGCAAATCAAATAATAGTAAACAGATAAAACAAATTAGGCTTAACCCACTTAGGGATGGACCAGCAAGAGGTCAATCTGTCCCCAGCAGAGTCGCCAATTCTGTAGCGATAAAAATGTAGCGGGGTAAATCGGAGATCGAATTATTGATTAATTCGTCTCACAAAAGCAAGAGTCGCCACCGCGCTTTATTGTTTCCAAAGGAAAAGGGAAAAGAGCGAAATAAAACCCTAAATATGCAATGTAAATAATAATAAAATACAAAGCGTTTTTTGAAAAGAGATCTTATGGTTCGGGGGTTGGTTATACAATGGGAAGGTATTAGCACCCAATGCATCTATAGTACTCTATAGGAACCTTTTGAAATATCTGTTTTATTTAAAATTGATTGCTTGATTGAAAATAAATCGTTTTTGCCGAAACAAGATACGGGCGGTTTTTTTTGAAGTTGCGACGACCTAATGTCGAAGTTTTTGCTTAAAGGGGCATAAATTTTGAAAAGGGTGAATATTTGAGGAAAAATTATCCTAAGTTTTAATGAAATGCGAAAATTCGCGCAGTTAGACTTGAAGACATGAAGTCAACAAATTTACTGTTTTTTCCCTTGGATTTAAGCATAAACCGAATAAACAAACAAATACACGGACAAAATATGCGAATAACGATTAAATAACGATAAACTAAATGATGGAATAAATGATGGAATAAATGATGCGAATAATGCGTTTTTATGATTTTTGGTTTAATGTTAACGGGAAGAAAGTATTTTTAAATTTTTTACGCATTTTGATAAGGATAAAAACGAGAGAATTATTTATCGAGGACGTAAGGTTTTTTTTTTTTGTTTTAAGTCATTAAGTTTTTTTTATATTTTTGATATTAATATTAATAAGACAAGAAAATGAGTTAATAAAATATTTTTTAGTTTTCTATTTTTATATGTTTTAGGATTTTTGATTGATAACGATGTAAGGGAAAAATTAATTAATAAAATGTCTACAACCTTAAATTCTATGTTCTTTTATGTATGAAATAATACTTATTTAAAAATTAAGGGGGTTCCAAATTAAGTTAAAGATTAATAATTTACCTTAGTGAAATAAAATTAAAATCTTAAATTAAATCCAAAATTTAAACTAAGAGGTCAATTAATTAAAAAACCTATTGAGACATATCTTTGTTTTTTTTAAATATAATTATTAATTAATTAACATAAATAATAATTCCACAAAAACAAATTATAGAAAAATAACAAAAGAAAATATATCAAAAATAAAACAAACAAAAGTGGATGGGCCAGGGAGCTGAAGGCCCAAAGCAAGAACTCATAAACGAGAGGGGGGTGCAAGAAAGCAGGTCGTGGGCTTAAGGAGAAGAAAAGGAATGAGGCCCATCAGTTGACAAAGCATTGGGGTTAATTTGTTTTAACATAAGATTAGGGTTTGGCTAAGCAGAAACGTCGCGCCTCTTCTTCGCATCTTCTTCTTCGCATCTTCTTCTTCACACTTGCCCTTGAACCTTGCTGTCTCTCCTTACCATGGCCACCCACTCCAGCTCCTCTTCCCTCCGGTTGAACGAGAAACGGGACGGCTACGGATTCGGTAAGAACGCGATTGATTTCGTTAATGCTTAATTCCGCTTTTGCATGTTGATTCTGATTCCACGATTTCTATTATGTTTGATCTTTATGGTTAATTCTTACACTTGGTTGTTAATGTTGATTGAGGATTTTCCAAGGAAATAGAAAGGAGAAGGGACCGTTACCTAGATGGAGACGGAGGAGGAGGCTAGGAGCGACGGAGGCCAGGCGGCGAGGAGAGAGGAAGCGAGCCCGCTTCGGTGACCGGTATTACGCGATTTTTCTTCTCTTGTTGTTGTCATTGTATTGTGATGCTTCTTCTCCTTGTTGGCCTTGGTACTGTACTTCTGTTTTCCTTCTTCTTCTTGAACGTGATGCTGTACGATGATTCTGTTTTTCTTGTTGAGACTGCTACTGTGCGATGTATGTTGGCCTGAATAATTGTTTTTTGGTATGATGTTGGCTTGAGAAATTGTTTTTTGAAAGGCCAGTGATGGTAATACTGAGGCCTAGCCTGTTGCCTTAGAAACTGGTTCTGGCTTGGGTCGTTTCAGGTTTTTGGATTGATGATGTTCAAGCTTGAATAATAGTTTGACATGGTGATGAATATGGTGATTACGTGCTAGTTGGATAGGTTTGATGGAAACAGGAGCATGAGTCTTTGCTAGGCCATATTGATGGTGTGGTTTTGACTGGTTTTCTGTGAGATTGTTTTTGATATCTCTTTGACAATGGGATGATGATGTTGGCTTGAATGGCTCAATCAATTTTTGCAAAGTTTTGGTGTATGGTTGAAATAGTTTTTTGACAGTATATGGGATAACTATGCAGGTTTGCTGAGCTTTGTATGTTTTTTCTGATAACTCTCTTTCTCTAAGTTTTTCTTGAAGGCTTGGATATATCTGATATCATATTGGTTTTTATTTTGTTATTGTTATAACAACTTCCCTCTCCTCTTATCGTTACAGGCTGGAAGTTTTTGAAATATGCTTGTGGGATTTCCTGGGCATTCTGCACTAGACTGTCCCTCCAATTTGTTTCTATTCTTCTTTTATGTTATTATCTCTACTGGCTATATTTTATAGTTTGTCTTGTATATCCTTTCTCTGCCTATGCCAAGCCTGTAAAACCCACACTTCTCCCTCTCTTTTTCTCTCAGTATAGCTTTGATAAAAAAAGTGATAAGCTGTACTTTTTCTGAAACTGCAAAATGGCCAGAAAATGATGAAAATGGAATGTCCATATTGCTTGCATATGTAGTTAAACTGCATGTTTTCCTTTAATACAAAAGCTTGTTTTGTTTTTCTGCTGTGTGGGCATTGTTTACGTTAGCATGCTTGCATATGTAGTTCATGCAGGGCTTTGTATGCTTATGCTGTATGTTTTTGAAATATGCATTTGGGATTTTGGAAAAATGTAATTAATTTAAAACATGCAATTTTTGGACAAAATAAACTTGTGCATTCATTTAAAATTCCTTTCTTTTTTGTGAACTGGGAGAAATCCCGTGATTTGCAAAAAAGAGTAACTGATTCCGGCCATTGCTTTTAATGATGAAACTTTAATAATTTCGCTTTTTAATCATTTATTCGAATTCTAATCTCTTTTTTTAATTTGCAGGTAACATTAAGTGAGCAGACAAAACGCATTGGATCGGAAGTTTTAGAATTAGGAATATTAGATTAGTTTTTTTCATTTCATTTTAGTTTTTGTAAATTTATTATTGTAATTTATTGTAATAGATACAATGTTTACATAATAACTGTACAATTAGAAAAATGAATAAAAATAAAAAACTATTTGCCAATTAAGTTCTTCTTTCTCTTTAATTATTTATTTATCGTTTACAATTCTTTAAACGAATAATAATTGAAAACGAATTTCAATTACCTACATTCAGAATAATAAACGGATAAATAAATAAGTATCATTGATCAATTAATAGCCTCAATTATTTAATTCTTCATCCATAGCTTTCTAAACTATAATAATTAAAATAGGGTTTCAATTATTTAATTTAGAATGACAAATGATTAAATAATCGTTATTGACCAATGAACTTTTCCGAATATTTATTATATTATTCATAAACCTTTAAATTATGTAATAACTAAGAATAAATTCCAGTTATTTAAATTTAAGATAGTGAGTAATAAATAAATACTGTCCACACAATTAATGCGCCTCTTCTCTAATGTTTATTTTATTATCTATACATCTTCAAACTACATAATAATCGAAAACGAATTTCAATTATTGAGATTTAAGATAATAAGTAATTAATAAACATCATTTTAGCACGAATCGATTAAATGATTTACTGTTCAGCATAAATAGCTCTTGGCCTGAAAAAAGTTATGAATTTTAAAATCGACGGATCAAAGCACTGTAATGTAATGATGCAGGTGGGAGACGATATCTTAGGTCAAAATTTGGGGTACAACAATGATCAACAATGTTTAAGTGATCCGCGTTGACTAAAGGTGTTGTAAATCCATTAGAGGATTGGTAGAACCAAAGTCTCCACACAATGAATCTCAAGGTTATTGGTTCAAAGAGATCAAATTAACATACTTGGGCTTGCAATCATACGTTTGGGCCACGAATGATCATTTATTCGAATCGGGACAAAATTTAGCGTTATGTTAAGCAATCGTAAGTGGACTTATATAGAAGTCGCACCTATTTTGAGGCTGGTCAATAGCAATCTATGCACCATTTGTTTCGAGACATGATATAGAGATCATGCTCTAACAACATTTAGTGCAATAAGAAGGGGATGAGATGAAGAGGAATTAGGGTAAAAAGAAAAACCACATTTGAACTAATATTTAATCAAACTATTATTAAAATCATTCATCCATTTTTTGTGGAGTTAAACTCAACACCACGGATCCAATGATGTTAATAAAGCCATGACCAAAAAATCAACCCAAGACAGCCAGAAAATATTCACAAAATAATAATATAATTAATATGTTCATTAAAGGGTTTAAAAATGTTTTTAAAAAGTGGAAAATAATGAAGAAAATGCCAATTATATTCAAATTAATCAAGAAATGAAAAATAAGACCATAAAAAAATCAGAAAAGAGGCCATGTAATTTTACAAGATTTTTGGGTATTTTTAAAAGTCAGAAACTATTTTTAAAATTAAAATAAATTGGTAAATTAAACAAAAAATGGTAAAAAAAATAGTAAAGTCAGAAAATAAAATAAAATAAGGTCACCAATATCTGTCACAATATCATTGGATCATTCCATAATTTTTTCAGAATTTAAAAATGTGTAAAAATATTTTTAAACATTTTAAACAAATCAAATAAGTGTAAAATTCATAAAAAATACCAAAACACAAAATTAAATTGTGAAAAAATAAAAATCAGAAAGAGAATAATCAAAAATATTTTTCATAATTTTTTCAGATTTTTTGGGCTAAAAATGAATTTTCTATGATTTTTTGAAATTTAAAACAATTAAAATATAAAAATCAGAAAAAGAAAATAAAAGAAAAATATGTGGACCATTGGATGAGAGTCAAAACGCGTTAGTAATCAAATCCAAGGGATCTGGTGCGCTGTGCATATCATGGTCTTTAATGAATAATGTACAGAATCATTAAATAAATCAGAATTTGAAAATAACAAATGTGTCGCTTTCATTGGTTAGAAGATGACACGTTGGTCATCTTCAACCTCCAGCCCTCACGAATTGTAGGTCTCTCAAACTGTAAAATCAGAAGTTCAGACCTATGGCATTCGTTTCGTCTCTTCAAGACGAAGATAAACACACCCTCGCGACAAATTTATATAAACTGTAACTCAAGCAATTTGGAAAGGAAGTTTTGAAAAGGGATTTGAAAATTCATGGTCGAAACGTGCTTCCAGATAAAAGTAAGTTTTGCGACTAGAACCAGGGCAATGAGAGCAAAACAATGATACCAAAGTTTTGAAGAATTGATGAAGGAATCTACCTATTGAAGTTGAGTTGCAGAGCTCTGAAACTGGACTTCTATGGAGCAATATAGAGCACGATTCTTGAATGTAATTATATGGTTAGCTTCAGGGAAGATCAAGGAAGGTAAATTGATGGAAATAATGGATTGAAAAAGGCTTGAGAATAGCATTTGAAGTAGCTGGATTCTGAATTGTGAAGAAAGTTTGTCAGGGTGATTCTGGCTATATAAGCTTGGGAAATTGAATGGGGGATGACCCTCTATTTATAGGGAATCGAATGGAATGTTCAAGCGTGTGGAATGATGCAAATTGGAGGGAAATCGTGTGAACCTGATGCACGAGCAAAGTGTGATATGATTTGCATCAAAACTCATCTAATCCTTGAGTTTCAAGGCTCTAATCCACTTTGGCAACTTGGTTAAACATGTTTATATCACAAACGCGTGCTAATTTGATGTTTAAAGGCCAAAACATGGATTTAAATTCTGACTTATGGTGAAACTTCAGTTCCAAGCTACCAAGTTCAATCCAATGGCATTTCCACCTCAGGGGGTCTTATGAAAAAATTCTTGATGCTTGGGAAAGATGAGGTTACAAGCTTTGCAATGGAAAAATAATGGAATCAAATGGATGCTTGAGCTGAAAGTTACATGGAGTCAAAGTTGAAGAAAAAGAGTTGACTTTCCAGACTTAGAAATATTTCAAATTCTTCTTTAAAAATGACCTATAATCTTTTATATCCAAACATGGCCTTCCACTTAAAATTTTCTCTTGACAAAAAAATATGGAATGAAGTAGACCTCTTGAATGACATTTTTCAATTTGAACAACTGAAAATATCCAAAAATTGAGTAAGTTATGACTTGTTGAAGTTGGCCAAAAATCATGAAATGATTTATAATCTTTTGCAATCTTAAGGAAACTTCCATCCATTTTTTCACTTTTCCCATAAAAGAAGGAATGAAGTACACATCCTTAGGATCATCATGAAAAAATAATGGGTTCAAGGTGATAAAAATTGACCAATTTATGACCATTTGAAATCACATATGGAAAATTAGGGATTCATCTAGATGAGTTGTAATCTTTCCTCTTCACCAAGTTTCTTCCACATGAAAACTCCTTGGAACTTTTGAAGTGATTTGTTGGCAACTCATTGAAGAGAATGATGTCTTTGGAATCACTCAAAAATACCAAAAGATGAGCAAGATATGCTCCTTTGAAGTCCAAAACCCTAGCTCCTAGATCAAGAAAATGCTTGGTGGAACTTTTCCAAGTTTGAACAAACTTTTTGTGACAATGTTATTCCTTTGTGAATAGGAATTGTTGGGGATGATGATGAGGACTCATGGCCACCAAAAATACTTCCATACCAACTTCAAAACAACTTCAAATGTGAGGTTTGAATCTCTCAAGACTTTGACTAGGGCATGGAAATAAACTCATGAACCCATGATGCAACTTACTAAACCTCATTGCCTTTACCTACATTATTAATAAGTAAGACAAACCAATATTGTAATAGTTAATTTAGATAGAAAATAAAATAAAAATATCCATGATCACCAAAGAAAACAAGTCAATGTGTTTGGTAATTCCTCAAAGAGCAAGGCTAAAGATAGGGAGAAGAACCAAAAGCCCTAATGTGATTTTGTGGTGATTGAAACAATATGGTATGATGAAGGGATCTTAGGGGAAAAAATTGGGGTACAACACACCCGTAGGTATTACCTTAGGATCTTAGATCGCCTGTAGATCTGGATTTCCTTATAGGTCGCCCATATTTCTAGTAATTTTGGCAGATCGTCCTGAGGTCTCGCCTTAGAACCTGAGATCGCCTGTTGGCTTGGTTCTTCTAACAAATAATCTTAGAACCTGAGATCGCCAAATTGCTAGGTTATTCCTCAGTTCATCTTAGAACCTGAGATCGCCCGTAGGCTAGGTTCTTCCTATAGGTCATTGTCTTAGAACCTGAGATTGCTCGTTGGTTAGGTTCTTCCTATAGATCATCTTAGAACCTGAGATCGCCCATTGGCTAGGTTCTTCCTCAAATCATCTTAGAACCTGAGATTTCCTGTAGGCTAGGTTCTTTCTATAGGTCATCGTAGAACCGGAGATCGGTCGTTTGCTAGGTGCTTCCTATAGATCATCTTAGAACCTGAGATTGCCCGTTGGCTAGGTTCTTCCTATATATCATCTTAGAACCTGAGATCGCCAGTTGGCTAGGTTTTTCCTATAGATAATCTTAGAACCTGAGTAAGCCCGTTGGCTAGGTTCTTCTATAGATCATCTTAGAACCTGAGATTGCCTTTTGGCTAGGTTCTCCCATAGATCGTCTTAGAACCTGAGATCTCCCATTGGATTGGTTCTTCCATAGATCGTCTTAGAACCTGAGATCGCCCATTGTCTCGGTTCTTCCAATAGATTGCCTTAGAACCTGAGATCGCCCGTATGCTAGGTTATTCTCATGAATCTTGTTTTAGAACCTGAGATCGCCCATAGGCTAGGTTCTCCGACAAATCAATCTCATGTTTCACATTAGGATTGTATGTCGCTCGTAGACTTTATCTACTGTCTTTTCATACCAACCTTTGTCTTGTATTGGTATCACGCCATGTTGTAAGTCCAACCTCTATCTTGTTTTACCCTTTGTTTCTATGTTAAGGGTCCAATCTCTGTCTCTTCACTAGAAAACAAAACAAAAATTCTTTCCCCAGCAGATATTACAAAAATTAAAAAAAAACAAATACTCACACTTTCTCTCAGAACAAATTTTTGCCATTGGTATTTAATCATCTTCTACCTCGAACATCCGAAAGGCACGTGCCAATTGTACTTTCAGGTTTAAGACGATTAAATAGGGGAAGCTATAATACCCCAAATTTGTCCTACCCTTTTACTGTTATCTGGATTATGCATCTCACACTTTTCTCATATATACGACTTCCATTAGGTCATTTTACGCATCATGCATGATCAATAATTTGGCTTGGAATCAAGGATATTGATGATTTAAGGTTTATCCATGCTTTTAGGCTCGCATCTTCATGCAAGACTAGGGTTTGAATTAATGGGCGCATAAGAACTTCTTTCTCATCAAGCTATCCACCAAGGATTTCAATTAAAGAATTAGGAGTTGCATCCTGCCAACGTATCAAGGTTACTTTGAATTTTCATCAACTAAGGGACTACTTATTTCATAAGTGAAGATTAACTGGTATTCCCTCGAATCGATTAGGACTTGGGAGCTGACATGTAATTAGGGTACACATTGTAAGTACAAAGTGCGCCTAAGAGGGGGGGGGGTGAATTAGGTACTTTTAAAAATTATGGTTTTTAGTGATGATGGTTCTTATTTTTCTGGTTATAAGTGAGTTTAGGAAAGCTTAAAAATGTAAAAAAATAAAGAGACACGGGCGATATATCCTGGTTCCCCTCATAGTCCGAGAGTACTCCAGTCCCCTTTCAACATGAAAGAGATTTCCTTATTGTGGCAAACTTAAACAAGAACTACCAACCAAACCAAGAACAATCCTCTTGGACCAAGAACAGTCCTCTTGGATTTTCACTAAGTTACCTATGAGAACAATCCTCTCAATGTAACTACACTTGTATCCAACAACTTGGAAAGACAATATTTCAACAAAAACACTTAAACTTAATTCCAACAATCCTGGAAAATAAGTAAGTAAATATCAATTTGTGAGTTTGAGTGAGTAGAGTAATATTGATCACCAAGAGTGATTTGACAATGTATAATATTCTTCTTTCAATAGTAATATTGTAAAAAGACTCAAGATATATTTGCTCAAAGTTTTCTGTTTAATAATGTGAAAAATGTGCAGAAATCTTATGCATGAAAATGAAGAATGCTTGAGTTTGTATTTTGAAAGTTCAGAAGATCTGGAAATGTATCATGATCAAATTCCAAGTTTGAGTGAAAAGATGTAATGAAAAGGCATGATCAAAAGGAATCAACAAAGCTGTTATTTTTCAAATTCGTGCAGTGTGCAATCGATTGCACCCTTGGTGTAAATCGATTGCACAAGGTTTTTAACAGCTATTTTTAAAAATCTTGAAGAGTGCAATCGATTGCATTAATAATGTAATCGATTGCATGCAAAGTCAGCATCAAAAATTAACTGAGTGCAATCGATTGCACTAACAATGTAATCAATTGCATGCAAAGTCAGTAGCAAACCTTTTGAAAATTTTAAGTATGCAATCGATTGCATAGGAATGTAAATCGATTGCACAAAGAAACATAAGCAAAAGATTTGAAATTTTTGAAGTGTGTAATCAATTGCACTAAGATGTAAATCGATTGCATGCAGAAGAAAAGTGAAAATTTATCTTTGAAAAGCTTGAGTAAAGATTCTTAACCATTTCTTTTTCATTTTTGAGCATCTATATCTTAAGATCAAAGTAAATAATATTATTATACCTTTAAAGTTGTTGAGAGCTTTAAGTGAAGATATTATCCTTAGATGCTTTGAGCTTGATCAAAATCTTTGCCTTCTTTGTTAGCCATGGTTTGTCTTCATCAAAACAAAAGCTTATTTGAGAAGCTTGATTTTACATTCTCCCCCTTTTTGATGATGACAAACAATCTTTCTTTATGCGATGTATTTTCTGGAAGAGCTTTTCCCCCTATGATGCAAAACTCCCCCTATGTAGGAGAGGGTTGGAATCCTTTGCAATTCTTCATCTTGATTGGAGAGTACCTTGAAAATTAAGACATAGGAAATACAAGCATAAATTACCATACATATTTTTCCCCATTTGACATTATCAAAAATAAGGGAAAGATGCCTAAAGCAAATAATAATAGAGCAATATATTGACAAAAATTACGTCAACAAAAAATTGTCCAAAATCAAATTTTTCTTGAAAATTTAAATATCACATAACATAAATTCATATATGGCATGTATAAAACATATATAAAAGTTATATCAAGGGTAGAATGCACCTTATAAGTCGCGGTCGTCAAGTATTCCGAGCTCTCGACGAATTTTATAGAAAGGTTCTTTCGCCAAAGGTTTGGTGAAGATATCGGCAAGCTGATTATGAGTATCTATAAAGGTTACCTCGACATCTCCTTGAAGAATATGATCACATAGAAAATGATGTCGAATGTATATATGTTTAGTCCTTGAATGCATGAAGGGATTCCTTGTAATGTTGATTGCACTGGTGTTGTCGCATCTTAGAGGAATGCACCCTAGATCGAGTCCGTAGTCACGAAGTTGTTGTTTTAGCCACAAAATTTGAGCGCAACTACTACCCGTTGCAATATATTCAGCTTCGGCCATGCTTAGAGCAACACATGCTTGTTTCTTGCAGGCCCATGATACTAATACATTACCAAGAATGTGACAAGTACCACTTGTGCTCTTTCTATTTGTTTTACATCCTGCATAGTCCGCGTCAGAATAACTAATTAAGTTGCCAACACTACCTTTAGGATACCACAATCCGACATTTGTTGTCCCTTTGAGATACTTCATGATCCTCTTTAACGCCGTGAGATGAGATTCCTTTGGGTTAGCTTGAAAGCGGGCACAGAGACAAACACTAAACATTATGTCAGGACGGCTAGCCGTCAAATATAATAAAGAGCTAATCATACCTCGATATTTAATGATGTCAATGGAAACACCTGATTCATCTTGATCAACATAAGAACCAGAACCCATTGGTGTAGACATTTCCTTGCAGTTATCCATGTCAAACATTTTCAAGAGTTCCTTGCAATATTTGGATTGGTTGATGAAGATGCCATCTTTTAGTTGTTTGATTTGAAGTCCAAGAAAATAGTTCCTTTTACCCATCATGGACATTTCAAATTCTCCTTGCATCATTGATGAGAATTCTTCACACATCTCTTGATTTGAAGAACCGAAGATGATGTCATCAACATAGACTTGTGCTAGCAAAGTGTCGTCTTTTATTTTCTTGATAAATAGAGTCTTGTCAACTTTGCCTTTTTCGAAACCTTTTTCGCATAAGAAGTTGCTTAAGCGATCATACCATGCGCTTGGTGCTTGTTTCAGACCATAGAGAGCTTTTCCTAATTTAAATACATGAGATGGATTCTTGAAGTCTTCGAAACCCGGGGGTTGCTTAACGTATACTTCTTCAGTGATATATCCATTCAAGAATGCGCTTTTGACGTCCATTTGGAAAAGCTGAAAATTTAATGAACAAGCATAGGCAAGTAAGAGACGAATAGATTCTAACCTTGCAACTGGAGCGAAAGTTTCTTCAAAGTCTATTCCTTCTTCTTGATTATAACCTTGTGCTACCAATCTTGCTTTGTTGCGAACAATTATTCCATTCTCGTCAAGTTTGTTTTTGAACACCCATCTTGTTCCAATAATGTGTTTGTTGCTTGGCCTAGGAACGAGTTCCCAAACTTGATTCCTTTCAAATTGATTCAATTCTTCTTGCATAGCTATGATCCATTGGTCATCGCATAAAGCTTCATCAACTTTGGAAGGTTCAATTTGAGAGACAAACACCATTTTTAGGCAAGCATCCTTGAGATTTAATCTTGTAGACACGCCTTGACTTATATCACCAATTACTTTATCAATAGGATGATCTCTATGAGTTCTCCATTCTTTTGGTAGATCATTGAGATTCGTTTCTTGTTGAGGTGATTCTTCTAGTTGAATGGGTTGATCCTTGAAAGAATTTTCTTAAGGACCTTCTTCAATTTCATCATCATTATCACAAACAATATTATCCTCCTTGGAGGGGTTAGATTCATCAAAAGAAACATGCATAGATTCTTCAATAGTCAAAGTTCTTTTGTTGTATATTCTATATGCTTTACTAGAGAATGAGTAACCAAGAAATGTACCTTCATCGGACTTCTCATCAAAGTTACCCAAATTATCTTTGTCATTGTTTAGGACAAAGCATTTGCACCCGAAGATATGAAAGAAAGCAATGTTTGGTTTTCTCCCTTTGAAAAGTTCATATGGAGTTTTCTTTAAGATTGGTCTAATGTTAACTCTATTGCTAACAAAACATGCCGTGCTCACCGCATCCTCCCATAAGTATTTTGGAAGGTTTGAGTTGCTAAGCATTGTTCTAGCAAGTTCCACAAGAGACATATTCTTTCTTTCAACCACTCCATTTTGTTGTGGAGTCCTTGGTGCCGAGAAGTTGTGAGATATTCCATGTTCTCCATAGAATTCTTCAAATAGAGCATTTTGGTGTTCTCTGCCATGGTCACTTCTTATTGAGGCAATTGTTAGAGACTTCTCATTCTGAATTTGTTTAGCATACTACTTGAACGCCTTGAATGCATCACTTTTGTGCACTAAAAAGAATGTCCGCGTATATCTAGAGAAATCGTCAACAATAACCAAAACATATACATTACCTCCAAAACTCCTTGTTCTCGATGGACGAAATAGATCCATATGTAACAATTGTAGTGGCCTTGTAGTGGACACAAAATTCTTAGATTTGAAAGTTGATCTAGTTTGCTTCCCTTTTTGACAAGCATCGCATAGTCTATCTTTGACAAAATTTCTCTTAGGCAATCCAATGACAAGATCATGCTTGATTAATTTATTCAAGTTTTCCATATGAATATGAGCAATTCTTTTGTGCCAAAGCCATGAATCATCGTTGTTCGCCATGAGACATTTAACCTTCAAAGATGGATCATCAAGGGAAATCATGAATATATTATTGATTCTATTACCTTTAAGTATAACCTCATGAGTGACTTTGTCTTCTATCAAATATTCATCCTTGGTGAACTTGATTTTGAAGCCTTTGTCACAAAGTTGGCTAATACTTAGAAGATTGTGCTTTAGTCCTTCAACATAAATAACATCTTCAATGGATGTGAAAGGTGGAGCACCAACTTTGCCTTTGCCTAGGATTCTTCCCTTATTATTGTCTCCATAAGTGACAAAACCCTTGGCCTTTAGCGCTAGATGTTAAAATTGGTTTAAATCTCCTGTCATATGCTTTGAACAACCACTATCAAGATACCAAAGATTGCATGTGGTCTTCAAGTATACCTCATTGTCTTCATCATCGGAATGGTGTGAGGCCATCAATGCTAGATTTGCATGTGGTCTTCAAGCATACTTCATTGTCTTCATCATCGGAATGGTGTGAGGCCATCAATGCTAGATTTGCACTTTCATCACTATCGGAATCAGATGAGGAACTTATTTCATTGTCCTCCCATGCTACATAAGCCTTTTTGTTCTTGAATCCCTTCTTGCTTTTGAAGCCACCTTTCTTGGAGAGTTTTGGACAATTCGGCTTGATATGACCTTGCTTACCACATTCATAACATGTGATTTCTTGTGTTGATGTGGAGCCTTCCTTTTTTTAAAAATGTTTCTTTCCTTTCGAACGAGAAAAAGGTTTGTCATTTCTACCGAAGAACTTACCAAGCCTTTTAACAAGAAGCATAAAGTTTTCATCTTCTTATGGATTGTTTTACTTTTCAACTTACTTGGAGTCAACCTTCAAAGCAATATTCTTGGATTTCTTCTCTTGATTTTCATACTTTTCGAGTCTTCCGAGTTCCGTTTCGTATTCTTGAAGTTTTCCAAATAATGTTGCAGATGTCATGTTGGAGAGACTTTTCTTTTCTGAAATTGCCGTTACCTTTGGTTGCCATTCCCTAGTTAAGGACCTAAGTACTTTCAGATTTAATTCATCATTCGTCAACGTTTTACCAAGAGCACTTAGATGATTTGTCAAGTGTACATATCTCTTTTGTAAGTCAAGAATGGTTTCTCCGGGCTGCATTCGAAATAGTTCATATTCTTGACTTAGGGTATTTAGTCTTGATCTTTTTACTTCAACCGTTCCTTCATGAGTTTGTACCAAGGTATCCCATATTTCCTTTGCTGTTTTGCATGCCGAGACACGGAAGAATTCGTCAATGCTAGGTGCACCTTGAAGAAGGTTTATTGCCTTTTTGTCATAGAGAACTTTCTTCTTGTCATCATCGTCCCATGCAGTTTTAGGCTTTGATGAGCCAACACCATTGATTACCGTTATCGAGATAAATGGACCATTTTCGAAGGCATCCCATATTTCTTCTCCTTGTGCTTCTTAGATGCGCCTTCATGCGAATTTTCCAGAAGTCAAAATATTCACCACAGAATAGAGGAGGCTTGTTGTTACTACCCCCATCTTTGAAAACGGGATTATGATTTGCGGAAGCCATTTTGGATCTTTTAGGAGTAGGTTACCTATAACCTGCTCTGATACCAATGGTAAGTACGAAGTGCGCCTAAGAGGGGGGGGGGGTGAATTAGGTACTTTTTAAAATTCTGGTTTTTAGTGATGATGGTTCTTATTTTTCTGGTTATAAGTGAGTTTAGGAAAGCTTAAAAATGCAGAAAAATAAAGAGACACGGGCGTTATATCCTGGTTCCCCTCACAGTCCAAGAGTACTCCAGTCCCCTTTCAACATGAAAGAGATTTCCTTATTGTGGCAAACTTAAACAAGAACTACCAACCAAACCAAGAACAATCCTCTTGGATTTTCACTAAGTTACCTATGAGAACAATCCTCTCAATGTAATTACACTTGTATCCAAAAACTTGGAAAGACAAGATTTCAACAAAAACACTTAAATTTAATTCCAACAATCCTAGAAAGTAAGTAAGTAAATATAAATTTGTGAGTTTGAGTGAGTAGAGTAATATTGATCACCAAGAGTGATTGACAATGTATAATCTTCTTCTTTCAATAATAATATTGTACAAAGACTCAAGATATTTGCTCAAAGTTTTCTGTTTAATAATGTGAAAAATGTGCAGAAAACTTATGCATGAAAATGAAGAATGCTTGAGTTTATATTTTGAAAGTTCAGAAAATATTTATGAAAGAAGCTTGTTAGATCTGGATTTGAAATTTAATATTTATATGTTCATAACACCCTTTTTAAATATCATGAAGATCTGGAAATGTATCATGAACAAATGCCAAGTTTGAGTGCAAAGATGTAATGAAAAGGCATGATCAAAAGGCATGAACAAAGCTATTATTTTTCAAATTCGTGCAGTGTGCAATCAATTGCACCCTTGGTGTAAATCGATTGCATAAGGTTTTTAACAGCTATTTTTTCAAAATCTTGAAGAGTGAAATCGATTGCATTAACAATGTAATCGATTACATGCAAAGTCAGTAGCAAAAATTAACTGAATGCAATCGATTACACTAACAATGTAATCGATTGCATGCAAAGTCAGTAGCAAACGTTTTGAAAAATTTAAGTATGCAATTGATTGCATAGGAATGTAAATCGATTGCATAAAGAAACAGAAGCAAAAGATTTGAAATTTTTGAAGTGTGCAATCAATTTCACTAAGATGTAAATCGATTGCATGAAGAAGAAAAGTGAAATTTTATCTTTGAAAAGCTTGAGTAAATATTCTTAACCATTTATTTTTCATTTGTGAGCATCTATATCTTAAGATCAAAGTAAATAATATTATTATACCTTTAAAGTTGTTGAGAGCTTTGAGTGAAGATATTATCCTTAGATGCTTTGAGCTTGATCAAAATCTCTGCCTTCTTTGTTAGCCATGGTTTGTCTTCATCAAAATAAAAGCTTATTTGAGAAGCTTGATTTTACATTCTCCCCCTTTTTGATGATGACAAACAATCTTTCTTTATGCGATGTACTTTCTGGAAGAGCTTCTCCCCCTATGATGCAAAACTCCCCCTATGTAGGAGAGGGTTGGATTCCTTTGCAATTCTTCATCTTGATTGGAGAGTACCTTGAAAATTAAGACATAGGAAATACAAGCATAAAGTACCATATATCTTTATCCCTCTTTGATATTATCAAAAAGAAGGGAAATATGCTTCAAGCAAATAATAATAGAGCAATATATTGACAAAAATTACATCAACAAAAAATTGTCCAAAATCAAATTTTTCTTAAAAATTTAAATATCACATAACATAAATTCATATATGGCATGTATAAAACATATATAAAAGTTATATCAAGGGTAGAATGCACCTTATAAGTAGCGTTCGTCAAGTATGTCGAGCTCTCAACGAATTTTGTAGAAAGGTTCTTTCGCCAAAGGTTTGGTGAAGATATCGGCAAGCTGATTATGAGTATCTACAAAGGTTACCTAGACATCTCCTGGAAGAAAATGATCACGGAGAAAATGATGTCGAATGTCTATATGTTAAGTCCTTGAATGCATGACGGGATTCTTTATAATGTTGATTGCACTGGTGTTGTCGCATCTTAGAGGAATGCACCCTAGATCGAGTCCGTAGTCACAAAGTTGTTATTTTAGCCACAAAATTTGAGCGCAACTACTACCCGCTGCAATATATTCAGCTTCGGCCTTGCTTAGAGCAACACATGCTTGTTTCTTGCAGGCCCATGATACTAATGCATTTCCAAGAATGTGACAAGTACCACTTGTGCTCTTTCTATCTCTTTTACATCCTGCATAATCCGCGTCAGAATAACCAATTCAGTTGCAGACACTACCTTTAGGATACCACAATCCGACATTTGTTGTCCCTTTGAGATACTTCACGATCCTCTTTACCTCCATGAGATGAAATTCCTTTGGGTTAGCTTGAAAGCGAGCACAGAGACAAACACTAAACAATATGTCAGGACGGCTAGCCATCAAATATAATAAAGAGCCAATCATACATCGACATTTAGTGATGACGATGGAAACACCTGATTCATCTTGATCAACATAAGAACCAGAACCCATTGGTGTAGACATTTCCTTGCAGTTATCCATGTCAAACATTTTCAAGAGTTCCTTGCAATATTTGGATTGGTTGATGAAGATGCCATCTTTTAGTTGTTTGATTTGAAGTCAAGGAAAATAGTTCCTTTTACCCATCATGGACATTTCAAATGATCCTTGCATCATTGATGAGAATTCTTCACACATCTCTTGATTTGAAGAACCGAAGATGATGTCATCAACATAGACTTGTGCTAGCAAAGTGTCGTCTTTTATTTTCTTGATAAATAGAGTGTTGTCAACTTTGCCTTTTTCGAAACCTTTTTCGCATAAGAAGTTGCTTAAGCGATCATACCATGCCCTTGGTGCTTGTTTCAGACCATAAAGAGCTTTTCTTAATTTAAATACATGAGATGGATTCTTGAAGTCTTCGAAACCCGGGGGTTGCTTAACGTATACTTCTTCAGTGATATATCCATTCAAGAATGCGCTTTTGACGTCCATTTGGAAAAGCTAAAAATTTAATGAACAAGCATAGGCAAGTAAGAGACGAATAGCTTCTAACCTTGCAACTGGAGCGAAAGTTTCTTCAAAGTCTATTCCTTCTTCTTGATTATAGCCTTGTTCTACCAATCTTGCTTTGTTGCGAACAATTATTCCATTCTCGTCAAGTTTGTTTTTGAACACCCATCTTGTTCCAATAATGTGTTTGTTGCTTGGCCTAGGAACGAGTTCCCAAACTTGATTCCTTTGAAATTGATTCAATTCTTCTTGGATAGCTATGATCCATTGGTCATCGCATAAAGCTTCATCAACTTTGGAAGGTTCAATTTGAGAGACAAACACCTTGTTTAGGCAAGCATCCTTGAGATTTAATCTTGTAGACACGCCTTGACTTATATAACCAATTACTTTATCAATAGGATGATCTCTATGAGTTCTCCATTCTTTTGGTAGATCATTGAGATTCGTTTCTTGTTGAGGTGATTCTTCTAGTTGAATGGGTTGATCCTTGAAAGAATTTTCTTAAGCACCTTCTTCAATTTCATCATCATTATCACAAACAATATTATCCTCCTTGGAGGGGTTAGATTCATCAAAAGAAACATGCATAGATTCTTCAATAGTCAAAGTTCTTTTGTTGTATATTCTATATGCTTTACTAGAGAGTGAGTAACCAAGAAACATACCTTCATCGGACTTCTCATCAAACTTACCCAAATTATCTTTGTCATTGTTTAGGATAAAGAATTTTCACCCAAGATATGAAAGAAAGCAATGTTTGGTTTTCTCCCTTTGAAAAGTTCATATGGAGTTTTCTTTAAGATTGGTCTAATGTTAACTCTATTGCTAACAAAACATGTCGTGCTCACCGTATCCGCCCAAAAGTATTTTGGAAGGTTTGAGTCGCTAAGCATTGTTCTAGAAAGTTCCACAAGAGACCTATTCTTTCTTTCAACCACTCCATTTTGTAGAGGAGTCCTTGGTGCCGGGAAGTTGTGAGATATTCCATGTTCTCCACAGAATTCTTCAAATAGAGCATTTTGGAGTTCTCCGCCATGGTCACTTCTTATTGATGCAATTGTTAGAGACTTCTCATTCTGAATTTGTTTAGCATACTTCTTGAACGCCTTGAATGCATCGCTTTTATGCACTAAAAAGAATGTCCAAGTATATCTAGAGAAATCGTCAACAATAACCAAAACATATACATTACCTCAAAAACTCCTTGTTCTCGATGGACCAAATAGATCCATATGTACCAATTGTAGTGGCCTTGTAGTGGACACAAAATTATTAGATTTGAAAGTTGATCTAGTTTGTTTCCCTTTTTGACAAGCATCACATAATCTATCTTTGACAAAATTTCTCTTAGGCAATCCAATGACAAGATCATGATTGATTAATTTATTCAAGTGTTCCATATGAATATGAGAAATTCTTTTGTGCCAAAGCCATGAATCATCGTTGTTCGCCATGAGACATTTAACCTTCAAAGATGGATCATCAAGGGAAATCATGGATACATTATTGATTCTATTACCTTTAAGTATAACCTCATGAGTGACTTCGTCTTCTATCAAACATTCATCCTTGGTGAAATTGATTTTGAAGCCTTTGTCACAAAGTTGGCTAATACTTAGAAGATTGTGCTTTAGTCCTACAACATAAAGAACATCTTCAATGGATGTGAAAGGTGGAGCACCAACTTTGCCTTTGCCTAGGATTCTTCCCTTATTATTGTTTCCATAAGTGACAAAACCCTTGGCCTTTAGCGCTAAATGTGAAAATTGGTTTAAATCTCCTGTCATATGCTTTGAACAACCACTATCAAGATACCAAAGATTGCATGTGGTCTTCAAGCATACCTCATTGTCTTCACCATCGGAATGGTGTGAGGCCATCAATGCTAGATTTGCACTTTCATCACTATTGGAATCGGATGAGGAACTTATTTCAATGTCCTCCCATGCTACATAACCTTTTTGTTCTTGAATCCCTTCTTGCTTTTGAAGCCACCTTTCTTGGAGAGTTTGGGATAATCCGGCTTGATATGACCTTGCTTACCACATTCATAACATGTGATTTCTTGTGTTGATGTGGAGCCTTCCTTTTTCTGAAAATGTTTCTTTCCTTTCGAATGAGAAAAAGGTTTATCATTTCTACCGAAGAACTTACCAAGCCTTTTAACAAGAAGCATCAAGTTTTCATCTTCTTATGGATTGTTTTCATTTTCAACTTCCTTGGAGTCTATCTTCAAAGAAATATTCTTGGATTTCTTCTCTTGATTTTCATGCTTTTCAAGTCTTCCGAGTTCCGTTTCGTATTCTTGAAGTTTTCCAAATAATGTTGCGGATGTCATGTTGGAGAGACTTTACTTTTCTGAAATTGCCGTCACCTTTGGTTGCCATTCCCTAGTTAAGGACCTAAGTACTTTCAGATTCAATTCATCATTCGTCAAAGTTTTACCAAGAGCACTTAGATGATTTGTCAAGTGCACAAATCTCTTTTGTAAGTCAAGAATGGTTTCTTCGGGTTGCATTCGAAATAGTTCGTATTCTTGACTTAGGGTATTTAGTCTTGATCTTTTTACTTCAACCGTTCCTTCATGAGTTTGTACCAAGGTATCCCATATTTCCTTTGTTGTTTTGCATGCCGAGACACGAAAGAATTCGTCCATGCTAAGTGCACCTTGAAGAAGGTTTATTGCCTTTTTGTCATAGAGAACTTTCTTCTTGTCATCATCATCCCATGCAGTTTTAGGCTTTGATGAGCCAACACCATTGATTACCGTTATCGGGATAAATGGACCATTTTCGACGGTATCCCATATTTCTTCTCCTTGTGCTTCTTAGATGCGCCTTCATGCGAATTTTCCAGAAGTCAAAATATTCACCACAAAATAGAGGAGGCTTGTTGTTACTACCACCATCTTTGAAAACGGGATTATGATTTGCGAAAGACATTTTGGATCTTTTAGGAGCAGGTTACCTATAACCTGCTCTGATACCAATGGTAAGTACGAAGTGCGTCTAAGAGGGGGGGTGAATTAGGTACTTTTAAAAATTCTGGTTTTTAGTGATGATGGTTCTTATTTTTCTGGTTATAAGTGAGTTTATGAAAGCTTAAAAATGCAGAAAAATAAAGAGACACGAGCGATATATCTTGGTTCCCCTCACAGTCCAAGAGTACTCCAGTCCCCTTTCAACATGAAAGAGATTTCCTTATTGTGGCAAACTTAAACAAGAACTACCAACCAAACTAAGAAAAACCCTCTTGGACCAAGAATAATCCTCTTGTATTTTCTCTAAGTTACCTATGAGAACAATCCTCTCAATGTAACTACACTTGTATCCAAAAACTTGGAAAGATAATATTTCAACAAAAACACTTAAACTTAATTCCAACAATCCTGGAAAATAAGTAAGTAAATATCAATTTGTGAGTTTGAGTGAGTAGAGTAATATTGATCACCAAGAGTGATTTGACAATGTATAATATTCTTCTTTCAATAGTAATATTGTACAAAGACTCAAGATATATTTGCTCAAAGTTTTCTGTTTAATAATGTGAAAAATGTGCAGAAAACTTATGCATGAAAATGAAGAATGCTTAAGTTTGTATTTTGAAAGTTCAGAAAATATTTATGAAAGAAGGTTGTTAGATCTGGATTTGAAATTGAATATTTATATGTTCATAACACCCTTTTGAAATATCATGAAGATCTGGAAATGTATCATAAACAAATGCCAAGTTTGAGTGAAAAGATGTAATGAAAAGGCATGATCAAAAGGCATGAACAAAGCTGTTATTTTTCAAATTCGTGCAGTGTGCAATCGATTGCACCCTTGGTGTAAATCGATTACATAAGGTTTTTAACAACTATTTTTTCAAAATCTTGAAGAGTGCAATCGATTGCATTAACAACGTATTCAAATACATGCAAAGTCAGTAGAAAAAATTAACTGAGTGCAATCGATTGCACTAACAATGTAATCGATTGCATGCAAAGTCAGTAGAAAAAGTTTAAAAAAATTTAAGTATGCAATTGATTGCATAGGAATGTAAATCGATTTCACAAAGAAACAGAAGCAAAAGATTTGAAAATTTTGAAGTGTGCAATCGATTGCACTAATATTTAAATCGATTGCATGCAGAAGAAAAGTGAAATTTTATCTTTGAAAAGCTTGAGTAAAGATTCTTAACCATTTCTTTTTCATTTTTGAGCATTTATATCTTAAGATCAAAGTAAATAATATTATTATACATTTAAAGTTATTGAGAGCTTTGAGTGAAGATATTATCCTTAGATGCTTTGAGCTTGATCAAAATCTTTTCCTTCTTTGTTAGCCATGGTTTGTCTTTATCAAAACAAAAGCTTATTTGAGAAGCTTGATTTTACATTCTCCCCCTTTTTGATGATGACAAACAATCTTTCTTTATGCGATGTACTTTCTGGAAGAGCTTCTCCCCTTATGATGCAAAACTCCCCCTATGTAGGAGAGGGTTAGAATACTTTGCAATTCTTCATCTTGATTGGAGAGTACCTTGAAAATTAAGACATAGGAAATACAAGCATAAAGTACCATACATCTTTCTCCCCCTTTGACATTATCAAAAAGAAGGGAAATATGCTTAAGGCAAATAATAATAGAGCAATATATTGACAAATATTACATCAAAAAAAAATTGTCCAAAATCAAATTTTTCTTGAAAATTTAAATATCACATAACATAAATTCATATATGGCATGTATAAAACATATATAAAAGTTATATCAAGGGTATAATGCACCTTATAAGTCGCGTTCGTCAAGTATGTCGAGCTCTCGATGAATTTTGTAGAAAGGTTCTTTCGCCAAAGGTTTGGTGACGATATCGGCAAGCTGATTATGAGTATCTACAAAGGTTACCTCGACATCTCCTTGAAGAACATGATCACGGAGAAAATGATGTCGAATGTCTATATGTTTAGTCCTTGAATGCATGACGGGATTCTTTGTAATGTTGATTGCACTGGTGTGGTCGCATCTTAGAGGAGTGCACCCTAGATCGAGTCCGTAGTCACGAAGTTGTTGTTTTAGCCACAAAATTTGAGCGCAACTACTACCCGCTGCAATATATTCAGCTTCGGTCGTGCTTAGAGCAACACATGCTTGTTTCTTGCAGGCCCATGATACTAATGCATTACCAAGAATGTGACAAGTACCACTTGTGCTCTTTCTATCTGTTTTACATCCTGCATAATCCGCTTCAGAATAACAAATTAAGTTGCAGACACTACCTTTAGGATACCACAATCCGACATTTGTTGTCCCTTTGAGATACTTCATAATCCTCTTTACCGTCGTGAGATGAGATTCCTTTGGGTTAGCTTGAAAGCGGGAACAAAGACAAACACTAAACATTATGTCAGGACGGCTAGCCGTCAAATATAATAAAGAGCCAATCATACCTCGATATTTAGTGATGTCGATGGAAACACCTGATTCATCTTGATCAACATAAGAACCAGAACCCATTGGTGTAGACATTTCCTTGCAGTTATCCATGTCAAACATTTTCAAGAGTTCCTTTCAATATTTGGATTGGTTGATGAAGATGCCATCTTTTAGTTGTTTGATTTGAAGTCCAAGAAAATAGTTCATTTTACCCATCATGGACATTTCAAATTCTCCTTGCATCATTGATGATAATTCTTCACACATCTCTTGATTTGAAGAACCAAAGATGGTGTCATCAACATAGACTTGTGCTAGCAAAGTGCCGTCTTTGATTTTCTTGATAAATAGAGTCTTGTCAACTTTTCCTTTTTCGAAACCTTTTTCGCATAAGAAGTTACTTAAGCGATCATACCATGCCCTTGATGCTTGTTTCAGACCATAGGGAGCTTTTCTTAATTTAAATACATGAGATGGATTCTTGAAGTCTTCGAAACCCGGGGGTTGATTAACGTATACTTCTTCAGTGATATATCCATTCAAGAATGTGCTTTTGACGTCCATTTGGAAAAGCTGAAAATTTAATGAACAAGCATAGGCAAGTAAGAGACGAATATCTTCTAACCTTGCAACTGGAGCGAAAGTTTCTTCAAAGTCTATTCCTTCTTCTTGATTATAGCCTTGTTCTACCAATCTTGCTTTGTTGCAAACAATTATTCCATTCTCGTCAAGTTTGTTTTTGAACACCCATCTTGTTCCAATAATGTGTTTGTTGCTTGGCCTAGGAACGATTTCCCAAACTTGATTCCTTTCAAATTGATTCAATTCTTCTTGCATAGCTATGATCCATTGGTCATTGCCTAAATCTTCATCAACTTTGGAAGATTCAATTTGAGAGACAAATGCCATGTTTAGGAAAGCATCCTTGAGATTTAATCTTGTAGACACGCCTTGACTTATATCACCAATTACTTTATCAATAGGATGATCTCTATGAGTTCTCCATTCTTTTGGTAGATCATTGAGATTCGTTTCTTGTTGAGGTGATTCTTCTAGTTGAATGGTTGATCCTTGAAAGAATTTTCTTAAGGACCTTCTTCAATTTCATCATCATTATCACAAACAATATTATCCTCCTTGGAGGGGTTAGATTCATCAAAAGAAACATGCATAGATTCTTCAATAGTCAAAGTTCTTTTGTTGTATATTCTATATGCTTTACTAGAGAGTGAGTAACCAAGAAATATACCTTCATCGGACTTCTCATCAAACTTACCCAAATTATCTTTGTCATTGTTTAGGACAAAGCATTTGCACCCGAAGATATGAAAGAAAGAAATGTTTGGTTTTCTCCCTTTGAAAAGTTCATATGGAGTTTTCTTTCAGATTGGTCTAATGTTAAATCTATTGCTAACAAAACATGTCGTGCTCACCGCATCCGCCCAAAAGTATTTTGGAAGGTTTGAGTCGCTAAGCATTATTCTAGCAAGTTCCATAAGAGACCTATTCTTTCTTTCAACCTCTCCATTTTGTTGTGGAGTCCTTGGTGCCGAGAAGTTGTGAGATATTCCATGTTCTCCATAAAATTCTTCAAATGGAGAATTTTGGAATTCTCCGCCATGGTCACTTCTTATTGAGGCAATTGTTAGAGACTTCTCATTCTGAATTTGTTTAGCATACTTCTTGAACGCCTTGAATGCATCACTTTTCTGCACTAAAAAGAATGTCCAAGTATATCTAGAGAAATCGTCAACAATAACCAAAGCATTTACATTACCTCTGAAACTCCTTGTTCTAGATGGACCAAATAGATCCATATGTAACAATTGTAGTGGCCTTGTAGTGGACACCACATTCTTAGATTTGAAAGTTGATCTAGTTTGTTTCCCTTTTTGACAAGCATCGCATAGTCTATCTTTGACGAAATTTCTCTTAGGAAATCCAATGACAAGATCATGCTTGATTAATTTATTCAAGTGTTCCATATGAATATGAGCAATTCTTTTGTGCCAAAGCCATGAATCATCGTTGTTCGCCATGAGACATTTAACATTCAAAGATGGATCATCAAGGGAAATCATGAATATATTATTGATTCTATTACCTTTAAGTATAACCTCATGAGTGACTTCGTCTTCTATCAAACATTCATCCTTGGTGAACTTGATTTTGAATCCTTTGTCACAAAGTTAGCTAATACTTAGAAAATTGTGCTTTAGTCCTTCAACATAAAGAACATCTTCAATGGATGTGAAAGGTGGAGCACCAACTTTGCCTTTGCCTAGGATTCTTCCCTTATTATTGTCTCCATAAGTGACAAAACCCTTGGCCTTTCGCGCTAGATGTGAAAATTGGTTTAAATCTCCTGTCATATGCTTTGAACAACCACTATCAAGATACCAAAGATTGCATGTGGTCTTCAAGCACACCTCATTGTCTTCATCATCGGAATGGTGTTAGGCAATCAATGCTACATTTGCACTTTCATCAATATCAGAATCAGATGAGGAACTTATTTCATTGTCCTCCCATGCTACATAAGCCTTTTTGTTCTTGAATCCCTTCTTGCTTTTGAAGCCACCTTTCTTGGAGAGTTTTGGACAATCCGGCTTGATATGACCTTGGTTACCACATTCATAACATGTGATTTCTTGTGTTGATATGGAGCCTTCCTTTTTCTGAAAATGTTTCTTTCCTTTCAAATGAGAAAAAGGTTTGTCATTTCTACCGAAGAACTTACCAAGCCTTTTAACAAGAAGCATCAAGTTTTCATCTTCTTCTGGATTGTTTTCCTTTTCAACTTCCTTGGAGTCTATCTTCAAAGCAATATTCTTGGATTTCTTCTCTTGATTTTCATGCTTTTCGAGTCTTCCGAGTTCCATTTCGTATTCTTGAAGTTTTCCAAATAATGTTGTTGATGTCATGTTGGAGAGACTTTTCTTTTCTGAAATTGTTGTTACCTTTGGTTGCCATTCCCTAGTTAAGGACCTAAGTACTTTCAGATTCAATTCATCATTCGTCAAAGTTTTACCAAGATCACTTAGATGATTTGTCAAGTGCACAAATCTCTTTTGTAAGTCAAGAATGGTTTCTCCGGGCTGCATTCGAAATAGTTCGTATTCTTGACTTAGCGTATTTAGTCTTGATCTTTTTACTTCAACCGTTCCTTCACGAGTTTGTACCAAGGTATCCCATATTTCCTTTGTTGTTTTGCATGCCGAGACACGGAAGAATTCGTCCATGCTAAATGCACCTTGAAGAAGGTTTATTGCCTTTTTGTCATAGAGAACTTTCTTCTTATCATCATCGTCCCATGCAGTTTTAGGCTTTGATGATCCAACACCATTGATTACCGTTATCGGGATAAATAGACCATTTTCGACGGCATCCCATATTTCTTCTCCTTGTGCTTCTTAGATGCGCCTTCATGCGAATTTTCCAGAAGTCAAAATATTCACCACAGAATAGAGGAGGCTTGTTGTTACTACCACCATCTTTGAAAACGAGATTATGATTTGCGGAAGCCATTCTGGATCTTTTAGGAGCAGGTTACCTATAACCTGCTCTGATACCAATTGTAAGTACGAAGTGCGCCTAAGAGGGGGGGTGAATTAGGTACTTTTAAAAATTCTGGTTTTTAATGATGATGGTTCTTATTTTTTTGGTTATAAGTGAGTTTAGGAAAGCTTAAAAATGCAGAAAAATAAAGAGACACGGGTGAAACAACCGGATGACCAATCAACTGATAATGAAGATCAATGAAGTCGCCATCGAACGTTTTTTATTTCACAAGAGGGGAAAGGTAAACATCTAGAAAACCTGAGAAGGGAGAAGTCACGGTCTTGCGACCGAGAGATCGGGTAAGGGAGTCTGTTACGCGAGGGGAAGGTATTAGCACCCCACACGCCCGTAGTACTCTACGGTATCCACTCTTGTTGTCTATCTTATGGGTGTGTTTCAAATCTATATCTAGACTATATGGGAAATGCATGCAAAATAAAGGAGAAAAGAATGTAGGGAAAATGAAAAGTTATTCTCGCTCGGGCCTTACCCCAATGCCTACGTATTCCTTTTAAGGAATCAGAGCAGCCGTAGTTCGGCTGACATGTTTTTGTTGGTTTGTATTTTTTAATGAACAATATTAATTTCGCCTTCTGACGCAACTCGATCTTTGGAGATTTATGCGTCAGCACAGAAGTGAATTAACATGTTCTTTCTGAAAAGAGTTTGAAAGAAAAGCCCGAAGGTGCAAAAGAGTTTGCATTGGTTGATATCTTTTACCTTGAAGAAGGATTTGGAAGTTGTTAGATATTTTAATATTTTTTTTAAGAAAAAAGTTTTAGTTTTAATGCATGGATGCAAAAGAAAGAAAAACATCTAAGGGAGACTAGTCTAAATCTATCCCTAATGTTATCATACAATGATTGATCCTAAGATTGAGTTTTGAAGGGAAATATCTACCCTATGTTGACATGCTTGGTTAACAACCCTAATGTCTATCTCAAATCATCATCTATAGATGGATCAAGAAGTCCTAAAGGAGCATAGCAAGGGTCTATCACCTAAAACTATGTCTATCTCGAATCATCATCTATAGTCGAATCGAGAGCTCCTAAGGGAACATGCAGAGGGTATATCATCTCAAAACATGTACACAAAGATGAAATCAAACAGGTAAGCCAATAAGCTCAAGAGAACTAGCTCAAGCGAGCAAAACTAGAGAGAATCTATCTAGGCTACCATTACCTAAGAAAGTCTAACAAAACTATCCTATAGGGAACATTCAATGAGAGCGAAGTCGTGATCTCAATTTCTAAATTGAGTGACTCATCGATCAACAAGAAATAAAGGAAAGCAATGAAATCCTATAGGGAGCATGCACTGAGAGCGAAGTCGTGATCTCAATTTCTAAATTGAGTGACTCATCGATCAACAAGAAAGTAAACAAACACAAGCACAACATATGTAGTAAATGAAGTGCGGAATGCCTGCTACAGGTCTTTAACCAGCGACTTCGAGCGCACGCTCTTTATTTCCTACTTCACATGATATCTAGAAAGTGATAAATGCCCCTACTATATATGATCTCTAGAAAGTGGTAAATATGATATTACAACAAATGGCCTGAAACCATACTAAATGGATAATAAAAATCCACAAAAACCAAGTCAAAGCGTGGCGAAAGCTCGGAGGGCGCCACAAACTAGCATCAACAACAAATAGCGTCAGAAGCGTGAACAACATATGCAAGCAAAGCGTATCCGTCACCAAAGAGAATGGTATCCCAATTGCTTCTCAAAGTATGCACATCTCACAGAATTTGTTAGTAGATAACAAAAAAATCAAATGTGATAATGACAATTAACAATATGCACAAAAACGAAGTATGAATATGTACAAGACAAAGCAAACAAGTCAAAGGGAGCATAACATAGCATTCTAGACAGCAACCTCGTACTCAATAAAATAGGTGCAAAAACCGGTTTAGAGACATCCAAACTTGCTATCGAAATCGAAGAAATGCTCAAATAAGTATAACAATGCATATTCACAAATTAAAACTCAATGCACATGCGAAATACAAGTTTCGGACAGCATTACGCATATTTTGAAATTCATCATGAATCGATTTGGAAATCAAAGTTTTAGTACATTAATCTTGAATATTAGCATGAGAGGGTTATCTGGAACTTGCACATGAACATGTAACCTCAAGATTGATCTAAAAATCAAGAATTAAACTCTTAAAACCACATGAATTTAATTTATCGGAATTTAATCAACAAATTGCAAATTAACTCCAATTCATGAGTTTATGTATTTATGCCAAAAGTGTGATGAATAGGAATCAACTCACAATTTGCCAAACACAAAAGTTGTGAATCAAAATGTATTCCGATACGCTAAATTCACAAAGTTCTCAAACAATTAGTTAAAACCAAATGATATTACTTGACATCAAAGTATGAGTAACACACAAAAGGTATCACAATTCAACAATGAAATACAAGATAATATGCAAAAAACTTGAATCGAAAAGTTAGAAAATTAATCGAAAAGCATCCGGAATCAACCGCAAAAATTTAGGCGACATAGAAACATGCCAACGGTTCCAAAAATTAACTCGGTTCGGCCAAATTCCGTTCCGAAATATGATTTTCGAAACTGCTCCAGTAGCAGAAAAATAGAACTACATTTGTCCAAATCAAAAAAATACTCGCGTGAGAGATTCCGGATGGCTCAAGAGAATCGGTTTTCATTAAAGAAAGTCGGAAAAATTCAATACGAATCAAAAGTTAGAGCAAAAACACCAATTATGTCAAACTTTACTATTTACCAAGTATTGAGATATTTTCTATCAAACTCCATCAAACTTACTTCAAAAATATTTAGCAATGACATTTGAGTCCATTAGAAATTATCTCAATTTATTGAAATGGAAAGCAACAAGTAATCAACCAAAAATTGGTAAAAGATTAGATTATGTCAAGAATTAGTAACTTGAGATCATATGCAAAAAATGCATTTCAAATACATAAAACTATCAATGATCATCAACCAAAAATAATTGAAAACATGTAGTAAATATTGAAAATCAAAGATTAGGCCTAAACTAAACTAAACTAATTGTTAGTTTATGTTATAACACCTAAATTAAAGTTAGTGTTAGAATCTACCTAACTTAAACTATTAACAAATTCTACATCAAGAATTAGAAACTAGTGTTAATCTAATCAAAAAGTTCAAAATCTCAAACTAATGTTAGTGCTAACTAACTTTCTATAGCTGATTCAACTTAAACACTAGTGTAACTATACCCAGGGCTAAAAATCAACACAACAACACTATGTCAACTTCAAGTTACAACTAAAATCAATTTATCAAGTTCAATTAATCACTTATTTCAATAAGAAATTCAATAAAATGGTATTAAATTCTCAATTCAAATCAATTCTCAACAATTAAGCCTCAATTATACAATTAAAACCTCAATCAACACAAAACTAAGAAAAAGCACTTATTCCAAAAAATCACTTATTTCAAAAAGCGCTTAATTCAAGAAAACTCACCGATAGAAGTGAAGAGGAGGCTTAGGTATAGAGATCACAATGAACGGATCGACAATCGGCGGATAATTGCTCTTGATCTTGACTTTTGGATCTTGATGAAGTTGTTGTTGTGTTCTTGATGAAAAAAGTGTAAAACCTTGATTTGATCTTTGAGAGAATTGAGAGAAATTTTTTGATTGTTTTTGGAGATTTTTTTCAATTGTGAGAGAAATTTGAGTAAAAAGAATATGTAGTATGGGCTTATGTGAGTGAATTTGGTTAATGGGTCTCAAATATTCATAAATTTTAATGCAGAATTTTAATTCACTTGAGCGCGACACGTTTCAGGCAAATTCGTAGGAATCTCGGTGCGACTTTCGAAGTTGAAATGTGAAACTAAAATGTAGCCAACATCGATAACAACATCTTGTCCGAAGATGAGCTCGATCGGATAAACGGTGATTTAGTTATGATTTTTTGAAGTTTCGTCTCAGATAAAAATATTTCTCGGTTCAGAATTTTCAAACGCATTGCGCGCGCTTCAGACTAAAAACGAAGTCCTTCGGGATACCACTCGAATTGGAAAACTGAAAGAAATACTTAACCAACTCAATTTTTAAACCAATGCCACTCGAACCGGCTCGATACAATAAGAATCGACCGAGTTATGATTTTCTGAAGATGAAGCCGGTGAATATTTGTCACTATTTTCTCGTGCGAATATACTTGATAAATTCATATATTCGAAGACTCTCTATGTAGAACTGGCTTCCGGCCGTGAGAAACGAAATATAGATAACATCAAGACGGAATTTTAGCCACTTGAACGGGTTCAAAACGATAAACGGTCTTCGAGTTATGAATTTTTAGTGTGCGAAAACTGCATTTTCAGCACCTTTTTCTTTGTATTTTTCACCATATAACTTCCAAAAGAACCGCGTATCCAGAGACTTTCATTTGAGAATTAGCTTTTGGTCCGGACACAAAAATTGAAGAGAACATCTAGACGATTTCAAAACCTCATGAATCAACCCAAAACACCATTCCAAGCTGGAGATGCAAATTTTCAAACTCTGATCAGTAAAAACACTATTTCCAATTCGCACTATTTTAAATTCACCGAAAACACCCAAATCTTCCACAACTCAAACATGCGTTGAAAAATTATGACAGCTTTGTTGTGTTGATCAAATACCTTGATCCCATGAATACGGAAACAATGAGATGCATGCATGTGTATATGCAAACAAAGTATAAGTCAATCAACGTTAAAACAAAGAGGGCAAATTTTGGTGTGCAACAGTTGCCCCTATTTAATCGCCTTCAACCTGAAGGTGAGATTGGCGTCAACCTTTCAAACCTTCAAGGTGGAAGAAGATTAAATACTTAAAAGAACCCGAAAATTTACGCTCCGAAGCCAGTCAGGTATTGTTATTTTTTGGTTTTCTATTTTTTTTTGTTGCTTTTTTGGATTGCAGTAGTTAGCTGAGTAAATCTCTTGGATGTCAGGTCAAGGTTAGACATACACAAGAAAGAGACCGACTGAAGAAGGCTCTAACGAAGGAACGCTAATCGAAGGCGAATTTACTGGGGACACAAATATACATTGACTCTGAACAGAACACCGATCAAAGGCGAACTTACAAAGAAAAGAGACCAAACGAATGGGACCTTTAACAAATGACCCCGACCAAAGGTGGATTTAAGGGGAAAGAACCTCGATCAAGGGCGAATTTTCAACATGAAAAGAGAACAGTCGAAGGTGACTCTTTAACAAATGATACCAACCGAAGATAGATTTTAGGGGAAAGAACACCGATCAAGGGCGAACTTTCAACATGAAAAGAGAACAGCCGAAGGTGACTCTTAACAAATGATACCAGCCGAAGATGGATTTTAGGGGAAAGAACACCGATCAAGGGCGAACTTTCAACATGAAAAGAGAACAGCCGAAGGTGACTCTTAACAAATGATACCATCCGAAGATGGATTTAAAAGAAATGACACCAGCCAAAGCGGGATTTTGACAAAAGATACCAGCCGAAGCGGGGTTTTAAGGGATACCAGCCGAAGCAGGGTTTTTAACATACGATACCAGCCGAAGCGGGATTTTGAAAGATACCTGCCGGAGCGGGATTTTAAAAGATACCTGCCGGAGCGGGATTTTAAAAGATACCAGCCGAAGCGGGATTTTGAAAGATACCAGCCGAAGCGGGATTTTGTAAGATACCAGCCGAAGCGGGATTTTGAAAGATACCAGCCGAAGCGAGATTTTGAAAGATACCATCCGAAGCAGGATTTTAAAAGATACCAGCCGAAGCGGGATTTTGAAAGATACCAGCCGAAGCGGGATTTTGAAAGATACCAGCCGAAGCGGGATTTTGAAAGATACCAGCCGAAGCGGGATTTAAAAAGATACCAGCCGAAGAGGGATTTTGAAAGATACCAGCCGAAGCCGGATTTTGAAAGATACCATCTGAAGCGGGATTTTAACAAAGGGTACCAGCCGAAGTGGGATTTTGAATGATAAAGGTATGCATATCTGGTAAGAGTTAGACACACAAGAGCGAAATTGAGCATCAAGAAACAAATGTTTAGAGTTGATAGTGAACACAGGAACAAGACTAACCGAAGAAAGCCCGAACATGAAAGGACGCATTCGCCTAAACAAGGACCCCAGACAACTGGACTTTAAAGAGACATTGAAGGACTCTTAACAAAAAAGGTTAGCTAAGCTAATGAAAGGAGAACCTGACTGACGCGAATAAACCAAAACAAGGAACCGACTAGGAAGGACCTTCAAAGAGCACCGATCGAAGGTGAACTCTACAAGAGAAAGAGACAGATTAAAACAGACTCTAACAAGGATTGCCAAAACACGTTGGGCTTTCGATAGGTTGCAAATACGCAAGAACTACATAATCCCTCAGGCCAAAGGCAGGGTATAATTCTTCAAGAGTGGCAATTATCTAAATTACCACACACCAAGTATGGATACTCAAATACTTGAGAAATAAGAAAGGATATACACCGACTCTCACTCGCACTCTAAGGCAAATCAAGCACAGGTAAAATAACCAAAGGCTTGCAAAGGCAAGCGCAAACCACAAACTTACTGGGGAAATGGAGAAATACCAAAGACCCGGCTGGTGGTGAATCAAAATAAACTCTGCTGGGGAAACATAATAGTGTCACCCTAGGCTTGTTGTGGAGATAAATCAAATTTGAGTGTATAACAATCTGGTTACCACAAGTGGACATAATTGGCTTATACTCATGCATGTTTGAATTTTTTATAGCGTAATGCTCCATACAATGGAAATGCTACGCGTTTTAGTAGATGCAATGCAATGATGCAATGTAATGATACATATTTATCAATGCACTGGGGAAATCACATCAATAATAAGATGCTGGGAAGACAATGAACTTCCGAATGATTATTCTTGCACGTCTGATCTTCTGTAGAGAACATGCAATATGAACTTAAATGGAGAACCGAGATTCGAAACCATCAACCTCGAACGATTGATAACATTGAAGAAATAACTTCCTGGGGAGTAATACTGCAAAAATAAATTGCAGTTCTGGGAAAATCTTGAATTCTCACCCAACTTCCAACTTCCTAGGGAGTAATACTGCAAAATAAATTGCAGTAATACTTTATCTTCTGTTAGAAAGAGGAAAGCTTTGCCGAGGATGAAAACTTTCTCGCGTAAAATATCTTGACGAAGATAACTTCTACCGGGGAGTATATAAATTCTCAAATAAAAAGAATTCTACTTAGACCACACTGGGGATAACATTGTCGGGGGTAAAGAATCTTCACTTAGGGATGAAACAAACATCTTGGGATAAAAACTCCACTGGTGATATCTCAATAAATTTTTTGTCACTGGGGATGAAAGAGCTACGACGGGCGCTCCCATGTACATCACACTGGGGAGATAAGACACTTGCTCCACTAGGGAAATAATAGTTTGCTCCACTGGGGAATAAGAGACCAGTTACTCTGGCAGGTCCCCAAAATTCGACTTCGACTAGGGACAAAGACTACCTCATACACTAGGGGCCAAAAGTCTTTAGATGTTAATATTAACAAAATCCGTTACACTGGGTGTAGCCACCTCTACAAGATTCAAGCTGATAAGAAGTTCTGTATTGGGGAGCAGAAATCATTTCATTGCGGATGATGGTCGTCTTCATGAGGATAACAAACTAGAATCCCTTCATGGGGAGAACAAGTGAAAACCTCACCAGGGAAGCCATAGAATGTTGACTTCAAGGGGAGTATATCAAGAATCTCCAGTTAGTTAGTAAAATGATTCTTCCTAGAAACCTGGAAAGAAACAGACTGCACTGAGAAGGAGGAGTACTCGGGCAAGAGTGTGCCTTCACTAGGGATAATACTGCAAAAATAAATTGCAGTTCAGGAAAAATGTTGAACTCTGATCTAACTCCCACCTTCTTAGGGAAAATTGCAACATGTCTTTCCAAGGACAAAGAGAATCTCGCTGGGAACTGGGACCTTCCGATGTAAGTCTTTGATAAAAGTGACTTCGACTGGGAAATCACAGAAATTTTTTTGAATAAAATAATTCTACCCAGGCCACACAGAGGATACTACGGTCGAGGGTAACAATCTTCACTTGAGGAAGAGAAGGGCATCTCTGAACCATAAGCTTGAGGTTTGGAACTATACCGAGGAAATATTTCAGCCATACCCCATCACTGGGATAAAAGAATTTTAAACGGCATTTGTCCATGCACTCTGCCGCAGAAAAATAGGAGACCTGCTCCGCTGGGTATAACAAACATGTTAATCAAACATCTCTTCAAGAAAACCTGACTTGGGCAAAACTTCCCTAGGGAGAAGAGATACGAACTTCAAAGAGACGATGAACGACAACCTCCCTAGGGAGATAAATACCTACCACAGAGATATATGGTACTGACTTCAAGAGGATATAACAAAGGTCTACAATCCAATGAAATGATCTTTCCCGAATTTGTCGAAGCTGAGTAGACTATGCTGAAGAAGAATTTTATACAAAACCTGTTGAATTGCATTTCTTCAGAGATAAGTCTTATGGGAGGGACAAACTCTTAAACAAACTCTCATTGAGAGTACTGACTTCAGTGGGGATTACACATGGACATACTTTCACTGGAGATAAGGAATTATGTCTGGGCGAGAGTACGCCCTTATTGGGGATACATGATTCTGTCTTGAGAAGAAGTGAGCATTCACTAGGGAGATTGAATCCCATTCTACAGAAATCCTGATGTTGGTTACATACAGACCTTTCTTGATTCACTTGCTGGTATGCTTCTTGTCATAAAAGACCAACAATACTTGCAAAACAGAAAATCATGGTGATATGCCCCATGCGTGGAATGGCAAACTTCACTGATGAATAATCAATTTGAACTACCAATCAATGGGTAAAAAAAAGCGATGTAATATTACAACTTCATCATGTCAACTCTGAGGAGGAATGCCACTGAAAAATGGACTTTGGAGAAGATGTTGCAAAAATAAATTGTAGTCCACTGAAAATAAATCATCTTGACTTCAAACAACTTCTGAATTTCCAGGGAGAAGAACCATTCTCCTCTTGCAGAGAAATGAGGATGCTTTGCTGGGGAATAAATATCTCAGAAGAGAAACCCCTTCGTAGACAGACTTTTGTCAAGTAGCAACAGATCTTTTACTGGGGAGAGGCGTCCTCCTATGAAACGACACTTCCATCACGTCTTGTACGGGTAAACAACCTCAAATGATCTTTGCGTTACTGCTCGTATCCTACTGAGGATAACAATCCAACTTCGAGTGGAGATAATGATCTCAACTTCTGTAAAGGAACATCAATAAATGGACCTAAGTATCTAATGAGCTGAGGATAACAATCCTGACTTCTCGACATGATTTTCAAACTCACGAGTCATTTAGCTTGCGTATGGACTTAATTTGATCAACCCTTGAAGAGGAGAAAATGCCCCTGCATAATGCCTTACCCCAGTCTATAGGGCCTTTGAAGATAATTGTCCCGAGGGGACTTTCTGATATATGTACCAGCAAAATAAGCTGCCCTAGTATGGTGAACTTCAGAACATTGCCCCTGGATGACCGGTGTTGGAAGCGCTTTCAACATGCTTGAGTGAATTCCCATCCATCTGTAGATTCTGAAAAGATTCTCCTCTAATCAACGCATTCTCAGAGAGATTGGTCAAATATCAACATAATTGCCCCAATTTGACTGCACTTTGAGGGATAAAATCCTGACTTGAATGCCTCAGATTGACTGAACACTTACTCAATAGAGTATTCAACATGCTTTCCCCTGCTCAACAGAGTCTCGACAAATATTTTCTTTATCTTATACTCACGGAGAGATGAGAAACTTAAGGATTTTCGAAGACAACACAACCTTGGGGTGGTTGGCTTACGTCTTAAAAGTAGGTTAGTACACAATCGTACTTCTCAACTTGAACTGCTTCATTCTCCAATAGATACTTGAAAGAAATACATCCCTCGGGATTAACTGACAATAATGCACGGCTACTCAATAGAGGCTTTGGGCAATCAAACTTTTGCAATCTACTTCAAATCATTTCTCAAACTGGTATTCTTTTACTCGACGGAGTCAACTGAAGATTTGCCCCAGATTAAGACTGTTCTCACAAATGATTCACCTTTAAACAATATTCTGACGCAATCTGTCCCTGGAGATGATCAAACTTTCATCTGATGCTCATTATGCAAGCTTACTCAATGTTTAAGCACTTGCTCATATGCAAATAATGTTTATCATAATAATGATAATTGTAATGCAAAGTCCATGTTTGTCTTGAAGTTAAAAACTTTTACTGAAAATATGTTGAAACATCAAAAAATTTTGTACAAAAGATAGTAAAAAGATGGAGTGATACCAACTCAAAAAATATTAGAAAACCTCCTAGGAGTCAGGTTACCATACCCTCATTATGGTATCTCTTTCGAAATAACCCTTGCTTCAGTTAGGACTTTTAAGGGTTGTAACATGGCCTGGTTCACGGTTTTAGAAAAAAGGATTTAAGGCTCAAAATTATTTGGTGCCCACCCCCTTCATGATGTTCTCCAGTCCTAAATTCAGTTAAACCAATACGAGCGCTCATCTCTCAAGAAGAGTTTACAATGGTGGAAGAATCAAGCAAGGTTTTTTTGGACACAGCAGTCACTCACCTCTTTCGTTCTTAGTGCTTCTGGACACATGACTTTATTCTTTGTGGAGGATCTTTATTTAGTAATCCCTTTTTACTTTTCGCGCTTTTTCGCTTTCCCTAAATTTTTCCTGGACAAATTCCTTTTGAATTTTGATTTTGAAGTCCAGCGGGATGCCCTGACTTTTGCCTAAGCGACTTGTTTTTTCAAGTTTCGACTTAATGGGGCTTTTTGTCTCTTGATTTCATCATTTCCTCTTTTCTGAACCAGTCGTGTGACTTCGAGTCGTTTTCGACTTTGTTGGAAGTAATCATGACTGCCTGAATCTTTGGTAGACGAGGGGTAACTATCGTTGTATGGTCATCTTTTGACCCCTTGATGTGCGGGGGATAACCATTGTGGTATCGTCCTCTTTGATGCACGCTGCTGATAGATGAGAGTTAACTATTATGGTTTTGTTCTTTCTCAACCTTCTGAAGGATAACCATTGTTGTATCATTTGATGTGCACTCCTAATGAGTTTTGAACACTCAATCAGATTAACTGAAATCTACCCCGCCCCAGGTTAGAGACGTGAGAGTTTTTTCTGACAAGAAAAGAAACTCCTACTTCAAGGCTCAATGGGGTTAACGAGGGTTTCACTTCCTTATATCTCCAGTGTTTAGGAATTGGAACAAGGCCTGCACATCGTCAGCAGGGTTTTTATTCAAAAGCACACCATTTGAAGTATTTGGCATATTACTCATCATCCTCCCTCCAGAAGTTCTTTTGCTTTTTTTAACAAGAGTTAAGTATCCAAAAGTCAAAGAAAAACATTAATGAGTGAATACGAATGGATTAATTCAAGACAAACATATTCGATGCTTTATGATTAATATTCAACAATAAGCAAGTTTTGCATACAAGAAAGTACTGAACCAAAAATAGAGAGATTGCAAATGAGAATGCAGATGTAATTTGAAATTTCCATGTTGAGGAGACTAGTCTTCGTATGGACTTGTTGCTTCGGACGATGATCTGCCAGTCTTGACATTTACTTAGTCAAGGGAGACCTCAAATCTGACTGTCTGACTCGAAATTGATAGCCTTTGCATCAAGCAAGTCTTACACTTCATCTCTGAATGGTTAACAATATTCAGTTGAATGTACAGACGCCCCAATATGGTAATCACATCAAATTCCTTCACCATATGTGATGAAGGCTTTATCAAGCGAACTTGCATAAATTGCATCACAAAGTATCTTCTACCATAGAGAAGAAATGCCAACCATCTTCTACTACACAGAAGAGAAATCCAGCCGTTGAATTCCGGAGCGTCTCTTACTACACAAAAGAAGTGACGTCTTCTATTACATAGAAGCGACATTCGGCAACCATACCAAAGAATCTTCTACTACACAAAAGAAAGTAAACTTTATCTCCTACTTCACAAGAGAGAAGTTTTAGCAACCGAATTACGGAGAATCTCCTACTTCACAAAAGAGTCTTCGTCTTCTACTACACAAAAGCAAAATTCAGAAATTGTTACAAAGAATCTTCTATTACACAAAAGAAAGTAAACTCCATCTGCTACTTCACAAGAGAGGAGTTTTCTACTGCACAGAGGCAAAATTCAGAAACTGTAACAAAGAATCTTCTACTACACAGAAGAAACTAAACTCTGAATATAACATTCGACCTTTGAGGTATTTTTCTTCTACACAACCGCAGATATCCTAGAATTCGATATCTTATACTTCTTCATCATAGAAGCATCACCCTATCTTATACTTACACATAAGAAGCATCCAGCTGAGGAAAAAGAGTCTGATATGGTTTTACAAACATGGACTGAACCTTGGAAAAGAATCCGAACAAGTACCAAACTTCATACTTCAACCCATTGCAGTATTCAATATCCTAACTAAGTGCCCCAGAATGGGAGACACATCTAGCATTTGTATCGAAATCAGGAGAGAAATTTGTTGGAGGATGGCCTAAAGCACGAAGCTTAATCAACTGAGCTTCCAATACACGAGGAAGTAACTGGATATAAGGCATTGAGATTGTATCAACCTGCTTCTCAAGCTTTTTCTGTCTCTGCTGGTAAGTTTTACCCCATGGGTTCACTTGGAGACCAGAAACTAGCTGCTAGCAAGAAAATCCGAGAACACGAAGCTCTGGGTGAGACCCACTGAGTATCTCATGATTTGAAAAAATGTCCCACAGGCTGGGGATGAATGACAACTCCTGTTGCAACAACGTATACAAGATCACTTTTCTTTGCTGACACTGTCTTCAAAGCTTCCATACCTGACTCAACTAAGTCTTCAACTGGCTATTTTCCCCTTGAGAATTTCTGACTACAGGCCGTTGCTTGCATATCCCCAATAAACATCCTCATCTGATTCTTTTCATCTCATCCAATTCCCCACAAAGTTGTTTCATAACTTGAATCTGATCACGAAGCGGCGAGAAGTCAAGATTGGCAGTTCTGAAAAGAAAATACTGAGTCCGAATAAGGATTCCCCATTCTTAGTACCTTATGAGTACCTGCTATGGATGCATGAAGATGCACGAAGATACACGAGGTGAATGAGTGGATGCAATGCTATGTTCAAACATCTTTTTTATACATACAATCTTTCACTTTTTTGTGTGTGTAAAATAAACATGCTATGATGCAAGGTGCAATGACATAGGTTCAAAAGTTCAGCATAACAACTGTACAATCCTCTGGATAACTGACGTATAAATCTGTTGAATAATCTGAATATCACAGGGTCAAAGGTTCGGTACCAATTTCAGAACACAACGGAACCAAGTACCATAAATAACCGTTGTATAATCTCTGGACAAGATGAATATATCAGGATCAAAGGTCCAGAACATAACCGAATAACCATCCTAAATATCGAATCCAGAAACTCAGAAAATAAATCTGAGACCCACATAGTCACCAACAGAACAACAGTCACTATCAGAACATAGTCACCATTTGTACCTGTAATAATTAAGTCCCTCCCCTCTCACGGGTGAAAACTAGGTCAGGGTAAGGTCGAGTAACCCAGAATCGAGGGTACTCCTGAAAAACTATCGCCATATCACCTACATGAAAATGATAGCCCCTCATTTGTACCTCAGCTGAGCGTGGACGACATGACGGTAATAGTGAGACCTAAGTCAACGAGCCGTTCATGTTCCACTTTATTCCTAGTATCCTAGTTCACTCTGGCCTGGGTATTGGGCCTTTTACCTCATAGTAACACCCACCCAATCATGAAAACAGAGCCAACATAGCAGTATTACCAATATCGAAAGCAATAAAATGCAATGCAAACACATGCACAAATAAACATGTACAAAATGAACAAGCTATAAAGCATAAAAATAAACACCCAAGGAAAAGAAAACAAGAGCTAGGATCAACTCCGGGATGGACCGAAAATAGGTCAATCTATCCCCAATGAAGTCGCCAGCTGAAACAACCGGCTGACCAATCAACTGATAATGAAGATCAATGAAGTCGCCATCGAACGTTTTTTATCTCACAAGAGGGGAAAGGTAAACATCGAGAAAACCTGAGAAGGGAGAAGTCACGGTCTTGCGACCGAGAGATCGGTTAAGGGAGTCTATTATGCGAGGGGAAGGTATTAACACCCCACACGCCCGTAGTACTCTACGGTATCCACTCTTGTTGTCTATCTTATGGGTGTGTTTCAAATCTATATCTAGACTGTACAGGAAATGCATGCAAAATAAAAGAGAAAAGAATGTAGGGAAAATGAAAAGTTGTGCTCTCTCGGGCCCTACCCCAATGCCTACGTATCCCTTTTAAGGAATCAGAGCAACCGTAGTTCGGCTGACATGTTTTTGTTGGTTTGTATTTTTTAATGAACAATATTAATTTCGCCTTCTGACGCAACTCGACCTTTGGAGATTTATGCGTCAGCACAGAAGTGAATTAACATGTTCTTTCTGAAAAGAGTTTGAAAGAAAAGCCCGAAGGCGCAAAAGAGCTTGCATTGGTTGATATCTTTTACCTTGAAGAAGGATTTGGAAGTTGTTAGATGTTTTAATATTTTTTTCAAGAAAAAAGTTTTAGTTTTAATGCATGGATGCAAAAGAAAGAAAAACATCTAAGGGAGACTAGTCTAAATCTATCCCTAATGTTATCATACAATGATTGATCCTAAGATTGAGTTTTGAAGGGAAATATCTATCCTATGTTGACATGCTTGGATAACAACCCTAATGTCTATCTCAAATCACCATCTATATATGGATCAAGAAGTCCTAAAGGAGCATAGCAATGGTCTATCACCTAAAACTATGTCTATCTCGAATCATCATCTATAGTCGAATCGAGAGCTCATAAGGGAACATGCAGAGGGTATATCATCTCAAAACATGTACACAAAGATGAAATCAAACAGGTAAGCCCATAAGCTCAAGAGAACTAGCTCAAGCGAGCAAAACTAGAGAGAATCTATCTAGGCTACCATTACCTAAGAGAGTCTAACAAAACTATCCTATAGGGAACATTCAATGAGAGCGAAGTCGTGATCTCAATTTATAAATTGAGTGACTCATCGATCAACAAGAAATAAAGGAAAGCAATGAAATCCTATAGGGAGCATGCACTGAGAGCGAAGTCGTGATCTCAATTTCTAAATTGAGTGACTCATCGATCAACAAGAAAGTAAACAAACACAAGCACAACATATGTAGTAAATGAAGTGCGGAATGCCTGCTACAGGTCTTTAAACAGCGACTTCGAGCGCACGCTCTTTATTTCCTACTTCACATGATATCTAGAAAGTGATAAATGCACCTACTATATATGATCTCTAGAAAGTGGTAAATATGATATTACAACAAATGGCCTGAAACCATACTAAATGGATAATAAAAATCCACAAAAACCAAGTCAAAGCGTGGCGAAAGCTCGGAGGGCGCCACAAACTAGCATCAACAACAAATAGCGTCAGAAGAGTGAACAACATATGCAAGCAAAGTGTATTCGTCACCAAAGAGAATGGTATCCCAATTGCTTCTCAAAGTATGCACATCTCACAGAATTTGTTAGTAGATAACAAAAAAATCAAATGTGATAATGACAATTAACAATATGCACAAAAACGAAGTATGAATATGTACAAGACAAAGCAAACAAGTCAAAGGGAGTATAACATAGCATTCCGGACATCAACCTCGTACTCATGAAAATAGGTGTAAAAACCGGTTTAGAAACATTCAAACTTGCTATCGATATCGAAGAAATGCTCAAATAAGTATAACAATGCATATTCACAAATTAAAACTCAATGCACATGCAAAATACAAGTTCCGGACAGCATTACACATATTTTGAAATTCATCATGAATCGATTTGGAAATCAAAGTTTTAGTACATTAATCTTGAATATTAGCATGAGAGAGTTATCTGGAACTTGCACATGAACATGTAACCTCAAGATTGATCTAAAAATCAAGAATTAAAGTCTTAAAACCACATGAATTTAATGTATCGGAATTTAATCAACAAATTGAAAATTAACTCCAATTCATGAGTTTATGTATTTATGCCAAAAGTGTGATGAATAGGAATCAACTCACAATTTGCCAAACACAAAAGTTGTGAATCAAAATGTATTCCGATACGCTAAATTCACAAAGTTCTCAAACAATTAGTTAAAACCAAATGATATTACTTGACATCAAAGTATGAGTAACACACAAAAAGTATCACAATTCAACAATGAAATACAAGATAATGTGCAAAAAACATGAATCAAAAAGTTACAAAATTAATCGAAAAGTATCCGGAATCAACCGCAAAAATTTAGGCGACATAGAAACATGCCAACGGTTCCAAAAATTAACTCGGTTCGGCCAAATTCCATTCCGAAATATGATTTTCGAAACTGCTACAGTAGCAGAAAAACAGAACGAAATTTGTCCAAATCAAAAAAATACTCGCGTGAGAGATTCCGGATGGCTCAAGAAAATCGATTTTCATTAAAGAAAATCGGAAAAACTCAATACGAATCAAAAGTTAGAGCAAAAACACCAATTATGTCAAACTTTGCCATTTACCAAGTATTGAGATATTTTCTATCGAACTCAATCAAACTTACTTCAAAAATATTTAGCAATGACATTTGAGTCCATTAGAAATTATCTCAATTTATTGAAATGGAAAGCAACAAGTAATCAACCAAAAATTGGTAAAAGATTAGATTATGTCAAGAATTAGTAACTTGAGATCATATGCAAAAAATGCATTTCAAATGCACAAAAATATCAATGATCATCAACCAAAAATAATTGAAAACATGTAGTAAATATTGAAAATTAAAGATTAGGCCTAAACTAAACTAAACTAATTGTTAGTTTATGTTATAACACCTAAATTAAAGTTAGTGTTAGAATCTACCTAACATAAACTATTAACAAATTCTACATCAAGAATTAGAAACTAGTGTTAATCTAATCAAAAAGTTCAAAATCTCAAACTAATGTTAGTGCTAACTAACTTTCTATAGCTAATTCAACTTAAACACTAGTGTAACTATACCTAGGGCTAAAAATCAACACAACAACACTATGCCAACTTCAAGTTACAACCAAAATCAATTTATCAAGTTCAATTAATCACTTATTTTAATAAGCAATTCAATAAAATGGTATTAAATTCTCAATTCAAATCAATTCTCAACAATTAAGCCTCAATTATACAACTAAAACCTCAATCAACACAAAACTAAGAAAAAGCACTTATTCCAAAAAATCACTTATTTAAAAAAGCGCTTAATTCAAGAAAACTCACCGATAGAAGTGAAGAGGAGGCTTAGGTATAGAGATCGCAATGAACGGATCGACAATCGGAGGATAATTGCTCTTGATCTTGACTTTTGGATCTTGATGAAGTTGTTGTTGTGTTCTTGATGAAAAAAGTGTAGAACCTTGATTTGATCTTTGAGAGAATTGAGAGAAAATTTTTGATTATTTTTGGAGATTTTTTTCAATTGTGAGAGAAATTTGAGTAAAAAGAATATGTAGTATGGGCTTATGTGAGTGAATTTGGTTAATGGGTCTCAAATATTCATAAATATTAATGCAGAATTTTAATTCACTTGAGCGCGACACGTTTCAGGCAAATTCGTAGGAATCTCGATGCGACTTTCGAAGTTGAAATGTGAAACTAAAATGTAGCCAACATCGAGAACAACATCTTGTCCGAAGATGAGCTCGATCGGATAAACGGTTATTTAGTTATGATTTTTTGAAGTTTCGTCTCAGATAAAAATATTTCTCGGTTCAGAATTTTCAAACGCGTTGCGCACGCTTCAGACTAAAAACGAAGTCCTTCGGGATACCACTCGAATTGGAAAACTGAAAGAAATATTTAACCAACTCAATTTTTGAACCAATGCCACTCGAACCGGATCGATACGATAAGAATCGACCGAGTTATGATTTTCTGAATATGAAGTCGTTGAATATTTGTCACTATTTTCTCGTGCGAATATACTTGATAAATTCATATATTCGAAGACTCTCTGGGTAGAACTGGCTTCCGGCCGTGAGAAATGAAATATAGATAACATCAAGACGGAATTTTAGCCACTGGAACGGGTTCAAAACAATAAACGGTCTTCGAGTTATGAATTTTTTAGTATGCGAAAACTGCACTTTCAGCACCTTTTTCTTTGTATTTTTCACCATATAACTTCCAAAAGAACCTCGTATCCGGAGACTTTCCTTTGAGAATTAGCTTTTGGTCCGAACACAAAAATTGAAGAGAACATCTAGACGATTTCAAAACCTCATGAATCAACCCAAAACACCATTCCAAGCTTGAGATGCAAATTTTCAAACTCTGATCAGTAAAAACACTGTTTCCAATTCGCACTATTTTAAATTCACCGAAAACACCCAAATCTTCCACAACTCAAACATGCGTTGAAAAATTACGACAGCTTTGTTGTGTTGATCAAATACCTTGATCCCATGAATACGGAAACAATGAGATGCATGCATGTGTATGTGCAAACAAAGTATAAGTCAATCAACGTTAAAACAAAGAGGGCAAATTTTGGGGTGCAACAACGGGCGATATATCCTGGTTCCCCTTACAGTCCGAGAGTACTCCAGTCCCCTTTCAAGATGAAAGAGATTTCCTTATTGTGGCAAACTTAAACAAGAACTACCAACCAAACCAAGAACAATCCTCTTGGACCAAGAACAATCCTCTTGGATTTTCACTAAGTTACCTATGAGAACAATCCTCTCAATGTAACTACACTTTTATCCAACAACTTGGAAAGACAAGATTTCAACAAAAACACTTAAACTTAATTCCAACAATCCTGGAAAATAAGTAAGTAAATATCAATTTGTGAGTTTGAGTGAGTAGAGTAATATTGATCACCAAGAGTGATTTGACAATGTATAATCTTATTATTTCAATAATAATATTATACAAAGACTCAAGATATATTTGCTCAAAGTTTTCTGTTTAATAATGTGAAAAATGTACATAAAACTTATGCATCAAAAATGAAGAATGTTTGAGTTTGTATTTTGAAAGTTCAGCAAATATTTATGAAAGAAGGTTGTTAGATATGGATTTGAAATTGAATATTTATATGTTCATAACACCCTTTTGAAATATCATGAAGATCTGGAAATGTATCATGAACAAATGCCAAGTTTGAGTGAAAAGATGTAATGAAAAAGGCATGATCAAAAGGCATGAACAAAATTTTTATTTTTCAAATTCATGCAGTGTGCAATCGATTGCACCCTTGGTGTAAATCGATTGCACAAGGTTTTTAACAGTTATTTTTTCAAAATCTTGAAGAGTGCAATCGATTGCATTAACAATGTAATCGATTGAATGGAAAGTCAGTAGCAAAAATTAACTGAGTGCAATCGATTACACTAACAATGTAATGGATTGCATGCAAAGTCAGTAGAAAACGTTTTGAAAAATTTAAGTATGCAATCGATTGCATAGGAATATAAATTGATTGCACAAAGAAACAGAAGCAAGAGATTTGAAATTTTTGAAGTGTGCAATCGATTACACTAAGATGTAAATTGATTGCATGTAGAAGAAAAGTGAAATTTTATCTTTGAAAAGCTTGAGTAAAGATTATTAACCATTTCTTTTTCATTTTTGATCATCTATATCTTAAGATCAAAGTAAATAATATTATTATACCTTTAAAGTTGTTGAGAGCTTTGAGTGAAGATATTATCCTTAGATGCTTTGAGCTTTATCAAAATCTTTGCCTTCTTTGTTAGCCATGGTTTGTCTTCATCAAAATAAAAGCTTATTTGAGAAGCTTGATTTTACACACATGTGGTTCATTGTGAATACCAAACAAATATTGCAAGGTATATCCATTTAAATTTCTTGGAATTCAATTTACAAGTACAAAAAGCAAAATGATACATTACGATAATTCAAAGACTAGGGCATTCATAGGTATGTCATAGTTAATTCAAAGGCATCTAAACACTATGTTCGTCATTGAAGTGCATCCTCACTCTATTAATTCTACTTCAAAATCAAGAAATGACGGGAAATATGCTAAGACAATATGCTAGGAATATACAAAGTTATGTCATTAATTTCAAAAGTATGTGACAAATGTCGTGAATATCATGACATCATCATTTTAAAAATTCAAAATTCAATACAAGTACAAAAAATGGATGGAAATCCATTATAATACAATCCTAAGTTTCATCGTGATCATATCTTCATGCTCCAAAATCCGATACTTTCGAGTCTCTTCAGACATCCTTCATGAGTCATCTTTGCTTCAGCCATCATTGATCCAAATATCTGACTCGCATCAGTACCAAAACATATACACCAGAATAAATTTGCAGTCAAACACAACCATAAAAAGACTTGCCTTCAATACGTATGAATCTGCGTTCGTCAACTCAAGAAAACAAAATCTTACCTGCACAAAGAAAAGAAAGTAAAGTGATATGCAACTGCATTCAAGAGATTCTAAGAGCGAACATAATAAAATGTGAAATTAACGCAAACTACAACAACCATGCATATCTATAGAATTGTATTTTGCATCACTATGCTAGGATCTGTAGCATTACATCAAAGGCCGATAAGAAAAAAAGACAAACAAGTGGGAATTTAAGGCATCTCATAGTCGAAGCCCGCGTGGAAAGGGATTCCATAGATGCACCAGTTCAACATGGTCACTACATATGTCTTAAGCAAGTATCACCAGTTCAGTTTGTCTATTATTAAATAATTCAAGCGCAACAAAAATCAAAATTCTACATTGAGTTCAAACAGAAAATTAGAAACAGAGAGAGATACTTCCACAAAGGAAGGGTCATGTACACGGTTCATACATCCACATGGCTAAGGTTTATTCAATTGCATATCAATCAGAAACAAAAATATATGTAACAAAAGAGATTCTGCACCATATCAGAAGTGTGAACAAAATTGATCCATATTTCGTAAACCTGCATTCAAATAAACCATAACAGAAACTTACAGCAGCAAGGTAACCCCAACAGAACCGACTAACTGACAAAACCTCCAACTGTAACTAATTTACAGAATTCCAACTAACTATTTCTCACCATAGCCCCTCTATTAACTATCAAAACTGCAAAACAGAATTCCCTAACCTCTTTTTCTAACCCATACATCCAACTGTAACTAACTTTACAGAAAATCTCATAACCCTCTAACTAACCTCTAACCATATCCTAACCGCTTTAGCCTCTAACCAATTACCTAACTGAACCAAAGAAGAAATTATAATAGAAAAACTAATAGAAAATCACATAAAATAAGTTGTAACTGTATCATAACAAGCCTTAACACCTAACTAACTCAAATCCACTCTAACTAATTGCTGGCTCATACTTAACTATCACCTAACTGATTGAAATCTCACCATTAATATCGTAACTGAATCCTCCAATCCTAAGGCTCAGATTGATTGATCCCCAACTCATTGTCAATCTCTATCAACTATATAACCTCTCCACCGCCTTCAATTTCAAGGACCTTCATCTTCATCACATGCTCAACCTCAAACTCTTTCGGATTCTCTCTTCACGACCTCTCTTGCAATCTTCTATTTCACACCATCACTTTCTCTGAACCTCTGCAACTTCATCCTACACCTTTCTTCATCAACCTTCACTACAACCCCACTTCTCTGCATAACTGCTCTTACATATTCAAACAACCTTCAACCACCACCTTCATTCAAGCAACCACGCTTCATTCACCAACATTCCTCAACAATCATCTTCATCACTCTCTCTACAACTTCAGACACATATTTACCTCACGCCTTTACCTCACTCGTCTTTTAGCAACACCGCGCGTAGAAACAGAGAAAAATGGAAGAAAAAGAAGACGAAGAAGAAGAATAAATAAATGGCTAATACACACATCAGAAATAAAGCAAGGGAAGAAATTCGTTATTACCTGGGCTTCACAAGCTTCGCCTCTGGCCTCCTCACCTTTGTCATCGTTGAATCACCACTGGAGTGTCTCCGGTAGGTAAGCTATTGCAAACTACCTCTCTTCCTCATCTTCTCTCTTAGCTCTTGATATTGGTGCAAAGAGTAGACATCGTAGGTGCAAATACCTCTAGAATCTCACTCATAAGCATTGACTATGGCATTTAATTTAGGTTGCATCGCCTAGGGTTTCCTTTTTTTTCTTATAAGACTTAGGCTAAGGAAATTGGAAGAACATAGATGTAGCAGTTGTTTCACGAAGACTAGACGATTAGATGGAGATAGAATGTTGAGTTCTCCAGCGAGACGGAGCAATCGGTAGCGATGAAGTTGAATAAGGTCGCGCCATCGAAGGTGTGGATCGGAGGAGACGGAGGAGTTCAGGACAGATAAAACGAAGGTAAATATGTAATAGATTTGGGGATTGGATGAGCTCCGCCGCCTTCAGCGTGACGAAGAGAGAGAGAGAGATATCATATTTCGTTTAGGAAACTGGAACGTCATAAGTCCTTAGCCCTAACCCCCTCCCAAAATGCCACCGTTTCCGCTTTTCATACTTTTTCTTTATTTCTTTTTTTATTGAATATTAAATATAATGGGCTACAATGAGAACAATAAGCAATTGGGATTGTTGGTGAAGAAATTGGACTCATGTTGGACCGAATTTTATTCCCTAGGCCCATTAATTTTTGTTTGGAATCTAAGTTGAAGAAGAACAAAAATACATTTTGGACTTTCTGGAGTGGGCCTAGCGCCCAAACATCTGCACCCTCCTGAAATTCAATTCTCACCCCTGATTCTCTCATTTTCATTTTATAATTATTTCTAATTCTTTATTTTATAATTTTCTTATAACAAAAATACATAATAAAAAACGATAAAAATATTATAAGGCATTTTAGAAATTAATTAGGAATTTATTTCCCCTTTTTCTAACTTTTTAGTCAATTTTAATCACTAGTTTTACTCATTTTATGCCATGTATTTCGTTTGCGATTTTTGGTATGAGTTGTATGTAATACTTTAATACTTACTGCCTAATTTTACTTGTTTGTATGGTCTTTCATGATTCCTTAGGTGATTTTGGTTCAAATTTAATCTTCAATTTAATTGAACTAAAATTAGACTAGGGCTTCTAAATCCAAGCATGCAAACATTAGGTAGAATTCCCTCGAAATTCCAACTTTAGGTCCATGATGCATAATAACATTAGGTTTAGAAATAGGCTAGTCTCCATTTGAATTTTCTTTCCCCTTTTTCATTTGCATTAAAACAAAAACTTCTTTTCCTTCCAAACTTGAAAACACTTTAAAATTACTGATGAGAATAATGCGTTTGTTGAGTATGAGAGATGATAAGCGGGTCTATTCTCGATCTTATTGTTCTTTCATCTCAGGTCTAGGTGTGTTTCAAATCACAAAGATTCCTTTCATGGATAAGTGGAAAAGTGGTTGATATCTCTCTCTTGAAGTCAACTAGTCATTATCTGCAACAAAAAATACAAACCAACTCAAACCTTTTTGTGCGCCTAAGCACCTTTTCTATAAAACCCTTTTCAGGTAAGGACATGATTAATTTACTTTTGTGCCAATGCGTGATTCTCCAAAGGTCGAGCTGCGGCAAAAGGCGGAATTAACATTGTCCATAAAAAAATGAAACCAACAAACACATGTGAGCCGAACTACGCTAGCTATTCCTCAAAAAGGATACTTAGGCATTGGGGTAGGGCCAAAGCGAGTATAACTTTAATTTTCTCTACATTCTTTTCTCATTTATTTTGCATGCATTCTCCCTCAGCATTAAACAGTAAACATAGAGTAGACACACCCTTAGATAGATAACAAGAGTGGATACCGTAGAGTACGATGGGCGTGTGTGGTGCTAATACCTTCCCCTCGCATAACAGACTCCCTTACCCAATCTCTCGGTCGCAAGACCGTGACTTCTCCCTTCTCAAGTTTTCTCGATGTTTACCTTTCCCTACATATGGGATAAAAGACGTTCAATAGAGACTTCATTGTTTGATGATTTTCAGCCCGTTGTTTCACTATCATGGAAGGATCTGAAGACATGATACTGACACTATTTGATACTACTGGCACAAACAAGCATTTAGGTGGTACCGAAGGTCCTTTGATCAAGTCTCGATATTTTTTAAGAACTGTCATGGAAGGATCCAAAGACATGATACTGACACCATCTGATGCTACTGGCACATACAAGCAATTTGGTGGTACCGAAGGTCCTTATAGTGGATTTTGTTCAAACCCATGATCAATGTAATATTTCCTCCAAGTGATTCGGATGAAAATATGCCCCTGGCTATTCAGCACTTCTTGAGAGATTCTTTGAATCTCGACTTAACTTCCCCAGATTGTCATGTCATGCCCCTTGATTATGAGAGATTTTCATTGGAGGCGTCTTTCCTTTTGAAGTGATTCTGTTTATTGAGAGTTTTCATTTGTTGGATATCTATCGTGCAAATTTCTCCATTGTTAAACAATTAGCCATATGCAAACAACAGTATTCAAATAATGAAAACTTTATGTCAGTCTTGAGATTTTTTTTGAAAAATGCACTCTTAAAGAGCAACAAAAATTTGTAAGAATATGAATTCAACTCAGGATCTACAGTAAACCTTACAGGAGTCAGGATACCTTTTGTAATAGCATGCTTTCGAACTAACCTATGCTTTAATTAGGACTTTTAAAGGGTTTTAACATGGCCCGGTTCACGGTTTAAGAAACAAAGGATAAGGCTCAAAGTTTATTTGTACCCAACCCGTTCCCCATAATGTTCTCCAGTCCTATACTCAATTAATTGCGCGTTTGGATTCCAATTGGAATCTGAAATGATATTTTGGTGATGGTTTGGATAATGGAAGATTATTTGGGAAGGCAGTCATTTTTGTAACATTTTTCATGTTGTCGAGGATTTGTAGTGTGATACGGTGGCCAGAACCGTGACGTGTTTCCCTATTTTTAAGGAATTTGCTGGTTTGCGTTTTGCGTTTGTTTTCGCAAAATGTCGCGGTAAGCAAGAGTCGCCACCGACTTTTATTTTATCCAACAAGGAAAGGAAAAAGCACAAAAAAATTCCTTTTTCGAGATATTTCTGAGTACGGGGGGTGGATTATAGAAAGGGAAGGTTATATCACCCTTTCTATCCGTAGTTATCTACGGGCTCTTAGGTACTTGCTCATCATTTTCAAAATTGTTTTCTTTGTGTTTGTGTGATTTGAAAAGCTTTTGTTTTGACTTCAATTTAACTCTTGCTTCTGTCTTCAAGAGTGTAATGAAGTGTTTTTGAAAAATTTGTTTGTAAAGGAGTGTAAGTGTGAAAAAAATTTGTTTGGATTGAGCAAGTACTTAAGAGCTAATCTACCTACTAGAAAAAAGAATCGTTCTATATTCATTTCCTTTAGACAACACTATCCCACTATTAGTGAGTAGGTAGCATCGTCGTTGGAGTTTTGAGGGTCAATTCGAAAGGGACGTGCGGTCACTAAAGCAATGTTAGGACGTCTTAGTAGTAAACCTAATGTCTTAGATCAATTATTCGAGGCAATAATATCCGAGGCAACCATTCCGAGGCAACTTTTCCGAATCGGGACTTTGATCTTTGTTTAGACAAAAGGATGACCACTAAAGCATCCTATACTCAATGACCGTTTACCGAAGGAAACCAAGTGGGAGTGTACCCTAGGAGTGCGCATGTGCGAGTGATTCAATTTCAAGATTATTTATCTTTGCACATTTTAGGGTGATCTAACTGTTTTAAAGTTTACATACATTCTTGTCATGCATCCCTATATCATACATCTAACAGTTAATATTGTGCGGAATTTAAAGTGCGGAAATTAAACTACGCTATTACAAGGCTTCGGGTAATTACATAGCCAAAAACAAACACTTTGAAAATAAAGCAATAAATGAAATAAACGTCCTAATTAAACTATTACAAACTGCAGGCAGTTACATCAATATGAATAAAAATAATAATAAAGCGCGCGATGAAAATTAGAACGAGTGCGAACTAGGGTTTTGACCCTTCTATCCTAATTAAAAGAGAAAAAATGTTTTTGTTGTTTTAATAAAAGAATTAAGTTTTCTAAATTAAATATGCAATTAATTAGTTAATTAAATAAATTAATAAAAATAATTACATGGCTTATTTTGGTTTTTTTGATTATTTTTTAAGAAAAAGAAGAATATAATTAAATTAGAAATAAAAACCTAATTATTCTAATTAGTTTTAATTATTTACAAAAAGAAATTAAAGTTTTACCTAAAATTAAAATTTAATTAAGAAAAAATCCTAAATATATTTTTATGTGATTTTTATATTTGTTTATTAAAAAAAAAAAGGGATTAAAAGAAATAAATAAAACTAATAAAACATGAAAATAAAGATGGGCCTAGTAGCAAAAGTAAACAGGGGGTGCAATCATCAGAAATCCCTAGGCCTGAATCTTCGAAAGCTTCATGCTCTAACTATGGTGTTTTTTGATTCTTGCGTGGAACCTATGATTCAACCATCCATAACTGTTCTATATAAACTCAAACAAACGTTAGCATACCATAAAATGTGATTAAAATTAGATATTCGAAGTTTAAAATTTTACCAAACTGGTGTTGTCAAACGGGGGGGCGTGCTAGGCGTGTGATGGATTGCTCTTGGGCCTTGTAAGAATCTTGAGGGCTTCAAGAGGATGGTTTGAGGCTTGATGTCAATTGAGAGAGACCGGAACCTCGAGATATGACTTGCACCAATTCTTTGATTTCTGGAGAGCTTTTTGAAGAGCTTTTAGAGAGCTTTTTGAAGAGCTTTTTAGAGAGCTTTTTAGAGAGGATTTTCGTTTTTTTCAAGCTTGTATGGATCTATATTTATAGAGGAGAATGAGGATACAAGAAAGTATGGAAAGAATCTCCCTCATAATGTTGTGTTTTAAGACCATGATCAAAACTTGAAAAAAATGCCATATTTGAAGATTTTATGCCATTTTCACATGTGGATGAACCTGGACACATTTGAAAGGTTATTACACGAAATCAATTGACATAAACCAGCATAAAACTTTCCCAAAATAGATTCACATCAAAATTTACATTATTTCTATTATTTATTTATTTAATTATAAATTTTAATGAATAAAATATCAAAATAAATAGCATAAATAGTAGAAAAATGTATGGTTGGGCTTAGAGGTCGTGGACCATGTTACAAACTCAATGCAAGCATAAAAGGTTGGGCCCATTTGGCAAAAATTACAATTTTGGACATATTTGACTTTTGGCAATTTTGCAAAAAAGGGTCAACTTCAACAATGCAAAACTTCCTCAATTTTTACTTTTTGGAGGTGTTCTTTGAATTTTTAGAAAGCTTGATATGTCCTGTAATCAACCCTTTTGGTCTCATCTCAATTTGATATTCCATTCTCATGTATGAAGCTTTGACAAAAAAGGTGTCTTTGTTGACTTTTCAAAATGACCTATAATGTCCAAATTCATAACTTCTTCTGAGTGCATATTTTAAACTTTGGATCTGAAGATGGATTGTAGGGAATTGCATCCTATTCAAAATGAGCTTTGAATGGGTCATTTCTCATAAAGTATGAGAAATTTATGCTTGGTCAAAGTTGAGTTGACTTTTCCTACAAAACCCTAATTTAGCAACTTTTGAGTCTTGATGAATTATGAGCAATCCTTAATGAATCATGACCAAACCTTGATCAAATTATGAATAATACTTCAAAATGAGGATGTTGACCAAATATCTTGGAGTTTGACTGTATGTGGGCCACAGTTGACTTTTGCCCTAGCACAATCGATTTTCAGGCCTTTGAGCAATTGACTGAGCAAACTTTCTCTGTAGGGCTTGAAACTTGACATGGATGATATTGAGAACATATTAGGACATTGGTGAGCATTTGGGATACCTTGGACTCAAGTATCTTGATGCAACATGAAACCCTAATTTGAGATGGACTGCCTTAGGAGAGAGCTTGTCTGGTCAACCCTTGGACTACCTTGAGCAACTTGGGGATCTTTCTTGAAATATTTTGAGAAATATGGGAGGTCAAATTTTGGGGTACAACAACTGCCCCTGTTCAATCTTCTTAAACCTGAGGATGTAGATTGGCTTGCTGGCCTTTCGTGATCGGAAGGTGGAAGAGGATTGAACACTAGAGTGCCCAGAAATTTACACTCGCATGATGTGGTGTTTGTCTTGCGATATCGGGAATGGGCTTATAGATGCCATTTTGAGTTTGCTGACGGGGGGATGGGCTTAAAGATGCCACCTGAAGGAGTGTCGGTCGCATAAGAGATTCCTTAGCGAGAGCTTGTATACCTGTTTGTTGAGGGAGATTCCGCTGGGGAATACTGATCTCTGTCTTGAGAGGAATAGAATTTTAGGAGCTTCAGTCGTTCGTATTCTACTGAGGAACCATCTCTGTTGAATTTTAAGAACTTCGGTCGTCCGTATTCTACTAAGGAACCATCTCTGTTGAATTTTAGGAACTTCGATCGTCCGTATTCTACCGAGGAATCATCTCGGTTGAATTTTAGGAACTTCGGTTGTCCGTTATTCTACTGAGGAATTAACTCCGGCTTGAGGAAGCGGAAGTGAACTGCGTATCTAGTCGTGTATAGGATGCATTGAGACCTGCTAGGGAAAGGTGAAACCGGTCGTATTTGATAGGTCCGAGTCATACAATGTTGTGGACTGATGTCTGGAGATAAGAGAAAAGAAACCTTGAAGGTAAGGTTATGAGAAGGAACCTGGATAGTAGGGCTTATGGGAAGGAACCTGGGTAAGGTTGCTCTGTGAGGAGTTTGGGTAAAATTGCATCTGAACCGAGAAGGAACCTGGGTAAGGTTGCTCTGTGAGGAGTTTGGGTAAAAATGCATCTGAACCGAGAAGGAACCTGGGTAAGGTTGCTCTGTGAGGAGTTTGGGTAAAACTGCATCTGAACCGAGAAGGAACCTGGGTAAGGTTGCTCTGTGATGAGTTTGGGTAAAACTGCATCTGGACTGAGAAGGAACCTAGGTAAGGTTGCTCCATGATGAGTTTGGGTAAAACTGCATCTGAACTGAAAAGGAACCTAGGTAAGGTTGCTCCATGATGAGTTTGGGTAAAACTGCATCTGAACTGAGAAGGAACCTGGGTAAGGTTTCTCTGTGAGGAGTTTGGGTAAAACTGCATCTGAATCAAGAAGGAACCTGGGTAAGGTTGCTCTGCGAGGAGTTTGGGTAAAACTGCATCTGAACTCAGAAGGAACCTAGGTAAGGTTGCTCTATGATGAGTTTGGGTAAAACTGCATCTGGACTGAGAAGGAACCAAGGTAAGGTTGTTCCATGATGAGTTTGGGTAAAACTGCATCTGAACTGAGAAGGAACCTAGGTAAGGTTGCTTCAGGATGAGTCTGGATAAAACTACATCGAGAAATTGTAAGGAGGAACCTGGGTAAGATTGCTTCAGGATGAGTCTGGGTAAAACTACATCGGGAAATTGTAAGGAGGAACCTGGGTAAGGTTGCTTCAGGATGAGTTTGTGTAAAACTTCAGGAGGAACCTGGGTAAGGTTACTTTGGGATGAGTTCGTGTGAAACTTCTGGAGGAACCTGGGTAAGGTTACTTCGGGCTAAGTTCGTGTGAAACTTCTGGAGGAACCTGGGCAAGGTTACTTCGTGCTAAGTTCGTGTGAAACTTCTGGAGGAACATGGGTAAGGTTACTTCGGGCTAAGTCTGTGTAAAACTTCAGGAGGAACCTGGGTAAGGTTACTTCGGGCTAAGTCTGTGTAAAACTTCAGGAGGAACCCGGGTAAAGTTACTTTGTGATAAGTTCGTGTGAAACTTCTGGAGGAACCTGGGTAAGGTTACTTCGGGCTAAGTTCGTGTGAAACTTCTGGAGGAACCTGGGTAAGGTTACATCGGGCTAAGTCTGTGTAAAACTTCAGGAGGAACCTGGGTAAGGTTACTTTGTGATAAGTTCGTGTGAAACTTCTAGAGGAACCTCGGTAAGGTTACTTCGGGCTAAGTTCGACGAAACTTCTAGAGGAACCTGGGTAAGGTTACTTCGGGCTAAGTCTGTGTAAAACTTCAGGAGGAACCTGGGTAAGGTTACTTCGGGCTAAGTTCGTATGAAACTTCTAGAGGAACCTGGGTAAGGTTACTTCGGGCTAAGTTCGTGTGAACCTTCTGGAGGAACCTGGGTAAGGTTATTTCGGGCTAAGTTCGTGTGAAACTTCTGGAGGAACCTGGGTAAGGTTACTTCGGGCTAAGTCTGTGTAAAACTTCAGGAGGAACCTGGGTAAGGTTACTTTGTGATAAGTTCGTGTGAAACTTCTGGAGGAACCTGGGTAAGGTTACTTCGGGCTAAGTTCGTGTGAAACTTCTGGAGGAACCTGGGTAAGGTTACTTTGGGCTAAGTTCGTGTGAAACTTCTGGAGGAACCTGGGTAAGGTTACTTCGGGCTAAGTCTGTGTAAAACTTCAGGAGGAACTTGGGTAAGGTTACTTCGGGCTATGTTCGTGTGAAACTTCTGGAGGAACCTGGGTAAGGTTACTTTGGGCTAAGTTCATCTAAAACTTCTGGAGGAACTTGGGTAAGGTTATTTCGGGCTAAGTTTGTGTAAAACTTCAGGAGGAACCTGGGTAAGGTTACTTCGGGCTAAGTTCGTGTGAAACTTCTGGAGGAACCTGGGTAAGGTTACTTCGGGCTAAGTCTGTGTAAAACTTCAGGAGGAACCTGGGTAAGGTTACTTCGGGCTAAGTCTGTGTAAAACTTCAGGAAGAACCTGGGTAAGGTTACTTCGGGCTAAGTTCGTGTGAAACTTCAGGAAGAACCTGGGTAAGGTTACTTCGGGCTAAGTTAGGTGAAACTTCTGGAGGAACCTGGGTAAGGTTACTTCGAGCTAAGTCTGTGTTAAACTTCAGGAGGAACCTGAGTAAGGTTACTTCGGGCTAAGTTCGTGTGAAACTTATGGAGGAACCTGGGTAAGGTTACTTCAGGCTAAGTTCGTGTGAACCTTTTGGAGGAACCTGGGTAAGGTTACTTCGGGATAAGTTCGTGTGAAACTTCTGGAGGAACCTGGGTAAGGTTACTTCGGGTTAAGTCTGTGTAAAACATCAGGAGGAACCTGGGTAAGGTTACTTTGTGATAAGTTCGTGTGAAACTTCTGGAGGAACCTGGGTAAGGTTACTTCGGGCTAAGTTCGTGTGAAAATTCGGAAGGAACCTGGGTAAGGTTACTTTGGGCTAAGTTCGTGTGAAACTTCCGGAGGAACCTGGGTAAGGTTACTTCGGGCTAAGTCTGTGTAAAACTTCAGGAGGAACCTGGGTAAGGTTACTTCGGGCTATGTTCGTTTGAAACATCTGGCGGAACCTGGGTAAGGTTACTTCGGGCTAAGTCTTTGTAAAACTTCAGGAAGAACCTGGGTAAGGTTACTTCGGGCTAAGTTCGTGTGAAACTTCAGGAAGAACCTGGGTAAGGTTACTTCGGGCTAAGTTAGGTGAAACTTCTGGAGGAACCTGGGTATGGTTACTTCGAGCTAAGTCTGTGTTAAACTTCAGGAGGAACCTGAGTAAGGTTACTTCGGGCTAAGTTCGTTTGAAACTTCTGGAGGAACCTGGGTAAGGTTACTTCAGGATAAGTTCGTGTGAACCTTCTGGAGGAACCTGGGTAAGGTTACTTCGGGATAAGTTCGTGTGAAACTTCTGGAGGAACCTGGGTAAGGTTACTTCGGGCTAAGTCTGTGTAAAACATCAGGAGGAACCTGGGTAAGGTTACTTTGTGATAAGTTCGTGTGAAACTTATGGACGAACCTGGGTAAGGTTACTTCGGGCTAAGTTCGTGTGAAAATTCTGAAGGAACCTGGGTAAGGTTACTTCGGGCTAAGTTCGTGTGAAACTTCTGGAGGAACCTGGGTAAGGTTACTTCAGGCTAAGTCTGTGTAAAACTTCAGGAGGAACCTGGGTAAGGTTACTTTGGGCTAAGTTCGTGTGAAACTTCTAGAGGAATCTGGGTAATGTTACTTTGTGATAAGTTCGTGTGAAACTTCTAGAGGAACTTGGGTATGGTTACTTCGGGCTAAGTTTGTGTAAAACTTCAGAAGGAACCTGGGTAAGGTTACTTCGGGCTAAGTTCATGTGAAACTTCTGGAGGAACCTGGGTAAGGTTACTTCGGGCTAAGTCTTTGTAAAACTTCAGGAGGAACCTGGGTAAGGTTACTTCGGGCTAAGTTCGTGTGAAACTTCTGGCGGAACCTGGGTAAGGTTACTTCGGGCTAAGTCTGTGTAAAACTTCAGGAAGAACCTGGGTAAGGTTACTTCGGGCTAAGCTCGTGTGAATCTTCAGGAGGAACCTGGGTAAGGTTACTTTGTGATAAGTTCGTGTGAAACTTCTGGAGGAACCTGGGTAAGGTTACTTCGGGCTAAGTTCGTGTGAAACTTCTGGTGGAACCTGGGTAAGGTTACTTCGGGCTAAGTCTGTGTAAAACTTCAGGAGAAACCTGAGTAAGGTTACTTCGGGCTAAGTTCGTGTGAAACTTCTGGTGGAATCTGGATAAGGTTACTTTGGGCTAAGTCTGTGTAAAACTTCAGGAGGAACTTGGGTAAGGTTACTTCGGGATAAGTTCGTGTGAAACTTCTGGAGGAACCTGGGTACGGTTACTTCGGGCTAAGTTTGTGTAAAACTTCAGGAGGAACCTGGGTAAGGTTACTTTGTGATAAGTTCGTGTAAAACTTCAGGAGGAACCTGGGTAAGGTTACTTTGGGATGAGTTCGTGTAAAACTTCATTCAGAAATATATGAGAAAGGACCCGTGTAGGATTTTTCAGGATAAACCCGTGTGAAGCTGCATTTAGGAAAAACCCGTGTAAGATTTCTTTGTGACGAACCCGTGTAAAGCTACATTTGATCGTGCAGATAATTACTCTGTTTAGTTTCCGGGAGTTAATCTTGAACTTACTGGAAGTTGTTGATGATAACCATCTTTCCTGAAAAGGTACATGATTAATCATATATGATGCATGACATGCATTGTATGATGATGTTCTCAAAATAAATGAGATTATGTTGTATGCAATATGTATGCGCACATCATGATATATGAATATGAAATGCTATTGTGTCACGTCCGAGTTTGGGAAAATAAATCCCTGACTGTTGTTGGAAAATAAAGAGTTTCGCTCACTGGAGATAACGATCGAAGATGATTGGGGGAATAATCCTGCAGGAGAGAATAACTCTTCTGGGGAATAGACTGACGAGGAAATGACTCTGTGGGGAAGAGATGTTTTGCTAGAGAATTTGTCGATTTGGAGGAACGACCTCGGCCGGGGATGAATTATCATTGTTGGCGATAATGAAACCTGTTGGGGAATGAGTTTCTGTTTGTGAAAGAAATGAACTCCACTGGGGATGATTTTACAGTTGCGACTTCACGGGGAATAATATTTTAGACTCTATTGGGGAAAATCTTCCAGACTCTACTGGGGATGATTCTCCAGACTTCACTGGGGATAATCTTCCAGTGTTGGTGATAGATAAACTCTGCTTGGGGAGAATCTTACCTACTCATTCGCGGTTGCGAATCTCAGCTGGGGAGAGTTATGTCCTATTTGGGACAACTAACATCGCTGTCTTTGTCTTACTCTGCGGGGAGTGAATGTTACTGGGACGCATGCTGAGGATATGACGATGACTTTACATCGAGACTTTTCTTCCCCTGTTTCTGCAGGAGAAAGTTCCTGCGGAGGCCTTGTGGATCGAGTGTTATCCCAACTTATGAGGTGTTTGGTAACTTTCGATTGAAATGATCAGTCTTCTTCTGGTAGGCAAGTGACAAGATGACGGGACATAGTCGTACACTTTGATCCCTAATTTTTGCTTGGACTATCTTTTCAGATTTTCAGTCCACCGGGATACCCTTTCTTGCCCAAGCCGCCTTTTCAGGTTTTCGACCTGCCGGGTGTATAGATTCTTGTTTGTTTTTATCCCTATGTTTTTCCTAGGCCAGTCGACCTAGCGGGTCTTTACTCATGCGCAGTATTTTCTGACTATGTCCATGCTCTCGGGGTGTAGGGAGTTGTTACTGTTGGTAGCATTGTGTTGCCACGATACTAGAAGATGTTTGTTTGATCGTGCAATTCGTTGCTGGAATTCATGTTCAAATCCCCAAGTGATTCAGATGAAGATTTGCCCCTGGCTATTTGGCATTTTTGAGAGATTCCTTGAATCTTGACTTGACTGCCCCAGATGATGGACAATGATCATGCCGTGCCCCTTGGTCGGAAGTGTTTTTCCACTTGAGGTGATCCTTTTTTAGACGATTTTTTTTCACTAGATATTCGTCGTGCGAATTTATCTGCTGTTGAACAAATAGTCATATGCAAACAATGTTATTTTAAGAATGCAAAGCTTATGTCTGTCTTGAAAATTTAAAAATGCATTTTTTCAGTAAAACAGACAAATTTTGTAAAATGTGATGTCAACTCAGGATTTATAGAAAGTCCTACAGGAGTCAGGATACCTTTTGTAATAGTATTCTTTCGAACTAACCCATGCTTTAGCTAGGACTTTTAAGGGTTATAACGTAGCCTGGTTCACGGTTCAAGAAACAAAGGATAAAGGCTCAAAATTTATTTGTACCCGCCCGCTCTTCGTGATGTTCTTCAGTCCTATGCGCAGTTAATTGTGCATTTAGAATCCCAGTTGAGTCTGGCATCTTGTCCTTGATATTTCGATGATGGTTCAGATACTGAAAGTTTATTTTGAATAGGCAGTCATTTTTTTTTGTTGAGGATTTGTGATAACCTCTTTTTTTTTTTTGGTTTTACTATCCCTGTTTTTTTCCTGAACTGTTTCTTTTGTGATTACAGTCAGCGGGATGCCCTAGTTTTTTCTTAAGTCTCCTTCATAGGTTTTGACTTAATGGGCTTTTATTTTGAGAGATAATGACTGCCTGTCTTGACGATTATAGGGAACCATGACCGTCTTTTGTTTTGGAAGGACGTCTTCGATGCCATTCATTGTGTACGAAGCGGCATATCGTGACTGAATGCGCCTCTGAATTAACTGAGAAAACTACCCTGCCCCAGGTTATGATTAAGGGTTTTAACATGTGTGAAAAGAAAAACTCCTGCTTCTTTGGCTCGAAGGGGTTGACTAGGGATTATCTTCCTTATAACTCCACTATTCAGGATTTGAAACAATTCCTGTACATCGTCAGCGAAGTCCATTCAAAAGCATATTGTAGAGATCATGTTATCGTTTTCGTCATCCTCCCTCTAAAGGCTTAGAATTTTTAAATCGAGAGTTGATCATCACAAAAATGAAAGCAATTTGAATATAGTGAATACGAATGGATTGATTCAAAACAGACATATGCAATGCATTGATAAAGTAACAGAGTTTGACATGAACAAATATTCGAACAATCAAAAGAAAATTACAACTTGAGAATTCTAATGAACAAAAGCCTCTCTTGATAGAACTTTTCACTTCAAATGGTTAGCCTTGGAGGATTGACAGAAACATTCCAGTTGACCATCTTGTGTGAATTCCAATGCTCCTTCATCAATCAGGTCTTGAATTTTGTTTTTCAATGCCCAAGAGTCATCAGTATCATGCCCCGGGCTGTTGGAATAGTATGCACGCCTTGCATCAGGATTGTAGTTTGGGGAGGCTATGTTGGGATTCTGAGGAGGGTCCCTTAACATAACCAACTTGGCCTTCAACATGCGTTGCAATGCTTGAGCCAATGACAGGTTGATTTCGGTGAAGCATCTTTCAGATGTATTCTTCTTATGCTGATTTCCCCGTTGTTTTGGGCGAGGTTGTTGTTGGACCCGTGATGTAGTAGCAATTTGGAAAGGTCCACTCTTCACCAAACCAACCTTTTGTCTTCTCGGAGGTTGATTAATGACTTGGTCCCCGGCCTTCACTGTTTGCTTCATACTTTTGTATCCGTCTTGATGAAGCTGGTTGATAATGGTTCTCAACTCTTCTTGTTCCCGGGCTAAGCCTTGGATAAGGGCCATTTGCCCCGGCATTTGGGTTCTTATTGCATCTACCTCAGCTTGCAGTTGCTCTAGCTGTTCGTCCTTATTGTCTTCAGGACTTTTCTTGACCAAGTTCCCAACGAGGAGTGTTTTCAACTCTTCCTGCCCCTTGGACAGGTTCAGGAATATTTCCCTGAACTGAGTTTCTTGAAGATCTCTGGTGTCTTGTTGGAGAGCCATTGCTGAAATAAACAGCGAGAACATGAGAGACATGTACTGGGAGACCTGTTATGCAATAATATGTATGATATGTGTATGCAATGTTTTTAAGGATCTCGCGGGGTAAACAAGAAACTGCTAGAATTTGAATTTTGCAGCTTTGATTGAAGAAACTTCGTGTCATCAAGAGTTCTGCTTCAAGAGTCAAGCTCACCATGTCGAGTGGGTCATAGCCATCTGTGATCGGTGGAAATAGAACTGACTGTTTTTTAGCTAGTTTCGCGAAATTTCGCGGTAAGCAAGAGTCGCCACCATCTTTTATGTTCTCCAACATGGAAAGGACAAAAGCACCGCAAAATTCCTTATTCGAGAATGTTTCTCAGTTCAGGAGGTAGATTTATAGAAAGGGAAGGTGTTAGCACCCTTTCTATCCGTGGTTATCCACGGGCTCTTGGGTACTTGCTCTTATGTTTTCAAAATTTGTTTTCTTTTCAAGTGTGTGTGGGTTTTGAAAAAGTTTCGTTTGAAAAATTTCTAAGTAACTCTTGTATCTGTCCTCAAGAGTGTATGAAAAATTTGTTTGAAAACTTTTGAAAGTGTCAGTGCGAAAAGTTGTTTTGTTTGTTTGAAAAGAGTAAGTACCCATGAGAATCTACCTACTCTAATGAATTAGGCTGTGTAAGAGTCCTTTAGATAGTGCTATCCCACCATTTAGAGGTAGGTAAAACCGTCGTTTGGAGGTGTTCGGGTCAATTCGATTATCGGGACAGTGTGGTCACCGAAGCAATGGTAGGACACCTTAGAAGTAACCCTAATATCCTAGATCCTTTTTATCCGAGGCAACCGTTTCGAGGCAACTGGATCTTTAGACAAAAGGGCGACCTCTAAAACATCCTATACTTAATGACAACAATTGAGGCAACCAAGTGAGGTGTACCTTAGGAGTGGTATGTGCAAGTGTGTCAATTTTAAGTTTATGTCATCTTTGTACATGTTATGGTAAGCTACTGTTGATTTTAAGTTAAGAATTAATCTTGTCATGCAATCCTAGTTAGCATACATCTAAGCAGTTATATGTACAGGAATTTAAAGTGCGGAAATTGTAAATCCTATGCTATTACAAGGCTTCGGGGAGGGGGATTATTTACATGTCCAAAAATTGGGGAAATAAAAGCAGTAAAAAGGTTCTTAGTCAAGCTATTACATCCCAATAAGCAGTTACAATAAAATAAACGCGCGCGAATCTGAAAATAAACTCTAAAAATTCTAAGAATAAAATCTTTTTTGTTGTTTTATCTTATTTCGGGAAAATGATCTAAATCTTTTTAATTTTAGTTTTTTTGAGAAAATGTTAAGATAATTAAGAGATTAATTAACAAAGTTAATTTTAATAGAAAAAACTAACCTAATGTTTTTGTGATTTTTTTTTATTTTAATGTTAATTAAAAAGATAAAAAAAAAGTCAATGAAAATAAAAATAAAATACAAGGGGGGATCCTTCGATCCAGGGAAAAAGGAGTTTCGACCCAGGGAGGGAAATGGTCCTTTCGATTGGGCCAGACAGTGAGGCGTGAGTAGCCTTCGATCCAGGGAAGAGGATTTCCCTTCGATTATGGAGGTCATGGCTTTCGATCCAGGAATGAGATGCCTCCTTCGATCCAGCAGGCTAATGGGTTCGATCCATAGAAGGGCTCTCCTTCGATCTGGGATGTTATACCTGCAAAATCATGTTAGCAAAATAAAATGCAGGGCCTGGGTATTGAACCCCAGGTCCTTTGATCCTGCGCTTGCTGGGTCTCTTCAGGCTATGTCTGCAGCAAGTGTTAGCAAACGAAAAACATGACCTGGGTGCCAAACCCAGGTCTTTCGATCCTGTCTAGGATGGAAAATCAAAAATAACAACAAGTAATAATGTGTTATGCAAAATGAAAGGTTTTTTGACAATTTACCCTCTCTTACAGTAGTTGGAACCTTCGATTTGGTACTGGCTGGATGGGAGCACTTTCAATATGAGGGCTTTTGGGCGTGGGCACCTTCGATCTGAAGGACTGCTTTGGCTTTGAAAATTCTAACAACCTTTGATGGATTGTTTGGGCAGCGCCTCTCCAATGCTTCTGATTTTCCTGCAGAGTTTTTGAAGAAGTGTGTATAATTTTCGTTCTATGATTTTCGTGTAATTTTTTTTTGTAATTTTTTTTGTGTCTTGTAATGTGTCACTGGCCTCCTATTTATAGGAGTGTGGGAGTGCACGAAAATGGCAAGGGACAACCATTAAAATAGGCATTTAACGCTCTGGACAAAAATCAAACACATTAAATCATTTCCTTTTTTGAAACATTTGTGTCCCTTGAATGAACCTGGACACTTGGATTTCGAGTGCTTTCAGGCCATGCTCTTCGATTAGTCCTGATTTGCCTCTTTCGAATGGACTCCCTGCGTACCCTTCGAATGGGCCTGGCCCAAATATCAATCGAAGGATTCCAATCGAAATGCTCTACTAACAGGCCAATCAAAAGGTGTTGTTCATGCCAAATGAAGGACATGGTTGACATGCCTATCGACATTGCCTTGACATAATTCCAATCGAATGCTTGTCCATAATGCCAATCAAAATACTCCTTCAGAATGCCAATCGAAATACCCCTTCAGAATGCCAATCGAAAGGTATTTGAAGTACCACTCAAAAATCTTCTTTTTCCTTAGGCAAGAGTTTGTGATCAACCAGGCAGGGGGAAGAATTTGGAAAACATGAGAGGGAAAATTTTGGGGTGCAACAGTTGCCCCTGTTCAATTTTCTTAAACCTGAGGATATAGATTGGCTTTCTAGCCTTTCGCGATCTGAAGGTGGAAGATAATTGAACACTAGAGTGCCCAGAAATTTGCACTCGCATAGTGTAGTATCAACATTGTGACGTCGGGAATGGGCTTACAGATGCCATTTGGAGATGGTTGGTAGGAGGATGGGCTTATAGATGCCATCTGGAGATGTGACAGAACCTTGCCGGGAATGGGCTTATAGATGCCATTTGGAAAGATGGTATGGGAGGATGGGCTTATACATGCCATCTGGAGATGTGACAGAACCTTGTCGGGAATGGGCTTATAAATGCCATTTGTAGATTGTTGATAGGTGGATGGGCTTATAGATGCCATCTGGAGGTGGTTTGTTGAACTTTAATTTTTGTAAGTTGAAAGAGGGAACCTGTGTAGGGTTGCTTGATGTTGAGCTTGTGTAAAGCTGCATCTTAGAAAGAAGGACACCTGTGTAAGGTTGACTGATGATGAGCTCGTGTAAAACTGCATCTTTGGAGGAAGGAAACATGTGTAGGGTTTACTGATAATGAGTCTGTATAAGACTGCATCTGAAATGGAGAAGGAACCTGTGTAGGGTTACTTTGATGACGAGTCTGTGTAAAACCGCATCTAGAGCTGAGAAGGAAACCTGTGTAGGGTTTACTGATGACGAGTCCGTGTAAAACTACGTCTGGAGTTTGAGAAGGGAACCCGTGTGGGGTTACTTTGATGATGAGCCCGTGTAAAACTGCATCCTGGAAGAAGTAAAACCTGGGTAGGGTTTCTGATGACGAGTCCGTGTAAAACTGCATCTTTGGGAAGAGAGAACCTGTGTAGGGTTTCTTGATGACGAGTCCGTGTAAAACTACGTCTTGAGAGAGAGAACCTGTGTAGGGTTTCTTGATGACGAGCCCGTGTAAAACTACGTCTGGAGAGAGAGAACCTGTGTAGGGTTTATTCGGGATAAGTTCGTGTAAAACTTCTGGATGAACCGGGGTAAGGTCATCTTGAGATAAGTCCGTGTAAGACTTCTGGAGGAATCGGGGTAAGGTTACTGCAGGATAAGTTCGTGTAAAACTTCTGGATGAACTGGGGTAAGGTCATCTTGAGATAAGTCCGTGTAAGACTTCTGGAGGAACCAGGGTAAGGTTACTGCAGGATAAGTTCGTGTAAAACTTCTGGATGAACCGGGGTAAGGTCATATTGAGATAAGTCCGTGTAAGACTTCTGGAGGAACCGGGGTAAGGTTACTGCAGGATAAGTTCGTGTAAAACTTCTGGATGAACCGGGGTAAGGTCATCTTGAGATAAGTCCGTGTAAGACTTCTGGAGGAACCGGGGTAAGGTTACTGCAGGATAAGTTCGTGTAAAACTTCTTGATGAACCGGGGTAAGGTCATCTTGAGATAAGTCTGTGTAAGACTTCTTCTGAAAGAAAAGGAACCGGTGTAGGGTTACTTTGATGATAAGTCCGTGTAAGACTTCGTCTGAAAATTGAGAAGGAACCGGTGTAGGGTTGCCCGATGATGAGTTCGTGTAAAACTAACATCTGAGGTTGAGAAGGAACCGGTGTAGGGTTGCCTGTTGATGAGCCCGTGTAAGACTTCTTCTGAAAGAAAAGGAACCGGTGTAGGGTTGCCTGAGGATGATCAAGTAGATAATTGTCCTGTTTGGTTTCAGATATTAACCCACGATCAGTCGTCCAAAGAATTTTCCTGGCTTGTTATTAATGTTGATCTGGAACTGTAGAGGTAGATGGTAATCATCTTTTGATTGACTTTTTCCTGAAAAGGCAAAACATTAGCTGTATGCAGTGTCATGATGCATGAACTGCATGATATTAAGATGTTCTCAAGAATAAATGAGATTTGTGTGTTATGATGCGTATATGCATGCGTCATGGTGTATGATAATGTGATGTTTATGAATGTATTTTCGTCTAGGAAAATAAATCCTTGACGAATGCCGGGAAGATAACTCTTGGGCTGATGTTGGAAGAGTAGCGTTCTTCGTTTCCGCTGGGAATGGTGGTTGCAAGAATAAACCGGTAGGAGAAGATGACTTCGTCGGGGAATAAACTTGTTGAAGAGATTACTCTGCGGGGAATTACTCTGTGGGAAGAGATACTTCATTGAGAATTTGATGATAACTCCGCTGGGGATTCCCTTGATAAGTTATGTTGGGGAATTTGATGAACTCCGTTGGGGATAGGAAGAACCTCGCCGAGGACGATCTTTCCGTGGTAATTGGCTGAGGATAACCCAGTTATAAGCTCTGGTGGAGAATAACCTTTGAATAAAGCCGGGGAGACGCGTTCGTATTTTGCAGGGGACAAGCTTCCAGAATCTACTGGGGATAAGCTTCCAGAATCTACCAGGGAGATTGATTCAACTTTCCTGGGGAAACTTTTGAACTGTACTGGGGGCATGGCTCCACTGGGGTGTCTGGTATTCCACCGGGGAACAATCTTATATTAAGACTTCCGGGGATGCTTGTTAAGGAATATCTGCATACTCCGCTGGGGAATGTTGAGATTTTCTGGGGATACCCAAGTTCCTTAAGGCTGACAGTAGACTAACTCTGCTTGGGGAGAGTATCACTGACTTACTGGAGATACTGTGCCGTTTCGGGGCTGATTGGAGACCAACTCTGCTCGGGGGAGAGTGTTGCTGAATCTTGTCTTACTCTGCGGGGAGTGAAGGTGTCTTGATCATGTTCTTCAGCTGAACCTACTTTGGTACCTTGGTTGACAGAGCAGCCAGATCGCTTAGACAGTTCTTATTGCCCCAGTTTCTGTGGGAGAAGGTACCTGTGGAGGTCTTGATTGACAAATCTTCTTCTGGTAGACAATTGACGGGATGCCGGAACATAGTCGTACGCTTTTGATCCCTAACTTTTGCCTGGACCTCCCTTTCGGGTTTTCAGTCCATCGGGATACCCATTTTTGCCCAAGCCACCTTTTCAGGTTTTCGACTTGCCGGGTGTACAGATTTTTCTATTTCATCCCTTATTTTTCCCGAACCCTTTTGGTTCGCCGGGAAGCCCTTATTTGTGCCTAGGTGTGTCAACCTAGCGGGTCTTTGATTATGCGTAGTATTTTTTCGACTATGTCCGTGCTCTTAGGATGTAGGGAGGTGCCCCTGTCAGTAGTGTTGTGTTGCCCTACTACCAGAAGATCTTCGTTTGATCGTCCAATTCTCAAAGTGATCCAGATGGAGATTTGCCCCAAGTTGGTTGACCTTTTGAGAGATTCTCTGAATCTTGACTTAACTGCCCCAGATGATAGACCATGATCATGTCTGCCCCTTGGTTGGAAGTACTTTTGTTCACTTAGATATTCGTCGTGCGAATTTCTCTGCTGTTCGAACAAAAGTCATATGCAAACAACGTTATTTTAAGAATGCAAAGCTTATGTCTGTCTTGAAGTTTTTGAAAATGCATTTTTCAGTAAAACAAGCAAATTATGTAACATGTGATGTCAACTCAAGATTTTACAGCGAGCCTTAAGGAGTCAGGATACCTTTGTAACAGTATGCTTCTGAACTAACCCATGCTTCAGCTAGGACTTTTAAGGGTTATAACGTGGCTTAGTTCACGGTTTAAGAAACAAAGGATAAAGGCTCAAATTTATTTGTACCCACCCGTTCTTCGTGATGTTCTTCGATCCTAAACTCATCTAATCGTGCTTTAGACCTTGTTTGAGTCTTTGCCCTGATGTTCCAATGATGGTTCGGATATTGACAGTTTATTTTGAATAGGCAGTCATTCCTTTTTTGGTTGAGGGTTTGTAGGACCTCTTTCTTTTTTTGATTTTGTTTATCCCTGTTTTTGCCTGAACTATTTCTTTTATGGTTACAGTCAGCGGGATGCCCCAGTTTTGTAAGTCTCCTTCATAGGTTTTGACTTGATGGGCTTTTATTTATTTTTTTTGTAATGACTGCTTGTCTTTACGATTGTTCGGAACCATCACTGTCTTTTTCTTTGTAAGGACTTCTTTGGTGCTATTCGCCGTGCACTTGGATCAACTGAGAGAACTATCCTGCCCCGGGTTATAATTAAGGGTTTTAATTTTCGAAAAGAAAAACTCCTACTTCTTTGGCTCAAAGGGGGTTGACGAGAAATTATCTTCCTTATAACTCCAGTGTTTAGGAATTGAAACAATGCCTGTACCTCATCACCGGGGTCTGTTTAAAAGTATACTGTAGATTGTGGTATCGTTTTCGTCATCCTCCCTCAAGAGGCTTTAGAATTTTCAATCGAGAGTTGAACATCAAGAAAAAATAAAAGCAATTTTGAATATAGAGAACACAATTACTTCAAAACAGACACGTGTAATGCATTAATGAAATAATAGAGTTTGACATGATAATTGTTTGAATAAGCAAAGAAAATACAACTTGAACATTCGAATGAACAAAAAGTCTTCTAGTCTCAGGACTTGTCACTTCAAATGGTGAATCTCGCAGGGATAGTAGAAGAACTCGACCTGACCATCTGGGGTGAATTCCACTGCTCCCTCATCAATCAGGTCTTGAATTTTGTTCTTCAAAGTCCGACAATCGTTGGTGTCATGTCCAGGACTGTCAGAATGGTATGCACACCTTGCATCAGGATTGTACCTTGGGGAGGATGTGTTGGGATTCTTAGGAGGGTCCTTTAATGTCACCAGATTCAATCTTAACAGGTGTTGTAAAGCTTGAGACAACGGCATGTTGAGCTTGGTAAATTTCCTTCGGTCAACCCGTTGCTTTTGGTGAGGTTGATGCTGGGCTTGTGACCCTGAAGCAAGCTGAGGATCTTTTCCCTTGTCTTCTTTCCCCAAAGGTGGTTGAATGATGACTTGATCTTCAACCTTAGATGTTTTCCCCAGTTGGTTATCCCGAAGCAGTTGGTTGATGAGAACCCCGAGCTCTTCTTGTCTTTGAGCTAAGTCTCGAATGAGAGCCATCTGCCCCAGCATCTGGGTTCTCATGGTATCTACCTCAGCTTGCAGACGTTTCAGCCGTTCGTCTTTATCGTCTTCTGGAATGTTCCTGACCAAAGTCCCCATGAGGAGTGTTCTCAGCTCTTCCTGCCCCTTGGATAGATTTAGGAGGATCTCCCCGAACCGAGTCTCTTGAGCATGAAGATCCTGGTTGCCTTGTTGGGAAGCCATTGCTGAAATAAACAGCGAAGAAGGTAAGTGACCCGTAACAAGGGTACCTGTTATGCAATGATGTGTATGTATGCATGCAATGTTTTCAAGGATCTCGCAGGGTAAACAAGAAAATTGTTAGAATTTGAATTTCGTAGCTTGATTTAAGGAACTTCATGTTGTTGAGAGTCCTTCTTCAAGAGTCAAGGCTCACCATATCGAGTGGGTCATAGCCCCTGACTCAATTTATCAACCTTGGCTAGAGGAAAATAAATCCCCTTTGCCCCTTGCTAGGCATCATGACCTGCATCACAAACCCTTGAGATCCTTGAAATGAATTAGTCTTTATGTAGGATGTATGCAATGGTATGATGGCATGATGTTATGCTATGCGTGGAGTGATGTAAGTAAACCCTGTTATGAGTCCAGGTTAAGGACTGTAAACAAGACCTGCAAGAAACCCAAGTGTCAGATAACAAGCATGCAAGTAGTGAAGTTTGAAGGCACACAAGTCACACAAGACAGCCCTTAGAGTTCAGGCCAGCATGAAGTTTGGGGTACTACCCTCTTGAAGTTGGTGGGCTCAAACCTGTCCTATCAAAAGTAACCGGGTTCTAAGGAGCTCAATATCATTGGGTTATTTTCTATGTTCATTGTTTTGATTTAACCACTGGACTGGCGATCAAAATATTCCAAGAAAACAACCCTCAATGAGTGTAGTATCGAGTATCAACCAACTTCGGACTGCACCAAAGTCAGTCATCTCACTACCCCTAAAGAGGCCAGGATGGTCAAGTAAGATTCCTAAGGTCAGTTAATGCTTCACGACACCACGCGACGGCCCCGTACTCTCCTTGACTTGACTCAAGGGTTACCGGTACTCACCAAAGTGCCACATCAACGTAGCAAACTGCTTCAACCGTGTCGGTATACCCCGCACAGTTCCCTCACAGTTTGTTGCTACTTTCTAAGAGGTATCCCCCAGATCCGGGTTAGGATCTATGAAACTCCCAAAACAGGCCCACAATTTTAAACCAAACAGATCAAGCAATTGAAAACATGATGATGAACTATTCCTAAGGTACGCCCCACTTATTATTATCCCCAGCAGAGTCGCCAGTTCTATGATCGGTGGAAATAGAACTGACTGTTTTTTAGCTGGTTTCGTGAAATGTCGCGGTAAGCAAGAGTCGCCACCGTCTTTTATGTTCTCCAACATGGAAAGGAAAAAAGCACAGCAAAATTCCTTATTCGAGAATGTTTCTCGGTTCGGGAGGTAGATTTATAGAAAGGGAAGGTGTTAGCACCCTTTCTATCCGTGGTTATCCACGGGCTCTTAGGTACTTGCTCTTATGTTTTCAAAATTTGTTTGCTTTTCAAGTGTGTGTGGGTTTTGAAAAAGTTTCGTTTGAAAAATTTCTAAGTAACTCTTGTATCTGTCCTCAAGAGTGTATGAAAAATTTGTTTGAAAACTTTTGAAAGTGTCAATGCGAAAAGTTGTTTTGTTTGTTTGAAAAGAGAAAGTACCCATGAGAATACACCTACTCTAAGGAATTAGGCTGTGTAAGAGTCCTTTAGATAGTGCTATCCCACCATTGAGAGGTAGGTAGCACCGTCGTTTGGAGGTGTTCGGGTCAATTCTATTATCGGGACAGTGTGGTCACCGAAGCAATGGTAGGACACCTTAGAAGTAACCCTAATGTCCTAGATCCTTTTTATCCGAGGCAACCGTTTCGAGGCAACTGGATCTTTAGACAAAAGGGCGACCTCTAAAATATCCTATACTTAATGACCACAATTGAGGCAACCAAGTGAGGTGTACCCTAGGAGTGGTATGTGCAAGTGTGTCAATTTTCAGTTTATGTCATCTTTGTACATGTTATGGTAAGCTACTGTTGGTTTTAAGTTAAGAATTAATCTTGTCATGCAATCCTAGTTAGTATACATCTAAGCAGTTATATGTACAGGAATTTAAAGTGCGGAAATTGTAAATCCTACGCTATTACAAGGCTTCGGGAAGGGGGATTATTTACATGTCCAAAAATTGGGGAAATAAAAGCAGTAAAAAGGTTCTTAGTCAAGCTATTACATCCCAATAAGCAGTTACAATAAAATAAACGCGCGCGAATCTGAAAATAAACTCTAAAAATTCTAAGAATAAAATCTTTTTTGTTGTTTTATCTTATTTCGGGAAAATGATCTAAATCTTTTTAATTTTAGTTTTTTGGAGAAAATGTTAAGATAATTAAGAGATTAATTAACAAAGTTAATTTTAATAGAAAAAACTAACCTAATGTTTTTGTGATTTTTTTTTATTTTAATGTTAATTAAAAAGATTAAAAAAAAGTCAATGAAAACAAAAATAAAATACAAGGGGGGATCCTTCGATCCAGGGAAAAAGGAGTTTCGACCCAGGGAGGGAAATGGTCCTTTCGATTGGGCCAGACAGTGAGGCGTGAGTAGCCTTCGATCCAGGGAAGAGGATTTCCCTTCGATTATGGAGGTCATGGCTTTCGATCCAGGAATGAGATGCCTCCTTCGATCCAGCAGGCTAATGGGTTCGATCCAGAGAAGGGCTCTCCTTCGATCTGGGATGTTATACCTGCAAAAGCATGTTAGCGAAATAAAATGCAGGGCCTGGGTATTGAACCCCAGGCCCTTTGATCCTGCGCTTGCTGGGTCTCTTCAGGCTATGTCTACAACAAGTGTTAGCAAACGAAAAACATGACCTGGGTGCCAAACCCAGGCCTTTCGATCCTGTCTAGGATGGAAAATAAAAAATAACAACAAGTAATATGTGTTATGCAAAATGAAAGGTTTTTTGACAATTTACCCTCTCTTACAGTAGTTGGAACCTTCGATTTGGCATTGGCTGGATGGGAGCACTTTCAATATGAGGGCTTTTGGGCGTGGACACCTTCGATCTGAAGGACTGCTTTGGCTTGGAAAATTCTAACAACCTTTGATGGATTGTTTGGGAAACGCCTCTCCAATGCTTCTGATTTTCCTGCAGAGTTTTTGAAGAAGTGTGTATAATTTTCGTTCTATGATTTTCGTGTAATTTTTTTTTAATAATTTTTTGTGCGTCTTGTAATGTGTCACTGGCCTCCTATTTATAGGAGTGTGGGAGTGCACGAAAATGGCAAGGGACAACCATTAAAATAGGCATTTAACGCTCTGGACAAAAATCAAACACATTAAATCATTTCCTTTTTTGAAACATTTGTGTCCCTTGAATGAACCTGGACGCTTGGATTTCGAGTGCTTTCAGGCCATGCTCTTCGATTAGTCCTGATTTGCCTCTTTCGAATGGACTCCCTGCGTACCCTTCGAATGGGCCTGGCCCAAATATCAATCGAAGGATTCCAATCGAAATGCTCTGCTAACAGGCCAATCAAAAGGTGTTGTTCATGCCAAATGAAGGACATGGTTGACATGCCTATCGACATTGCCTTGAAATAATTCCAATCGAATGCTTGTCCATAATGCCAATAGAAATACTCCTTCAGAATGCCAATCGAAATACCCCTTCAGAATGCCAATCGAAAGGTATTTGAAGTACCACTCAAAAATCTTCTTTTTCCTGAGGCAAGAGTTTGTGATCAACCAGGCAGGGGGAAGACTTTGGAAAACATGAGAGGGCAAATTTTTGGGTGCAACACCATCGACTCAAATTATCGTGTTTTGATCTCTAGATGACATTGGCTAGAGGAAAATAAATCCCCTTTGCCCCTTGCTAGACGTTTGATTTACCATAACCTGCATCACAAACCTTTGAGATCCTTGAAATGGTTAAGGAAATGTTAAGGCATGATGTTATGACATGTATGTTATGCGTTTAAGAAAAAGTGCAAGCTAATGTAAGCAAGTAAATCTGGCAAGAAATCTAAGGTATTGGATAAGGACTGTAAACAAAACCTGCAGGGAACTCAAGTTGTTAGTAATAAAAATGCGCAAGTAGTTCAAGTTGAAAGCACACAAGTCACACAAACAGCCTTAGGTTTAGGCTTGCATGGGGTCTAGGAATTACCCTCTTGAAGTTAAGTTGGTTCAACCTGTCCTGATAATAGTAACCGGGTTCTAGAGGTTCTCAATATCACTGACCATCCTCGATCGGTCATAATTCCAGTTTAGCAATCTTTTCTTGCGGCTAGAATCATCGCGAGAGTATGGTCTCAATGAGTGTAGCATACTGCTACTTTCAATGGCCAAGTTGGTCAATTATAGGTTCTAAGGTCACTTGATGCTTAATGACCTATTACCAGCCCCATACTCTCCTTGTTGCTCCACAAGGGATATCGGTACCAACTAATATGTCACACCAACGTAGCTACTACTTCAACCGTATCGGTCTACGTCGTACAGTTCCCTCACAGTCTATTGCTACTTACCTAAAAGGTATCCCCAAATCCGGGTTAGTATCTATAGTAACTCCGATACAAAACCCACAAAGATAAAGAAAACAGATCAAACAATTGAAAACAATATGATGAACTATTCCTAAGGTACACCCCACTTATTAACTTTCCCCAGCAGAGTCGCCAGTTCTGTGATACGGTGGCCAGAATCAGGACGTGTTTCCCTATTTTTAAGGAATTTGCTGCTTTACGTTTGTTTTCACAAAATGTCGCGGTAAGCAAGAGTCGCCACCGACTTTTATTTTATCCAACAAGGAAAGGAAAAAAGCACAGAAAAATTCCTTTTTCGAGATATTTCTGAGTACGAGGGGTGGATTATAGAAAGGGAAGGTATTAGCACCCTTTCTATCCGTAGTTATCTACGGGCTCTTAGGTATATGCTCATCATTTTCAAAATTGTTTTCTTTGTGTTTGTGTGATTTGAAAAGCTTTTGTTTTGACTTTGATTTAACTCTTGCTTCTGTCTTCAAGAGTGTAATGAAGTGTTTTTGAAAACTTTGTTTGTAAAGGAGTGTAAGTGTGAAAAAAATTGTTTGGATTGAGCAAGTACTTAAGATCTAATCTACCTACTCGAAAAAAGAATCGTTCTATGTTTGTTTCCTTTAGACAACGCTATCCCACTATTAGTGAGTAGGTAGTATCATCGTTGGAGTTTTGAGGGTCAATTCAAAAGGGATGTGCGGTCACTAAAGCAATGTTAGGACGTCTTAGTAGTAACCCTTATGTCTTAGATCAATTATTCGAGGCAACAATATCCGAGGCAACCATTCCGAGGCAACTTTTCCGAATCGGGACTTTGATCTTTGTTTAGACAAAAGGATGACCACTAAAGCATCCTATACTCAATGACCGTTTACCGAAGGAAACCAAGTGGGAGTGTACCCTAGGAGTGCGCATGTGCGAGTGATTCAATTTCAAGATTATTTATCTTTGCACATTTTAGGGGGATCTAACTGTTTTAAAGTTTACATACATTCTTGTCATGCATCCCTATGTCATACATCTAACAGTTAATATTGTGCGGAATTTAAAGTGCAGAAATTAAACTACGCTATTACAAGGCTTCGGGTATTTACATAGCCAAAAACAAACACTTTGAAAATAAAGCGATAAATGAAATAAACGTCCTAATTAAACTATTACAAACTGTAGGCAGTTACATCAATATGAATAAAAATAATAATAAAGCGCACGATGAAAATTAGAACGAGTGTGAACTAGGGTTTTGACCCTTCTATCCTAATTAAAAGAGAAAAAATGTTTTTGTTGTTTTTAATAAAAGAATTAAGTTTTCTAAATTAAATATGCAATTAATTAGTTAATTAAATAAATTAATAAAAATAATTACATGGCTTATTTTGGTTTTTTTGATTATTTTTTAAGAAAAAAATATAATTAAATTAGAAATAAAAACCTAATTATTCTAATTAGTTTTAATTATTTACAAAAAGAAATTAAAGTTTTACCTAAAATTAAAATTTAATCAATAAAAAAATCCTAAATCTATTTTTATGTGATTTTTATATTTGTTTATTGATAAAAAATAAAAGGGATTAAAAGAAATAAATAAAACGAATAAAACATGAAAATAATGATGGGCCTAGTAGTAAAAGTAAACAGGGGGTGCAATCATCAGAAATCCCAGGCCCGAATCTTCGAAAGCTTCATGCTCTAACTATGGTGTTTTTTTATTCTTGCGTGGAACCTATGATTCAACCATCCATAACTGTTCTATATAAACTCAAACAAACGTTAGCATACCATAAAATGTGATTAAAATTAGAGATTCGAAGTTTAAAATTTTACCAAACCGGTGTTGTCAAACGGGGGGCGTGCTAGGCATGTGATGGATTGCTCTTGGGCCTCATAAGACTCTTGAGGGATTCAAGAGGATGGTTTGAGGCTTGATGTCAATTGAGAGAGACCGGAACCTCGAGATATGACTTGCACCAATTCTTTGATTTCGGGAGAGCTTTTTGAAGAGCTTTTTGAGAGCTTTTTGAGAGCTTTTTAGAGAGGATTTTCGTTTTTTTCAAGCTTGTATGGCTCTATATTTATATAGGAGAATGAGGAGACAAGAAAGCATGGAAAGAATCTCCCTCATAATGTTGTGTTTTAAGACCATGATAAAAACTTGAAAAAAATGTCATATTTGATGATTTTATGCCATTTTCACTTGTGGATGAACCTGGACACATTTGAAAGGTTATTGCACGAAATAAATTGACATAAACCAGCATAAAACTTGCCCAAAATAGATTCACATCAAAAATTACATTATTTCTATTATTTATTTATTTAATTCTGAATTTTAATGAATAAAATATCAAAATAAATAGCATAAATAGTAGAAAAATGTATGGGTGGGCTTAGAGGTCGTGGACCATGTTACAAACTCAATGCAAGCATAAAATGTTGGGCCCATTTGGCAAAAATTGAAATTTTGAACATATTTGACTTTTGGCAATTTTGCAAAAAAGGGTCAACTTCACCAATGCATAACTTCTTCAATTTTGACTTTTTGGAGGTGTTCTTGGACTTTTTAGAAAGCTTGAGATGTACCCAAATCAATACATTTGGTATCATCTCAATTTTATATTCCATGCTCATGTATGAAGCTTTGACAAAAAAGGTGTTTTTGTTGACTTTTCAAAATATCCTATAATGTCCAAATTCATAACTTCTTGTGAGTCCATATTTTGAACTTGGGAGCTGAATATGGATTGTAGGGAATTGCATCCTCCTAAAAATGAGCTTTGTATGGGTTATTTCTCATAAAGTATGAGAAATTTATGCTTGGTCAAAGTTGAGTTGACTTTTCCTGTAAAACCCTAATTTAGCAACTTTTGAGTCTTGATGAATTATGAGTAATCCTTGATGAATAATGATCAACCATTGATAAAATTATGAATAATACTTCAAAATGAGGATTTTGACCAAAAATCTTGAAGTTTGACTGTATGTGGGCCACAGTTGACTTTTGCCCTAGCACAATCGATTTTCAGGCCTTTGAGCAATTGACTGAGCAAACTTTCTTTGTAGGGCTTGAAACTTGACATGGATGATCTTGGGAACATATTATAACATTGGTGAGAATTTGGGATCCCTTGGACTCAAGTATCTTCATGCATCATGAAACCCTAATTTGAGGTAGACTGCCTTAGGAGAGAGCTTGTCTGGTCAACCCTAGGACTACCTTGAGCAACTTGGGGATCTTTCTTGAAATATTTTGAGAAATATGAGAGGGAAAAGTTTGGGGTACAATATGTAGTAACCTCCTTTTTTTATCTACCATCCCTAATTTATGTCTGACTGCTCATTTTTTGAGATTACAGCCAGCAGGATGCCCCAATTTTTCTTAAGTCTCCTTCATAGGTTTTGACCTAGTGGGATTTTATTTTGAGAGGTAAAGAATTACTATTTTATGGGGAACCAACACCATATTTTGATTTAGAAGTGACAGCTTACGACTGAATGCGCATTTGAATTAACTGAGAAACTACCCTGCCCTAGGTTATGACTTAAAGGTTTCAATTTGTATGAAAAAAGAAAACTCCTACATCTTAGGCTCAAAGGGGTTGACTAGGGATTATCTTCCTTATAACTCCAGTGTTTGGGATTTGAAACAACGCCTGTACATCATCAGGAAATTCTGTCCAAAAGCATACTGTATGAGATTATGGTATTATTTTTGTCATCCTCCCTCTAAAGGCTTAAGGCTTGTAGTCGAGAGTTGAATATCATACAAAAAGAGGTAAAAGCATAATTTCAGTATAGTGAAAACGAATGGATTAACTCAAGTCTAACATAAAGATAAATGTTTAAGCCAACAAAGAAATTACAACTGAAAATTCGAATGAACAACAATTTTTCTGCCTAAATTTGTCACTTCAGATGGTGTGTCTTTGAGGGGTGACAGAAAAACTCAACTTGACCATCTTGTGTGAGTTCCAACACTTCTTTGTCGATCAGGTCTTGAATCTTGTTTTTCAACGCCCAATAATGGTTAGTGTTGTGCCCATGACTATTGGAATGGTATGCACACCTTTCATTATGTTTGTAACGGGGATAAGCAGTATTAGGTTTTTGAGGAGCCTCCTTCAACGCAACCAGATTGGCTTCCAACACATGATGTAATGCTTGAGCCAATGACATGTTGATATTGGTAAATTATCTTTTGGGCGTATCTTGCTTATGCTGACTACCTTGTCATTGTTGGCGAGGTCGTTGTTGGAATCGCGGTGTAATAACCATTTTGAAAGGTGTTCTCTCGACCAAACCAACTTCTTGTCTTATCGGAGGCTGATTAATGACTTGATCCCCAACCTTGACTATTTGTTTCATACGGTTGCATTCGTCTTGATGAAGCTTGTTGACGAGGGCTCTCAACTCTTCTTGTCCCCAAACTAAGTTTTGGATAAGAGCCATCTGTCCCAACATCTGGATTCTCATCGTTGCTATCTCCACTTGCAATTGTATCATCTGGACCTCCTTGTTGTCTTCAGGATTGTTATTGGTCATTCTCTCAATGAGAAGTGCTTTCACTTCTTCTTTCCCCTTGGATAGATTCAGGAACAAATCTTGAAGCTGATCATTTTGGGTCTGAAGATCTTCGACAGTCTGCTCGAGAGCCATTTTTACTGAAATAAATAGTAAGCAGGTGAGAAAACCTGAATGGGGGAAAACCTATCATGATATGATGCATGATATGTGGATGAAATGTTTTCAAGGATCTCGCGGGGTAAACACAAGAAAATTTCAGAAGTTGAACTTTGATTACAGCTTTGAAGAACTTCATATCGTTAAATGTCCTTCTGCGAGAATCGAGCTCACAATGTTAAGTGGGTCATAGCCCTCGACTCAAGACAACATGCTCTGGTCTTTGAAAACATTTGTCTAGAGGAAAATAAATCCTCTTTTCCCTTGATAGACGTCTGGTTCAATATAACCCTACATCACAAACCCTTGAGACCCTTGGAATAGTTATTGAAAATGAAATGGTATGACGATGTTATATATAAATAAACATATACAAGCAAAGAAAACAAATCCTTAGGTTTAGGCTTGCATGGGGTTTATAGGTAAGTACCCTCTTGAAGTTTAGTTGGTTCGACATGTCCTAGAAAATAATCGGGTTCTAGGGAATCTCAATATCACTGATCTTTCTTCATCGGGCATTGTTTCAGCGCACGCCTCTTTATTGGCAATCTAAATATCCCGAAAGTTCAATCTCAATGAGCGTAGAATCGAGTATCAACCAACTTTGGACTGCACCAAAGCCGGCTATCTCACTACTTCATAATGGCCAAGTTGTTCAACTAAAGGTTCTATGGTCAGTTAGTGCTTCATGACACCACACAACAGCCCCGTATTCTCCTTGACTGGACTCAAGGGAAACTAGTACCAACAAATGTGTCACACTAACATATCCATCGCTTCAACCATGTCGGTATGCCACACAGTCCCCACGATCTATTTCTACTTACCTAATAATGTTCCCCAATCTTGGTAGAGGATCAATACAAAACCCAAACAAGGACCCAAAAATGTAAAGCAAACAAATCAAACAATGAAAGCATTTAAAGGTGATATAGTCTCTAAGGTAATCCCACTTTTAAGTATCTCTCCAGCAGTGTCTCCAGTTCTGTGATACAATGGGAGAAATGACTTGAGTGCTTTGTGTTTTTATCGCAATTGTTGCAGATAGCAAGAGTCGCCACCGACTTTTCTTTTATCCAATAAAGGAAAGGGTGAAAAGAACCAGAAAGACCTTTTGAAAAATTTCTTGAGTTCTGGGGGTAGGTTATGAAAAAGGGAAGGTGTTAGCACCCTTTTCATCCATATTTATCTACGGGCTTTAGTTGCTAGCTCACTTTGAAATGCTTTGTTTGAAATGTGTTTGTAATAGGTTTTGAAAGTATTTTTGAAAAGTGCCTTGGTTTAGGAGAACTTTGTAATGATTCTCGACTCTAAGAATATATACAAAGTGTTGAATTTTGAAAATATTTCCTTTGAAAGTGTTGGTGTGTTTGGAAAGATGTTTTGAAAATGGTTGTGAGAAAGCAACTACGAGCGCTCTACCTACTCAAAAATTCTTTGTTCATTTCCTGCGCCTCTAGATGTTGCTATATTTCTATTGATTGATAAGAAGCCCTATCATTGGATATGAAGGGACAAGTGTGCGTCATTGTACAGTCATAGAAGGTAGCATTGTAGGATACCTTAGCAATTTGTCATAAGGGTCTAAGATCGATTACCAAAGGTAGCATCAAAGGATCATCGAGGGACTACGATCTTATAATCGAGGGTCTTTGCTAACGTACCCCAAGTTTGAGAGACATGAATGTTTACTCTTAGGAAATAAGTGACGTTAACCCTAGAGGTGCGAGTATGCAAGGTGTTTGTTTTTCATGCATTTTTGTATTTGAGATTTAGGGTTTTCTAATGATTGATTTTTATGTCTTGCCATACAAACCCTAATTACTTGCATTTATATTGAAAGCGATAAATTGCAGAAATGTAAAATTCTATGCTATTACATCATTTGGGAATGAGGGTACAAATTTACAAATGAGGGATGAAAGCAATAAAGTTTTAATTATACTATTACAACCATATTGAATATGAACAAATAAATGTACAAGAATATGAGGGCAATGTGAATGGAAAAGAAAATTGTTTTTTTTGTTTAAGTTTTTTTATATGAAAAGGTTAATTTAATTTAATTACTAAAAAAATAAGAAATTGACTAATTAGTCTAAGTTAATTGAAGAAAACAAAAACTAAATTAAATTAAGAATAGAAATTAAATTAGTTAAGGAAACACATTTTTTTAGGGTTTTATATGAAAAGGCTTTTTTAATGAATATGAAGAAAGAAATTAATTAAAAAAAATTCCTACAATCTAAGTTAATAAAAAGAAAATAAAAATAAAAAGTAAGTCTAAGATGATTAATTTAAGAAAAGAAATTAGATTTAATAAGAAAATATTTTGGTCTTTTTGCTTTAAAAGAAATAAAATAAAAAATGCTAAATATCTAAATAATAAATATAAAAATATTTTTTGGTATTTTGATTAATAAAAATAATAATGATAATAATAATAACAAAAGTCATAATACAAAATAAAGAAAAAGAAAATAAAATAGAAAATATAAAATTAAGTTAGGGGTTTAGAAAGTGGTTTAAGGGGTTGGTAAAAAAAATAGTTTGGATTTACTAGGCCCAACAGTTTTTTTATACAGAAGCTAGAAACAAAAATACAAAAAAAATATATTGAGTTGCATGGTGTAAGTGAGAAAGGTGTGTGTGCTGAAACAAAAACAAAACAAATTAGCCTGAAATAAAAAAAATTTGGGACAGAGCCCAACTCAGAATAGCACAAGGAGGAGGTGCATGAGTGAGAAAAGGAATTGGGTTTGATGATGGGCTCAAAATTGGGCTTCGTTAATTATAATAAAATGACAAAAGAAAATAATGTTAACTCAATTAACAAAAAAAAACTCTCTCTCGTATTTTGATACCCTCTCTCGCTCTCTAATGTTCTCTCGCCGGAGAAGAGAAACACGTCGCGCCAGAAATTGGCCTTGCAGCGACGACAAAACTCAGATCTTCATTTTTCTTATATTTTTGGATTTGTCTCCTCTTGCTGATTGCTAATGTGTCATTGATTTTTGCAGACATTGTCTGGATCTGAGTAGATCTTGAAGGGGAAAACGAAAACCCTAGGTGCTTGAAAAAAACAGAATCCGACGGCGATAATGATGTGCGATGATGGTTTTGAATGTTTTTCAGTGAGATATTTCTTTTTCTTCTTCTTGTTGATACTGAAGGGTTTATGGTTTTTTGAAAATGATGAATGAATTAGGGCATGTGTTTATTGCTACTATGTTTTTTCTGAAGGGGTTGGTTTTGAATATGATGAATGGGCTTAGGGTTTTGAGATTGTGGCTTGGCTCTGTATATTTTCTGAAGGAATTTTGAAAGGGACAATTTGTGTTGTTGGTTCAATTTTCTGTATGTTTCTGTATTTTTTTGTGAGGAAATTTGAAAGGGCTTATGGTTCTGTCTTCTCTGTCTTTTGTGTACTGTGTTGAAAAATGATTTTTTAGGGAAATGATACTGATGTTTCTTTGAATTTGTTTTTATTTTGATAAGGTTTATGGTGGAAACTGAAACCAAGATTTTTTTGGGTTGCCCCCGATTTTGTATCCTCTCCTGAACTCTGTTGTTGTCCTCTTTTTATACTATGAGCTTGCTTGCTCATTTTGACTTGTTTTCTGTAAAACTTTGATATTGACTTAAGAGAGATGGCTTTGGTTGGACTTGTCACTTTTGCTGATTTTTGAAAAATCAACTTTGTTGTACATTACTGTGCCGACTTTTTTTGTTGGCCCTGTTGCTTTGTTGATGGCTATACTGGTTGCTTGTTGGCCTCTTGTACTTTGTGCTGACTTTGATACTTTATTGTTAGCTTTTATACTTTGTTGCTTGTGGCTTTGATGAACTCTGGTTTTCTGTGATGGTTTTACAACTATGATGAGCATTTTTCTGAGTTTTCCCTCTTTACTAATATGTCAAATGTTGACTTTTGCTGGATGCTTTTGTACTTGCTGACTTTTCTTGTGAAAGCATGATGAATCTTTTTGAAATTCTGACTTGAAACTTCTTTTGATTGTCTTTTGTCTTTTCTGAACCAATCTTGTGTTTTTCAAAAGACATGTTTCTTATGCCAATGATAGAATAATATTGTTTGAGGCTTTGGGCTTGAATTCTGATTTGTAATGCTTCTTGGGCCTTTGAACCTGTGTCTACTGTAATTGAGTTGTTTTGGGATTGCAATTCTGTTTTGAACCTTTTTTCATTTTTTTATTGTGAAACAAGTTTCTTTGTGATTTGCAATAGATAGGACCCTAGCCAATTCTATGATTCTGACTTGTGAAACAACTTTGTTTGAGGCTGGTATGCTTGAACATGATGCTGAATTTTGAAATTCTATTTTAGACCCTTTTGTTTTATCTCTGTCTTTTTTGTGAACAAACTTTGATTTGTGATTTTCAATAGGAAAAGTTAGGCCCTAAAAACCGGATTCCATAAGCCAAACCCTAATGATGAACTTACAATATTTGCAAATCTTTTTTGTTCACTTTTAATTGCTTACTAACTGACTTCTTTTTCTTGTTTCATGTGAGCAACAAAGAATTGATTGAGGAGAAAGTTGGAAAGGGAAAGTGTGGCATGGATTGGATAAGAAACTTTAAGGCTAGAAGCATGAATAATGAATAATAGGCATAGTAATTTGTTATTAGGCCATAGAGTGACCATCTTTGTAACATTAGGAAGTAATTTTTAGAATTTAGGACTTTGAATGCCATCTTCATAACTCAATTGACAATCTTTAAACAATTTGGAATAAATATGAAGTTTTGTAATCATTTCCTTTTGTAATGCATTTTGATAAATCTTTAGACCATTTGGAACAAGCATGAAGCTTTGTAGTCTTTAAAGATCTATTAATCTCAAATGGAAAACTCTTCATTTTTGAATTTTAATTCCAAATGGATATGGCAATGTGATTCGGTTTCTTGAATTCGAAGTAATAAATCAAGCTTTGAGATAAAAGAAACTCCATATTTGTTGTTGAAAAGAAATAAGATCAAATTATTGCCCACTTGCACCAAGTCGAAAACTCTTCTTGTTTTCTCCAAATTTGAGCTAAAAAAATCTTGATGTCCATTATGCGATTGAATTCTATCACCTCTACCTTTCAAACAAGCATTTAAATGCCCACTCAAAGTGATGATGCCTTAAATAATTGTCAACAAAAACAAACCAAAAGATGAGAAAACCCCGACCTCAAATCCAAATTTGGTTAACTTTATTCATGAATAAACAATGTATTATCAAAGAGTCCTCAAACTCAACATCATGAATCAAAACTCTAATTCAAGGTAAACTCAAATATAGACCTTAATATTGCGCAACAATTGAAACATGAACCTTGATCTCAAAAGTCGTCACACCTTCAAAATACAAAACCCTAGTACAAAACCAAAAGATAGGAAAATGCGATTCTCTTTTGACACATTTGTAAACCCGAATCCTTGATGAAACAGAGAAATAAATTGACGTGTCTTGAAGCCTGAGAAGCCTTGAATAATTGAAAAACCCTAGAAGAATATTTTAAAGAAAAGGGAAGGAAAATTTTGGGTACAACAGCTGCCCATGTTCAATCTTATTAAATCTGAAAAATTAGATTGGTGTGTCTGCCATTCGTGATTTGAAGGTGGAAGATGATTGAACACTAGAGTTCCCAGAAATTTGCACTCACTAGTGCATGAAGTAACACTGTTGGTTTATTACACCGGTAATGGGCTTAAAGATGCCATTTGGAGAATGATGGAAAGTTATCGGAGATGGGCTTATAGATGCCATCCAGGAGTGACTGTTGGTAGGTATAATGCTTGATTGTGATTATTATAATAACAGATACTAGAAGGAATCTATGGAGACTACTACTCCAGTAGGTAATGCAGAAATCTATGATGACTACTACTTCAACAGGTAATGAAGGAGTCTCTGACGACTACTACTTCAACAGGTAATGAAGGAATCTTTGACGACGATTACTTCAACTGGTAATGAAGGAATCTTTGATGACTACTACTTCAACTGGTAATGAAGGAATCTCTGACGACTACTACTTCAACTGGTAATGAAGGAATCTGAGATGGGCTTACGGATGAAACAAAGAAATTAATTGACGTGTCTTGAAGCCTGAGAAGCCTTGAATATTTGAAAAACCCTAGAAGAATATTTTAAAGAAAAGGGAGAGAAAATTTAGGGGTATAACACATTTCAAGATAAAAAGAAGCTTATGAAGGAAGTAAGGGTGAAAGACCAACTGCTAGAAAGATATGGTTTGCTTGAGCTATCAAAGCGGCTCAAGGTCGGGATTTCTGGTACAAATAGTCGACAAGCTGAAAAATTATGGGCTAGCCATCAAGAGATAGAGAAGCTCCAGTAGGCTAAAGATAAGTTGGAGGCTAAGAAATGCGAAGAGGTTAAGACTTTGAAGAAAAAACAACGAGAGAAAGATGTTCGTTTGATTCAAGTTGTGAAAGAATTGACAACAATCAAAGCTCAAGTAGCAAATAGAGACAAGGTTCCAGCAGAGGAGGCAAAGATGGGAAATGCCGGTTCAGAGGATTGGGAACTCAAATACCATTGTTTGGGTGCTTTGGTGAAGAAGAGAGGTTTTGTGACTGGAGACCCATTTTCAAAGGATGATTAGACAAGTGTTTGAGTTTAGGGAGAAGTTTGTATAACACTTTCTTTTCATGTTTATTTGTTGACAAGATCATCGCCAGTCTTGTAGACGAGATCTTTTTGATGATTGACTTTATTTGAACTAAATCTTTATTATATGGATGCTTATTTGACTTTATAACATGAGCAATTTCTATTCAGATACTTTGTCATTGATTTTCTTTATCTTGTAGTTTATCTTATTGCTTATTGATGCTTGATGAAAGACTGCACGATTTTCCTTGAAATGATAAAACATTTCATGCATAACCATTCATCCATGCACATTACATCATTACAGGTTATCTCGGGACAATATTCTTATCACGATCATGCTTTTCTTATCTAGATTTCAAGATGACTACTCACCAATACTCAACCAAAAACAACTTGCCAAGGAAGATGGAACAGATCCAGGCTGAACTCGCTAAAATGAGGGTCCAGATGGCCACTCAGATGACCTAATTCATGGAGGTCATTACTAATGTGATTCACCGACAGGATGAGTTGGCTGCTCTCATCAACAATCAGTACCGCAATAAGGCGGATGGTGGGAATCAAGGGCTTTATCAAGACATGTACGCCAGACTAGGGGATGTGGAGGACCAACCTTTTATGAATCTTCACGGGACTCCTGGAAATCCTTTTCTGTGCATCAGTAACATGAGAAGTTTCCTCCATCTCCAGGACCTTGTCTTATGGGTAACCGAAGAGATAATCAGGGTGTAAGGAATTATTAGGAGTAGGGCTATGACTATGATCAGGATGAAGATCGACATTCTGTGCGGTGTTTTGAGCCAAAAGTTCAGATTGAGGATATAAGGTATCAGCTATTGGAAGAGCGGTTGAAGGCCGTGGAAGGACATGGAGTCCTTGGCATGGATGCCAATGATCTTAGGCTGGTGTCTGGGGTGAAGGTTCCCCATAATTTCAAGCCTCTAGTGTTTGAAAAGTACAACGATTCGTCATGTCTCGTTACTCATGCAACTGCTTATTTCAGGAAAATGTCAGTTTATACCTAGGATCAAGGGCTTTTGATTCATTATTTCCAGGATATCCTATCTGGGGCATCCTTGGAATGGTATATGAAGCTGGAAAAAAACTCCAATTTGATGCTAGAACGATCTTTCCCGTGCTTTTGTCAAGCACTACCAGTATAATATGGATATGGTACCTAATCACACTCAGCTATAGAGTTTAGCATTGGGGCCAAAGGAATCTTTCAAAGAGTACGCCAAAATGGCATGAATTAGCTGCAAGGGATCAACCTCCACTCATGGAGTGGGAACTCATTGATATGTTTATCAGCACTTGATAAGGGCCTTATTATTATCACATGATAGGAAGTACTTTAGAAGGATTTGTAGAATTTGTTATGGCTGGCGAAAGGATTGAAGTAGCTTTGAAATTGGGAAACATTCAAATTGGCAATTCCAGTGGTTCATCAGGATGGGGTGGAAAGAATTCGTTCAGTACTTACCCAAAGAAAAGGGAGGGTTATATAAGTGCGGTGTATTCTCATAGAGGAAGAGGTGGAGATCATCAGCACCAACAAGTCAATGATGTTTCTATTCCTTTTAATGTTCCTCCACAGTAGAGACACAATCATGCGCCCCATCAACAAAGTCAATAAGATGCTCCCTGTCAGTATAATAATAATAATCAACAAAGACAACCAAGAAGGTTTGATCCCTTGCCAGTATCTCTTATTGAAGCACTACACCATTTACTTCATTTGAAGTGAATTAATTTGAGAAATATTCCAGCACCCACCGGAAGGCTTCATTCTAATTGTGATGCAAACTCAAGATGTGAATTACATTATGGAGGAATTGGCCATTCTACTAACAATTATTATGCGTTGAAGTGCAAAGTGAAAGACTTGTTGGATGCCAAGGAAATTGAGTTTACTCCAGTTAATGGTCTGAATGTTGTTCAAAACCAAATTCCTAAGCATGGAGGGGCTGTTGTTAATATGATTGATGATGATGGTAAAATGATGAATTTAGTTATGGATGTAGAACAAGCGACTACTCTGTTGTCATATGTTTAAAGGTATTTTCTTGAAAATTCTATCTTCCCGGGTTGTGCTTCAGACTGTGTCAAATGTAAAGAGCAACCAAAGGGCTGTGACAATTTGAAAGCTGTCATTCAGTTTCTGATGGATGAGGGTTCCCTGCAGTTCAATAGAAGACCAAGATTCCAAAAAGTTATTGGGGAAAATATCGTTGAGATATCCATTCCTTACACTCCAGTTCGTATTCCTGCTTCGTCTAGGGTGCCTCTTTTGATGATTACAGCACCTGGTACCATGCCATATACTAGTGACAAGGCTATCCAATGGCATTATGGTGCAGATGTCTATTATCATGGGGTGAGGCAAGTGACAAATCCCCGTCCTTCTGAGGAAGAATATATTGAAGATAATGAAGCAGATGTTCATAACTTCTTTGGTGTGGGTTGAATGATTAGAAGCGAAAGACTTATTTGGCCCCTCAAATATACAAGATATTGCAGATGCCATAACAAGAGAAAAAGGCAAACAACAGGTGACGATTGGTAATCTGAGGGTTACACCAACTAATGTGACTCACCCAATTCCTGTGCCAGGAACTTCTTCAGCTCCTAATGAAGTTGAGGAATTAATGAGAATTATCAGGAAGAGTGATTACATAATGATTAATCAGTTGAGTCATACCCTTTCCAAGATGTCTGTTGTACCCCAAAATTTTCCCTCCCATTTTTCATAGAAAGCACAACCCTAGGTTTTCTCAAATATTTAAGATTGGCTCAGGAATCGATCAAACAAATTTTCTCCTATGGCAGTAAATCAGGAATTAGGGTTTTTCTCGCATTTCACAGAAGAAATTGAGTTCTCAGAAATTCAATTGATTTTCACATGTTTTCATGCTCTCTCAAATTTACTGGGAAAAAGGCAGTGTTTGTTTGATCCAGGTTAACCAGTTAATTTGCGTCTTTTAAAATATTTGCTTGTTTATGGAATAAACGTTTGCCTGTTTATTGAAATACACAGTGCGTGTTTTGATTGGAATATAGTTTCAAAGTTGCAAGATTACAGAATTATTGGATTACTTGGAGTTTAAGCTATCTTGATTGAAATTATTGGAATGCAGTTTCAGTTATCTTGATCAGGGAATCTTAAAGAATTAGTGAAGATGCGAAGAGAAAATTACGAGTTATTGACGGTAAAGGATTCTAATGGACATCAGAATACCTCATAAAACTTTTTCATTTATTTCAAAAATTGTTACAATACAATTTATTATTTAAATGCTTTAAGTTTTACAACTTATTGTATTTGAAAAATAAATTGGTACAATTGTTTGAGTATTTCTCTCTAAATTACAAAGAAAAAAATCTAAGCCTAAGGATGACTAAGCTTCCATTGCTCCCATGCTTGCTAAAGAATCTCTTGCTTCCTCTGCTTTTCCACCATCCAGTTTGCGCTCACATGAAAGAAAGACAGAAAAATAATTAGCACAGTTAATTGGACATGAGTAAGAATTTTCAAAAAGAAAGAATGTGTTCATCATTAAAGTTTGCAATTTGGAATAAGAGGGCTTTTTTTAATTCATCAGGTTTTTTATTTTTCTATTTGCAAATCACAAGAAGATTACTCTTCTTGGTTCACAAAAAGAAAAATAAAAATGCAAGCAATTTGTCCAAATACAACTAGGCTACCCAAACAAGTGAAAATATGCAAGCAGCATGGCCAAATAGATGTAACAGGCAGCAGGCGCGTAAATTGCCCAATGGCCAAACAGCAACATGGCCAAAAAACTGCAAGAACAAAGCACAAATCCAAACAATGCAGCAAATTGGACAAAGTACAAGCAAACATGCAGCAAGCTATCTAAGTAAACAAAGTACAAGCAGCATGGAAGTACAAACAAACAGCAGGCAAGAAGAAAGCAATATGGTAAACCAAGCTAACAAGCAAGGGGCTTGTTTCAGTAGCCTTTTCATCATTTTCCAAGATTTATGCAAACTTTTTAGGAAAAAAGTGAAAAAAAGCAATTTGCTTTTATCATTGAGAGAGGAGAAAGAGGAAAGAAATCACCTAATTTGTTGGAATTGCACAAAAGGTACATCTTTGCTATTCTGCCCACAGGCTGTCAAAAAGCAATCTAAAATATAACAGTAGTAAAACTGCAAGAAAGAGGAGGAGAACATTTGATAAAACTTAGAAATTTCAACAACAGAAGTCTCCTCCAAAAACATTCAAAAAGCTCAAAATTGCATAACCAGTTTCAAAAATCTGTAACTCAGTTCTCAAACCTGCAAACTGTCAAAGAAACTCAAAACTGAAATCATCAAGCCTCATCCATCAAACCATTATCAGAAAAGTATCTAAACTGTCCAACCATTACCAACCATTTTCAAACAAACCTTCAAACTAACCAACAACAACATACAAAATCATCAAACCGTTATCAATATAACAAAAAAAAGTCAACAAAACCCTGCAAACTGTAGCCAAAATAATAACTTTCAGAAAATATTCCAAACTGTTAAGATTCAAAACTACCATCAAACTCCCAAAATGTAAAAACAGTTTTCAAATCACAAAACATTCAAACTTGTAACAATACCAAAGTCCAAACAGTTCAAACTAAATTGTAACAAGCAGAACAATCACAAAGTCCCAACAATCATCATCAAGTCAAGATCATCATCAAAACAACGAAAATGTTCACCTGTCAAAAATGGATCCAAGCCAGAAAAGCAAGGTGTTCAATCCTCATTTCTTCTCCTCACGCCTCCGGACACCAGGGAGCGTTACTTTCCATCTCACCTTTCCTCTCCTTTTCACAGAGAAAATTCCACAGGTATGACTACTTTATCTCCCTCATAACACTTCTTGCGTCTCAAGCATAGCACAATAGGTTAATAGAAAAAAAAACATGAACAAAGAATGCGAAACCTATGAAACTGTTAAGCCAAAAAGAAGAACCATGCCTTTTCAAAGAAAAACCATTGATCATTGTGAGGAGGTGAGAGAAAGAGAGCTCTGACAACTTGAGGTTAGAGAGAAGATCAGATCAAAACGTTTTAAACCCCTTTTGATAAATCCATTTCAGAACTTAGGGATTTCCTGAAAAAAGTTTAAATATGAGATCAAAAGGCCAAAAAGAGCGTTTTGCTCGTGAATTAGGAAGAGGGATAGGGACGTTCAGTGAGAAAGATGAACAAGAGAGGAGCGAAGAGGACGATAGCGCTGCTGTGAGAAACGCAAGCACAAACCCTAATTTCTCTGTTTACCCTAATCCAACAATTAGGCAAATGTATTGGGTTGTTTCTGTTCTCAATTCCTCAAAGCCCATGCGCTTGCTTTCATACCCCATCCGGCCTTGCTTTTTTTTGTTTTTTTCAGCAACAACATATTTCTTCTTGGGCCTAGCATCTTTCAATTTCTGTAAAGCCCATTATTGCTTGTTTTCTTATAAAATTGCTAATTAGAACTTAAAAAAAACATTTTCATTAGTTTAATTTAAGTCTTGAAATTATTTCTTTTTATCATTTTCTTTTTTAATTTGTCTTTATTAATTTTCTTACACTTAATAAAAACATCAAAATTTGATTTAATTTATTTTCTTTCTTTAAAGATAGTTTACATAATTAATAAAAATACATAAAAGAATAATAATAATAATAATTTTAATCTTTATTTTTAGAATAGATTTTATTTCTCTCTTTTCAAGTAAATACATACATTTCATACTTTGTTGATTTTATTTTCGTAAATTGTCATAACTTTGTATTAAATCGCACAGCAATTCGATTTGGTTGTATTATTTGATATTTGGACATTGTTATTTTTTATTTTTATTCATCCCCATTTGTAACAATTGTACCCCCATTCCCGAACATTTTGTAATAGCGTAGAATTTCAATTCCCGCAATTTACTGTTTTCCATATACTGTATAGTAACTAGGCATGTATGGCAAGATTCAAAAATCAATCTCTAGATGACCTAATCCAAGAACAAGTAACTTGAAATCAACACACTTTCTCACACGCGCACCTCTAGGGTAACCTCCCTTGTTTCCTCCGAAATATAATCATGTCCCTCGAATATGAGACACTCTAGCAAATGACCCTTCGATAAACGAAGATCATAGTCCCTTGATGACCCTTGATGTTACCTTCGATAAAAGGATCCCGTCCCTTACAAAATTGCTAGAGCCTCTCACAAGTTGCTTTCAATGATTGTAAAATTGACCTGCGCCTGTCCCTTTACATCCAATGATGGGGCTTCTTACCAAATCAATGGTAAGATAGCACCATTAAAAGGAAGAAGAAAAAACAACTTAAGACCTTTCGAGTAGATAGATTCGCTCTTAGTTACTCGCTTGCTCACGAAATAAACTTTTACACTTACACCTCCATTTTAAAACACTTTCAAAAGACAAAACGTTTTGTATACGTTTTTATAGAGACGAGAACCATTACAAAACCTCTTTTCAAAACACTTTTCGAAACACGATTCACAAACACCTCTTTGAACTATTTTTCGAAACAAAACTTTGTATATGTTCTTATAGAGACGAGAACTATTACAAAGAAATTTTCCAAAATACTTTTAAAACCCACACCATAAGTACACAATCAAACAAAAGCAACTGATCTAAGCGAGTAACTAAGAGCCCATGGAAAACCATGGATGAAAAGGGTGCTAACACCTTCCCTTTTCATAATCTACCCCCCGAACCCGAGAAAATTCTCGAAAGGTCTTTCCTGTGCTTTTTTACCTTTCCTTTTGGATAAAAGAAAAGTCGGTGGCGACTCTTGCTAACCGCACAAGTGCGAACGAAATGCAAAAACATCAAGTCAGTTCTCCCACCGCATCATAGAACTGGCGACTCTGCTGGGGATATGTATTATAAAAGTTGGGTTACCTTAGGGTTTTAGATCACCTTTACATGCTTATCTTGTTTGATTTATATGCTTTACTTTTTTGGTTCCTTGTTTTGGTTTGTTTTAAATCCTACACCCGGATATGGAGACACCTTTTAGGTAAGTAGCAATAGACTGTGAGGAAACTGTGCGGGGTATACTGACATGGTTGAAGTAGTAGCTACGTTGATGTGGCACTTTGGTTGGTACTGGTAACCCTTGAGTCAAATCAAGGAGAGTACGAGGCCGCCGCATGGTGTCGTGAAGCATCAACTGACCTTAGAACCTTACTTGACCATCTTGGCCTTTTTAGGATGTAGTGAGATGACCGACTTTGGTGCAGTCCGAAGTTGGTAGATACTCAATACTACACTCATTGAGGGTTGTTTCCTTGGAATATTTCGGTCGCCGGTAAGAGGCTAAATTGAAACAATGAACAAGGAAACAATCCAGTGATATTGAGCTCCTTAGAACCCGATTACTATTTCTAAGACAGGTTGAGCCAACTAGACTTCAAGAGGGTACTTACCTACAAATTCCATGCAAGCCTAAGCCTAAGGACTTGTCTGCTTCGTGTGAATATGATTATTTGTATATAAACTTGCTTACTTCGCATATCTATACATAACATCATAACATCATACCATAGCATTCTCAATAACCATTTCAAGGATCTCGAGGGTCTTTGATGCAGGGTCACGTTGAACCAGACGTCTATCAAAGGGCAAGAGGATTTCATTTTCCTCTAAATAAACGTCGTCAAAAATCAAGTACAACAACTTGAGTCAAGGGCTATGACCCACTTGACATGGTGAGCTTGATTCTCGTGGAAATACATCCACCGATACGAAGCTCTCCAATCAAAGATGTTGATCGAAATTCAACTTCTAACATTTTCTTGTGTTTACCTCGCGAAATCCTTGAAAACATGCATCCACATATCATGCATCTTATCATGAGAGGTTTCTCCCCTCTAAGTATCTTTATCTTACTACTGTTTATTACAATAGAGATGGCTCTAGAGAAGACTATCAAGGACATCCAGGCTCAAAACGCTCAACTTTAAGAGATGTTTTCGAACCTATCAAGGGGCAGGAAGAAGTGAAATCTTTCCTCACTAGGGGCATGATTATGGGGAATCCTGAGGGCAACAAAGATGATCAGTTGGAGCTGCTGCGAACTGAGATAGCCATAATGAAAATCTATATGATGGGACAACTGGTGGGCCAGATGGCTCTCATCCAAAACTTGGCACAAGGACAAGAAGAACTAAGGGTCCTCATTAACAAACTACATCGGGATAGATGTAACCAAGTGGGGAAAACAACTAGGGTTGAGGATCAAGTCATCATTCATCCTTCCTTGAGATAAGAAGCCGAGAGAAAACCTCCCTTGTTTGCTTCAGGGTCACAAGCCCAACAACAACCTCACCAACGTCAACAGGGTAATCGGCGTAAGCAAAATACATCTGAAAAGCGCTTCACTGAGATTAGCATGTCGTTATCTCAAGTGTTGCAATGCTTGTTGGATGTCAAGCTGATTGTATTAAAGGACCCCCCTCGACATCCCAACACAGCCTCTCCAGGGTACAATCCAAATGCAAGATGTGCGTATCACTCCAACAGTCCTGGACATAACACTGATAGTTGTTGAGCATTGAGAAACAAAATTCAAGATTTGATTAAAGAAACAACGCTGGAGTTCACACAAGATGCCCAAATGAAAATCTTCCGCTGAGGGCTCTCCACCTGAAATGACAAGTTCGAACAAAGAGGCTTCTGTTCATTTTGAATTTCCATTTGTAATTTCTTTTGTTATTCAAACAATTATCTATTAATGTCAAACTCTGTTTCATTAATGCATTGCATATGTTTGTCTTGAATTCATCTTTTTGTCTTCACTATATTTAAACTATGATTTTTATTTTTCTTACGACACAAGCCTTTAGAGGGAGGATAACGAAAACAATGCCATAATCTCATACAGTATGCTTTTGGACAGACCTTACTGACGATGTACAGGCGTTTCTTTCAAATCCTAAACACTGGAGTTATAAGGAAGATAATCCCTAGTCAACCCCTTCGAGCCAAATAAGTAGAAGTTTTCTGTTTTAACGCAAATTGAAACCTTTAATCAAAACCTGGGGCAGGGTAGTCTCTCAGTTAATTCAAATGCGTGTTAAAGTCGCAAACTCTCATCTTGTAATACAATGAATGACATCAAAAACATTCCTTTGGAATCAAAAGACGGTGATGGTTCCTTATCACATAGGCAGTCATTATATCTTAAAAAGAAAAGCCCACTAAGTCAAAACCTACAAAGGAGGCTTAAGAAAACTGGGGCATCCCGCTGACTGTAATCTCAAAAACAGGAACAGTCAGGCAAAAATTAGGGACAACAAACCGAAAAAAAAGAGCTCACTACAAATCCTCAACAAAAATAATGTTGCAAAAATGACTGCCTTCCAACAAATTCAACTTGTGTGAACCATCACCAAAATGTTGTTCCAGACTCATTTAGAGTTCAAACGCATAATTAAGCTGAGTTTAGGACTGAAGAACATCACGAAGAGCGGGTGGGTACAAATATACTTTGAGCCGTTATCCTTTGTTTCTTAAACCGTGAACCAAGCCACATTACAACCCTTCAAAAATCCTAATTGAAGCATGGGTTAGTTCGAAAGCATACTGTTACGAAAGGTATCCTGACTCCTGTAAGGCTCTGCTCTAAATCTTGAGTTAAATTTTTCTTACAAAAGTTTTTGCTAAAAAACGCATTTTCAAAATTTCAAGACAAGCATAAAATTTTCATTATTTGAATATCGTTGTTTGCATATGGCTATTTGTTTGGCAGCGGAGAAATTCAAACATTGAAAATCCAATGAACGGAAAGCTCTCTCAGTGAACAAAATCACTTCAAGTGGGATGACACTTCCATTACAAAAATCTCCTATCAACAAGGGGACATGACATTGTCTAATAAACATGGGGCAGTCCAGTCAAGATTTCAAGAAATCTCTCAAAACGCAGAGTAACCAGGGGCAAGTCTCCGTCCCCGTCACTTGGGGAATTGAATGTCAATCCCAACAAAGGGTTGCATACAATCGAACATTTCCTGGCAAAGCCATAAACACTCGCTACTTGGGGCAGTGACAAATCTCTCCAAAATCCTTATCATAAGAGGACTCCCAGCCAGAGTTTCAATCTTTAATGACCTCTTCCCAGCTAAATCAACCTCAAGAATCCCTGAGGATTTTTCCCATTAAAATCGCCAGAATTTTCACTATCGGAAATGAAGAATTCAACTCTTTTCTCCAGCACCAATTCAGGATTTATTTTCCCGAGCAAGAGATCATCTTGAAAGCATTACATATCCATACATCAGGACATCATACAACACAATCTCATTTATTTTGAGAACATCATTGCTTGATATATGTCATGTAACTAACCTTTATCTTTCAGGAAAGATGCAATCAAATTCTCACAAAATTCAAGCTATGAAGCCTGGACCACGACCAGATAATAGTTCATCCAACTTTCCTCTTTAACAGAGAAGATTCCTCAACAGAATAACGGACGACCGAAGTTCCCAAAATTCAACAGTGATGATTCCTCAATAGAATAACGGACGACCGAAGTTCCTAAAATTCAACAAAGACGGTACCCCAGTAGAATAACGGACGACTGAAGATCCTAAAATTCTATTTCTCTCAAGACAAGGATCAACATTTCCCAATGGGATCCTCCTCAAACGACGAAACAAGAATCCCCATTGGAAACATTCTAAGAAAAGTTTAAAAGACACACATGCTCTTCAACATCAATCTAGGATTTATCTTCCCCGACATCTGTTAAAGATATTCCAAGACTTTCGTCTGGCTCAGTTAAATTGATTCTAAGATTTTTCTAATTCCTATCCAGTCAAAGTTAATTTAAGACCTTCTCTGACTCAGTCAGATCGACACTAAGATCTCCCTGATTCTTATCCCAGTTGAATATATTCCAGATTTTACTGTTTCAGATAAACCTCTCAACGGTTTACTCTGATTCACTTCCAGATTTTGCTGTTTCAGATAAAATCTCTCAACAGATAAATCTCTCAACAGTTTATTCTGATTCATTCTATTTTCAGATCCAGTTCAACTTTCTGTCAACAATCACCTTTGGATGGCATCCATAAGCCCATCTCCAACGATTCTCCTCGGTTTCTCCAAATGGCATCTTTAAACCCATTTCTATACACAATCTCTACAGCACGTCATTAAGATCCCCAGTGGAAATGAGAGTACCAACTACCAATCCCCAGCGGAGCTCAAACTATCAACCACAATGGAAATCATCCTTTTTTTCCAAATCCCCCAGCAAGTTATCTGATAGCCTGGAAATCAACCAGATAACAGTTAACTTTTATCCCCAACCTAGGATAATTCCTCAATAGATTGGCATACACCCAAACTCCTGATATCCCCGTCAGAATGAAGATTCTCATTCTTGACTCCCAGTAGATTGGCATACACCCAAACTCCTGATATCCCTGTCAGAATGAAGATTCTCATTCTTGACTCCCAGTAGATTGGCATACACCCAAACTCCTGATATCCCCGTCAGAATGAAGATTCTCATTCTTGACTCCCAGTAGATTGGAATACACCCAAACTCCTGATATCCCTGTCAGAATGAAGATTCTCATTCTTGACTCCCAGTAGATTGGCATACAACCCAAACTCCTGATCTCCCCTAGTATAGCTACTCCCACAGTTTTTACTCCCCAACAGATTGAAGATTCTCATTCCTGATTCCCTAGTGAAGTTGCCAAAGTTTTCATTACTTCCCAGCATTAATTTGTCAGAATTTGTAATCCCCTGCAGATTGAAGATTCTCATTGTCACTTCTCCAGTGAAGCCCCCAAGGGTTCAATTTCCCCAGGAGATCGAAGTTTCTCATTCTTAGTTCCCCGCAGAAGCCATCAAAGTCTTCCTTATTCTCCAGCAAATCAAGGTTTTCCTTTGTTTGATCCCCAGTAGAGATCATCAGATTTTCCTTATTCCCCAACCGAGTAAGGATTCCCATGGTGTAATCCCCAGCCATAGTCATCAAAGTTCTCGGGATTCCCCAAGCAGGTTTCTCAAACAACACTTGGCATTATTCTCACAACAGAATGTTTATCATCCTCCAACTCCAAAGACTTGAAAAGTCCCTATCCCTACAAAAGTCATGAAGGATTCTCACATCCCCACAGAAGCTGTCAAAGTTTTGATAATCCCCACGAGTTGCCAAGGATTTTCTATCCCCAAAAGTGGTCCAAGGATTTCTCATCCTCAGCAATCAAAGATTTTGAATCTCCAACAGCGGTCAAGGATTTATCTTCCCCGAAAGCAGTCAAGGATTTTATCATCTCCAACTATCAAGGATTTATTTTCCTCCATAATACGACAAATCAGCTTACATGCGCATACATTACATTCATATATTGAACGTTGATAAAACACATGGCACACATCATGACATTACAAAGGACTAACTCTTTACCTTTCAGGGAAAGATACAATCAAATTCTCACAAGCTCTCTGGTTCAGTCAAATCAATGCTCAGATTCCTGTTCCAGTTCAAGTCATAAAGCCCGGATTCGACCGGATAATATCTTGATTTTTTCTCCATCATACTATGAAGCCCGGAGATCGACTGGAAAATAGTTGAATCCCCAGCAAATTACTGTGAAGCCTGGAATCGACCAGATAGCAGTATAAAGTACCATGAAGCCTGGACTCGACCAGATAGTGATACACCTTAGATTCAAGTTATGAAGCCCGGATTCGACCGGATAGTATCTTGATATCTCCAAATAGCGTGAATCCTGGACACAACCAGATAATGGTAAAAGACACTGAATCCTTGAGCACGACCAGATAACAGTTTAAGACACTACGAAGCTTGGATTTCGACCAAATAGCAGTTTACTTGGCTAATTACTAAGAAGCCTGAAATTGACCGGATATTAGTGTGCTTTAAAATTAAGTTGAAGCCTGGAGGCGACCGGATAACAACTTAATTCCTTCTAAATCCTGGAGTATGACCAGATAAGAATCGAGAAATGGTGAAGTATGGAGAACGACCAAATAGCAAGTTTAATCTCATCCCCCCAGTAAGTCACTGTAGAGCCTGGAGCACGACCAGATAGCAGTTCATTTTCACCTCTTCAACCAAGAGATGATTCCCCAGTAGAATAACGGACGATTGAAGCTCCTAAAATTCTATTTCTACCACGACAGAGACCAGCATTCCCCGGTGTAGTCCTCCTCAACAACAGGTATACAGGCTCTCACAAAGGAATCTCATATGCGATCGACACTTCTTTGGATGGCATCTTTAAGCCCATCTCCAACAAGATTCTATCACATCTTTGGATGGCATCTTTAAGCCCATTCCCTCAACTACATTTTGATAAGTGCAAATTTACGGGCACTCTAGTGTCCAATCATCTTTTACCTTCGAGTCACGAACGACAAACTCGCCAATCTAACTCTTCAGGTTCAAGAAGATTGAACAGGGGCAGTTGTTGTACCCCAAAATCTGCCCTCCCATTTTTCATAGAAAGCACAACACTAGGTTTTCTCAAATATTTAAGATTGGATCAGGAATCGATCAGACAGATTTTCTCCTATGGCAGTAAATCAGGAATTAGGGTTTTTCTCGCATTTCTCAGAAGAAATTGAGTTCTCAGAAATGCAATTGATTTTCACATGTTTTCATGCTCTCTCAAATTTACTGGGAAAAAGGCAGTGTTTGTTTGATCCAGGTTAACCAATTAATTTGCGTCTTTTAAAACATTTGCTTGTTTATGGAATAAACGTTTGCCTGTTTATTGAAATACACGGTGCGTGTTTTGATTGGAATACAGTTGCAAAGTTGCAAGATTACAAAATTATTGGATTACTTGGAGTTTAAGCTATCTTGATTGAAATTATTGGAATGTAGTTTCAGTTATCTTGATCAGGGAATCTTAAAGAATTAGTGAAGATGCGAAGAGAAAATTGCGAGTTATTGACGGTAAAGGATTCTAATGGACATCAGAATACCTCATAAAACTTTTTCATTTATTTCAAAAATTGTTACAGTACAATTTATTATTTAAATTCTTTAAGTTTTACAACTTATTGTATTTGTAAAATAAATTGGTACAATTGTTTGAGTATTTCTCTCTAAATTACAAAGAAAAAAATCTAAGCCTAAGGATGACTAAGCTTTCATTGCTCCCATGCTTGCTAAAGAATCTCTTGCTTCCTCTGCTTTTCCACCATCCAGTTTGCGCTCACATGAAAGAAAGACAGAAAAATAATTAGCACAGTTAATTAGACATGATTAAGAATTTTCAAAAAGAAAGAATGTGTTCATCATTAAAGTTTTCAATTTGGAATCAGAGGGCTTTCTTTAATGCATCACATTTTTTATTTTTCTATTTGCAAATCATAAGAAGATTACTCTTCTTGGTTCACAAAAAGAAAAATAAAAATGCAAGCAATTTGTCCAAATACAACTAGGCTGCCCAAACAAGTGAAAATATGCAAGCAGCATGGCCAAACAGATGTAACAGGCAGCAGGCGTGCAAATTTCCCAATGGCCAAACAGCAGCATGGCCAAACAACTGCAAGAACAAAGTACAAATCCAAACAATGCAGCAAATTGGACAAAGTACAAGCAAACATGCAGCAAGCTGTCTAAGTAAACAAAGTACAAGCAGCATAGCAGTACAAACAAACAGCAGGAAAGAAGAAAGCAATATGGTAAACCAAGCCAACAAGCAAGGGGCTTGTTTCAGTAGCCTTTTCATCATTTTCCAAGATTTATGCAAACTTTTCAGAAAAAAAGTGAAAAAAAGCAAATTTCTTTTATCATTGAGAGAGGAGAGAGAGGAAAGAAATCACCTAATTTGTTGGAATTGAACAAAAGGTACAACTTTGCTATTCTGCCCACAGGCTGTCAAAAAGCAATCTAAAATATAACAGTAGGCAAACTGCAAGAAAGAGGAGGAGAACATTTGATAAAACTCAGAAATTTCAACAACAGAAGTCTCCTCCAAAAACATTCAAAAAGCTCAAAACTGCATAACCAGTTTCAAAAACCTGTAACTCAGTTCACAAACTTGCAAACTGTCAAAGAAACTCAAAACTGAAATCATCAAGCCTCATCCATCAAACCATTATCAGAAAAGTATCTAAACTGTCCAACCATTACCAACCATTTTCAAACAAACCTTCAAACTAACCAACGGCAACATACAAAATCATCAAACCATTATCAATATAACCAAAACAAATGTCAACAAAAATCTGCAAACTGTAGCCAAAACAATAACTTTCAGAAAATATTCCAAACTGTTAAGATTCAAAACTACCATCAAACTTCCAAACTTTAAAAACAGTTTTAAAATCACAAAACATTCAAACCTGTAACAATACCAAAGTCCAAACAGTTCAAACTAAACTGTAACAAGCAGAACAATCACAAAGTCCCAGCAATCATCATCAAGTCAAGATTATCATCAAAACCACGAAAACTGTCACCTGTCAAAAAGGGATCCAAGCCAGAAAAGCAAGGTGTTCAATCCTCATTTCTTCTCCTCACGCCTCCGGCTACCAGGGAGCGTTACTTTCCATCTCACCTTTCCTCTCCTTTTCACAGAGAAAATTCCACAGGTATGACTACTTTATCTCCCTCATGACACTTCTTGCGTCTCAAGCATAGCATAATAGGTTAATAGAAAAAAAACATGAACAAAAAGCATGTGAAACCTATGAAACTATTAAGCCAAAAAGCATAACCATACCTTTTCAAAGCAAAACCATTGATCATTGTGAGGAGGTGAGAGAAAGAGAGCTCCGACAACTTGAGGGTAGAGAGAAGATCAGATCAAAACGTTTCAAAGCCCTTTTGATAAATCCATTTCAGAACTTAGGGATTTCCTGAAAAAAGTGTAAATCAGAATGAGATTAAAAGGCCAAAAAGAGCATTTTGCTCGTGAATTAGGAACGTTCAGTGAGAAAGATGACCAAGAGAGGAGCGCAGAGGACGATAGCGCCGCTGTGAGAAACGCAAGCACAAACCCTAATTTCTTTGTTTACCCTAATCCAACAATTAGGCAAATGTATTGGGCCGTTTTTGTTCTCAATTCCTCAAAGCCCATGCGCTTGCTTTCATACCCCATCTGGCCTTGCTTTTTTTTTTGTTTCAGCAACAACATATTTCTTCTTGGGCCTAGCATCTTTCAATTTCTGTAAAGCCCATTATTGCTTTTTTTCTTATAAAATTACTAATTAAAACTTTATTAAAAATATTTTCATTAGTTTAATTTAAGTCTTGAAATTATTTCTTTTTATCATTTTCTTTTTTAATTTATCTTTATTAATTTTCTTACACTTAATAAAAACATCAAAATTTGATTTAATTTATTTTCTTTCTTTAAAGATAGTTTACATAATTAATAAAAATACATAAAAGAATAATAATAATAAAATTTTTAATCTTTCTTTTTAGAATAGATTTTATTTATCTCTTTTCAAGTAAATACATACATTTCATACTTTGTTGATTTTATTTTCGTAAATTGTCATAGCTTTGTATTAAACCGCACATCAATTCGATTTGGTTGTATTATTTGATATTTGGACATTGTTATTTTTTATTTTTGATTCATTCCCATTTGTAACAATTGTACCCCCATTCCCGAACATTTTGTAATAGCGTAGAATTTCAATTCCCACAATTTATTGTTTTCCATATATTGTATAGTAACTAGGCATGAATGGCAAGATTCAAAAATCAATCGCTAGATGACCTAATCCAAGAACAAATAACTTGAAATCAACACACTTTCTCACCGCGCACCTCTAGGGTAACCTCGCTTGTTGCCTCGGAAATATAATCATGTCCCTCGAAAATGAGACACTCTAGCAAATGACCCTTTGATAAACGAAGATCGTAGTCCCTCAATGACCCTCGATGTTGCCTTTGATAAAATGATCTCGTCCCTTACAAAATTGCTAGAGCGTCTCACAAGTTGCTTTCAATGATTGTAAAGTTGACCCGCGCCTGTCCCTTTACATCCAATGATGGGGCTTCTTATCAAATCAATGGTAAGATAGCTCCATTAAAAGGAAGAAGAAAAGAACAACTTAAGACCTTTCGAGTAGATAGATTCGCTCTTAGTTACTCGCTTGCTCACGATAAAAACTTTTACACTTACACCTCCATTTCAAAACACTTTCAAAAGACAAAACGTTTTGTATACGTTCTTATAGAGACGAGAACCATTGCAAAACCTCTTTTCAAAACACTTTTCGAAACACGATTCACAAACACCTCTTTGAACTATTTTTCGAAACAAAACTTTGTATATGTTCTTATAGAGACGAGAACTATTACAAAGAAATTTTCCAAAATACTTTCAAAACCCACACCACAAGTACACAATCAAACAAAAGCAAGTGATCTAAACGAGTAACTAAGAGCCCATGGAAAACCATGGATGAAAAGGGTGCTAACACCTTCCCTTTTCATAATCTACCCCCCGAACCCGAGAAAATTCTCGAAAGGTCTTTCCTGTGCTTTTTTACCTTTCCTTTTGGATAAAAGAAAAGTCGATGGCGACTATTGCTAACCGCACAAGTGCGAACGAAACGCAAAAACATCAAGTCAGTTTTCCCACCGCATCACAATGTCTATCCTGTCAATATTGATTTAATTAGAGCCTCACATAAATGCTTTGATAAAGTTGTTGTAGAATGCTTTCGTGCCATATGAGATAACAGTCAATCATTTTGAGAATGTTTATGCTAACATTTATGTTGGGAATGGTCTTGGATTTATAGATTTTGATCTTCCTTCTGAGGGGTGCGACCATAACAAGGCACTGCATATTTCTATGGAGTGTAGAGGAACTACTTTATCTCGGGTTTTGGTGGACACCAGGTCATCCTTGAATGTGTTGCCTAAATCAGCTTTGATGAAAATTGATTATTCTAGTCTTGAGCTGTGTCCTAGTGACTTAATAGTGAAAGAATTTGATGGGTCCCGAAGATTAGTGTTTGGAGAGGTGGAGTTACCTATCAAGGTTGGACCTTGCACCTTCACTACCACATTTTTCGTTATGGATATAAAACCGACATATTGTTATTTGTTGGGCTGTCCGTGGATTCATAAAGTAGGGGCAATCACTTATACTCTCCATTAGAAACTCAAGTATCCTGCAGATGGAAAAGTGATAATTGTGTATGGTGAAGAAGAGTATATTATGAGTCATTTAACATCATTTTGCTATGTTGAAGTTGAGGGTGAGATACATGAGACTCCTTTCCAAGCTTTTGAGACAGTCAATATTCCTCCTCCAGGGCAGAAAAGAAAACCATAAACATTTGTCTTCTCTCAAGGATGCCAGAGCTGTCGTGTAAAATGGTCACCCTGAAGGTTGGGGTTAGGTGCTGCATGTTATTCCTAAGTTCAACAAGTTCGGTCTTAGTTTAAGCACAGAGAAGCAGGGTGCAACTCCCAGGGCACTCGTTCTATCTACTCGCGTGAAGTTTTCCCGTCCAAGTGTTGCTCAAGAAGGATACACTAATGCAATTGGTGATGATGGGGATGATAGCTAACACATTGAAGATTGGATTCGTCCAAGTACTCAGGCCAAGAACTCAACAATTGGAATTATATGGATGTTGTCCAAGTTCCAAGCGTTGAGGAGTAATTTTCTTGTTTTATTTTATTATCATGTCTTAATTCTTGCACTATCCCCAAGGTGTAGTGGATCAATTGTGTAGGGCTACCATGTTTATTTTCAAAAATTTATCATGAATAAAGGATGTTTTTGCATTCAAATATTTTGTTCCCTTTATTTCTTTTTTTATTTTTATTTTTCTTTAAATGGTGATGTTTCCTTTTCACACACTACCACTAAAACATCAAAATATCATTTATTCAGATGCACTTCTACCACGGGTTCCATTGATAACGACTCTGCAATCGCTCACTGTGATTTTGATAATCCGATCTACCAAGCTGAAGAGGAGGCATATAAGGATTGTGATCTCCCCGAAGAATTAGGAAGATTGTTGAAACAAGAGGAGAAGGTTACCATCCAAATCAAGAATCAATCGAGGGGGTGAATATTGGCACAGAAGAAGTAAGGAGAGAAGACAAGATAAGGGCAGATCTCGAAGAAAGTATGAAAGCTAGATTGATTGAGTTACATCGAGAGTATTCTGATATTTTTGCTTGGTCTTATTAAGATATGCCAGGGCTGGATACAGATATCGAGGTACATCCTCTACCTCTCAAGGAAGGATGCTCTCCTATCAAGCAAAAGCTCCGAAGAACTCATCCAGAGATGTCAAGAAAGATTAAAGAAGAATTTCATAAACAGTTGGATGCAAATTTCTTGAAAGTCATCAGTTGTCCTCCGTTGATTGCAAATATTGTGTTGTGCCTAAGAAAGATGGTAAGGTCACGATCTGTATGGACTATAGGCACTTGAACAGAGCAATCCCTAAAGATGCTTTTCCTCTTCCCCACATTGATGTGTTGGTCGATAACACATCTCATTCTAAGGTATTTTCCTTCATGGACAGTTTTTCGGGCTATAATCAAATCAAGATGGCGCCAAAAGACATAGAGAAGACAACATTTATCACGCCATGGGTAACCTTTTTCTATAAGGTGATGCCATTTGGGTTGAAGAACGCAGGGGAAATGTATCAGCATGCCATGGTCACTTTCTTTCATGATATGATTCATAAGGAGATCAAGGTCTATATGGATGATATGATTTCTAAGTCTGATACTGAAGAAGGGCATCTTATTCATATTGAAAAGTTGTTCGAAATACTGAGGAAGTTCCTTTTAAGGTTGAATCAAAATAAGTGCACCTTCGGGGTGAGATCCGACAAGTTGTTGGGTTTTATTGTAAGTGGAAAAGGTGTCGACGTTGATCCTGCTAAAGTAAAAGCAATACAAGAAATGTATGAACCAAAAATAGAAAAAGAAGTTTGTGGCTTCTTGGTGAGGTTAAACTACATTTCTAAATTTATCTTTCATCTTACAGCCACGTGTGAACCTTTGTTCACATTTTTAAATAAAAATCAAATGGTCAGGTGAAATGAAAATTGTCAAAAGGCGTTCGATAAAATAGAAGAATATTTGTAAGAATCTCCGATACACATGCCACCCATAGAAGTGAAGCCATGGATCATGTATCTAACCGTATTGGAAAACTCCATGGGTTGTGTCCTCGGTCAACACGACGAGACAGGAAAGAAAGAACAGGAAATTTATTACTTGAGATAGATGTTTACAAAATGCGAGTCAAGGTACTCCTTGCTTGAAAAGACTTATTGTGCACTTGCTTGGGCTGCCAAACACTTGAGACAATATATGTTGATCCAAACCACTTATTTTATATCCAAAATGGATCCAATCAAGTACATATTTGAGAAGCCAACTCTCACAAGCAGGGTAGCCCGTTGGCAGATGATACTCATTGAATATGATATCAAGTACACTATGCAAAACACAATCAAAGGTACTGTGTTGGCTGATCATCTCACTCATCAACCCATGGATGATTATGAACTAATGAAGTTAGAGTTTCCCTATGAGGAAATAGTGTATATTCGGGATTGTAATATCCCTATCCCTGATGAAGGACCCGATCCAGGATCACGTTGGACGCTTGTGTTCGACGGTGCCTCTATTGCTATGGGAAACAGTGTTGGAGCTGTTATTACCTCTCCCGAAGGATTCCATATTCCTTTTATAGCTCGTATTTGATTCGATTGTACCAACAACATGGCCAAATATGAAGCTTGCATTTACGGTATTGAAGCGGCAATTGATTTTTGAATCAAATACTTGAAAGTTTACAGAGACTCCAATCTTGTTATCAGCCAAATCAATGGAGATTGAGAGACTCGTCATCAGAACCTGATTCCCTATCGTGAGTATGTTATGAGGTTGATTCCATACTTTGAATAGATCACGTTTGAACATATTTCTAGAGAAGAGAATAATCTAGCTGATGCACTGGAAACTCTGTCATCCATGTTCAAAGTTAAGTGGGCTAAAGAAGCACCTTCCATCACCATCAGAAGGTTGGATGAGCCAACATTTTGTTTTGAATCTGAGTTGGAATTAGACAACAATCCATGGTTTTATGATATTAAAATATACCTTGAAACACAAGAGTACCCTGAAGAGGCGTCTGTCACATACAAGAAGTTTTTGAGAAGATTTTTGGCCAAATTCTTCCTAATTGGTGGTGTGTTGTATAAAAGGCATCATGATGGTTTACTGCTCAAATGTGTTGACAAGAAAGAAGCAGCTAGAATCATTGAAGAGATGCATGAGGGTGCCTTCGGGACTCATTTCAGTGGACATACCATGTCCAAAAAGATTTTAAGAGTTGGCTACTATTGGTCCTCCATTGAAACCGATTTTTATAACCATGCAAGGATTTGTCACAAATGTCAAATTTATGCTGACAAAGTGCATGTGCCTCCTGTGTCGTTGAATGTTTTGATTTCCCCTTGGCCTTTTGCAATGTGGGGCATTGATATGACTTGAAAGATCGAGTCGACCGCGTCCAATGGTCATCATTTCATTCTGGTTGCCATTGATTACTTCACCAAATGGGTCGAAGCTGCATCTTACACAAATTTTACCAAGCAAGTGGTGACTCTGTTTATTAAGCACAATATCATCGATCGTTACGCAGTTCCTAAAAAGTTTATTATCGATAATGTATCTAATCTAAACAAAAAATGATGAAAGAGCTTTGCGAGTCTTTCAAAATCAAGCATCGTAACTCTTCTTTGTATCAACCAAAGATGAATGGTGTTGTTGAAATGACCAATAAGAATATTAAGAAGATTATGCAGAAGATGGTAGTAACCTATAAGGATTGGCATGAAATGTCTCCTTTCGCTTTGCATGGATATCGTACCATTGTGCGTACTTCGACTAGGGCAACCCCATTTTCGCTGGTTTATGGAATGGAAGCAGTTTTTCCTGTGGAAGTCGAAATTCCTTCTCTAAGGGTCATGAAAGATGTTAAGCTTGATGAAAGTGAATGGGTACATAATCGACTAGATCAATTAGAACTTATTGACGAGAAGAGGTTGATGGTTGTGTGTCATGGTCAGGTATATCAGTAGAGAATGAGAAAAGCCTTTGACAAGAGGGTGCGGCCTTAGTGTTACAAACCAGGTGACCTTGTGCTGAAGAGGATAATTCTTTCTCAGGGTGATCCCAAGGGCAAGTGGACTCCGACTTATGTAGGACCGTTCGTGGTTAGGAGGGTTTTCTCTGGTGGAGAAATGATGCTTTCTTTTAAAGTCTCTTGAAATTTGGATAATAAATATAGTTGTCATGCTATGCACGGGGCATGTTTGATGTTCTTCTTGGTAAAACACTCATCTACTTGTTTGTGAATGTTTTATTTTCCCCGAATCGATTCATTACCTTGGATAATGGAAAAAGTTTTGCTTCTTCCCAGTAAGTTCCCATTTCTCCAGAAAGAGAATCTAAAAGTGCTTGAAGATCTCTTTCCTAGGATTTTCTCATATCCCCATTAAGGTTGCTTCAGGGATATCCTTTTGTTCAGGAACCCTCGCCCCCAACAAGATCATTTCTTCAAAAGTGCTTATTCATACTCTCTCCTTGTCCAGTAGATTTTAATCTAAGATGTTGATAGAGTAGAGTTCACTATTGTGATTTCTTAGCCCAGTGTCAAAAATCCCGACAGGTTTTGTTCTGATTGAAGCACATCTTTATTCCCCAGTGGAGCTGAAGATTCTTGTATTTCCAGCAATAGCATTTTTGTAGGGTTTCTCCTACAAAGAATATCTCATTCCCAGAAAGGACTCTTTTTGTAAGGTATCTTACCTCCATATTGGATTTTCATATCCCTAGCAGTACATATTTTCGTCACCCCAGGAGTTAACAACTTTGATCTAATCTTCTCTAGAATGTCCAATCTTCTGGTGGCATTTCTTACCAGAAGTTACAGTTTCAACTTGATCTTCTCCAACAGAGCTTGCAATTTAGTTTTGCAACTCCTCTCAGTGTTTGTAGCCCATTTCTACCGATTACTCTGTTTGTTACTCCCCCATAGAGTTTCATCTCTTCAAGGGTTTCTCTTTAGCGATTCCTTATATCTTCTCTTCTTCTTTGGATTTTGCAATTTATTTTTGCAAGTCCTTTCGAGTTTTGACTTTTTAGTTGTTGGCTTCTCGATTAGCCATTCCCCAGTAAAACATTTAAACATGCATCATTATATTCCATCCTCAAAGTATAGTATTTCCATTCTCTTTTGAAATGCTATTCCATAGAAAAATAATTCAAACATGCATCGGAACATAAGCCATTAGTGTTTCTGTTTTCCCCAGGGGATTTGCTAAAACTTTGGATTTTATCCCCAGCGAGGTCTTCATCCTCAGTAACTCAGTTTCACCCTGTGATACGGTAGGAGATCTGACTTGGGTGTTTTGCGTTTGATTGCAAATGTTGCGGTTAGCAAGAGTCTCCACCGACTTTTCTTTTATCCAAAAGGAAAGGTGAAAAAGCATAGGAAAGACCTTTGAGATTGTTTCTTGAGTTCGGGGGGGTAGGTTATGAAAAGGGAAGGTATTAGCACCCTTTTCATCCATGGTTTTCCATGGGCTCTTAGTTACTTTCTAAATTACTTGCTTTTGTTTGAAATTGGGTTTTGTGTGGTTTTTTGAAAGTATTTTGAAAAGGAGGCATCGTTGAGGCAAACTTTGTAATGATTCTCGTTCGTAAGAATGTATATAATGTGTTGATCTTTTGAAAATGTTTTCAAGTTTGAAAGGTGTTTTCGAAAGTGTAGGTGATTATTTTTGAAAATAGCAAGGATGTTTGTTTTGAAATGGAGCAAGTAATTAGGAGAAATCTACCTACTGAAATGTCTTTCTTGTTCATTTTTTTCCTTTGACATTGTTGTCTTACCATTGATTTGGTAAGCAACCCTATATTTGGATGTAAGCGGGACGGGCGTGGGTCATCGTATATCCATGATTAGCAATGTTGCAAGGTATCTTATCATTCGTTTTTGGGGGACTAAGATCATTTGTAAGGCAACTTAGATAGTGTCATCTAGGGACTATGATCTTGCATTTCGATTGTTTTTGCTAAGACACCCCACATGCATAACATGACCATTTTTTAGGCAACAAGTGGAGTTAACCTTAAGGGTGCATGTGTGAATAGTGTGTTTGATTTGCATGCATTTAATCTTTGATTAGGGTTATCTACTTATTGATTTTATGTCTTTCCATACAAGCCCTAGTTATTAGCATTTACATTCGAAAGCGATAAATTGCAGAAATGTAAAGTCCTATGCTATTACAATATTTAGGGGATGAGGGTACAATTTACAAATTGGGATGAAGTAGGAACTTGAATATTACAACCATATCGAATAACCATGAAGAAAACGTAAAAACAGTGTAAAAAGAAGGAAAAAATGCATCTTGAACTATTGTGTCGACACAAGCTCAAATGCATCGACACATAACTTTCCTTTTCCCTGTATTGCCAAATCAACTCAGTATGACTCGATACATAATGGTATGTGTCGACTCATACACTGCATGTGTTGACTCATACGTGCTTTGTGTCGACTCATACATTGTTTTTTTCTTCTGTTTTGGGACTGTAAAGCAGTATGTATCGACTCATAAGGCTATGTGCTGACTCATACATTTTTTTCCCTTCTGTTTTGGGTCTGTAAAGCAGTATGTATCGACTCATAAGGCTATGTGTCGACTCATACTATCATTTTTTCTACTTCAATATTGTTTTTCTGCATACATGGGTTAGTTCTCAACACATAATGACAAGAATGGAAAATACACAAAAGGTTAGATTTAAGGACAATGGTTACTACATTTTATCTTCACAAATAAACCATTAACGATGCTTGTATGAAGAATTCAAAGTCAAGAAAACTTACCTTGAAACTGGAATTTGTGCTTTGAGTTTGAGTTGTTGTATGGGCTGTTGTTGAGCTTGGGAAGTGATGATAGTGATATTACAGAAGTTTTTCTTGTGTTTGAACAACTTCTATATGATGTATGTGGAGTGTTTAGATGGTTGGACAAAATTTGCACAGTATGAGAGGTTCAAAGTTTTGGACTTTAAAACTCAAGAGTGGAAGTTTTGTGGACTGTTATGGCTTTTATGAATATGAGATTTTGAGGGTTTACCAATAAAACTTCTGGCTTTTCTCTCTATTTTTTCTAACCTTTTTTCCAACCTCTTCCAACCTTTTTCTCTTGCAAATGCTTCTTCTATTTATAGGCAAGGGGTTTGTGCATATGATCTGATTAGCTTTATAAGACAACATGTTATGGTTTGATTGGATTATAAAGATCAAACTAAGTCAAGTACTCCATAGTACCAAGATGAAGTACCAAAGTTGCTGGTATTGAGGAGCTACTTCCCATGATTTAGGGTGAAGTATAATCAGCAACCAGCAAGGTATGGGCTCAGGACAAACTTTGTACAAAAATCTTGCTTTTCAAGAATAGCAATGGTGCCTTTATGCCATAAATGGAAAGATCTTTTGGACAATGGTGTAAACACTTAGGTAATAGCTCAAGAGTTGGTGTAAGCATTAAATTATGATGAGATATGTAAGCAAAGAAGCCTGCAACATAAGATTATGCAGCAAATCATGAGAGTTTTGTTATGTGTTCTTCACTTAGAATGACTTGCAATTCAAAGATGGATGTATAACTTCAAGCCCTTGAATCTCCTAGCTCAAGTATGATAAATTTATGCTCTTGGATGTTTTTGAAAGCATGACACATCCTCTATAACTTTCATGTTGGCCATTTTGACAAAATCATCTTAGAACTATATGAAAAAATGCCAAGAAGTTGGGGTAAAATCCTGACCAAAATCTGTTGAAAATTTCTCTAAGTGTTAAATGAAAATGTCATGACTTCATGAATTTGTAACTTAAGATCCCATAATATCTAGGAGAAGCTGTGTAAAGCAATGTTGTAGATATCATGGAGATCTACAATTTTCATGTTGAAATTTTTTTTAAATCATCTTGCATCATGATGAAAGTATGGCATGGAGTGATGAAATTATCATGTATAAAAACACTTAGAAAGTTTCTAAGTCTTGGAAATCTTGACTTTTCAAGTTGACTTTTGACTTTCTTGACTTTCTTGATGATCAAGCTTGATATTATTGCATGTCTTGATGAAATTTGATCTTTGGAATGTAATGTTGACCAAAAAGTCAAAGTTTGACTTTCTAATATGCAATTGACCATTTTGCCCTTGTGTCAATTCCAAGCCTAAATTGATGTATGAGTGTTGCAAACTTGACGTCATAGAAGATCTTGTGAGAGAATCCTTGAGAAATGAGAGGGCAAATTTTGGGGTACTACACACCCCATACACAAATCCTGTTGTTGTTAATCATTTGAATGGTTGAGTGTCCACTCTTAATTGTAGTTCAGTTTTACCCTGGTGCAGTTTTCTCGGGATTAGTCTTTACTACCCTCGTTGGTTCATTCCAATGTCTACTGATGTACCCTTTCAATACCAGTTTTATCCTGATATTCAATTTTAGCAGGTTTTTAACAGTACACCCTAATCAACTTGCTTTGGGTCGAGTTTGAGTTTTGTCTCATCACCCGCGCATGAAATCTAATTTTCTTTTTGGTACTCATCTAGTTTAGTTTTGCCTAACTAGTTATAATGAGTCGAGTGTCATCTCATTTTCTTTTCATACCTTGGACTTACATCAGTATAAGATTACTGAATCCTTGATCGGTTTTGATTTACCGAGTCTTTTTACAGTGTTCTTTTAATTACGTCCTTGGTTGAAATCAGTCTCCTTTGTTCCTTGGATTCTTCTATCAGTTTTCATTTATTGTTTATCCACTGGTCCAAGACTAGAAAGTGCTATGAGAAACGTGCACTCTAATCACTTTGATTTGGGTCGAGTCTTGATCTCATCACCTGTGCATGAAACCCAGTTTGTTTTTCCCTAGTACTCATCTAGTTTGTCTTGCCTAACTAGTTATTATGAGTCGAATGTCGTCTCATTTTGTTTCTTTCCCCAGACTTTTCTATTGGTGTTCATTTACTGTGTCCTTGGTCGAAACCCCTATCTCACTCTTTGGACATCTATCAGTTTTTGATTACTGAACCTTTGACAGTGTTTGTTTACTGTATTACGGCTTTCGTTTGTTGTGTCCATCGACTTGAGATGTCTCTTTTATACCTATTCGGGTTTTAGTTAGTATTCGTTTATTGTTTACCTGTGGTTGGAGACCCTTAGGTTCTCTGAGAAACATGCACTCTCAACACTTTGCTATGGGTCGAGTGTTGCTTCATTGCCCGTGCGTGAAATCCAGTTTGTTTTGTCCTGGTACTCGTTTTTAGAAAGTTTTGATCTTCTAGCATTGTCGGGTTGAGTTTTGTCTCGTTTAATGTCACTCCTTGGATATTTATTAGTTTTTGTTTACCGAGCCTTTAATATTGTTGTATTATTGTGCTTTAGCTTTCGTTTGTTCTATCCTTGGTTGACCGGTCTCTTTTGGGACTAACAGGTGCTCCTAGAATCACGCGCTCTAGCCACTTTGCCCCGCGTACTTTTCTAGAATTTAGCTTTGCCTACTCTCTATGTTTGAGTTTTATCTCACCCCTTTGCGGTCCAATTTTTATTAGACCATCTGCTTGATAAATCCAATTTCATTTGGTACCTTCTAAGTCTCGCGTCTGCTGGCATTCTTTGTCTTTGGGGAGTTTTGCTTCTTTTTTCAAGAGTGCAAATTTTCGGGTTCTTTCGTATTCAAACATCTTCAACTCAGAACATTTTGGAAATTTATAAGGCCGATCCAGCTCGTCATATTCAGGTGTTCTTTCACAAAGATATCCTTTGTGACAAATTCTCAAATTCATGTGTGTCTCGAGAGCCAATTCTATGAAGAAGGTCTATGGATGTGCGAGTTATTTCGAAGAAATGCAGTGTAAGTGTGCTGAAAGTGAAGTTTTTATGCACTAGAAAATTCATAACTCAAAGCCCACGACTCGTTTTGAACTCATTATGGTGGCTAAAACTCCATCTCGATTTCCTCAACATTTCATCTCTCACGGTCGTAAGCTAATTCTGATTAGAAGGTCTGCAAAATTGTGAATTTATCAAGCGCGTTCACACGGGTAAATTGTGTCAAATCTTTATTTGCATCACATTCAAAAAATCATAACTCGATCGATTTTTACCGTATCGAGCCCATTCCAGTGTCATGGTCTCTCTAATTGAGTTAGCTGAATTTTTATTTCTATTTTCAAGAGAGAACGATACACCGAAGGCTTTCATTTTTGACCTGAAGCGTGTGTAACTCACTGAAAATTCTGAAGCTGGGAATTAAAGTTGTTTGAGGCAAAACTTCAGAAATTCATAACTTTCTCATCATTTATCTGATTGAGCCCATATTTGGACACGAGGTCTTTCTCGACATTGGCTACATTTTTGTTTCACAATTCAACATTAGAAATCATACTGAAGTTTCAGCGAATTTGCCCGGAACGTGTTGCGCTCAAGTGATTCAAAAACGTGCACTTTGACTTGTAGTTATTTGAGGCTCATTAACCAAATTCACTAACATAATGTCACACTATATATTCTTATTCACTCCAATTTCTAAAGGGATGTCTCATAATTCATAAAATCTCATAAAATATTCTAAACTTTTCTCTCAATTCTCTCAAAGATCAAATCAAGGTTATACATATTTTTTCATCAAGAACATAATAACAATTGCATCAAAATCTAAAAGTCAAGATCAAGAGCAATTCTTCTCTGATTGTTGATCTGTTTGTTGTGATCTCTATACCTAAGCCTCCTCTTCACTTCTATCGGTGAGTTTTCTTGAATTAAGCACTTTTGAAATAAATGATTATTTGAGAATCACTTTTTTGATCAATCATGAATTGAATCTAGGTTGAATTTTGAATTGAGAATATAGATCTAAGCCTAGAATTGTGAATTGATTTGACAATCATGTGCAAATTCGAAATTGGATAGTTGAATTAAGTTCTTTTTTTGAATTAAGTTGATTAACATGAAATTTCTTAATTCTTAAAGCAAATTGATGATGTTGCATGAAGTTTAAATGTTAATCTAAATCAATCATGTGTAATTTGAATCTAGACCTTAAATTATGCAAAATCATGTGTTTAATGTGTGAAGATTTGGTGTTTGATCAATTTCCCAAGCCATGAGTCAAATCTCAAAAATATATTAAAACTGTTTTCTGTCTGGGTAACGGGTTAACCAAATATGGTAACCAGTTACCATCCATTCCTTCACAAAAATTTTCAAAACTGTTACGTGGTAACCAGTTACCTAGTTATGGTAATCGATTACCCCAAGTCAGTAGCCAATTAACCAAATGGCCAGAATTTTCAAAGTTTTGGTAACCGGTTACCCAGTTATGGGAACCGATTACCCCAAGTCAGTAGCCAATTTCCAAAATTCTCAACTTTTGGGTAACAGGTTACCCAATTATGATAACCGGTTACCCAGACATAAACATTGATTTTTTGCTTTGTTTTATTGCATGTTTGCACACTTTGGCTTATTAATTCTAACTCATTTTATGAATGCTTTGCAAGGTACATTGTTAGGCCTTCTACCTTTAATTAACACATGATTATTGATCGAACGGCATATTATGCAATCACTTGTTAGTGAAAGGTTGCATATGATGCGCAAATGATATTATTCTTGCATAAATACTATTTTCGTGCAGGTACTATGGTATCACACTGATGTGTTTGCTACACATTCCATTGTGTGATTGTTATCTTTGTATCTTGTATGGATTGTAATTCATGCACGTGCATTTTGATATTTGGATGTGTCCGCTACACATTCCGATTTTTGGTTGTTGATACCTTGACGCATATGCCGATTGTATTTTATTTGTTGGTGCTAGCAGCTCGTGAAGTTTTCTGGGTTTGTTTGTTATTTCTTAGCATCTACGAATTGTTATCTATTTGGTACATCTCCCTTCTATTTTCTCTCTGCATTTTGATGCTTTTTAGAGATCATTAGAAGTATGGATTTTCCCGCTTTCCTTGCCATGTCAAGTAGGAATAGAATGTATGACGGGGATTTCCACTGCCAATATATGTTAGGAATCCCGCATATGTGACTTGTTTATTACATGTGTTTGTTTAAAATCCTACCTTTGAAGTAGGTATTCCACATGTGTATTTACATTTGTGCTCACGTATATACCCCATTCCCCATGGAAGTCCTCAAAAGGAGGCGAGTGGGGAGGGTCCGTAATCGATCCTTGCATATTCTAGTCTGTGTCATCCTTAGCTCACGTTATTTTCGATGCTTCGGAGTCATGCAGATATTGTGTATCGATTCCGTCAAGTGGAGAAGGGTTTTTCATTCAAACCCCCATATTTTGTCTTAAGCTCACGTTGGACGATGTTGATGCTCCGTGTTTTTCTTATTTCATATGTCTCCTGCTTGTTTGCTTCAGGTGATATGCTCCCCTTAGCTAAAGAATTTCTCTTGTTTCCTCCTATCCCTTGGAGTCGGTATGTGTTACTCAGGTTTGTGTGCTTTTGCCAAAGTACTTGTTCGCTTATTTATTTGTTATACCATGTTACGTTGGGATAGGAATTTATATGCTCCCTTAGGATCGCTCGATTAGAGTATCTTGCGAGCTAGATACTATGATTGTAAACCATGCATGTTAACATAGGGTAGAGATTTCCCTTTTCATCCTCAACCTTAGGATCAATCATTGTATGATAAGATTAGGGATAAAACTAGATAGTCTCCCTTAGATGTTTTTCTTTATTTTGCATACTTGAATTAAGACTAAAACTCCATTTTCTTGGCAAATACATAAAACATCTAACGACTTTCAAATCCTTCTTTAAGGTAAAAAATATCAACCAATACAAACTTATTCCGCCTTTGGGATTTTCTTTGGAACTTGAAAAGGATGTGTTATTTTTCTATTCTATGCAATACGATGCTTAATTCCTCAAGGGTCGGGTTACACCATGTCTACTTGATAAGAGTTGCGAACGTAACATCATCCGTCTTCGGACACTTTTTCTTTTGAGAACACCTGGTTAGGTGAGGGCATGTTATTTCCTTTCCACTCCATATGTGCGAGTCTCCAATGGTCGAGCAGCGGTGGAATGATTGAATTTAACATTTTTCATTAAAAAATACAAACAAACCAAAAAATGTGAGCCGAACTACGGCTTCTCTGATTTCTTAAAAGGGATACGTAGGAATTGGGGTAGGGCCCGAATGAGCACAACTTTATTTTCCCTACATTTATTTTCTCTTTTATTTTGCATGCATTCCCTCTTTTTGAATTTTCTTTTAGTTCTTAAGTTTAGATGGAACACACCCATTAGATGAACAACAAGAGTGGATATCATAGAGTACTACATGCGTGTGGGGGTTCTAATACCTTCCCCTCGCGTAACAGAATCCCTTACCCGATCTCTAGGTCGTTTGATCGTGATTTTACCCTTCTCAGGTTTGCTCGATGTTTGCATTTTCCTTCTTGTGGGATAAAAAACATTCGATGGAAACTTCATTGATTTCCTTATCAGTTGATTATTCATCCGGTTGTTTCAGGTTGCATCAATTACAACCCTACCTTGCCCCTACGACAACTAGGTTATCCTTTGAAGGATAAACCCTCAGATGAACAACTCCAACAATTGATCATTCATGACATGGGTAAAAACGACCAAGAGTTGCTCAACAAGATCATCTGAGCTTGGAATAGGGTTAATAAAAGAAATGCCGAAAGGAAGAATGTTGTGGCAAAATAACCTTACACTCGATGGGTTTTGGATAGGGTACGAGTTGAAGAAATATATGAATTGAAGAATTCTTTGAAATAAGCTCAAAGGGAGAAAGAGGAATTGGAGCTTAACCTCCATAACTTAGGAAAAAAGGAAAATTTAATGCATACTTGAATCAAAAGATCAACAAATTCAGAAAGATCGTGAGGCATTTGAATAGGAGAGTCTAAAGCGGAAGCATTCGAACAAAGGGTTATTAAGTGCTACTTTCAACTTGGATTCCCACAACAAACGGTTGGAGGATGTAGCTAGTGAAATCAGAAGATTAAATAGGTGGTATGAAAAGGCAATGCAAGACAAAAAGGTGACGAAAGAAGGCTTGAGGGCTCAAATACAAAGTTTGGTGCAAGCTTATTTAGATCAAGAAGAACAAATCAAGTATCTTACCACCAGACTCCAAGTTAGCCAAGAATCGGAGGTAGGGGAATACCTCAAAATGATGATGGCATAAAGGTTTCTCACCCAAAAGACTGAAGAATATGAGCAAGTATGCCTTGAGTTAGAAGGCCTCTAAAAGGATTTCCTAATACAATAGAAACTCTATACAGAGATGAGATCCTAAAAGTTGTATTGGGAAGAGCAGTATGTGAAGATCTCTAAAGCAGGAAAAGATAATCATAAGATAATTCCCAACCTTTACCGAGAATACTGATTCTACAAAGACATGCATGCAAGACTCGCTTTCTTAGCCAACAATCTCATTGAAGAAATCCCTATGAGTTTAAGAGACGTAGAAAATGTGATGGTTCCTCTTTAAAAAGACGTTGAAGACTTCCTTAAGCTTTGCAGGACAATGGTCAATGGTTTCAATGCAGACATCTGCAGATGCACTTAGAAGACTTTTTCCCTCTGTTTATTTATTTCAGCAAGTTTAATGTTTTAAAGTTTGAATATTTTTCAATATCTGAATTGTATTATTTTTTTAAAGACAATTACTATTTTAATAAATGCATTTTGTTTCCGTATCTATTTCGCGTATTTATTTTTTAAATACTCACCAATAAAAAAACAAAACCTAAAAACATATATAAAAAAATGTATATCCAAGTGAATAAGACATTAAAAAAAGAAGAAACTTTTAGCATATTCATACACATTCATGCGTTCACAAACATTTGCATATCATAAACTCATAAAAAAACTCATCATTTTTTCAAAACCTTCTCCAGATAAACCATTGGTAGGAGAAAAGCACCGCCTCTCCGACCACCATACCAGACGAGAGCCTAACAACAAAAAGTGATAGAACAGATCGAAGAGAACCAAGCTGCATTCAAGGAAGACTTGGAACAAGTCAAGGGTAACTTTGAATCAATGAAAGGAGATATGAGTCAAGTTATTATATCCTTGAAGAACATCATTGAAAGACAAGAACAAATCCCTAGGGTAACCTTTGAAGAAGTAGCCTAGACCATTGGTGCATTGAGCGGTCACCAACCAAGGATAGAACCGAAGTCAGGACTCAAAAATTCCACCATAGCTCAATAAGAAATAAGACAAACTTATACTTAAGGGTTTGTCCCACCTCCACCAAAGGTAGGGACATATCATACTTTTCAGATTCTAATTAACAACGCAGATAACTACTTAGACTTGTAGTAGGTGACCACGACTTGAAGGACGTTGATCATGCACCTCAAATAAAAACCCATACTCATGCTAGTGAAAATCCATTGGCTCTCAACCAATACAAAGCCCTTGAAGAAAGGCTAAAGGCTGTAGAGGGTTACGATGCTTTCAACGTATATGCTTTCGTAATGGGTCTAGTTGCTCATGTGGTGATCCTGTCGAAATTCTAAGTATTTGACTTTGGAAAATAAAAGGGGATCACATGTCCAAGGAACCATATCTGCATGTATTACAGGAAGATGCATGCCTATGCTCAAGACCAGAAGCTGATGATTTAGTTTCCAAGACAGTTTGAGTGGAGCATCCCTAGATTGGTACAGTTGGAACAGGTTCATGTCCAGACATGGATAGATCTTGCTAATTCCTTCCTGAAAAGTACAAATATAACTTGGACATGGTGCCAACCCTCATGCAACACCAGAACTTGTCTCAGAAAAAGGAGGAGTCTTTCAAGGAAATGTGAAACCACCGGCTGAAAATCATCAAACAATGAAGTCGCCATCGAACGTCTTTTATCCCATATGGAGGGAAAGGTAAACATCGAGAAAACCTTGAAAGGGAGATATTGTACTCCAAAATTTTCCCTCCCACATTTCTCAAAACATTTCAAGAAAGATCCTCCAGTTGCTCAAGGTAGTCCAAGGGTTGGCCAGACAAGCTCTCTCCTAAGGCAGTCTACCTCAAATTAGGGTTTCATGTTGCATCAAGATACTTGAGTCCAAGGGACCCCAAAATCTTAACATTGTCCTATTATGTTCTCAATATCATCCATGTCAAGTTCCAAACCCTACAGAGGAGTTTGCTCAATCAATTGCTCAAAGGCCTGAAAATCGACCATGCTAGGGCAAAAGTCAATTGTGGCTCACATACAATCAAACTTCAATATTTTTGGTCAACATCCTCATTTTGAAGTATATTTCATCATTTTATCAAGGGTTGATCATGATTCATCAAGGATTGCTCATAATTTATCAAGAACCAAAAGTTGCTAAATTAGGGTTTTGTAGGAAAAGTCAACTCAACTTTGACCAAGCATAACTTTCTCATACTTTATGAGAAATGACCTATCCAAAGCTAATTTTGAAGAGGATGAAATTTCCTACAATCCATATTCATCTCCCAAGTTCAAAATATGCACTTACAAGAAGTTATGAATTTGGACATTATAGGTCATTTTGAAAAGTCAACAAAAACACCTTTTTTGTCAAAGCTTCATACTTGAGCATGGAATATCAAATTGAGATGATACAAAAAGGGTTGATTAGAGGACATCTCAAGCTTTCTAAAAAGTCAAAGAACACCTCCAAAGAGTCAAAATTGAGGAAGTTATGCATTGGTGAAGTAGACCTTTTTTGCAAAATTGCCAAAAGTCAACTATGCCTAAAACTTCAATTTTTGCCAAATGGGCCCAATCTTTTTCACTTATTTTGAGTTGGCAACATATTACACGAGCTCTAGCCCTTTCCACTTGTCCTTATCATGTTTTTATTATTTATTTTTATTTTTATTTCAATTAATTCAATTTAAATCAAAACAAATCATATAAAATCTAAAATATTGAATACACAAGATTTTGTGCTTGTTTCAGGTTTCAATTACAGCTAGCAAGTATTCAAATTCGTGTGAAGGCATATGTGCACAAAAAGATTGATTTTAGGCCAATTTTGGAATGATATTCAAGAGGATCAAATCATAATCAAATTCAATAATGGGAGAAGATTGAATACAACCTATTAACCCTAATCCATTCCTTGAAACATATAGAACGTGTGCAGACTCTAAACTAGGTGAGAAGCAGGCGCAGCAAGGAGAACATAATTTGAAAAAATACCAAGAAAGTGCAAGATCGAATTCAGTGTTCCAGGCATCCTCAAGGCCTTCCAGCTATCTCAATCGATTCCTAGGACTCTCAGAAAGCCAAAGTAATCAAAACCAAGCATTTTCAAGCCCTATACAACGCTGTAAGTCAGTCACGATATCCAACATTTCTTGAATTCAAATTCCATGATCTAGGCATTGTTAGGATGAATTAATGATATATTCTTGATCCTTAAGACATATGCAAACTTTATGTATGGTTTAATTGTGTTTTCATGGCTTGTAAGGAGTTTCACGATTATTAGGGTTTATAAGCTTGATTTGGGATTTCTGCGTGCAAGCAAAATTGGACCATGAAAGGGCCACCACTATGCTCAGCAAAACTAGACGAGTCCATTCATGGCCTTGGTGGTCATTTACATCACGTGTATGTGATTTTGAGAAATTGCAGGGCTGTAGCGATGGACGTTGTTCGTAGGTAAAGGTTTTCAAACCTTTTAGCCACGGAGAGAGGACAGGGATGATGGCGTGGCTCCATCTGATTTGTCCATTTGAATTTTTGCGCAAAAATCTTATTGTTTCGCTTGTTTTTTATATAATGATTTTTGTCTATATTATGTACAACAAAAGCAAAGTGATGCAGTGGTAGCCAGGCAAGTGTTAAGGCGCTAGGAAGCTTGAGGTCAGGGGTTCGACCCCTGCCTCCAACATTTGTGTTTTTCCTAATTCCTTTCAGGTGATCACATGCATATACAAGCCAAAGGCCTATAATACTCCCTCAAGATCTGGTATGCCAAGTGGCCAGATGGCCAAATCTGATGGCCATCCATGAGGGAACATCATGAGCCTAGTCAAACACAAATGCGCTGGATCTCAGAAGTCAACTTGGACTTCCCTCATCTTGGGCCCAGATTCTGCTTTTTACACCCCCATACTCAGGCCCATTGTCTCTTTCTATTTTCTTTTCTATTTTATTTTATTTCTTTTAATTTCTTTATTTATTTACTAACGAATAGTTATTTTCTTTCATAAAAAAAATCATAAAAATTATTTTTCACCAATTAGATTTAGGTATTCTTTATCAATAAATTTATTAATTTAATTAGATTTAATTTTAGGTAAAACTTTAATTATTTTGTACATAATTAAAATTAATTAGAATAAATAGGTTTTATTACTAACTTAATTTTTTTATATTTTTTTCCTAAAATAATAATAAAAAAACATAAAAATAGGTCATGTAATTATTTTTTATTAATTAATTTAATTAACTAATTAATTGCATACTTAATTTAGAAAACTTATTTCTTTTATTAAAAACAACAAAAAAAAACAATTCTTCTTTTAATTAGGTTAGAAGGGTCAAAACCCTAATTTCTCGTCGATCTAATTTTCCTCACGTGCTTTATTATTATTTTTATCATATTGATGTAATTGCTTACAATTTGTAATAGTTAAATTAGGACATTTATTTCTATTTACCGCTTTATTTTTCAAAGGGTTTGTTTTTGGCTATGTAAATACCCGAAGCCTTGTAATAGCGTTGTTTAATTTCCGCACTTTAAATTCCACAAAATATTGAACTGTTAGATGTATGAATAAATTAGGGTTTGCATGACAAGCATGTATGATGAACTTTAAAACAGTTAGATAACCCTAAATGTGAAAAGATAAATAATCTGAAATTAAATCACTCGCACATGCGCACTCCTAGGGTACACTCCCACTTGGTTGCCTTAGGTAAATGGTCATTGAGTATAGGATGCTTTAGTGATCGCCCTTTTGTCTAAACAAAGATCAAAGTCCCGATTCGGAAAAGTTGCCTCAGAATGGTTGCCTCGGAATTGTTGCCTCGAATAATTGATCTAAGATATTAGGGTTACTACTAAGACGTCCTAACATTGCTTTAGTGACTGTACGTCCCTTTCGAATTGACCCTCAAAACTCCAACGACGATGCTACCTACTCACTAATAGTGGGATAACATTATCTAAAAGAAACGAACATAGAATGATTCTTTTTTCGAGTAGGTAGATTAGCTCTTAAGTACTTGCTCAATCCAAACAAAACTTTTTTTGCACTTACACTCTTTTACAAACAAAGTTTTCAAAAACACTTCATTACACTCTTGAAGACAGAAGCAAGAGTTAAATCGAAGTCAAAAAAAAACTTTTCAAAGCGCACAAACACAAAGAAAACAATTTTGAAAATGATGAGCAAGTACCTAAGAGCCCATAGATAACTACGGATATAAAGGGTGCTAATACCTTCCCTTTCTATAATCTACCCCCCGTACTCAGAAATATCTCGAAAAAGGAATTTTTCTGTGCTTTTTTCCATTCCTTGTTGGATAAAATAAAAGTCGGGGGAGACTCTTGCTTACCGTGACATTTTGCGAAAACAAACACAAAACGCAAACCAGCAAAATCCTTAAAAAATAGGGAAACACGTCCTAGTTCTGGCCACCGTATCACAGGAGAAATCACGGTCTTTCGACGGGAGATCGAGTAAGGGAGTCTGTTACGCGAGGGGAAGGTATTAGCACCCCACACGCGCGTAGTACTCTACGGTATCCACTCTCGTTGTCTAATCTAATGGGTGTGGTCAAATCCTATGTCTATGGCTTAGAACTGAAAAGGGAATGCATGCAAAAGGAAGAGGAAAACAATGTAGGGAAAATAAAAAGATGTGCTCGGTTGGGCCCTACCCCAATGCCTACGTATCCCCTTTAAGGAATCAGAGCAGTCGTAGTTCGGCTTACGTGTTTTGGTAGGTTTGTGTTTTTTAATTAAGACAAACAAAAATAATCAAGATGGCAAAACATCAAGTAAAACAATCAAACAAATGAGGTGATCAAACATCGACTAAGTAATAACAAAGTAACATGTCAAAGATGGCAAGGTATCAAATGATAAAACGGATGACAAAACATCACACCTAGCAATGATATTGAGAATCAAAGCAGGATAACAACAAATGCGATGGAGAAACATCGGCTTCAAACAAATATGCGATGGAGAAACATCGACCAAGAGATAACATGACAAAGATGGCGAAACATCAATAAAACAGATAGCAAAATATCACACCTAACAATGATATTGAGAATCAAAGTAGGATAACAGACATGTGCGATGGAGAAACATCGGCTTCAAGAAAATGTGCGATGGCGAAACATCGGCTTAAAAATAACAAAAATATCATGGCAGAGATGACGAAACGTCAATAAGTTGGATGACAAAACATCACACCTAACAATGACATTGAGAATCAATGTAGGATAACAAACATGTGCGACGGTGAAACATCGGCTTCAAGATAACACAGACAAAGTAAGATTGGTTTGTATCTTTTATTCTGAAGAGGAGTTTGAATTCATTAAAGGTGTTCTTATGATTTGCCAAGAAAACAAATTTTTGTTTTAAGATGCAGAATGCAAAGAAAGAACAACAACTAAGGGAAACTAGCCTAGCACTATCCCGAGTGTTATCATACAATGGTTGACCCTAAGGCTGAGGATAAAGGAAAATCCTATCCTATGTTAGCATACATGGATTCCTATCTTAATCAGCATGTCAAAGAAAGCTTAACAAAACTATCCTATAGGGAACATGCAATGAGAGCGAAGTCGTGATCTCAATATCTAAATTGAGTGACTCATCGATCAAAAATTAAAGAAGAAAAGCAATAAACATCCTATAGGGAACATGAAATGAGAGCGAAGTCGTGATCTCAATGTCTAAATTGAGTGACTCATCGATCAACAATTAAAGAAGAAAAGAAATAAACATCCTATAGGGAACATGCAATGAGAGCGAAGTCGTTATCTCAATGTCTAAATTGAGTGACTCATCGATCAACAAACATACGCAACACTTAAAAATCAAACAAAAAACCATAGGGCCTCCTGACATATATCAGCAACAGAGGTCCCATCATGCAATCAGACATTTATGCAGAATGAAGATGGGAGAAAGGATGTGATATAATACCAAACAGATAACTATCTACAGTAGTCAAGCAGGAATAAAAAGAAACCCAGAGAAACTTCAAGCAAGCTGGCATCAATAAACAAATTGAGTCAGGAATCTATCAAATATGAACAAGTCCCAGAGGCAATGTGTGGCATTCACAATCATATATATATATATATATATATATATATATATATATATATATATATATATATATATATATATATATATATATATATATATATATATATATATATATATATATATATATATATATATATATATATATATATATATATATATATATATATATATATATATATATATATATATATATCCTGCATAAACCATCAAACATGCCAAGCACAAAACAATGCCAGTATAATAGATTGTATTTCACAAATAAAGTGAAAAACAGAAAAGCCTCAAGCCAAAAGTGGCAACTTGCTCAGAGTACCTCGCACATTCAACAACCAAGTTAGTATTCTATAAGGTGAAAAGTGAGAAAACAAACATGATGGCTTTAGACATGATAAACAAGAAGAAACAAGCATATGCACAGATTAGGTCAAGAAAAGAAGGGGAATGTTGCTCCTTTCTATCACCATGTTGAATTGACAATTGAGTGTCAACCAAAGATCATGAGAGCTTGAGAATAATATGAACAAGAACCATAAAGGTCAGTAGCAAACATATTTTAATCATGCATAGCTAATTCAATCACAATTTTATGAACACAATAGGAAATGAAACCCACATAATGCATTAGATGGTTCAAAATATTCAAGGATGGGACATTGAGTCAAAATGGTTTGATGTTAACATGGACAAATCAGAACCAACAAGATCATTTGGTTCCCAATTATAGGCCTCACTCAAGTTCATTGGCCATCAAACAAATTGCAACAAAACATGCAAACATAAATGGGTACCTTCACTTCAAAATTACACCAAAAATAGAAACAAGGATACATAATTCAAACCAAAAATATATTAACATCTTGGAAGTGTTTAGAAGTCAGAATGCAAGCCCTAAGTTCATGAATGATTGGGTAGGAGGTCAAATGAAGTGCAAAGTTTAAGGCTAGTTGGCAAAACCACCAAACTAGACAAGTTTTCAAAATTATTTGTGGAAAAATGTCAAACCAAGTCAAATAATTCAAGCAAAATGGTTTTCAAATTCCCAACACATCCATGAACCATGATCAAGACCTGAAATCCAACAAAAGCCCAAGGCACAAGGGTATTGAACATGAAGCTTGCACCATAAGTAACAAAACCCTAGATTTTTACTTTTAATCCTAAATATTGATTAAATAGGATCAAAACCCAAACAAATCAAACCAAGGTCATGCAAAATATCAATGAACCCTAAATGTCAGAAAATACATTTTTTCATATTTTTTGGAATTAGGAAAAGACAAGAAAGAAATTAATATTCAAACAATTAGGTAATTAACAAACATCCACATATCAAAATGATATTTACATCAAAAAGTCAGAAGAATGGCCAACAAAAATTATATTCAAATATTAGGACTAAAAACATACATCCCTGAATTTTTGTGATTTTTTTTATAAAAGGAAAATATTATAAAAAAAACAATTAACAATGAAATTATTATTTAAGGGCAAGAAAATGCAAAACATAACCAAAAATCACAAAAAAGGAAAAACAAAAAAATGACCAGGTTTTATAATCAAAAACAAGATTACATGATTTTTTTTGGAATTTTTGAATTGATAGAAGTATTAAAAATAAAAATAAAAATAAAAAAAATATTACAAAGAACTTTTGAAATTTAATTTTTAATCAAAAATAAGAAAAATGATGAACCAAAGTCAGAATCAATTTTCACATTATTTTGGGAGTCTCAAATAATTTTTATGGATTTTTTAGGTCAAAGGAACTATTAAAATAAAAATTATCTTTGATAAATTAATTAATTAAACCTAACAATTTTGAACCAATCAAAATATTTTCAAAAAAATTATCAAAAAAATACACAAAGTCAAAAATATTATTTTGAATTTATGATAATTTTTTCAGAATTTTCCAATCATTTTTTAGCAAGAAATAAAATCATGGAAATCAATTTATAAAACAAAAATTCAAATGATCCAAAAATTTCAAACGGACCAATCATGATGTGCCACCACGTCATCTTCAACCTCCGGATGGATAAAAAATGCGCGCATATCTCAGGATTAGGGCTCACTTTCAGATCAACACAACATGCTCAATTTTGCATCATTTTTGATGAAATCAAAGGCAAATCCAAGCTGGCATGGCAAGGAATTCATAGCAACTTGAATCAAATCAAATCATCAATCACATTATCCACAATCAAGCCATGAACATGAACAAAAACATTCTGCATCGCGAGTTTCAGAACATTCAAACATGCATAATTCATCAAATTAAACGCTATAAAGCTTCAGAATTATTCCATAGACTTCGAACAACATGATTATGAACTTAAATCACACGAAGCATGGCTAGAAATCAGAATTCAAAGTTGAGAATTAAAACCTTTGAGAAAAATTGGATCTACTGTCTCCTTCACTCCAGTTGCAATCCAAGCCTCGATCTACAATCCTTATCACTTGGAGAAGAGAATGCAAGAAGAATTTGCCAAAACGCGCGAGGGAGATGGAAGAATTAAATAAAAATGCAGAGCAACAAGCTATGGAGTTTCTGACTTTGATTGATGAAATGAGGCACGAACCCTTTGCACTAAGGCTTGCTTCTCAATATATAGAGCATCAGGAGGAGGGTAGGATAGGCTTTTTGCGCTGAAAGCCCTTGGAATTAAAGAAATTTGCTTTTGGCCATTATCAAGTATGCATATGCAGCCTCTCAATCCCTCGTGCGTTGGCTTTCTTTTTGCGTGCATTTTATTCCATTTGTTCTCAGGAAGAGATTAGCAACAAGATTAGGACTTAAATCCTTGCATTAAGCTTGTGTTAGTGATTAGGCAATTTTGAGCAAGTTTTTGCAAAACCACGAATTCCTTGTTCATTTGCCCATGTGCAGCTCAAACTTTGGCATGATGGGCCTCAGCATGTCACAAATTGCCAATGGGCATGATTATAAGCAAGGAGAATGACTATAACTTGAGCTTGCAAGAAATGGCCATTTTGCATATTTGCCAAATTTCAATAAAATGCCTCAAAATTCCAAAACTCATAACTTACTCATACTTTTGAATTTTGGCACAAATGAGCACAACTTGAAAAGGTCTTGAAAATATCTACAAACACTTAGTTTAGAGGTTTTGCAAATTAATCCAATACGATCCTCAAAATTTGGCTTGAAATTCATTAATTTTGAAAAATGACCTATAATATTGTGACTTCAAAAGGCCATAACTCTTGATTCCTTATCAATATGGACATGGGACAAAAAGGAGGTGAGAGATCATTCTCTTAGCTTTCCAAGCATATTTCATTTACATCTTCTTGATCAAGGATGAATAAAATATGAATTTTTTGAAATTAAGTCCTCATTTTCCAAAATTAGTAACTTTTAGGGTTTCTTCAAGAATAAGTTTCAACCCAAACCTCAACCTCCTTGATCCAATGACCAAAATGGACTTGAAATATGAAAAGTGCATCCTTGAATTGATGATTGACCAAAAGTTCACTTGGTCAACCTTGACTTTGACTGATTTTGACCAAAATGACCATTTTGCCCCTCTGAATCAATTGATCCACTTCCCTTCAAAATTGATGATTAAAACTTCAAAAATATGATCTTCCAAGCATATAAAGTCCATGTGCAAAGTTTCACTTCAAAATTCTCAAGAAATCTTGATAAAAACCCAAACCCTAATTTTGCTCAACACATTAGGAGGCTGATGAATCATCTTTAAAACTTCAAATCCTCTGGGCATCTTGACCAGTTTCTTGTACAAAGACCTTTCAAATATCAAAGAAATGTTGTTGCTTCCAAAATCAAGACTTATGCCTTGGCCAATAGCCTTAGTCAAGCAAAACCCTAATTTGACTGGTGCATTTAAAAAGTGATTCTCCTTATAATCAAACACAAACTTCAATCCTCTGATGATCCAAAGAGATGGATGAAACATCTTGAGATATGAAATAACTTTTGAGCTTGAAAGATCCAGATATTTGGATGGTAAGATATTTCTTGAGCAACTTGTCCATGTAATCAACCTTCCAAGCTTTGAGGAAAACTTGGTAACCAAAGTACTTTAATCCTATCACAATGTATGAATGCAATGCACTATGATGTTCATGATGAAACATAAGCCTAAATCAAGAGGGTAAATTTTGGGGTGCAGCAAAATGCCCAAAGGTGGAGAGAAATGGCAGCCCGTGTACAACTACCACTTATGGAGAAAGAACTAGTTGATATGTTCATGGGAACTTTGCAAGGATTATACTATGAAAAGATGGTAGGAAGGGTCTCTTCTGAATTTGGTAACTATTGGAGAAAGGATTGAAGCTAGAATAAAAAGTGGAAAAATACAAGGGGGATCATCTAGTTCCCCTTATAATGCAAAAATACATGTTCCTAACTTCTCGAAAAATAACGAGGGAGAAATTAATAATGTATCCTCACAACCAAGGGCAGAATAACCATTAATAATTCCACGAGAGCAGCAACAGAACAAATCTGAAAGGCCGCCAATAAAGTTTGACTCGCTCCCTATGTCACACAGTCAATTATTATAACACCTGGTCATGGCGTCTTTGGTAGAGCTAAGACCTCTAGCTCCAAACGGGGCACCCCTACCAAGGTACGATGCCAATTCCAGATGCGAGTATCATGCCGATTCTCCCTGGAATACTATAGAAAAATGTCGGGCCTTCAAACATAAAGTTCAAGATTTGTTGGACTCTCAGGAAATCACCTTTGATAAATAGAATATAAAGTCAAACGCCATACCTTCGCATGTTGGACCAACAATAAATGAAATTGAAGTAGTCACTGACTTTGGGGCATCCAGACGAGTAAAGGCCCCAATAAATTTATTGAAGGAATATATGTTGAAGTGTGGCTCCTCTTGGAACATAATGAATCTTTTGAAAAGACATTGCAAAAATTGGTGGACCAGGGGATAGTCCAATTTGGATCGTACCCTAAAGGAGAATACGTAGCTGCGATCGAGGGAAGCACAAAGAAGCCATTGGTAATTCCATAACAAGGGTCAAACCTTAATAAGAAAAATCTTGTGATTCCGTGGGGAGAGCCAACAAAAACACTCATAATGACGCTAAGACAAACTCTGAGGATACCAGTATTTCCAAAGACTACAATGGTAATTAGGGTACCATCACCCACCCCTTACGAAAGTGACAAAGCAGTACCATGGAGTTATACTTCGACTGTATATGCCAATGGCTTAAACTGGAATGTAAGTGTTATACCCCAAAATTTTCCCTCAATGTTTTCCAAGGTTTTATTTTACATGGGTGGTTACAAACACTTGCCAAAATAAAAAATAATTTTTTTGAATATTAGCAAAGTATCTTTCGATTGGCAGTTCAGCAATGTCCTTCGACTGGTATTTAAACAGTGTCGTTCGATTGGCATAACAACAAGCTTCGACTGGGCTCCTAAAACCCTTCGACCAAGCATTAGCCTACAAGCTACGATTAGGCGCTCAATATCCTTCGATCAAGCTTAGTTCACAAAGCCTCCACTGGGCAAAAGGCCCTTTCATCTTGTCATCAGCACACATATGCCTCTCCATGCTTTTCTTTGGTCTACTAGGAAAAAAATTCCTCATTCTTGCCTTGGTTTCACAAGGCAAAGACCCATCATCTTGCCTTCGATCTACAAGGCAAAAGGCCCCTTTCGGTGGTCTTCGATTCACAAGACAAAGGGTTACCTCAGACATGCTTTGATTCACAAGGCAAAGGCTCCTTTTTAGCTTGCCTTCAGCATACAAGGCTAAGACTTCTTCAAATTTTCTTACAATCCGCTAGGAAAAAAGTTTCCTCCGACCCACAAGGAAAATACCTCCTCCATGCCTGATTCAATTCACTAGGAAATGGCCTCTTTTACACTTGCTTTGACCTGCCTCATGCTAGCGCCCACAAGGCATTGGATGCCTTTGTGCTAGCTTCAACTGGGAAATGGTCCCCTTTGAAACATTTTTTTATACTTCGACACGCATGTTAGTCCCTTCGAAGGTGCATTCATGAGGTCTATTAGAAGAAGCATTCATTGGTCCATTTGAAGGACACATGGTTACTGAATACAATCTTGTCTTATGATTGGTTTTGGTCCTACATGTGGCCAGGCCCAGGCCTCTTGTGCAATGGCATTCGAAGGTGTTGACAAAGGAGGTTTTCGATTGGCCAGAATGAAGTTTTCGTTTGAGTTGTTTGAATCAAGAAGCCAGGGCAAGTAGATAGACTCAATCGAAGAAACTCTAATAAGAAGGTTTCTGAACACTTTGAATCAAGACTCTAGGCTATTCGAAGGAGGCAATCAGAGTCATTCGAAGGAGGGAGTTTGAAAGAGCGAAATGTGTCCAGGTTCATAGAAAATTCAAAAAGGGACAAGAAACCATGTCTTTGGCAAAGTTTCAAAGTAACATTTATGGCCTTTAAAACACCAACTTAATGGATGTTATTCCTTTGTCCTCCTGTCCCCTCCATCCCTTCTATATAAGGAACACACTAGAAAACTTAGAAAAGAAGAAAAAAAAGGAGGAGACCACATACACACGCGCACGTTGCCTTATAAGCCATACAAAAACTATCAAAATCCTCATAAGTAGTCCCAATCGAAGGAGTCTCCAACAAGTACTCTATTCACTCCCTAAAGTCTGCAGGAAGTGTTCCCAGTCACTAACCCCTAAGCAAGCATCTCTACGCCTAGAAGTGACCAAATCAAAGCTTCCAACTATTGGTAAGAATGGGCAAGATATCTTACTTTACATTTTCATGATATATTAACATTTGTATTGCATTCGATTTGTATTCAAGATTAAGGATATGGGTTTGACACCCAGGTCTACATTTTGCTTTATTTTCTAACGCTTGTACTGCAGACCAAGCCTGAGCAGACCAGCGTGCACAGGATCGAAGGACCTGGGTTCGACACCCAGGTCCTGCATCTTTATTGTTCTAATACTTGTCTTACAGATATGAATCGAAAAGTTGATTACCCTCCTGTATCGAAGAAGACAATTCCCTCTTAGATCGAAGAAAATAGCTCCTTCTCTGGATCGATGGAGACATTTCCTTCTCTGGATCGAAGCCTCCAATTTTTCCCCTGGATCGAAATACACCTTCTTTGGATCGAAGCTTCCCATTTTTCTCCCTAGATCGAAGGATGCCCTTTGTATTTTTATTTTTGTTTTCGTTATTTCTTTATTGACCTTATCATTTGAATTAACTTTAAATCAAAAAATCACAAAAAAAAATTAGGTTAGTGTTTTATTAATCAAATTAATTTTGTAAACAAATTAATTAACTATTTTAACCTTTTCTTGAAATTAAAATTAAATAGACTTAATTTTTATTTTCTTTTATAATTAAAAACAAAACAAAAAGATTTCCTCTTACCTTATGATTTTTAGACGTTATTCTCAATTCACACGCATTTATTTATTCTCGCATTTTTCATATTATTGTAACTTCTCATGGGTTGTAATAGAATAATTAGGACTTTGTTTTCTGCTTTATTCCATTTATTCTTGGACATGTAATTAGTCCCAAAAACAAATTGCTAAAGCGTCTCCACATGTTGCCTTTATGACTATACGTCCCTTCGAATGTCCCTCATACATCCAACGATAGTGCTACCTACTCACTAACAGTAGGATAACACTGTCTAAAGGAGAGGAGGAAAAGAACTACCTTTTCAAGTACAATTAGATAGCTTCTAGGTGCTTTCTTACAACAAAAAAAATCATTTTCACACATACACTTTCAATTGAAACATTTTCAAAAGTCAAAGCTCTTTGTACGCATTCTTATAGAGACGAGAATCATTACAAAGACACTTTTCAAAATCACTTTCAAAAACATCTTCCACAAATACATCTTTGAACTATTTTCAAAACCAACACTTTGTAGGCATTCTTATAGAGACGAGAATGATTACCAAGATGTTTTTTTTTCAAAATATTTTCAAACCCACAGCACAAAGCACAAGGTATTCAAAACATGAGCTAGCATCTAAGAGCCCGTAGATAACTATGGATGGAAAGGGTGCTAACACCTTCCTTTTCCATAATCTACCTCCCTTACTTAGAAAATTCTCAAAAAGGTCTTTTTCTGTTCTTTTCACCCTTTCCTTAATTTGGATAAAAGAAAAGTCGGTGGAGACTCTTGCTTACCACAACATTTGCAAACACAAACACAAAACCAGTATTAACAGTCGGTTTTGCCACCGTATCACAGAACTGGCGACTCTGCTGGGGACTAGTAAAAAGTGGGGTTACCTTAGAGTTAGTTCATTTTTAAACTGTTTTAATTGCTTGCTTTGTATGATTTATCCTTGGAGGGTTGTTTTGGGTTGTTACTATAGATCCTACACCCGGATCTAGGGGCATCTTTTTAGGTAAACTATAATAGATCATGGAGACTGTACGGTAAAGACCGATATGGTGGAAGCGATAGCTGTGTTGGTGTGGCACTTTGGTTGGTACTGGTATCCCTTGTGTTGAATAGAGGAGAATACGGGGCCGCTGTGTAGTGTCGTGAAGCACTAACAGACCTTAGATCCTTAATTGATCAAACATGGCCATTAGAAAGTAGTGAGATAGTTGGCCTCGGTGTAAATCTGGGGATTGTTTGATACTCAATGCTACACTCATTGAGATCGGGCTTTCGAGATGTTTCGGCCACAAGAAAAGATTGCTAAGCTGAAATAATGCTTGATAAAGAAATATCAGTGATATTGAGACTCCTTAGAACCCGGTTACTATTTCTAGGACAGGTTGAACCAAATAAACATCAAGAGGGTACTTACCTACAAAGCCCATGCAAGCCTAAACCTAAGGCTACTTGCGTGATTTGCTTGCTTTAATTACCTAATAACTTGAACTCATTGAAGGGCTTTTGTTTGTATTCTTTGCAGGAACTTGTCTGTATACATTATCCAATAAATTGGTTTTCTTGCAAGACATACTTGTCTTCATCACCCTGCATTTTTGTTTTATGCATAGCATACACATCATAGCATCATACCATAGCATTTCCTTAACCATTTCAAGGATCTCAAGGGCCTGTGGTGCAGGTTATGATAAACCAGACGTCTAGCAAGGGGAAAGGGGATTTATTTTCCTCTAGCCAATGTCTTCAAAAGATCAAAACCCGACAACTTGAGTCAGGGGCGATGACCTACTCGACATGGTGATATTGACTCTCATAGAAGGACCTTCAACGATACGAAGTTCTTAAATCAAAGCTGCAGTCAACTCCTAACATTTTCTTGTGTTTACCATGCGAGATCATTGAAAACATTTACACATCATGCATGTCATTACATAACAGGTTTTCCGCTACAGATCTCTCATGTTCTCGCTATTTATTTAAGCAAGGAAAATGGCTTTCAAACAGAACAACAAAGATCTCCAAACTCAAGAGTCTCAGTTCATGGAAATGTTCTTCAACCTATCCAAGGGGCAGGAAGAATTAAAAACACTCCTCAACAGGAACTTAACTAAGAAACATCTTGACAACAATAAGGATGACCAGTTGGAGAAACTGCAAGCTGAGATGGAAGCAATGAGAATCCAGATGCTGGGGAAAATGGCTCTTATCCAAAGTTTAGCTCGGGAAGAAGAAGAGTTGAGGTTTTTCATCAACAAGCTTCATCAAGATAGATGCAATCATATGGAGCAAACAATGACATTAGGGGGATCGATTCTTTAATCAGCCTCAATTGAAACAAGAGGATTTGGTTGAAAAAAACCCTTTCAAAATGGCTACTACACCAAGGGTCCAACGGCGATGTCGCCAACCACAACGGGTTAATCAGCAAAGGAAAGACAAGCCCAAAAGGCAATTCACCAAAATCAACATGTCCTTGGCTCAGGTATTGCAACACATGTTGAAGATGGAGTTGATTACATTAAGGGATCCTCCTCGAAATCCCAATGTCTTTGTTATTAGCTATCGTCCAGATGCAATGTGCGCATACCATTCCAATAGTCCTGAACATGATACGAAAGACTGTTGGGAATTGAAATATAAGATCCAGGACTTAATCAACAAAGGAGTGCTGGAGTTCACACAATATGTCCAAACTGAATTCTTCTGCCATCCCTCAAAGGCACATCATCTAAAGTGACAAGAAAAGACAAATAGGCTTTTTGTTCTTCTGAATTCTGAATTTGTAATTTTCTTTTGATTGTTCGAACATTTATTCACGTCAAACTTTGTTATTTCATTAATGCATTGCATATGTTTGTCTTGAATTGTTTCATTCATATCCACTATATTCAAACTGTGTTTTTACTTCCTTTTGTGATATTTAACTCTCGATTATAAGCTTTAAGCCTTTAGATGGAGGATGACGAAAACGATACCACAGTCTCTATAGTATGCTTTTGAAAAGACCCCGCTGATGATGTACAACGTTGATTCAAATCCCAAATAGTGGAGGTATATGGAAGATAATCCCTAGTCAATCCCTTTGAGCCTAAGAAGTAGGAGTTTTTCTTTTCACATAAATTAAAACCCTTAATCATAACCTGGGGCAGGGTATTTTTCTCAGTTGATTCAAATGTGCATTCAGTCACAAGCTCTATCTTCATACACGACTAATAGTGTGGAAGATGCTCTCTAAAAGATGGTGATGGCTCGACATAAGCGTCATGCCAGGAAGTCATTGTCTCTTAAAAGAAATTCCCGCTAAGTCAAAACCTATGAAGGAGACTTAAGAAAAAAACTGGGGCATCCCGTTGACTGTAAACACAAAAGAAAGAGTTCAGGCAAAAGTAGGGATAACAAAATAAAAAAAGAGGTCCTACAAATCCTCAAAAATAAAGAAAAGGTTATAAAAATGACTGCCTTCTCAAACAAACGTTCAATTTATGAATCATTACCAAGTATCAGAGCAAAGATTACAGACTCAATTGGGATCTAAACACACAAATAACTGAGCATAGGATTGAAGAACATCACGAAGAACGGGTTGGGTATAAATCAAATTTGAGCCTTTATCCTTTGTTTCTTAAACCATGAACCAGACCATGTTATAACCCTTAAAAGTCCTAGCTAAAGCATGGGTTAGTTCGGAAGAATACTGTTAGAAAAGGTATCCTGACTCCTATAAGGTTCGCTATAAATCCTGAGCTAATATCACACTTTTACAAAATTTGTCTGTTTTACTAAAAAATGAATTTTCAAACTTCAAGACAGACATAAGCTTTGCATTCTTAAAATACCATTATTTGCAATAGAGTATTTGTTCAACATAAGAGAAATTTGCACAACTGATCTTCGATAACAGAAATCCTCTCAGTGGACAGAATCACCTGAGATGGGAAGACATTCCAGTGATAGGCCTGTCATAACAAGGGGCATAGCATGGTGCCCAACTGATCTAGGGAAGTCAATTCAGGGTTCAAGGAATCTCTCAAATATGTCAAATAGCCAGGGGCAGATCTCCATCTGAATCAGTTGGGGCATTGGACATGAATTCCAGCAACGAATCATGTACGATCAAACAAATATCTTCTGGCAGTGTGGAAACACTTACTACTATGGATAATGACAATTATCCGTACCCATAGAACATGGACATAGTCGGAAAATACTATGCATAAAAAAGACCCTCTAGGTTTACTGGCCTACGCAAAAATAAGGGCATCCCGGTGAACCAAAAGGGTTCGGGCAAAAATTAGGGATATACACATGAAATTTTTTTTACACCGGGCAAGTCAAAAACCTGAAAAGTTGGCTTGTGAAAAAAAGGGTATCCCGATGGAATGAAAATGTGAAAGGACAGTCCAAGAAAATTTTAGGGATTAAAATGTACGACTACATCCCGTCATCTCGTCACTTATCTATCAATAGAAGGTTTATTACCTTGGTATTCATTCACTAAGGACTCTGAGAGTTGGGATAATAGTTAAACCATCCATAGAATCCCAACAGAGGTCTTCTCCAGCAAGTACATAGGCAGGGGCATCCTTCTACAAGGTCACCGCCATATTCTCAGCATGCAGCCTAATGATGTCAGGTGTTCTCATCCCCGACAGAGCAAGAATCTTCAAATTACTGCTCCAACAAAAGATTCCCCAATGAAGTCTCCAAGCTTCTCAGGATTCCCCAACAGGATTTCCATAAAATACCCAAGAAGTTCACGGAGTTTCCTTCCCCAAAAGAGTTTATTTCCCTAATAACGAAAATCCGTCTCTCAGCATCTTAACTTGAACAGAATTTGAAGACCTACATTTCTTCATCCCCAACAGCAATTAGGGATTTATTTTCCCTAGTTCAACAATACCGCAATAGAATGACTGACACGTTCATGCATTGCATTCATACATCATTTTACAAACATCATAGCATACGCAGTATGAATGCATATATCACAATCTCGTCTTTTTTAGAACATCATTTACACTTCATGCATCATGACATTGCATGAAGCTAAACCTTTATCTTTTCAAGTAAAGTCTATACACAGACGAATTTTCAAATGACCAGAGGAATTTCTGGTACTCTATAGAGGTAGCAATCATTAAAGATTCCTTCATTATCTGTTGAAGTAGCAATCGTCCAAGATTCCTTTATTATCTATTGAGGTAGCAATCGTCAAAGATTCCTTCATTATCTATTGAGGTAGAAATCGTCCAAGATTCCTTCATTACCTGTTGAGGTAGAAATCGTTAAAGATTCCTTCATTATTTGTTGAGATAGCAATCGTCCAAGATTCCTTCATTATCTGTTGAGGTAGAAATCATCAAAGATGCCTTCATTATCTGTTGAGGTAGCAATCGTCCAAGATTCTTTCATTATCTATTGAGGTAGCAATCGTCCAAGATTCCTTCATTATCCATTGAGGTAGAAATCGTCAAAGATTCCTTCATTATCTGTTGAGGTAGAAATCGTCAAAGATTCCTTCATTATCTGTTGAGGTAGAAATCGTCAAAGATTCCTTCATTATCTGTTGAGGTAGCAATCGTCAAAGATTCCTTCATTATCCATTGATGTAGAAATCATATAATATTCCTTCATTATCCATTGAGGTAACAATCGTCAAAGATTCCTTCATTATCTATTGAGGTAGGAATCATCAAAGATTTCTTCATTATTTGTTGAGGTAGCAATCGTCCAATATTCCTTCATTATCTATTGAGGTAGCAATCGTCAAAGATTCCTTTGTTATCTGTTGAGGTAGCAATCATCAAATATTACTCCGTATAACCCTCTAATGGCAGTCCAACACGGACTCATCCTGAAACAGCCATACACAGGCTCTTTCTAATACATTTTCAGGTAACGGATAATTCCCTTATCCCCAGCAAGTTACTATGAAGCCTGGATTTCAACCAGAAAACAACAAACTTTCATCTCTCCAGAGATAACTCTTTAGAAGAGCCTTGGACAACTGAAGTTCCTAGACTCTATTTCCCACAGAGTTTCCTCAAGTAGGAGAACAACAAAAATCAACTTCCCCAGCGGACTCCTCCTAAGACAGCAGGAACAGGAATTCCCCACAAAGGGACCTATTTCGAAGTCATCATCTACTTTTGATGGCATCTTTAAGCCCATTCCCTACACAATCAACAAACACATCACTGACTGCAAATTTTTGGGCACTCTAGTGTTCAATCATCTTCCACCTTCAGATCACGAAAGGAAGACAAGCCAATCATCTCCCCTCTCATGTTTTTCAAGGTTTTATTTTACATGGGTGGTTACAAACACTTGCCAAATGAAAAATGAAATTTTTTGAATGTTAGCAAAGTGTCTTTTGATTGGCAGTTCAACAATGTTCTACTCTATGCAATACGACGCTTAATTCCTCAAGGGTCGGGTTGCACCATGTCTACTTGCTAAGATTTGTGAACATATCATCATCCGCCTTCAGACACTTTTTCTTTTGAGAACACCTGGTTAGGTGAGGGCATGTTATTTCCTTTCCACTACATATGCGCTCCAATGGTCGAGCAGTAGTGGATTGATTGAATTTAACAATGTTCATTAAAAATCACAAACAAGCCAAAATATGTGAGCCATACCATGGCTTCTCTGATTCCTTAAAAGGGATACGTAGGCATTGGGGTAGGGCCCTAATGAGCACAACTTTATTTTCCCTACATTTATTTTCTCTTTTATTTTGCATGCATTCCCTCTTTTTGCATTTTCTTTTAGTTCTTAAGTTTAGATTGAACACGCCCATTAGATGAACAACAAGAGTGGATACCATAGAGTACTACGGGCGTGTGGGGTGCTAATATCTTCCCCTCGCATAACAGAATCCCTTACCCGATCTCTCGGTCGTTTGATCGTGATTTTACCCTTCTCAGGTTTGCTCGATGTTTTCCTTTTCCTTCCTGTGGGATAAAAAACATTCGATGGAAACTTTATTGATTTCATTATCAGTTGATTATTTATCCGGTTGTTTCAGGTTGCATCAATTATAACCCTACCTTGCCCCTACAACAACTAGGTTACCCTTTTAAGGATAAACCCTCAGATAAACGACTCCAACAATTGATCATTCATGACATGGGCAAAAATGACCATGAGTTGCTCAACAAGATCATCCGAGCTTGGAATAGGGTTAATAAAAGAAAGGCCGAAAGAAAGAATGTTGTGGAAAAAGAACCTTACACTCAATAGGTTTTGGATAGGGTACGAGTTTTTAAGTTACCATTTGACGTAAATCCTGAGTACAAGCCAGATGTCCCATATTCTCCACCTATGTTCTTAGAATAAATATATGATTTGAAGAATGCTTTGAAAAAAGCTCAAATGGAGAAAGAGGAATTGGAGCTTAACCTTAATAACTTAGGAAAAAAGGAAAATGCAATGCATACTTGAATCAAAAGATCAAGAAATTCATAAAGATCGCGAGGGATTTTAATAGGAGAGTCTACTAGGCAAAAGGTCCATTCAGCTTGTCATGAGCACATGTATGCCTCTTCATGCTTGTCTTTGGTCTACTAGATAAAAGCTTCCTCATGTTTGCCTTGGTTTCACAAGGCAAAGACCCATCAGCTTGCCTTCAATCTATAAGGAAAAAGGCCCCTTTTGCTGGTCTTTGATTCACAAGACAAAGGGTTGCCTATAACATGCTTCAATTCACAAGGAAAAGGCACCTTTTTAGCTTGCCTTTAGCACACAAGGCCAAGACTTCTTCAGATTTGCTTTCAATCTACTAGGCAAAAAGTTTCCTTCGACCCACAAGGAAAATACCTCCTCCATGCCTGATTCGATTCATTAGGCAATGGCCTCTTTTACGCTTGCTTTGACCTACCTCATGCTAGCGCCTACAAGGCATTGGCTGCCTTTGTGCCAGCTTTGACTAGGCAATGGTCCCCTTTGAAACAGTTTTGTATGCTTCGACATGCATGTTAGTCACTTCGAAGGTGCATTCATGAGGTCCCTTAGAAGAAGCATTCATTGGTCCATTCGAAGGACACATGGTTACTGAATACAAGCTTGTCTTATGATGGGTCTTGGTCCTACATGTGGCCAGGCCCAGGCCTCTTGTGCAATGGCATTTGAAGGTGTTGACAAAGGAGGTTTTTGATTGGCAAGAATGAAGTTTTCGTTTGAGTTGTTTGAATCAAGCAGCTAGGGAAAGTAGATGGGCTCAATCAAAGAAGCTCTAATAAGAAGGTTTTTGAACACTTCGAATCAAGACTATAGGCCATTCGAAGGAGGCAATCAGAGTCACTCGAAGGAGGCAATTCGAAAGAGCCAAATTTGTCCAGGTTCATAGAAAAATCAAAAAGGGACAAGAAACCATGTCTTTGGAAAAGTTTCAAAGTAACATTCATGGCCTTTAAAACACCAACTTAATGGATGTTATTCCTTTTTCCTCTTGTCCCCTCCATCTCCTCTATATAAGGAGAACACTAGCAAGCTTAAAAAAGAGGACAAAAAAGGAGGAGACCAAATACACATGCGTACGCTGCCTCATAAGCCATACTTAAACTATCAAAATCCTCATCAATAGTCCCAATCGAAGGAGTCTCCAACAAACACTATTCACTCCCTAAAATATGCACAAAGTATTCCCAATCACCAACCCCTAAGCAAGCATCTCTATGCCCAGAAGTTCCCAAATCGAAGCTTCCAACTAATGGTAAGAATGGGAAAGAGATCATACTTTACATTTGCATGATATATTAACATTTGTATTGCATTTGATTTGTATTCAAGATTAAGGATCTGGGTTTGACACCCAGGTCTGCATTTTGCTTTATTTTCTAACGCTTGTACTACAGACCAAGCATGAATAGACCAGTGCGCATAGGATCGAAGGACCTGGGTTCGACACCCAGGTCCTGCATCTTTATTGTTCTAATGATTGTCTTACAGATATTAATTGAAAAGCAGATTTCCCTCCTGGATTGAAGAAGACAGTTCCCTCATGGATCGAAGAAAAAAGCTCCTTCTCTGGATCGAAGGAGACATTCCGTTCTCTGGATCGAAGCCTCCCATTTTTCCCCTGGATCGAAAGTCACCTTCTCTGGATCGAAGCTTCCCATTTTTCTTTGTATTTTTATTTTTGTTTTCGTCATTTCTTCATTGACCTTATAATTTGAATTAACTTTAAATCAAAAATCACAAAAAAATTAGGTTAGTGTTTTATTAATCAAATTAATTCTGTAAACAAATTAATTAATTATTTTAACCTTTTCTTGAAATTTAAATTAAATAGACTTAAGTTTTATTTTCTTTTATAATTAAAAAGAAAACAAAAGGATTTCCTCTTACCTTAGGATTTTTAGACGTTATTCTCAATTCGCGCCATTTATTTATTCTCACATTTTTCATGTTATTGTAACTGATCATGGGCTGTAATAGAATAATTAGAACTTTATTTACTGCTTTATTCCCTTTATTCTTGGACATGTAATTAGTCCCCAAAACAAATTGCTAAAGCGTCTCCACATGTTGCCTTTATGACTGTACGTCCCTTCGAATGTCCCTCATACATCCAACGATAGGCTACCCACTCACTGATAGTAGGATAACACTGTCTAAGGGAGAGGAGGAAAAGAACTACCTTTTCGAGTACAATTAGATAGCTATTAGATACTTTCTGAAAACAAAACAAAAACATTTTCACACATACAATTTAAAATGAAACATTTTCAAAAGTCAAAGCTCTTTGTATGCATTCTTATAGAGACGAGAATCATTACAAAGACACTTTTCAAAATCACTTTCAAAAACATCTTCCACAAACACATCTTTGAACTATTTTCAAAACCAACACTTTGTACGCGTTCTTATAGAGACGAGAATCATTACAAAGATGTTTTTTTTCAAAATATTTTCAAACCTACAGCACAAAGCACAAGGTATTCAAAACATGAGCTAGCATCTAAGAGCCCGTAGATAACTACGGATGGAAAGGCGGCTAACACCTTCCCTTTCCATAATCTACCTCCTTACTCAGAAAATTCTCGAAAAGGTCTTTTTCTGTTCTTTTCACCCTTTCCTTAATTTGGATAAAAGAAAAGTCGGTGGAGACTCTTGCTTACCGCAACATTTGTGAACACAATTGCAAAACCAGTATTAATAGTCGATTCTGCCATCGTGTCACAGTAAGCCATCATCAAGTCAAGGACATGCAATCTTAAATATAGCAAGAACAAGGGGCATGACCCGCAATTGTCAAATCTTTGGCTCTGAACCGCAAAATAAGTTTGATGATATGGTGAAAAATAAAAATGATACGTTTGTGAAAGACAAAGGAATAGAAGTGGTGTAAGAAAGTCAAGAACAAGAGTCTCCGAGCAAGAACTTTACTGAGCAAGAGGCAGAAGAATTTTTGAAAATAATCAAAAGAAGTGATTATAGGGTGGTGGATCAGCTTCACCAAACCCCAGCCAAAATTTATATACTCTCGTTGCTCATTAATTCGGAAGCACATAGAGATTCACTAATGAAGGTTCTGTGTTATGCTCATGTCATAGAGGAAATTACTATAAACGAATTTGACAATGTTGTAGCAAATATGATGTCTGGATCATATTTCAGTTTAAATGATAGTGAGTTACCTCCACAAGGCCGAGCACACAACAAGGTATTGCACATCTCCATTCAGATAGGTACTACAACACTGTCTAAGGTACTCACCAATAATGGTTATGCCCTCAATGAATTACCAAAATCTAGTTTGATGAAGTTAATGCTAGATGGTGTTATAATAAGGCCCAGTTCTACGATAGTTAAAGCATTTGACGGTTCTTAAAGTTCAGTATTTGGAGAAGTGGACCTTCCTGTCAAGATCGGCCCACATATGTTCTATATCAATTTTCAAGTCATGGATATAGAACCAGCATATACATATTTACTCGGGCGACCCTGGATTCATACAGCAGGTGCAGTCACTTTGACTTTACATCAGAAACTGAAGTTCTTCATTGAAGGAAGATTGGTCATAATCGATGGTGAAGAGGACATATTTGTAAGTCACATAGAATCCTATATGTATATCCGTGATGATGAAGATTGTGTAGCCACTCCATTTTAAGTCTTAGAGGTTTCCTCAATGGTAACTGTATCGGTGGAAAAAATCAAGAAACCTACTATGACTTTGTAGAGATATTTGCAAATAGCGGTGGAAAGTGGTGCCTAAAAGGGTTAGGGAAAGCTTTTGGAAATACCTGAGAAGAAGAATCGTTTTGGTTTGAGTCACGAGTTATCAAAGGCTGCTCTGAAAGGCAAAGCACGGTTTCCTCCAGTCTAGGAGACCTTTGTTAACAAAGGATTAGAACATATGAGATAAGTGGAAATGATATCTAACAAGAGCAACATCAAAAGGGTGTCTGATTTTATCCATGAATGTGCCCCAAGCAAAGAACTCAAGAATTTGAAAGCTATGGAGATTCCAGAGATCTTTTTATTTCCAAAGTAGTTTTTCTTATTTTTGAAAGAACCTATGTCAAGCCCGAGGCATAAGGGTTACTTGTAAGGGTCCCCTAATTTGTTTCAGATGGTATTCATAATTAATGAAAGTTATATTTAACATTCAATTAAGAAGCCTACCTTTCTCTTGCATTCACCTCTTATATTTAAAAATGACAATACTTTTCTTCATATGCATTTTCCAAATTCATATACTAAATATTGCACCAAAACATGATAAATGTGCATATCCCTGCCCAAAATCACGGATAACGTTACTACTCTATCCAATATAATTTTGATGCACCCATCAACCAAGCTGAAGAGGAAAATGATGAACATCTTGAACTTTCTAAATAATTGGCGAGGGAGATAGAGTAAAAAGCTGACAATATACAACCATACCAAGAATCTATTGAGACCGTTAACCTTGGCACAAAAGAAGATCCAAAAGAGATCAAGCTAGGGGAAAAGTTAGAGAAAAGCGTCAAAGAAAGGCTGATTAAGTTGCTACATGAATATGTGGGTATATTCGTCTGGTCTTACAGAGATATGCCAGGATTAGATACATACATTGTGGTGCATAGATTACCTCTTAAGGAAGGTTGCTCTCTAGTTAGGCAGAAGCTCAGAAGAACTCGTCCAGACATGTCCAATAAGATTAAATAAGAGGTCCTTAAACAATTTGACATAGGGTTCTTGGCAGTGGTATATTAGCCACCTTGGATAGCTAACATCATGTCAGTACCGAAGAAGGATGGCAAAGTTAGCATGTGTGTAGATTATCAGGATCTGAGCAAAGCAAGTCCAAAAGACGATTTCCCTTTACCCCACATAGATGTTTTGGTAGATAATACAACTCAAGATTCAGTATTATTTTTCATTGACGATTTCTCAGGCTATAATCAAATAAAAATGGCACCCGAAGATATGGAAAAGTCTACTTTCATGACACCTTGGGGGACTTTCTATTATAAGGTAATGTCGTTTGGTCTAAAGAATGCAGGGGCAACTTATCAACGGGCTATGATAACACTATTCCATGATATGTTTTGTACCCCAAAAATTTTCCTCCCATTTTTCTTTAAGACATTCTTCTAAGATCTCAAGTATTCCAAGCTACTCAAGAGTTGACTGGTTAAACTCTCTCCCAAGCATTTGCCCATAACTAGGGTTTTGGTTTTCTCAAGGAAAATTGGACTTCAAATTCCTAAAGTGACTTTAATGGTTCATAATAGGTCTCCAAGAATGCTCATACCAAGTTTCAGGTCCTACATCACAAATTTGCTCAGTCAATTGCTCAGATGATCGAAAATCAGCTATATTGGGTAAAAAGTCATACGTGGTCAACATATAGTCAAACTTTAAGATTTATTTGGTCAACATCAACATTTTTAATTTATATTCATCATTTTATCAAGAGTAGATCATAATTCCTCAAGAAAAGCCCTTAGATCACCAAAGGGGAAAAATTGTCAAAATTAGGATTTTGATTGAGAATGACTGATCATTGACTTTTGACCTAGTACATGACCTAATGACTTAAAGCATGATCTTAAGAACTAAAATAAAACATATTGACCTAGCTTCATGGCTCAATTAATTTTCAAAGATGCAAGTAATTGATACTTGAAAATTTGAATCAACTGATGAAAAGTCAGCAGTCACTCAAAAATCAAACTTTGACTTTTTGGTCAACATTGGAAATCAAAAGTCAAGAGTCATCAAGACATTCAAAATTATCTAACTTGATCACCAAGAATCAAGAAAGTCAACAAAAGTCAAAAAGTCAAGGTTTTCTAACACTTAGAAAAATTTCTAGTGTTTTATACCTAAAAAAACCCTAACTTCACAAGCAAGTTTCCTCAAGAGACAAGTTGATTCAAGGAAAACTTTCAACATGAAAGTTGTAGGGATTGATGAATTCTACAACTTCGTAAATGTGGGACGAACCTAAAAAAATGCTTGGATTAAGAGATATAAGCTCATAAAGTTATAATATTTTTTGTCCAACATTTATAATATATTTTTACAAGTTTTGGTCAGATTTTAATCCCAACTTCTTAAGAAATTTCCACCAAGTTCCCATTTGATTTAGTCAAAGTGGTCAACATGAAAGTTGTAGACAATGTTTCAAGCTTTCAAAAATGTCTAAGAACACGTTTTTTAACATGCTTGAGCAAGGAGATTCGAAGAGATGAAGTTGGAAACCCATTCTTGAAATACAAGTCATTTTATGATGATTATGAGATTAAATCTCCAAGCCATGCTGCATAAATCTTTCTTTACAGGCTTCTAACTTACAAATCTCACCATAATTAAATTCTTACATAACTGATTGAATCATTATCCAAGTGATTCAAGCATTGTCCAAGGCATCATTCTATCAATGGCACAAAGTTAACACTTCCATTTTGGAAAACATGCTTTTTTGCCAAATTACACTCCTTGATCCTCTAACTTGTTTCTTCTGCACACACTCAACCTAAAAATTCAGAAGCAACATGTTTAAAGTTTACAACCACTCAGAGGGCATGGTACAAGACATTGGAACCAGGTTCTTCAAAGTTATTTCATAACTACATAACCTAGCCATAACATGTGATTTTGTAAACCAAGCCCTCTCATCCTCTAAAACCTTTTCTCTATAAATAGAGATGTCATTCGTAAGACAACACACAAATGCACAAGCCTTAAAAACCTCTCAAACTCAGAATAACAAAAAATTCTCCATAAGTGCATATTTTGAGCTTTAAAAAGCCAACTCTTAATATACTCGTGCATTTTCCCTTCTCATCATTCAAACATCATCTATAAACTATATAGAAGTGATCCAAACACCTGAATCACTCATGTAATCACCCCATCACCATCCACCATTGCAGTTTGACTTGGTCAGAACAGCTGGGCAAGCTATAAGGCATTCTATCAATTGGAATAGCTTCAGGGAGATCTCGGGAAGCTTAATCAATCATTACATTGTACCTGGATGCATCCATACGTGTTCTGAATCTCCACTTCAAAAGTTAAGTATTCTAAATTGTGATATCCTGATACAAGCATTATTTGCACTTGCTTTCTAAAGAAAAAAAATGTAGATATCATGTATATGAAGGTAACCATGCCCTTAGTTTTCATTTATATTGCTTGTGTGTTGGGAATTCGATCTCTGACCAGTTAGGTCATATTTTTGGTACCAAACAAAATTCATATTAGTCTTTGAGCTTTAGCTTTTTAAAGTTATATGTTTTAATTCATGGTGAAAAATCAAGTAACTTTCATGTTTACATTTTTTAAAATGGCTGAGAAATGAAGGAGTTACAAAACAAAAAATGGAGTTGTTGTTCTTGGCGCGCGCGAGGAAGAAGAAGATGACTTGTTCAAATATTTGAAAATGAGTTTATATTATATTGATTGGTGGTTGTTTCATAACCGGATGAAACAGCCACCCCAGTGGCAAGCGTGTGTGTGTGTAAGGTGTTAGTGTGCCAGGGAAGGGATTCGATCCCTGCTTCTGGCATTTTATTTTTTACCATTTCCTTTGTTAATCAGGTACATGCAAGTCACACGCGCTCAGCATACACCTCAGGCTACAACTGTCAGATCATTATACAGACAAATCTAATGCTTCAAGTGTGCATGTCCACCATGAGCCATGAAAGGCTGGCCACATTAAATCATGCATTGCACGGGCTTAGTGGTTTTGGGCTTTTTAGTTTTTGCTTGCTAACACCCCCCCCCCCCCCCTTTTGATTTTATAGTTAAAGCCCATTTCATTTCTTTTTTTTATTTTAATTAACTTTTTCTATTCTAAAATCATTTTTATTTAATAAGAAAAAATATAAAAAATGACAAAAATTAGATTTAGTCTTTTTAAATTAATTTAGTTTTTGACAAATAAAAATTATTTTATTTTAACCATTTTGATTTTATTTTATTAAGACTAGGTTTTTTTATAATTCATTTATTTTTCTAAACAAATACAAAAACATTATTTTCTAAATACTTATATTTCTTTAGGCCTCAATTAATTAATTTAATTTTCATAAATAAAAATAAATTAATTTAATTACACCTTATTTTATTTTGTATAATTAATTTGTAAATGAAATTAGAACTAGGTCTATCTTTTTATTTTCATTCATTTCAAATATTTTCTAGACAAAGAAACAAATAAACATTTTCTTAAATACTTAGAGTTTTTTAGGATTTTTACATCTTTCCCCTTTCCATCCCCACACATTTATTTATTTTTTGCATTACTACAATTATGTAACTATCAAAAGTTTGTAATAGATAATTAGGGTTTATTTCTTTCCTCCCCCATCCATAAACTTGTAACCCCCACCCCCTAAGCATTGTAATAGCGTAGGAAATTTAAATTTGTCAATTTACATTTTTCCTTATTACTGTTAGTAATTAGGGTTTGTATGGAAAGATTAAAATCAATCATTAGAAAACCTAATAGGGTAACCTCACTTGTTGCCTCAGATAAAAGATAGTCATGTCCCTCGAACGTGGGATGTTTTCGCAAAGACCCTCGATTAAAAGGTCGCAACCTCTAGATGACCCTTCGATGCTGCCTATGGTAAACAATCTTAGTCCCTTACGGCAATTGGTAAGTCGTTGCACAAGTTGCCTTCTATGACTGTACAATGACCCGCGTTGTCCCTCACATCCAATGATAAGGCTTCCTACTAACTAATGGTAAGATAGAATTTTCTATAGGAGGAGGAAAAGAAAGAAAGACTTTTGAGTACGTAGATCGCTCGTAATCGCTTTATCTCAAACTAAAACAATCTCCACACCTCATACTTTCAAAAACAACAATTTTCAAAACGCTTAATACTCTTGAGGACTGATACAAGGGTTATTATAAAGCAAATTGCCTTACATTGGAATTTTCAAAACATCTTCCAAAACCAATACTTTCATCCAATAAATATTTTCCAAACAAACATTTTGTATACATTCTCAATGATACGAGAATCATTACAAAATTGCCCCACTTTGGCGTTTTCAAAATATTTTCAAACATATACAAACACAAAGCATTTCAAAAAGTGATCAAGCAATTAAGAGCCCGTAGATAACTACGGAAGAAAAGGGTGCTAACACCTTCCCTTTTCATAACCTACCCCCCGAACTCAAGAAAATTCTCAAAGCTCTTTCCTGTTCTTTCCACCCTTTCCTTCATTGCATAAAAGAAAAGTTGGTGGCGACTCTCTCTATCCAGAACATTTGCAATAAAATGCAAAACCCAAGTTAGTTCTCCCACCGTATTATAGAACTGACGACTCTGCTGGGGTCACCTTTAGAGCTAGCTCACATTTAAATTCTTTCATTGTTTGACTTTCCTACTTAACTTTTAAAGGGTTGCTTGGATATATTTACTGTATAGATCCTATACCCGGATCTGGGGCATTTTAGGTAAGTAGAAATAGATCGTGAAGACTGTATGGCATACACTGATATGGTTGAAGCTATAGATACGTTAGTACGACACATTTGTTGGTACGGGTGTCCCTTGAGTCAAGTCAAGGAGAATACGGAGCTACTGCGTGGTGTCATAAAGCACTGAATAACCGTAGAACCTTAGTTGACACAATTTAGCCATTAAAAAGTAGTGAGATAGATGGCTTTGGTGCAGACTGAAGTTGGTTGATACTCGATGCTACACTCATTGAGATCAGAATCTTGAGATATTTCGGTCGCAATTTAGATGCTTGTGCTGAAACAATGCTTGAGAGAAAGATCAATGATATTGAGATTCCTAGAACTCGGTTACTTCTTTTAGGACAGGTTGAGCCAACTAAATCCTCGAGAGGGTATTTACCTATAAACTCCATGAAAGCTAAAACCTAAGACCTTGTGTGCTTTGTTTGTCTATGATTAATTTTTCAAACATGACATCATAACATCATGACATCATGCCATATCATTTTAAATAACAATTTCAAGGACCTAGGGATTTATCTTTGTTCTGTTTTATAGGTTATGGCTTCTGCTCGTAGAAACACTATCTGAATCAGTTTTGTGAGGATACCTTCTCAACTTAAAGAGTTTGTCTCAAGGGTTCCCTAAAGTTCTCCATTTATCAAAAGGAATGGTCGACTATTTAGTTTGGTTACCTCGGGTTTTGAAGAACAAATGATGACTATTTTATTCCAGTTCTTTGACCCTGTGGATCACTGCTCCACTTTTCCCGATTATCAGTTGGTGCCCATAATGAAGGAGTTTTCTCAATTACTCGGAGTTCTTGTTCTCAATCAAATACCCTTCACTGGCTTAGAGAAAGAGCCACAACATGAAGAAATTACGCCAGCCTTACATTTGAAGCGGTCCAACGTTGTAGCTAATTGGGAAACAAGGAGTGGAGTCAAGGGTTTCCTTGCTAAATTTTTGTTAGAGAAGGCTCAACTGTTTTTGGATGCTATGAATTTGCAAGCTTTCGAAGAAATTTTGAATCTTATAATCTATGGTTTGGTATTATTCCCTAATCCATACCAACTCATAAATGTGAACACCATCAAAATATTTCTTTCTTGTAACCCTGTGCCTACTTTGCTCGGAGACATTTTACATTCTCTTCACACTCGTACCATGAGGAAGAGAGGGACTCTTATGTGTTGCATACCATTTCTATTTAGGTGGTTTATTTCGCACCTTCCCCTGGTCAGTATTGAAGAATGAACAAGGTTTAAGGTGGTCTCAAAGGATGATGTCGCTTTCTTATTCAGATATCTATTGGTGTCCCCGATATCTGGTAGATGTTACTATAATTAATCGTTCCAGGGAATTCCTAAATGTTCCACTCCTTGGAATTAGGGGAGGTATTACTTACAACCCTTCTCCGGCTCTATGAAAATTTGGTTATGCTCAAAGAGATGCTCCTCATTACGCACTCACCCAGGGTATTGTGTTCGACTACGAGAACGATTTTCAAGGTTATCATCAAAAGATTATACGAGCTTGGGGCATGGTAAACAAGATTGATAGCAACACTTTAGGATATAATAATTCTATCCCTTTGGAGCCATATCTCATGTGGGTACGATCTTGTGATCAAAACCTTATGATGCCATATCCCGTTGTCTTATCGGTAACTGTGGAACCTGTTACCGAGGGGGATATTCCTTATACCATTCTCCACCTAGACATGCCCAGTGACCTCGAAGAGTTGTAGAAGTCGTGGATTCAACTCAAGGAAGAAAGAGACACCTTCGAAGTTCAATTACATGAAAGGGAGAAGAAAGTGTTGGAGCTCACAAAGAAACTACATGAAGAGTGGAGCCTTAATGTATACATCGACACAAAGAGGAAACATCCGTGGGAGACTTGAATATTAGGTTTTAGGCAAAATACCCTTTTTAGTCCTTTAAGTTTACCCCAAGGTCCATTTTGGTCCTTTATCTAAAAAAAAGTGTCAAACTGGTTCTAATTCTTTCAAAAGGACCATAGGAGTCCTTTCCGTCCATTTTGGTCCTTTTTGGTTCAGCCCATCCTTCTTTATTTCAATTTGTAACTCCATTATCTTATGTTTCAGCCCATCCTTCCTTTCCTTTAGATGATGTATCTCCATCTTTGCTCCATCAAGCTCATTTTGCAGCTTCTCCAATGAACCAAAAAGGACCAAAATGGACGGAAAGGACTCCTATGGTCCTTTTGAAAGAGTTATAGGACCAGTTTGACACTTTTTTTAGATAAAGGACCAAAATGGACCTTGGGGTAAACTTAAATGACTAAAAAGGGTATTTTGCCTAGGTTTTATATAGGTTCATATTACAGTCTTTTTGAGACCCTTTTACTTTTCATTGAAAGCCCAAGAGGAAATTGTAATTTTGAACTTATTAATGCAACCTTTGTTTTAGTTTCCTTTTGGGATAGCAAGTTTAAATCTCCTAAGGTTCTTGAAAACATTAAATCCACCTATCATGCATCATTTCATAGGCAGGTTTTCCAATACATGTTTCCTCATCTATTTACTGTTTATTTCAGTATAAGATGGCTCTCAAAAAAGCTGTCAAAGATATGGAAACTCAACATGCACAGTTTCAAGAGACTATGTTGAATCTGGCCAAAGGGCAACAAGAGATGATGGCACTCCTCACCATAAAAAAGAAGACTAAGAAGCGGGCTGTTATGCTCAATATGGGGAGAACATTCAAAGGTCCTGCTCGATTGGCTCAAGTAGATGATGTTTCCTATATGGAAGATGACAATCAATAGGAGGATGTTAGAAGCACCAGGGCTGGAGGAGGAAAAAATCAGGGTTCCGAAGACGAAGACTACTCTGACGAACATTACCCTCTTACAGATGATAAATACAAGCAGTTGGAAGACCGACTCAAGGCTTTGGAAATCCAGAAAGTGCCTGGATTTGACTTTAGATATTTGGGTCTAATCCCAAGGGTGGTTATCCATCACAACTTCAAGGTCCCTATCTTTGCTAAATATGATGGGGTCTCTTGTCCCAAACTCCATCTGAGGTCGTATGCTCGAAAAATCCAACCCCATACTGCTGACCGGAAGTTGTGGGTCCATTTCTTTCAAGAAAACTTGTCCGATACTCAACTTGAATGGTTCTACCAACATGAAGGAACCAATATTCACACATAGGAAGAATTGGTTGCTGCTTTATACAAGAAGTATCAGTATAATGTTGACTTGGCGCTGACCCGTGTACAGTTGCAAAACATGTCCCTGAGTTCAAATGAAGGGTTCAAGGAGTATGCCCAGAAATGGAGGGACCTAGCAGGGAGGGTGCAACCTCCTTTGACTGACCGGGAATTGGTGGATATGTTCATGGGTACTCTGACATGTCCATTCTTTAATTTGCTGATTAAGAGTTCTTCATCAAGGTTTACTGAGATAATTTTAACTGGTGAACAAGTTGAAAGTGGTATCAAGAGCGGAAAGATTCAAATGGCTGTAACTTCCAATGCTTTGAAGAAGCTGTTCAGTGGTAAGAAGGAAACCAACGATGTTTATGGCCAAAGGAGTCGTAGCAAGAATGACCTTCATCAGTCTGTAAGGGCAGTGTTTATCTCTAATCCAGCGTTTGTTCAACCATAACAACTTGGCGATCAACGTAGGTCAGACACACCGAGAAGAAAGTTCACCAGGATTAGTGTGCCATTAGCTCAAGAATTACAACATCTGTTGAAAGCAGACTTGATAATATTGCGGGATCCTGCTCCTAATCCCAACAAATCCTCTCCAAAATACAACCCCAATGCAAAGTGCGCCTATCATTCAAAAAATCCTAGGCATGACACTAACAACGGTTAGGCTTTAAAAAACAAAACCCAAGATATGATTGATGCAAAATAAATTGAGTTTGATCCTCCAGAGACCCCCTAATGTGATTACTGCACCCATGCCCAGTCATGGTAAAGGTGTTAATTCTATTGACGATGTTTTCTATGTCTCCACCATAAGTGACTTGACAACTCCCTTAATGATCATTAAGAAGAATTTGTTACTAGCCAATTTATTTCCAGGTTGTCCTGAAAATTGTTACCATTGTGCTTCCTAAACTAATGGATGTATGTGGCTGAAGAAGGGTATTTATCGCTTGATTGATAGCCATGAAATTATGTTCGAGAAAACTGCGTCCATGAAGAGTTTGCATGAAAATATATCTCAAGAAATGAGACTTAAAGATGTTTCTATAATCACAATTTCTAATACTCCTGTAAGGATCACCTCTAGAGGTCCTATAAGGATTCCTGCCGAGCCAAGGGTGGCTTCCCTGATCATCACCGCACCGGGGCCAGTCCCTTATTCCTCTTACAAGGCTATTCCCTGGAATTATGGTGCAGAAGTTTATTACCATGGTGTTAGGCAAGAGCCAAGGATTATCGAAGATGAAGATTCTGAAGTTACAAATCTCAATGTTGAAAATATTATCGGAACTATTAAAGTTACCCGAACGGGAAGGATCTTCTCCCTAGAGATCTCTCCTCCAAAAACTATCACAACACCTGTTCATATTCCTGTTGTTGGGTCAACTGCTGAAGCCTGAGGTAATAAGAAAGTGACTGAGCCTACCCAGACAAAGGCACCCTCAAAAGATGTTACAATTGAAGACTCCTCTAAACAAGAGATGTAAGAAATAATGAAGATCATTCATAAAAGTGACTACAAAATAGTTGAACAATTGGGGAAAACACCCTCCAAAATATCCATGTTGTCCTTGTTATTATGGTCCGAAGCTCATGCTCAGGCTTTGTTAAAATTTCTAAAGAATGCTCATGTACCACAAGAGACCTTTGCTGATCAGTTTGAGAATTGTTTTGCAAGCTTAACAGACGATAATGGTTTAGGATTTTCTGATGCCGACTTAACTCCGGCAGGAAAAAATCATAACAAGGCCCTGCACGTCTCTATTGAGTGTAAGGGAACTACTTTGGCGCATGTGTTAGTTGATACATGTCCCTCCCTGAATGTATTACCAAAAGGTGCTCTAGATAGATTGAACTCTGAAGGGCTGATGTTGAAACCCAGCGATATTGTGGTAAGAGCTTTTGATGGGTCAAAATGAATGGTGCATGGAGAAGTTGATCTTCCGATCAAGGTGAGATCTCAGGTTTTCAACTCCACTTTTTATGTAATGGATATTCACCTGACCTATTTCTGTTTTTTAGGACACCCGTAAATTCATGGGGAAGCCGCTATTACCTCTACCTTACATCAAAAATTGAAGTATCCGGTGAAAGGGAAGATCGTTACAGTCTGTGGATAAGAATAATATATGGTCATCCATTTGAGTTCTTTCAATAACGTTGAAATGGATGGTGAATTCATTGAAACTCCATACCAAGCAGGTTAAGTAATCCCTCTGAAGATTCCCATTGCTAAAGCTACTCTTGCTACTCCTAACACCGTCAAGGATTCACTAATAATGGCTTCTCTGAAGGATGCTAGGGTTGTGATAGAAGAAGGTGGTTGTGCTGTTTGGGGTTAGCTTGCTGATATCTCCTAAAAATATGACAAGTTCGGTTTGGGCTTTACTGCTGAGGGTCAAAGAGTTGTTCATTGCGCTCGAGCTGGAAGACCTCCATTCCGTATCAGCAACATTAGAGCCAACGCAATAGAAGACAATGATAGTGACAGTGACATGGACAATTGGATGTTCCCTACCATTTGCGGTGGAATCAACAACTCGAAGGCTAAATAATTTGTATCAATCTCCTTCAGTCAGGAGTAATACCTATTTATGTTTGATTGCTTTAAGAAGTTTGGTGATGTAATTTCTTTTAAAACAATGACTTTAAACCTTGTGTCTTGCCCGGGGCACAATGGTCCATTTGTTAAGGGTTGTCATTCCATATGTTATATCTTCATTTAATGAAAACATTGGATGTTTTGCATTCAAATTTTGTGTTCTCTGTCTTTCTGTTACTTTATTGCCATTTCAAATAACTATTTGTTCTTACACACACCCACACACTACATTGCAAATCCCCATCCACTGTCGATCTCATTGATAACGATTCTGCTATTATCGCTTATGACTTTGAAAATCCGATCTACAAAGCCAAAGACGAAGGTGAGGAAGATTTTGAAATACCCGGAGAACTTGCCAGACTCTTAATACAAGAAGAAAAGGCTATCCAACCACATGAAGAGCTAATCGAAGTGGTAAACATGGGTTTTGAGATAGACAAAAAAGAAGTCAAGATTGGCGCCAACTTAGAAGACAGTGTCAAGAACAAATTGATTCAGATGTTGCACAAATATGTTGAGGTCTTTGCTTGGTCATACGAAGACATTCCAGGGCTCGATAGAGATATTGTGGTTCACCGTCTGCTAATGAAAGAGGGTTGTTCTCCAATTAAGCTGAAGGTTCATCGCATGCGTCCCGAGATGTCAGAGAAAATAAAGGTTAAGGTTATGAAACAATCCAATGAAGAGTTCTAAGGAGTGAATTCATTTCCTCAATGGGTTGCTAATGTTGTTCCGGTACCAAAGAAAGATGGAAAGGCACGTATGTGTGTAGATTACAGGGATCTGAATAGGGCGAGCCCCAAAGATGACTTCCCACTATCATATATTAATGTTCTGGTCGACAACACTTCTCAGCGTAAGATTTCTCTTTCACTGATGGTTTATTGGGTTATAATCAAATGAAATGGTGTCTTAAGACATGGAGAAAACTACCTTCTTCACACAGTGGGGCATTTTCTATTACAAGGTCATTCCTTTTCAGTTGAAGAACGTTGGGGAAACTTATCAATGAGGAATAAGATGACTTGTTCAAATATTTGAAAACGAGTTTATATTATATTGATTTGTGGCTTTTTCATAACCGGATGAAAGAGCCATCCTGGTGGCAAGCGTGTGTGTGTGTAAGGTGTTAGTGTGTCAGGGAAGGGGTTTGATCCCTGCCTCTGGCATTTTATTTTTCAAAATTTCCTTTATTAATCAGGTACATGCAAGTCACACAAACTCATCATACACCTCATGCTACAACCATCAGACCATCATACAGACAAATCAAATTCTTCAAGCGCGCCTATCCACCATGAGCCATCAAAGGCTGGCCACATTGAATCATGCAGCGGCTGGACTTAGTGGTTTTGGGCTTTTTTGTTTTTGCTTTCTAACACCCTCATTTTGCTTTTATAGTCCAGGCCTATTTTATTTCTTTTTTTATTTTAATTAACTTTTTCTTTTCTAAAATCATTTTTATTTAATCAGAAAAAATATTTAAAAATGACAAAAATTAGATTTAGTCTTTTTAAATAATTTAATTTTTGACAAATAAATATTATTTTATTTTAACCATTTTGATTTTATTTTATTAAGACTAGGTTTTTTATACTTCATTTATTTTTCTAAACAAATACAAAAAAATATTTTCTAAATACTTAGATTTCTTTAGGCCTAAATTAATTAATTTAATTTTCATAAATAAAAATAAGTTAATTTAATTAAACCTTATTTTATTTTGTATAATTAATTTGTAAATGAAATTAGAACTAGGTCTAACTTTTTATTTTCATTCATTTCAAATGTTTTTTAAACAAAGAAACAAATAAACAAATAAACATTTTCTTAAATACTTAGAGTTTTTTAGGGATTTTACATCTTTCCCCTTTCCATCGCCACACATTTATTTATTTTTCGCATTACTACAATTATGTAACTATTAAAAGTTTGTAATAGATAATTATGATTTATTTCTTTCCTCCCCCATCCAAAAACTTGTAACCCCCATCCCCAAAGCGTTGTAATAGCGTAGGAAATTTAAATTCTGCAATTTAAAATTCTCCTTATTACTATTAGTAATTAGGGTTTGTATGGAAAAATTAAAATCAATCATTAGAAAACCTAATCTCAAAGACAAATACTTGAAATCAAAACACTTTGCACACATGCACCTCTAAGCTAACCTCACTTGTTGCCTCAGATAAAAAATAGTCACGTCCCTCGAACGTGAGATGTTTTAGCAAAGACCCTCGATTAAAAGATCGTAGCCCTTCGATGAGCCTTCGATGCTACCTTCGGTAAACCATCTTATTCCCTTACGACAATTGTTAAAGCCTCTCACAAGTTGCCTTCTATGATTGTACGATGACCCACGCCTATCCCTCACATCCAATGATAAGGCTTCCTACTAACTAATGGTAAGATAGCATTGTCTAAAGGAGGAGGAAAAGAAAAAATAATTTTGAATAGGTAGATCGCTTGTAATCGCTTGCTCAAAAACTAAAACAATCTTTGCATCTCGCACTTTCAAAAGTAACTATTTTCAAAACGATTTATAAACACTCTTGAGGACTGATACAAGGGTTATTATAAAGCAAATTTCCTTACATTGGCATTTTCAAAACATCTTTCCAAAATAAACACTTTCATCTAATAAATGTTTTCAAAACAAACATTTTGTATACATTCTCAACGATACGAGAATCATTACAAAATTTATGCACTCAGGAATTTTCAAAATATTTTCAAACATATACAAACAAAAATTATTTCAAAAAGTGATCAAGCAATTAAGAGCCCATAGATAACTATGGATGAAAAGGGTTCTAACACCTTTCCTTTTCATATCCTACCCCCCGAACTCAAGAAAATTTTCAAAGGTCTTTCCTGTTCTTTTCACCCTTTCCTTTATTGGATAAAAGAAAAGTCGGTGGCGATTACTTCTATCTGCAAAATTTGCAATAAAACGCAAAACCCAAGTCAGTTCTCCCACCGTATTAAAATATGATACACAAAAAGGCTGAGGTGTACGTAGATGACATGATTGCCAAATCTCATACGGAGGAGGACTACATCATACATTTACATAAGCTATTCGAGCGTCTGCGAAGGTTCAAACTAGGGTTGAACCTAAACAAGCGTACATTTGGTGTCAAATCAAGCAAGTTATGGGGTTTTATTGTAAGTCATCATGGTATTGAGGTAGACCCCGACAAGGTAAAAGCCATCCAAAAAATGCCAGCTCCGAGGATAGAAAAAGAGTTTCGAGGTTTCTTAGGATGATTGAACTACATCTTAAGGTTCATGTCACACCTAATTGCTACACGCGAGCCTATATTCAAATTACTACGAAAAGATCAGACGATTGTATGGAATAATGATTGTCAAACAAACTTCGAGACAATAAAGCAATATTTACAAGAACCATCTATTTTAATGCCACCAGTTCCCGGAAGACCACTGATCATGTATCTGAGAGTGCTTAAAGGATCAATGAGATGTGTATAGGGACAACATGAAGAAATAGGTAGAAAAGAGCATGCAATATACTACCTCAACAAGAAATTTACTGACTGTGAAACCAGGTACTCACTTCTCGATAACTTGTTGTGCATTGGATTTGGCTACTAAAAGATTGAGGAAATACATGTTAACTCACACCACGTGGTTAATAGCAAGAATGGATCCTTTAAAATATGTGTTCAAAAACCTAGCTCTTACAGGAAGGATTTCCCGATGGAAGATGTTACTCTCAGAATACGACATCCAATACGTTACTCAAAAGGCCATCAAGGGTAGTGTACTAGCTGACCATCTAGCTCATCAGCCATTACCAGAATATCAACCAATGAAGTTAGACTTTCCAAACGAAGAGTCATGGTTATAGGAGACTAAAAAATACCAGGGTCTGACCAAGGACCTGAACCAAGGGCACGTTGGACACTCATGTTCGACGGGGCCTCAAATGCACTGGGGGTACGGTATTGGGGAAGTTTTGACTTCTCTGAAGAGTTTTCACAAACCTTATACTTCAAGGTTATTTTTTTAGTGTACCAACAATATCGTCGATTACGAAGCTTGTATCCTGGGTCTAGAAGCTACTATCGATCTAAGAATCAAACATCTAAAAGTATTTGGAGACTCTGTGCTAGACATATACCAAGTTAACAGCGAATGGGACAGTAAACATCCCAAATTTATTCCATATCGGGATCATGTTTTAAAGCTAGATACAAAATTCACTGAGATTACCTTCAGTCATATCCCACGAGAAGAAAATCAGATGGCAGACATCTTGGAAACTCTACCAGCCATGTTCAAAGTCACTTAACCAAACAATGAACCACACATTACAATTAGACATTTTGAAGAGCATGCACATTTCCTAGCTATTGAAGAGGGACTAGATAACAAGCCTTGGTTCTATGAGATTAAAAGGTACATTGAGAAACAAGAATATCAAGAAAACTCCTCTATCATTGACAAGTGAACTCTGGGGAAGCTAGCCTCAAAATTCTTTCTGAATGGTGACGTATTATAAAAAATAAACTATGATATGGTTCTACCCAGGTGCATGGAGAAACAGGAAGCAAATACACTTATGAGATATTTCCATGAAGGTACTTCCGGGACACATACAAATGGACATGCCATGGCTAGAATAATCCTACGAGCAGGTTATTATTGGCTAACGATGGAAGCTGACGGCTACCATTATACAAAGACATGTCACAAAAGCCAAATCTACACCGACAAAGTGAATGTACCACTAACTCCTCTGAATGTCATGAGGTCTCTTTGGCCATTTTCGATGTGGGGAATTGATATGATATGAATGTTCGAACCAAAAGCATCTAACGAACACTGGTTTATACTGGTCATTATTAACTACTTTACCAAATGGGTAGAAGCGGCATCCTACGCAAATGTGACAAGTCAAGTGGTTACTCGATTCATCAAGCAAAATCTCATATATAGATATGGGGTTCTAAGCAGAATCATTATGGAAAACAGATCCAATTTGAACAACAAGATGATGAAAGAATTATGTGACAGTTTCAAGATCGAGCATCATAATTCCTCATCGTATCGACCCAAGATGAACGGGGCCGTTGAAGCTACCAATAGGAATATCAAGAAAATAATTTAGAAAATGGTCAATACATACAAAGATTGGCTTGAAATTATTCCTTTTGCTTTGCATGGCTATCGTACTTCTGTACATACATCAACAAGTACAACTCCTTTCTCTCTAGTATATGGCATGGAAGCAGTATTCACAGTTAAAGTATAAATTTAGTCACTTCGAGTTATAATGGAAATTAAGCTTGAAGAAGCAGAGTGGGTTCAGACACGACATGATCAGCTTAACCTCATTGAAGAGAAACGCTTGACAATTTTGTGCCACGGTAAATTATACCAAAAGTGGATGAAGAAATCATTTGACAAGAAAGTATGCCCTTAAGTGTTCAAATAAGGGGATTTGGTGCTCAAGAAGATTCTGCTACCTCGCCTCGATTCACGTGGTAAATGAACACCCAACTACGAAGGTCTAAATGTGGTAAAAACAACATTCTTCGATGGTGGTCTCATCCTCACAATAATGGACGAGGAAGAACTTCCGCATCCAGCGAATTCAAATGCAGTAAAAAAGTATTATGTATAAAAAGCTCGCTAAGTTTGAACATTAAACAGTCGACTTAGGAAAAAAGGAGCATTCCGGTGGATTGAAAACTCTAAAGGGAGATCCAAGAAAATATTAGGGACATATAGAAAAAAAATTATCCCGATGGATTGAAAACCCAAAAGGGAAATCCAGGAAAAACTTAGGGATCTCATTCAAAAATACAGAACAAAAAGATTGCGATCTAAGAAGTACGACTGCAAACCACAAAGGAAAAGATTGATCTAAATCATTTAATGCATAAGCGAAGGAGATTGGAGCTATCAAAAGGACATTAGAGAAACAATAGTAACAATTATCATTTTCATAGCCATTTTAAGTTTTAAAAACTTTCTATAAATACTTCTTTTTAGGAATTACATGTTGTACGCTCGCCTATTCAGAGGCATATTTATCAATAAAACATTGACTTTTTCAAATCTTTCAATTGCATTTTTTCTTTCAAGACTTGTTTGCAAAATACTACGATTATTTTTGTGTATACTACATTGAAATTATTTTGGTGATTTAAAAAATAAAAGCATTTGATGAAACATTAAAAAGCATTTTGGTTGGAAAAACATCAAAAGAGAATCCACGCCTACGTTCATGTCTATGTCTACGTCCATGCCTACATCCACAACTAAGTCCATGCCTACGCCTGCGCCTATGATACAAATATCAAGATCCTGCTGACACGTTTCATCATGTTCAAATCAATTCAAAAAATACCTCGATAACACAATGTTAGAGGATGGGCAACACAAAACCAATGGTTTAAAAGGAGAGAATATCAAAAACATATTTATTACATTTGGGGCATATACACATTTGGTGATTTGGGGCATACGCAAATTTTTTTATGCATATACAATCTGGGTTCCATATCAATTTAGGACATTATGCACATACACCATACATGGCACTTTTCAAACACACTTGGGGTAAAACCAATATCTTGGGACCCTTTTGTTAGTTTAACAAAACAAGCACTTTACCTTGGGTGAGAACAGAACAACCGGTAAAAATTTGATCTCATCTTTGATCTAGCTATCTAAGATTTGATCATCAAAAACACTTTTCAATCATCTAGCCCATAGGTTGTAGTGGGTGTGCGAATTACCAGATTCATAATATTCATTCCCTAGGTTATAATGATTACAGGAATTCATCTTTGTGTCGTTTGTCCCCTAGGTTGTGGTAAACGCACAAACTCTTTAAATATATATCCCCTAGTTGGTGATAGATACACAAATTTTTAGTGTTATACTATTCATATCCTAGGTTGTAATGAATAACATAAGCCCACCCCTAATGTCTTTTATCCCCTAGGTTGTGATAAATACACAAGTACGGCCTCGTACTATTTACTCCCTAGGTCGTAGTAAACATAACAAAATCCGCATAACTCATTGCATTAGTCTCCATGCAGCAATGTGTTAATAAACTTTGTTTTATTCATCCCTTAGGTTGCGATAAATAGAAAAAATCTGCATCATAAACTTACTATATTAGTCTCAAAGCATTAGTATGTAAGCTTTTCAAACTTGTATTATTTTACCTCCTAGGTTATGGTAAATATGAAAAAGTCTAAAATCTCTTTTAGATATCAACGAGTTATCTGCGTCGTCGTATCTAAGTCAAATCAAAACTTTGGTTCAAATGCTAGTAAGATAATACATCATCGTCTATGCCTATTTTTCATACACATGGGAACGCTATACAATGTATCCTTATAATATTTCGGACAAATTTTGGGGTCTTTCATTATTTAATAAACTTCCGATCAAAGCATGCGAGACTTGTGTACTCTCGCACTATTCAATTGAAATACAATTAGGGATAGTTGTCATACCCCAAATTTTCCCTACTGGTTCTTAATCATTTTTATTCCTTATTAATTTCTAGAGTTATCATTTGCTTTATAATATATTGTTGTCAAATTCATATATTCATGGGGTTTAAGTTTATAAAGGGGGGTTTTACCTTATTAGGAATTAATGGGCCTTTCTAAATCAGAAATACCCATGTAAAATTTTAAGCCCATTCAGGTTTCACTTGCTAATGAAGGGTGCATCTTAGGTTAGGGGCTTAGCATCCAATTTGTTAAGCTCATTGCATTTTTGAGTATGGTTTTTGTTTCATTTTCAGCCCAGTTTAAATTTTGAAGGTTTTACCTTATTAAGAATTCTTGGGCCTTTCTAAATCAGAAAGGTCTGTGTAAAGTTGATAGCCCATTTAGGTTCATTAAGGGCCCTTTATAATTATGATTGCATTCATAAAAGAGGGGTGTCTTTTTTGAATCCGAAGGCCCATGTCAATTTGTTCTTAAGGGCCCATCAACTTTGGTTGACCGAGTCAACTTACCATCTTATTATAATTATTTTTCTCTTATTTTCATTTTAAACATTATTATCTGATCTTATTATAAATATTATTATTAATTATTATAAATTATATTTTATATATTATTATCATTATTTACTTTTTTCGCCTGAGTCATGAGAGGCAGGAGAAACCCTAATTCTCATCAAGGGCACACTATTCATCTTATTCCCTAAATTAGCCAAGCCCAAACGTGCACTGTTCAAATCAAGAAGGAGAAACACATGTTTTAAGGCTTTACGATTACTGTTCGAATAAAACAATATCTAATCTTTACACATTGAATTGTCTGAAAATTTTACAAACATTTTCAAATCAAACTTAAGACAAAATCAAATCAAATCGTAACTAAATTAAATGCTATTATACAGATTCATTCCAAATTACAAACAAATCTCTAAATCCCTAATCTAATCTAATTCCTAGCGTAATATTCTATCAATCAAAAAAAGTAATGACTATCACACGAAAATTCCCTAATTTGTCTAAACCTAAACGTTATAAAAAGGCCTAATAAATTCTAAGAGAAAGGGGGGAAGAAAAAGGTGAAATTCTACAATGAAAAAAGATTTTGGAGAGAAGGAGAAGAAGTATAAGGAATTGCAGAACCCTCGCTTGGATATTCATCAGTGCGCCTCCAATCAAGATCTAGGTTTTAAAATCTGAAACCCTAGATCCTTGAACCACCACCACCATACCTAAGAGACATAGAGAAGAAGGATTAGCGATCAAAGGAAATCAGAGGAGAACAAGCAAATTCACGCACAAAGAGGTAATCCATAGAACACTTAGCTTTAGGGTTTCTATTTTTTTTTGGAGGTTTTTGTGTTTGATCTTAGATTTTTGTATGGAGATTTTGGAGTTGGGGTTGTTTTTGGGTTGATTTTCGTTGTTGTTATATCAGAGAAGAAGGCGATCGGAGTTGGCGGCCGTCGTTTAAGGGTTTGGCGTTATGGTTTATGTGTTATTGTTAGAAGAGAGATAGAGCAGAGAGAGATAATGAAAATAATGAAATAAGTTGTAAAACAAAATATAATGGCTTCAATGATCCGGTATACACAATCCATGGTGCTATCATGCATCCTCCGTCATGATCGTGTGATCAATATCTAGCGTTCCAGAAACATAGGTCCATCGTAATAAAATACACATGTCTGCATGGAGTCTAAGTGGACTCCTCAAAACCCTTTGGGCCAAGCCCAGTTGTAAAACCAACCCCCCAGGGTGCTCTATTTACCATCATGATACAAACTTACACCCCACCAACCTAATGGGCCAAGTCCAACATCTGGACTTGGACCCTTACTCCCTACACACCCCACTTTTGCTACGTAGTTCAACTATACACCCCCTCTGCGTCTGAGCCTAAATTCAATATCTGAATTCAAGGCCCTACTTTCCACACCCCCTTGTTTTTCTAGCCCAATACGAAATACACCCCTTTGCGTTTTTTTTAATTATTTTATTTTTTATACTCTATTTATTTTTATATTATAATTAATATTTTTATATCTAATATATTTATAATTCTAATATATTTACTATTATTATAAAATTAAATATTTATTTTCTAACTCATCCAAGTATTTATTTATTGAATTAAAATCATTATTAACCATGCATTAATAATATTTTTATATATTAATACACTTCAAAAATATTTAACCAACACCAAATAATTTTCTTAATAAATTAATTAACTCTAAAACAATTTTCAAAAAGGATTACAAAAATATTTTAATCGACTGCGAACTTCGTCTGAGAACTCCGTTATTCACACATCCATACTAAGTACAAGGAGAATTCGAAATATCTTCGTAATCCATCAAAAACCCTAACTAACTGCGAACTAAGAATTGGGACTCATATTCCTCATAAGAGGATACGTAGGCATATGACTAAAATCTTGGCGAGTTCCCCCAATTAAAATTAAAACCCTATTTCCTAAATGGTAAATCTAAACCCTAGTATCCTTGTAAACAAGATAAATGAGGGGCGCCTAACACCATCCCTTCGTCTAAACCGAGTCAACAACTTAGAATCTCTGAAAAAATTAGGGTTATTTGTTACATTCCCTTCCCTAGGATAAAAATAAATGGTGGCGACTCTTATTTTAAAACCGATTACAACAATAATGGGAGATCTTAGGGGGGAAATTTTGGGTATAACAGTATGGTTGATTGGTTAACTTGGGTCCAATACCCTTGAGACTTTCTATTAGGAGGCTTTGATTTTATCAATCCTCTAATAAGTTGTTATTATCTTTGGTCCAAGACTATCATCATTGATCATGTTTGTGGTCATTAACCATTAAAAATTAAATTCTAACTTCTAACACATTAATAATTAACTTTACTTTATGCCTTTACTTTACACATTTTATTTTATTCCTTTACTTTTATGTACTTTTATCTTTAGCATTTATATCTCATGCTATTTTCCTTTTGCTCAATTAAACTTTTATTTTTATGTCATTTTATCTTTGCTCACTTGAGCTTTTATTTTATTTGAAGACACTTAATAACCAACTTGAACATTAAAAGACTTAAGCTTTCTCTTCTTGGACTATTGGTTACTATCCTAGGCTTATTGGAGTTCTGGACTTCTCGGACTTAGGATTAGAAGCTTTGATACTTTGACACCTTGAGACCTTTGGACCTTGTGTTACTTCATTGTTATTCTGTTTGTATTGGGAAATATTTTGTGTGAAGTTGTTGTTATGTTGTCCTTAAGTGATCTATATGGGACATGGCTCAATATTGAATACCTTGCTTTTGGGTTTTAATACCTTGAGTTTCTTTGGTACTTCTTTACTTGTGATTTATTTTCACATGGATGATTGGTATGCTCTTGGTCTATTCTATGCTTGTGGATTTAATCCAAAAGATGAGAATTCTACATTGACTTCTTTATGTCAAGTGTTGGCTTCTTGTTGGTTATACATTTCCTTACCTTAGTTTTTACTTTGTGTACATAGGATAGTCTCTTCATCTCCTTCCATCTTCTTTAATTTCAAAATCTTCTCCCACTTTTTTAAAGGATTCTTGTTTTCTAACTTGAACCACTTTTATAAAAAACTTGGACTTAGGTCCATGCATTTTAAATATTCTTTTCTTAATAAAGTCATCAATCAATTTTAATCAAGATATGACTTTTTTCTTGAATACTTAAAAAATACAAAACAAATTCAAACCTTTTTTCCGCTTTGGCTTTTTTCTTTAAAAACTTTTTCTTAAAATTAACTAACACACAAAACTTTTCAAAATATTTGAGAAGAACTACGAGTTCCCTGATCCCATATTTCATGAAAGGTGGTACATAGGCACACAAGGTTCGCAATCGTGGCGGGTGTAAAAATTGTAAAAACCACTTCTTTTCTCATCTCCACAATCTCATTTTGTAAATATTTTTTCTATAGCCAAAATACACAGATTTTTAAAGAGATTATTGCAGAGTACCATAGATATTTAGGATGCTAATACCTTCCATTTGCATAACTAACCCCCTTACCTGAATCTATATTTTAATTTGGGTTTATTCACTCTTTTCTCTTAGCTTTGGATAAAATAAAAGTGTGGTGGCGACTTTCATTGATTTTGCGAGTTAAGTCAATCCAATGGCTTTAATAATTCATATCCCAAACCAAAATGATTCTTTTTCTTAGGTATCTCTACAAGTTTACCCTAACCTTTTGAGGTACATTCTTCCACAACTATTTGTAAATCTTTCCACGAAGTCACAATAGGTTTCTTGATCTTTTCCACCGATAGGGTCACCATTGAAACACCCTCTAAGACTTGAAATGGTGTTGCTATATAGTCTTCATCAGTACTGCTATATATGTAGGACTCTATGCGACTTACAAAGACGTCCTTTTCACCATCTATTATAACTAATCATCCTTCAATGAATAACTTCAGTTTCCGATGTAAAGTCGAAGTGATTCCCCCTACTGCATGGATCCAAGGTCGTCCAAGTAAACATGTATTCACTGGTTCTATATCCATGACTTGAAAAGTGATATAAAACATATGCAGACTGATCTTGACTGGTTCTATCTCCAAACAATGTACTTTGATAACCGTCGAATGCTTTGACTATCGTAGAACTTGGCCTTATAACAACACCATCTAGTGTTAATTTCACCAAACTATATTTTGGTAACACATTGAGGGAGGAACCGGTATCGGCGAGTACCCTGGATAGACTCGTAGTACTTATCTGAATATATATGTGCAGTGCTATGTTGTGAGCTCGTCCTTGTGGAGGCAACTCACAGTCATTAAAACCTAGACATGATTCAGATGTTAGATTTGCCACAACATTGTCAAACTGATTTACTGTAATCTCTTATGCAACATGAGCATAACTCAAAACCTTCATTAGAGAGTCTCAATACACTTTTGAGTTAAGGAGCAACGAGAGTGTTGAAATCTTGGTTGTGGTTTGGTGAAGCTGATCCACCACCCTATAATCAGGTCTCTTGATTATTTTCAAGAATTCTTCTGCCTCTTGGTAAGTAAAATTCTTGCTTGGAGGTTATTGTTCTTGATTTGCCTCCAACACAACTTTTTCTTTATCTTTCACCAAGGTATCATTCTTATTTTTCACCGCAACATCATAATTTTTTTGTGATTCGGAGCCAAAGATTTGACCACTGCGAGTCATGCCCCTTGTTCCTTCTATATTTGAGATTGCAGGTCCTTTACTTGTCGATGGCTTACATTCTTGATTTAAACCATTGACGTATGCAGTAGAATCATAACTCCATGGTACTGCTTTGCCACTTTCATAAGTGGTGGGAGATGGTCCCCTAATCACCATTATAGTCTTTGGAACCACTGGTATCCTCAGAGTTTGTCTTTGTATCATCACTGGTGCTTCTATTGACTCTCCCCATGGAATCACAAGAGTCTTCTTATTAAGGTTTGGCCCTTGGCATGGAATTACCAATGGCTTCTTCGCACTTCCATCGATCGCAGCTACATATTCTTCTTTAGGGTATTTCCCGAATTGGATTATCCCCTGATCCACCAATATTTGTAATGTCTTCTCAAAAGATTCATTATTTTCCAAGAGGAACCCACATTCCAACAAATATTCCTTCAAAATATTTATCGGGGTCTTTACTTGTCTAGCCGCCCCAAAATTGGTGACCACTTCAATTACATTCATAGTTGGCCCACCAACAAATCATGTAGTTTATGTTTAGAGGCCCAACATTTTTCTATAGTATGCCCTGGAGAATTGGCATGATACCCACACCTGGCATTGGCATCGTACCTCAATGGGAGTGCCCCAATAGAAGGAGCTAAAGGTTTTAGCTCTACCAAAGATGCTTTGACTAAGTGTTGCAATAATTGACTATGCAGCATGAGGAGAGGATCAAAATTTCTCTGAGGCCTTTCAGACCTGTTCTGTTGTTGTTGTTCTCGTGGAATCACCAATGGTTGTTGTGCTCTTAGATGAGATGCTACAACATTGATTTCTCTTTCCTTCTTTTTTGAGAAGTTAGAAACATGTCTCTTTGAGTTATAAGGGGTACTAGACGATGCCCCTTGTATCTTCCCACTCTTTATGCCAGCATCAATTCTTTCACCAATAGTTACTAAATCAGAAAATACGGAAGAGAAGTTTCCTACCATTTTATCATAATGCAATCCTTGTAAAGTACCTATGAACATATCGACCAATTATTTCTCCATGAGTGGTGGTTTTACACAGGCTGCCATTTCTCTCCACCTTTGAGAATACTCCTTGAAAGACTCCTACTCTTTCTGAGACAATTTTTGGAGTTGCATGTGGTTAGGCGCCATGTCCAAGTTGTACTTGTACTGTCTTAAGAAAGCGTAACTATATCTACCCATGTCTGGATATGAATTCGCTCCAATTGCATGTACCAATCTAGAAATACCCCACTTAAACTGTCTTGGAAACAATGGATCATCAGCTTCTGGTCTTGAGCATATCCATGCATCTTTCTTCAATACATGTGTAGATGGTTCCTCGGACATGTGAGCCCCTTATATTTTCCAAAGTCAGGTACTTTGAATTTAGGAGGGATCACCATATCAAGAACTAGTCCCATTTCGAGAGCGTCGACATCGAATGCATTGTAACCCTCCACAACCTTTAGCCTTTATTTAAGAGCTTTGTATTGATTGAGCACCATAGGATTTTCAGCAACATGAGTATGGGTTGCCCTTTGAGGTGCTTGATTGATGTTCTCTAAGTCATGGTCTCTGTACTGCAAGTCTATGTAGTTATCTGTGTTATTGACTGGAATTTTCAAGGTATGAGATGCCCCAACCTTTGGTGGAAGTGGGCCAAACCCTTCAATATCTAATTGCCTAACTTCTTGTTGAGCCATAGTGGACTTTTGAGGTCCTAACTCTTGTTCTCTTCTTGGTTGGTGACAGCTCGATGCACGAATGGTTTGGGCTACTTCTTCGAAGGCTTCCCTAAGGATCTATTCATGCCTTCCAATAATATTATTCAAGGATAGCAGGACTTGACTCATATCTCCTTCCATTAAATTGATGTTACCCTTTACTTGTTCCAGATCCTCTTTGAATGCCACTTGGTTCTCTTCGATCTATTCCATCACTTTCTATTGATGGGCTCTTGTCTGGTATGGTGGTCAAAGAGGCAGTGATTTCTTAGCTATTCTACCAATGGTTTAACTCGAGAATTATTTTGGATAATTAATGAGTTTTGTTATTCCATGTGAGATGATGTGATGTTTATGAATGCATGGATGCGTATGAATATGCTAAGAGTTTTTTGTTTCTGATTGTCTTATTCACTTGGATTTTCCATATATTTTTCCTTGGTATTTATATTTTTCTTTAAGGTTCTTCTTTTTTATTGGTGAGCATCTATAAATAAATACACAAACGAGATACAAAAACAAATGCCTTTATTGAAATTATAATTGTCTTTAAAAAGAATACAATTTAGATACTAAAAAATATTCAAACTTAAAACATCCAAAACCTGCTGAAATGAATAATCAAGGGGAAATAAAAAGTCTTCTAAGTGCGCCTGCGAATTTCTGCTCTGAAACCATCGACCATTGTCCTACAAAGTTTAAGGAAATATTCAACGTCTTTTGTGAGAGGGACCATCATATTTTCTGCATCTCTCAAACTCCTAGGATGTCCCCAGTAAGATTGTTGGCTAAGAAGGTGGTTCTTGCATGCTTGTCTTTGTAGAACCGGTATTCTTGGTAGAGGTCAGGAATCATCTTATGATTATCTTCTCCTGCTTTGGCAATCTTTACATATTGCTCTTCCCAATATAACTTTTCAGCCCTCATCTCCGTATACAGTTTCCGTTGTATCAGGAAATCATTTTGGAGGTCTTCAAACTCAAGACACACCTGCTCATATTCATCAGTCTTTTGGGTGAGAAATCTTTTTGCCATCATCCTTTTGAGGCGTTCCCCTACCTCAGATTCTTGGCTATCTTTGATTCTTGTGGTAAGAAACTACATTTGTTCTTCTTGATCTAAAGAATCTTGCGCCAAACTTTGGGTTTGAGTCCTCAAATATTCTTCCATCACCTATTTTTCTTACATTTCCTTTTCGTACCACCTACTTAGTTTCCCGATCTCGCTAGCCGCAACCTCCAACCGTTGGTTGTGGGAATCCAAGTTGAAAGTAGCACTTAATAACCCTTCAGTCGAACTCTTCTTCTTAAGACTCTCCTTTTAAAATGCCTCACGATCTTTCTGAAGTTGTTGGTCTTTTGATTCAAGTATGCGTTGCGCTTGTCTTTTCTCCTTAGTTAAGTTATGGAGGTTAAGCTCCAATTCTTCTTTCTCCCTTTGAGCTTGTTTCGAAGCATTCTTCAAATTGTGTATTTCTTCTAAGGACATAGGCAGAGAATCTGGGACACCTGGCTTGTACTCAGGATCAGTGTCAAATGGTAACTTAACAACTTGCACCTTATCCAAAGTCTATCGAGTGTAAGGCTCTTTTGCCACATCATTCTTCCTTTCAGTCTTTCTCTTATTAACCCTACTCCAAGCTCGGATGATCTTGTTGAGTAACTCTAGGTTATTTTTGCCTATGTCATGAATAATTAATTGTTGAAGTTGTTCATCGGAAGGTTTATCCTCCAAAGGGTACCCTAGTTGTCGTAGAGCCAAGGTAGATTTATAGTTGATGTAACCACGTGATCCAATCAATGAAACATTCGGAAAGTCTCCGAAGCTATAGATGATATCTCCAATGTCTAGCTTCCTTACATACCACAACACAAAATTAGCAGTAAGAGACCTTATTTTTTGAGGCCACTCGTATCTTGTCAGATTAGGAACCATGTAATATTCCTTATAAAGATGCGTCATAAACCAAGACTATAAGAGTGGGATGCAACAATTTAGAGTATCCATATTTTTTCCATACCGAGTATGAAGTGCATAATAAACATCAGCAAGTAAAGCGGGAGTTGGGTCCGCATTCAAAGCTTTTGGGCCCCAAAATACACCAATAGTTGCAAGGCCAATACAGTCCAAAGTCTATAGAAACAAGATTACACTAAATACAAGTATCCCTAAACAATCAACACGAGACTCCCATTCTTTGTTATCGGAAAAATAAAAAGTTTTAGTTTCCAAATAGCATCTCTTAATCTCCTGTACATCACATTCTTTTTTGTAATTAAGTGACAATTCAGGATAAGGGATCCCTAAACCATTTGCTAAGTCTTTAATGTAAATAGCCTGCCTAATTCCTACATAAGCTCTCCCCTTAGAAAAATTCAGAAGCCTATCAAATTCTTCCAAGATTGGCACTAGCTAAAAGTCTTGGAAAGTAAAACACCTCAATAGAGGGTCGTAGAACTGAACCAACGCAGAAATAACGTCCAATTGTATATTCACTTTTGTCAACTCAAGGGTATCCCCATAACGGCGAGTGAACATCTTCAAGGCTCTTTCAGACAGTTTCCCTTTGATGGTCTTAATATTCGTCACATCAGGCTTAATGGCATTAATATAGACAAGTTGTTTCCCTCTTGCATTATTTTTAGGAAACTTCACCAAAAACCCTCAATTATTATTTTTTAAATCCTGTGGATAAGACAAACAAAAAGAATGGATAATGATGAATATGTACGATGCATGAATGCATGATTATGTGGCTTAGTGACAGGATTTCATGAAAGGTATTCTTAGATGGTAGGCTCCTAATTTTGGCCTATGTATATTCTACCCTCCCCATAAGTTGGTCTTTTTAAGGGTATCATAGATAACACTAGAGGGAAATGCACAATGGCCTCCCTTAAGTGGAGCCTCTTTGTAGACCGAAACTTTCGTCTCTAGGCCATGAAAGGTCTCACCATGAGATTTTGGTTTCAGGGTTATACAAAGAGTCTTAGGTTTCGTTACAAAGTCCTACCCCCCCAGAGGATGTCTAATGAGACGTATATATTTTTAAGAATTCAAACGACTCTAGACGAAGTCGTCACAAAAACTCATAGGGATGATGTATTCCCTTGGCCAATAGACAAACCTTCTTTCTAAGGTATTTTTTTAAAATAATTTTAGAAATAATAAAATCCCATCACAAACAAATATAATATGGTAAAAAGTAAATAAAATAAATAAATAATCCAAAATAAATAATAACTGTAAATAAGTAACAAAAATAGAAAAAACCCTAAAACCCTAAATCCCCAAAATAAAGACTCCTAACCCTAGGGTTGAGTCCCCGGCAAATTCGCCAACTATAATAGCCGGTTTAATAAGAGTCTCCATCATTAATTTTTATAATAGGGTAGGGAATATGATAGATAAACCTAATTTCTTCAAAGATTCTAAGTTGTTTGACTCGTTTCTAGATGAAGGGAAGGTGTTAGACACCCCTCATCTACCTTGTTCAAAAGGATACTAGGGTTTAGAATTGCAATTTTTAGGAAATAGGGTTTTAGTTTTTAATTAGGGGATCTCACCACAGTTTTAAGTTGTATGCAACGTATCCTCTTATGAGGAATCAGAGTCTCAATTTGTAGTTCGCAGTTGGTTGGTGTTTTTTTGGATTACAAAGATATTTTAAATTTTCCTTGAACCAAGCCTGAATGTGTGAATGGCAGAATTATTAGACGAAGTTCACAGTCGATTAAAAATATTTCCATAATCCTTTTTGAAAATTTTATTGGATTTAATTAAGTTAGTAAAAAAATTGATTTGGTGTTGCTTAAGTATTTTTTAAATATATAAAAAAAATATTTTTAATGCATGGCAAAAAATGATTTTAATGCAATTTTTTAAAAGTAATTACAGAATGAGTTAGTTGAAAAAATAAATATTTTATAATAATAAATTTAGGATAAAAAAATTAAGAATATTAATTGTAATATTAAATAAATAAAATAAAATAAAATATAAAAATTAAATAAAACGCAAGAGGGTGTATTTTGTTTGGGCTGAGTAAATCAGGGGGTGTAAAAAGCAAAACCTTGAATTCAGATATTGAAACCAGACCCGGATCACAAAAGGGGGTGTTAATCTGTATGCAGTAGCAAAATTTAGGGGTACATGAAGCAAGGGTCCAAGTCCAGGTGTTAGACTTGGCCCACCACCGCTAGGGGTACAGCTTTGCATATGATAGCAAGGATATGGGGTGTATTTAACAATGGGCTTGGCCAAAAATGGTGGATGTTGGGAGGTCCGTTGGACAACGTATGGTGTACAAACAGGGAGTTACAATGTATTGCAGTATTTTAAACGTTTGAACAAGATCAGAAGGCGTGGGTTGAGGGCACACGATAAGCGCGTTGCACAAGATATGGGGAAAGTTTATAGATGCAAGTTTTTGGGCTTGAGGCCCAATTTTCCTATTCTTTCTATTTCTACCCAAAGACAACATAGACCCTTTGTACATTTTTGGAGAGAGAGGCTATGCCTTCTCTCTAGAATTTCGCCGTGCAGATATCGCCTCGCCGGTGGCAGTCATAGAAAATTCTAGAAACCACCATGAATCTTCATTTGGGTTCTAATGAACCTTAAGAACCTTAGGGTTCATGATGAACCCTAACCCCAAAACCCAGAAACCTTCAACAACGATGAAACCTAAACCTAAAAAGGATGAACTTTAACCCCAAACTTAAGAACCCTAACCCTAGTCTGATGAACCCTAACCATAAGTCTTTAGAACCGTAACCCTAAGTATTAACCCCAAATTTCCATAATTTCAAACCAAACACAAATGATAGATTCCAAAAAAACCCTAAGCTAAGTATTAGGCTTACCTATCTATAGTGAATATTGTCGTATCAACTCCTTTTCTGTCTTTCTGGTTATCCTTCCTAATCTTCCCTCTGTTTTGCAGGTACGACAGATAATGATTACGAAGATGCAGCCACGAGGATGAAGGTGCGGCGACAGCGGAAGACAAATCTTAGGGTTTTAGAAATTGAAACCCTAAATCTATGCGGAAAGAAAACTTCAAGGAGAAAAGTTCTTAGTTTCTTCTTCTTTGTATTTTCGTTTCTCAAAATCACCCCTCTTCTCTTAGAAATCAGGTTAATTTATAGTGTTTTAGAATTAGACAAATTAGGAAATTTCTCTATAATTGTCGTTATATTTTATTGATTTAGGGTATATTGATGAATTAGGAGATATAATTTGATTTGTAATTGATTTGATTTTGTTGTACCCCAAAATTTTCCCTCCTTTTTTTCTCAAGACATTTCTTACAAAAGTTCTCAAATGCTCAATGATACTCAAGAGTATATCAAACAAGCTCACCTCCTAAGTACTAGGTCCACAATTAGGGTTTTGGTTTTATCAAGGAAAATTGGATTTATGATACCTCAAGTGACTTTCATGGTTCATCATAAGTCTCCAAGGATGCTCATACCAAGTTTCAAGTCTCGCATCACAAATTTACTCAGTCAATTGCTCAAATGACTAAAAATTAGTTGTATTGGGTAAAAAGTCAATTGTCGTCAACATACAGTCAAACTTCATGATTTTTTGCCAACATCAACATTTTGATATGATATTCATCATTTGATCAAGGTTTGATTATAATTCCTCAAGGAAATCACTCAAATCATCAAAGGGGCGAATTCTCAAAATTAGGGTTTTGACTAAGAATGACTGATCATTGACGTTTGACCTAGTACATGACCTAATGACTTGGAGCATGATCTTAAGGACTCAAACACGACATCTTTACCTAATTACATAGTTCAAGACATTTCCAAAGGTGTAAGAGATTGATAGTTGAAGAATTAAAATCAACAGATGAAAAGTCAACTGTCACACAAAAGTCAAACTTTGACTTTTTGGTCAACTTGAACTTCAATGATCAAGAGTCATCAAAACATTAAAATTTATCAAGCTAAATGAACAAGAATCAACAAAGTCAATAAAAAGTCAAAATTTCCAACACTTAGAAAAATTCAAAGTGTTCTGCCTTTAATAAATTCACTACTTCATGACCATTTTTCACTAAAATGCAAAATGATTCAAGGAAAACATTCAACATGAAAGTTGTAGAGCATGATGAATTATACAACTTTGTCCTTAAGGGTTGATGTCCAAAAATCCTTGTATTAGGAGATATAGGCCCATGAAGTCATGGCATTTTTATCTAATACTTAGAGAAATTTTCAACAAGTTTGGTCAGATTTTTGTCCCAACTTCTTGGCAGTTTTTCACCACGTTCCAAGTTGATTTAGCCAAAGTGGTCAACATGGAAGTTGTAGACAATGTTTCAAGCTTTCTAAAATGTCCAATAACACATTTTTATCATGATTGAGCTAAGATATTCGAAGAGATGAAGTTGGGCATCCATTCTTGAATTATAGGTCATTTTGTGATGAACATGAGATGAAATCTGCAAGACATGATGCATAAATCTTACTTTACAGGCTTCTAACTTGCAAATCACTCCATAATTAAATTTTTACACAACTGATTTAATCATTATCCAAGTGTTTTAGCCATTATCCAAATCATTTTTCCATTTTGGGAAGAAAGGCACCATTTCCATTCTTGTAAAGTAAGTTTTTTGCAAAAGTCCACTCCTTGAGACTCTTATTTGCTCCCTCTGTACACACTCAACACAAAATCCAGAAGTAACATGTTTAAAGTGCCTAACTACTTTAGATTGTCCTGTACTTCACATTGGAACTATGATCTTCAAGCTTGCTTCTTTACAATCCAACATAGCCATAACGTGTGATCTTGCAAATCTGATCAACCCTTGTCCTCAAACCTCTTGCCTATAAATAAGGAATTATTTGCAAGCTAACACACGAGTTCAATTTCCCTTAAACCCCCTAAATCACTCCCAAAGTCATAATTTCTCTCAAACTCCATTTTGTTGCAAATTATGACCATAAACATAAAACACTCAATCCACTCGTGCGTTTTCATTCTAAATCATTCACAAAGTTTCTATAACCCATATAGAACATATCCAAAGTCCTGTTTCACCACTATAACATCATCTTCATGGTCCTACATTTTTAAAAACAAAGCTTTGCAACTTGACTTGTCCAGAAATATTCAGACACTTTCAGCACAAAGTAAGCATTGCAATAACTTCCTGTGAGTTCAGTGAAGCTATCTAGATCATCACAACATCTATAGGAGTGATCCAACCTTAAATACAATTCTCACTTTTGAGGTAAGTTTTCTAAACTTTGAACTTTTTGTACAAGCATCATTAATGTTTACTTTCTGAATAAAAAGTGTAGACATGTAATCTTGCTTGAGCGATGAGAATTTTGAAGTTGAAGTTTCTGAAAAATTAGGGTTCAGTTTGGTACCAACATAAATTCTCATTCATCTTTGATTTATAGCTCTTGAAATTTATATGGTTGAATTCGTGGTTAAATTTCCAGCAATTTTCATGTTTAAATCTTTCCATTTGGTTGAGAAATAAGCATTTTCAGAAATTCAAAAATGTTATTAAGGCATCTGGCACGAGGAAGAAGATCAAGTTACATTCCGGAAGGAGTTTGTAATATATTTAATAGTTGTTTTTTTAACTACCGGGTGTATCACCACCCCAGTGGTTAAAGCGCATACTTGTTGCCTTTGGGAACTTGGTTCGATCCCTAGCGTTACCCTTTTGGTATTTTTCATATTTTCTATTTCATTTTCTTACATATTTTTCACCATTTTCAATCAATTCTTTTTGCAATCAAACTTAACTTTTTAAGCTGATATTTTGCACACTATTAGTTTATAACCTCTATTTTATGAATATTAAAAAATATCACAAAAATATTTTATTTCACAAATTTTAATTAAATCAAAGACATTACTTTTTAGGGTTTTTAAGACAAAAATATGCTCCATGATTCTCATCTTGATTGTGATGCATATACTTGTTTCAAACATACCAACTCCAACCATTTTTTCATAAAAAATACAAAAACATTCCAATTTCTCCTTTTCCTTATTTCTTATTTATATTCCTAGATCAATTGTATAGGATGTAACTATTTGGTTTGTAATAGATAATTAGGATTTATTGCTTTCCTCCCCATTCATAAATTTGTACCCCATTCCTAAAGCATTGTAATAGCGTAGGATATTTAATTTTCGTAATTTATCGCTTTCCATATTTCTGTTAGTAATTAGGGTTTGTATGACAAGATTAAAAACAATCATAGAAAAAACCCTAATTCAAGATAAAAATCAAACACACTTTGCACACTTACACCTCTAGGGTTAACCTCACTTATTGCCTCATATATAAACAATCATGTCCCTCGAGCATGGGATGTTTTAGCAAAGACCCTTGATTAAAAGATTACAGTCCCTCGATGATCCTTCGATGGTGCCTTTGGTAAACGATCTTAGTCCCTTATGAAAATTGCTAAAGCGCCATACAAGTTGCCTTCTATGACAGTATGATGACCCACGCATGTTCCTCACATCTAATGATAGGGCTTCCTACTAACTAATGGTAGAATAGCACTACTTAATAGAGGAGGAAAATAACAAAGACTTTTTGAGCAGGTAGATCGCTCGTCATTGCTTGTTCACAAATAAAAACAATTTCCACACTTCACACTTTCAAAGAAAACTATCTTTAAAACACTCTTCAAAACAAACATTTTGTATACATTCTCAACAATACGAGAATCATTGCAAAATTTCCCTACATTGGCATTTTCAAAACATCTTTCCAAAAAAACACTTCCTTTCACATGTATTTTCAAAACAAACATTTTATTTACATTCTCAACGATATGAGAATCATTACAAAATTTCCATACTTAGGCGTTTTCAAAATATTTCCAAACATACATAAACACAAAGCATTTTCAAAGTGAGCTAGCAATTAAGATCCCGTAGATAACTACGAATGAAAAGGGTGCTAACACCTTCCCTTTTCATAACCTACCCCCCGAACTCAACAAAATTCTCAAAGGTCTTTCCTGTTCTTTTCACCCTTTCCTTTATTGGATAAAAGAAAAGTCGGTGGCGACTCTTGCTATCCACAACATTTGCGATAAAACACAAAACCCAAAAGTCACACTAAAGTGAGGTTACCTTAGAGATAGTTCATATTTAAATTATTTCATTGTTTGAATTTCTTGGTTTATTCTTGAAGGGTTGTTTGGGTTATTCTTGTATGAATCCTATACCCAGATCTGGGGTATTTTAGGTAAGTAGCAACAGATCGTGAAGACTGTACAACATAGACCGATATGGTTGAAGCGATGGCTATGTTAGTGTGACACATTTGTTTGTACTGGTGTCCCTTGAGTTAAATCAAGGAGAATGCGGGGTCGCTGTGTGGTATCATAAAGCACTAACTGACTGTATAACCTTAGTTGAACAACTTATCTATTTTAAAGTAGTGAGATATCTGGCTTTGGTGCATACTGAAGGATGTTAGTACTCGATACTACACTCATTGAGATCAGACTATCGGGATATTTTGGTCGCAGTTCTGATGCTTGTGCTGAAACAATGCCCGGGAAGAAAGATTAATGATATTAAGATTCCTAGAACTCGGTTACTTCTTTTAGGATAGGTTGAGCCAACTAAAGCTTTAAGTGGGTACTTACCTATAAGCTCCATGCAATATTAAACCTAAGGCCATGTATTCTTTGTTTGCGCATGATTAATTGTTCGAACATGAAATTATAACATCATGACATCATGCCATATCATTTTCACTAACCATTTCAAGGACCTGGGGATTTACCTTTGTTCTGTTTTGTAGGTTATGGATTCCACTCGCAGAAACACTATCTGAATCAATTTTGTGAAGATACCTTCTCAACTTAAGGAGTTAGTCTCAAGGGTTCTCGAAAGTTCTCCATTCATCAAAAGGCATGGTCGACTACTCAGTTTGGTTACCATGGGTTTTGGAGAAGATATAATGAGTGTTCTATTCCAGTTCTTTAACATTGTACATCACTGCTTGACCTTTCCTGATTATCAGTTAATACCCACAATGGAGGAGTTTTCTTAATTACTTGAAGTACCTGTTATCAATCAAACACATTTCACTAGTTTAGAGAAAGATCCAGAACCTGAAGAAGTTTCAACAGTCTTGCATCTAAAGCAGTCCAACATTGTAGCTAATTGGGAAACAAGGAGTGGAGTCAAGGGCTTTCTGGATAAATTTTTGTTAGAGAAGGCTCGAATATTTTTGGAGGCTTTGAATTTTCAAACTTTTGAAGAAATCTCGGCTCTTGTAATCTTTGGGTTAGTATTGTTCCCTAATTCAGACCAACTCATAGATGTGATTGCTGTCAAAATCTTCCATTCTCCTAAACCCGTGCCTACTTTGCTTGGAGATATTCTGCATTCTCTTCATATTCGTACTATGAGGAAGAAATGGACTCTTATATGTTGCGTACCATTTCTATATAGGTTCTCACCTTCCCCGATCAGTATTGAAGAATGAACAAGGTTTGAGGTGGTCTTAAAGGATGATATCGCTCTCTCATTCGGATATTTATTGGTGTTCTTGATCTCTGGATGATGTTACTATCATTAACCGTTGTGGGGAATTCCCTAATGTTCCACTCCTTGGCATTAGGGGAGGTATTACTTACAACCCTTCTCTTACGAGAATGACTTTCAAGGTTATCATTAAAATTTTATACGAGCTTGAGGCATGGTAAACAAAGTTGATAGAAAGACTTAGGACATAAGAATTCTATACCCTTAGATCCATATCTCAAGTGGGTACGAGCTCGTGCTCAAAACCTTATGATGCCATATCCTACTGTCCCACTAGTGATTGTGGATCCTGTTGCCAAGGGGGATATTCCTTATACCATCCTTCATCCAGACATGCCTACTGTCCTCTAATAATTGTAGAAGTTGTGGATTAAACTCAAAGGAGAATGAGACACCTTTGAAGCTCAATTCTATGCAAGCGAGAAGAAAGTGTTGGAGCTCACGAAGCGACTTCACGAGGAGCAAATCCTAAATGCATACATTGACACAAAGAGGAAGCGTATGTGGGAGACTTTAGTCCTAGGTTTTAGTAGTTCATTTTGTTGTCTCTTTGAGACCCTTTTTCTTTTTCATTATAAGCCCAAGAGGCAATTGTAATTTTTGAACTTATTAATGCAATCTTTGTTTTTGTTTCCTTTTTTGCTAGAAAATTTAAATCTCCTAAGGTCCTTGAAAACATTGCATCCACATAGCATGCATCATTTCATAAGCAGGTCTTCCAATATAGGTTTCCCCATCCATTTCTGTTTATTTCAGTAAAAAGATGGCTCTCGAGCAAACCGTCAAAGATCTGCAAACTCAACACGCACAGTTTCAAGAGACTCTACTGAACCTAGCTAAAGGGCAATAATAGATGATGGCGCTCCTCGTCACAAAAAAGAAAACTAAGAAGCGGGTTGTTATCCCTAACATGGGGAGAAGGTTCAAAGGTCATGCCCGACTGGCTCAAGTAGAAGAGGTTTCCTCTGAGGAAGAAGACAATCAAGAAGAGGATGTTAGAATCACCATAGCTATGGGTGGAAATAACCATATTTCTGAGGATGAAGACTACTCCAACGAGAAATACCCTCCCGCGAATGACAAATACAAGCAGTTGGAAGACTGACTCAAAGCCGTGGAAATTCAAAAAGTGCATGGATTGGACTTTGGAGACTTAGGTTTGACCCCAGGATTAGTAATCCCTCACAAATTCAAGGTCCCTGCCTTTGAAAAATATGATGGGGTCTCTTGTCCCAAACTCCACTTGAGGTCATACGTCTGAAAGATTCAACCCCATATTACTGATCAGAAACTGTGGGTCCATTTCTTTTAAGAAATTTTGACCGATACTCAACTTGAATGGTTTTACCAGTTGGAAGGAACCAATAATCACACATGGGAAGATGTGGTGGTTACTTTCTACAAACAATACCAATACAATGTTGACCTTGCACCAAATCACGTGAAGTTACAGAGTGTGATTATGGGCTCAAACGAAGGCTTTAAGGAGTATGCCCAAAAATGGAGAGATTTGGTTGGAAGGGTGCAACCTCCTCTGACTGACCGGGAATTGGTGGACATGTTCATGGGAAATCTAACGGGTCCATTATTTAATTTACTGGTTAGGAGTTCTTCATTGGGGTTTACTGAGCTGATTTTGACTAGCGAACAAGTTGAAAGTGGTATCAAGAGCGGGAAGATTCAGATGGATGCATCCTCTAGTATGATGGAGAAACCATTCATTGGAAATAAAGAAACCAATGTTATTTATGGCCAGAGGATCTGTAGTAAGAATGATCGTCATCAGTCTGTAGGGGCCGTGTTAATCTCTAATCCAACATTTATTCGACCATAACAACCAGGTAATCAGTGTAGGTCAGACACTCCGAGGAGACAATTCACCAGAATTAATATGCCTTTGGATCAAGCATTACAACATCTGTTGAAAGCACAATTGATAACACTGTGGGATCCTCCTCAGAATCCCAACACATCATCTCTGAAGTATAACCCAAATGCAAGGTCTGCATACCATTTCAATATTTTGGGACACGACACCAATGATTATTGGGCCCTAAAAAGCAAAATTCAAGACATGATTGATGCAAAGGAAATTGAATTTGATCCTCTCGAGACCCCTAATGTGATTACTGCGCCCATGCCCAGTCATGGTAAAGGTGTTATTGCTATTGACGATGTTTCCTATGTCTTAACCATAAGTGACTTGACCACTCCCTTGTTGATCATTAAGAAGAATATGTTAAGAGTCGGTTTATTTCCGAGTTGTCCTGAAAATTATTACCATTGTGATTCCCAAACTAATGATTGTATGTGGCTGAAGAAGGGTATTCAACACTTGATTGATAGTCATGAAATTTTGTTCGAGAAAACACCTTCCATGAAGAGTTTGCATGAAAGTATATCTCAAGAACTGAGACTTGAAGATGTTTCTATAATCACAATTTCCAATATTCATATAAGGACCACCTCTAGAGGCCCTATAAGGATTCCTTCTGGCCAAGAGTGGCTCCCTTGATCATCACGTCACTGGAGCCAGTCCTTTATTCCTCTGACAAGGCTGTTCCCTGGAACTACGTGGCAGATGTTTATCATCCTGGTGTCAAGCAAGAGCCATGGATTACTAAAGATGAAGATTATGAAGTTACCAATCTCAATAATATTTTAGGAACTAGTAAAGTTACCCGAACGGGAAGAATCTTCTCCCTAGAGATCTCTCCTCCAAAAAATATCATAACACTTGTTCATATTCCTGCTGCTGGGTCAACTACTGAAGCCCGAGGCAAAGAAAAAGTGATTGAGCCTTCCCAGACGAAGCCACCCCCAAAAGATGTTACAATTGAAGACTCCTCTAAACAAGAGATGGAAGAGATACTAAAGATCATTCATAAAAGTGACTACAAAATAGTTGAACAACTGGAGCAGACAACCTCCAAGATATCCATGTTGTCTTTATTATTATGTTCTAAAGCCCATGCTCAGGCTTTGTTGAAATTTCTGAAGAATTCTCATGTACCACAAGAGGCCTCTACTGATCAATTTGAGAATTGTGTTGCAAGCCTAACATATGATAATGGTTTAGGCTTTTCTGATGCTGACTTAACTCTGGCGTGGAAGAATAATAACAAGGCCTTGCACATCTCTATTGAGTGTAAGGGCACTACTTTGGCGCTTGTGTTAGTTGATACAGGTTCATCCCTAAATGTATTACCAAAAGGTGCTCTGGATAGACTGGACTGAGAAGGGCTGTTACTGAAACCCAACGATATTGTGGTAAGAGCCTTTGATGGGTCAAAAAGATTGGTTCACAGAGAAGTTGATCTTCCGATCAAGGTGGGATCTCAGGATTTCAACTCTACTTTTTATGTAATGGATATCTGCCTGTCTTACTCCTGTTTACTTGGACGCCCCTGGATTCATGGAGCAGGCACTGTTACCTCTACCTTACATCAAACGTTGAAATATCCGGTGAAAGGGAATTTCGTTACAGACTATGGAGAAGAAGAACTTATGGTCAACCATTTGAATTCTTTCAAATATGTTGAGATGGATGGAGAATTCATTGAAATTCCCTTCCAAACATTTGAAGTAATCCCTCCAACGATTGTCATTGCTAAAGCTACTCTTTCTACTCCCAATATTATCAAAGACACACCAAGAATGACTTCTCTGAAGGATACTAGGGTTGTGAGAGAAGAAGGCGGTTGTACTGTTTGGGGGCAGCTTCTTGATACCCCTTACATATCTGAAAAATTTGGTTTGGGTTTCTCCTCAAAGGCTCAGGAAGGAGGTTCAATGTGTTCGTGCTGGAGGACCACCTTTCTGTATTAGCAATAATGAAGTCAATACCCTGGAAGAAACTGATAGTGATGGTGACCTGGATAACTGGATAATCCCTACCATTAGCGGTGGACTTGACAACTGGAAGACTAAGGACTTTGTACCATTTTCCTTCAACCAAGAGTAATAGCTATTTCTAATTTTATCGCTTTAAGAAATTTGGTTATGTAATTTCTCTTTAAACAATGACTTTAAATCTTGTGTCTTGCCCAAGGCACAATGGTACATTTGTTAAGGGTTGTCATTTCATATGTCATATCTTTATTTAATGAAAACATTGGACGTTTTGCATTAAAATTTTGTGTTCTCTATATTTTTTTACTTTATTTGCACTTCCAAATAGCTATGTGTTCTTACACACACCCACACACTACATTGCAGATCCCCATCCACTCCAGATCTCGTTGATAACAACTCTACTATTGCCACTTATGACTTTGAAAATCCAATCTACCAAGCCAAAGACGAAGCTGAAGAAGATTGTGGGATACCTGGTGTCGCACACTTTTCTGGTGCTCAATTGCGACAGTGATGATATATAAAGAAATGTAGCAGTAAAGATTTGAGATTAAGCCATCAATTGACTTATCTCAACACAATGAAGTCGCCACCGCACTTTATTATTTCCAAAGGGAAATGGGGAAAAAGGGAACAAAACCCAAAAAGATCAGAGATCGAGGTACGGGGGTCGGTTATGTTAAGGGAAGGTATTAGAACCCTAAGCATCTACGGTACTCCGTAGGATCCACTTTGTTTGGTTTCTTTTAAAAGGAGTGTTATATAAAGGTTTACTTACTAAGGAAAAAGAATGAATGTTTATTTGTAAACAAAAGAAAATGAATTGTCTTTTTATTATTTTTGTTGCTCGCTTTGGGTCGTAAGACTTAATGCCTACGTACTCCCTCGTGCAATGGGAAAGTCAGAGCACCGTAGTTCGGCTAGAAAAGACTTGTCTGTTGATTGATTTTAAACAAGGAGACAAGTCGTCATTGATAGGAGAGAAATCTCGACTAACGCCCACAAGGTGTGAGAAAGATGGACCCTGCGCCAACAAGAGTGAGGGTTTGAGAACGCCTCTAATACTCAAGTGGAAAAGTCGACACCTTTATAACCATAGGGATAGGAGAATGTTGCTCGAATATCAATGAATCATGTCTCATATTGAAAAAAGGTTTAAAGGGTAAAGGTGCTTGAGCGCACAAAAAGGTTTGAATGTGTTGAATTGTTTTGTTAATTTTGAAAGATGTCAAAGTATGATTAAATGAATTGAAGTTTGTTTAAAGAAAAGAAGTTTTAAAAGAAAAGGCACTCGACAAAGTCGAGGTTTATTATGAAAGCGGTTTGAGTTTATAAACAAAGAAGATTTTGAAAGAAGATGAGAAGATATTAAAAATTAAAGAAGATGGGAGGAGATGAAGGGACTATCCTAAAGTATAAGGTAAAAGCTAAGGAAGAGAATCGTCTAACTAACAAGAAGCCAATACTTGAAATTATGGGTCAAGAAAGAATTATCATTCTTTGGATTGAAACCAAGCAAGCAAAGATACTAGACCTCTTGAGAAGACCAAACTTCAAGTGTATTAAGTCTTCGCAAAAATTCGGCAGAGTAACGGTTGTATACAAATGAATTCCAGATTAGAAACAAAGTATGTAATCATAATAACCTGCACACAAAACAAATAAACAACCCAATGTCTTGAGGTAAACCTCAAGATCTCCATAAAAAATATACATTAAGGTCACAAGGTCTCCAATGTAAGCAAAGGTTTCTATTCCTAAGTCCAAGAAGTCCAATACTCCACAATGCCAAGGATAGTAACCAAGTAGTCCAAGTATCATTAATGTTTTTTATGGTTCATGTTGATTATTAGGTGTCTTAAAAAGAAAAAGAAAACCTCAAGTGAGTAAAATAAAAATGACATAAAAGTAAATGCTCAAGTGATCAAAGATGAAAATAACATGAAATGTAAATGCAAAAAGTAAATGGTACATAAAGCATAAAAAATAAAAGCATAAAGTAAAGTCAATTTTTAGAAATTAGTGGTTAGTTGGATGACCATCTTGAAACTTGCATTTGGAACTCATTAGAGGATTGGTAGAACCAAAGCCTCCATACAACAAGTTTCATTTGCTTTTTGTCAAGTATATCATCCATTTGGAATTCTCAAAAGTAACATTTAATGATCAACGATGTCTAAGTGATCCGCGTTGACCAAAGGTGTTGTAGATCCATTAAAGGATTGGTAAAACCAAATCCTCCACACAATGAATCTCAAGGTTATTGGATCAAAGAGATCAAATTAACATACTAGGGCTTGCAATCATAAGTTTGGGCCACGAATGATCATTTATCCGAATCGGGACAAATTTAGCGCTATGTTAAGCAATCGTAAGTGGACTTATGTAGAAGTCGCACCTATTTTGAGGCCGGTCAATAGCAATATATGTACTTCATGTTTGGATAAATGATATAGAGATAACCATAACTTAACATGTAGCACAATTAAAAAAGAAATGGATAAGATGAAGAGGGAGGGGAATGATAAGCTAATTTGGATCACCACCTCAAAATTCTTTCATCATAAATTCAACCACTCCTCTAGATAGATTAAAGCACTAAATATATCATTAATCCAAAGCATCAAAAATGAATTGAATAATTCACTCTTAGGTAGATTTGAATTGATGAACATTTATCCAACTTCATCTACATCACAAAGTCCATTGAATTTAAAGAGAAATTGGACATTTAAAATTGCAATCCAAACCAACAATCAAAAGGAGTGAGTAGAAAAAGCATTTTGGATTAAAGCTGCCCTAAAACAAGGAAAAAAATGCATTATGTCCCAGTGTAAATAGATTGAACTACTGTGAAAATAGATTTACACAGTACAGTTTTCAAAAATCTACGCAAAATTGCTTCTGTGCAATCGATTGCACTGTTACTGCAATCGATTGCACGTTGTTACAGACAGCAAAACAGCATTTTAAAAGGCCAAATTCTTGTTCAAACTTTCCATCAAATTCCTTATGATCATAGATCCAATTGAGCATGAAAACTCCATCAAATTATGAGAAAATAACACCATTGGAATCACAAAATAATGCTCAAAGAATCAAACCCAAAGATCAACAAGAGATCACATTGTGAAAGATGAATTATCCAACTTACCAAAGGTAGATCTAGAGAATTATCAAAACAACTTCAAGAATTTTCTTCAATTCAACCACAAGAGTCCATTGCCAAGCTTGGATGTAGAGAATTGATGAAGAAAAAGTGTGTGGATGAAGGTTTAGCTCAAAGATTAGTAAGCTTCAATGCAAAGCTTACTAACTTTTCTTGAAAATGGAGCTTTGAGTGAATTTGGTAGATGGAGAGAATTGAGAGATTTCTATAGAAAAGTGATTTTGGCTATCAAAAGCTTGAAATTTGAATGAAATGAGGGCTTTATTTATAGAGTTTAGGATTGGGATTAGTGGTAATTTGGTAATTGATTCTTGGAGCCAAAATTTGAGTTAATGATAATTCTTTCAAAAATTAGAGCCAAATTGGAGCCAAAAATTTGACAAGCTTTAAATGCTGATTTTTTTTCAAATTTTCACGCTGTGCAATCGATTGCACTACAGTACAAATCGATTTGCATAGTGTATTTTTCAAAAATGGCGTAAAATGCACTTTGTGCAATCAATTGCACTCTAGGAGCAATCGATTGTACAGTGAAAAAAATGACAATTTTTTAATCCTTTTTCTTTGCAAATAGATATTTTAGGGAAATAATACCGAAAACCTTATTTGCCATATGCCTCGACTCGATACCTACAAAACAAAAATATGCAAAGACAAAGACAAATATTTTTTTGCATTTTTATTAGAAGTTAGTCAACAACACAAGAGCAAACTGAAAGATAGGATGCAAATGTGATGAATGAAGCTATTTATTAATGATTGTAACTGAATGATAAAATATGGTATGAAAGTGCGACTGAAAAAGTTAGGGGAGAAATTTAGGGTACAACAGTTGCCCCTATTTAATTATCTTTCTGCCAGTTAGGCGGAAAGTAATTAAATACAAACAGACCTGAATTTCGTCCCTGATGCGATGAGATGATAGCGTATGTTATGAATAAATGCATGGACTCTTTTTTGACATATATTTTTTTGAATGATGTATGAGATGAGACAGACTCTGTAGGAATGTGGAAAGACTCGAAGCTGGAAACTTATGGTAGTTCAGATGAAATGACATGGAAAATACACGCTGGGGAGCAACAAGATACTTCTGGATATCCGTCAGGGTGACAAGGAGTAACCATCAATACTTGGAAAAAAGAGATAAAACTCGATAAGGCAAGCAGGGACATCCAAGAATGGCATTGAATGAGGCGAGAAACTCTATGGAAAAGACAATCAGAAGCATCTAGAAGAAAATTAGATGTGGGATGAGACCAAATATGAAGCTACATCAGAGTCATCCAAGAAAGACGCTGGACGGAAAAGAAACACAACATCCAATACTGGCTTTGAATGAAGGGAAAACTCAACGTCTAATACTGGCTTTAGACGAGAGAAAATATCACAATATCAAATACTAGCTTTGGATAGGGTGAGGAAAAAAAACAAGACGTCCAATACTGGCTTTGGACGGCAGAAAAGGTAACAACATCCAATACTTGCTTTGGATGGAAAAAAAGATCTTGACATTCAATACTGGCTTTGAATGAAAGAAAAGCTCAATATCTAATAATGGCTTTAGACGAGAGAAAAAGGTCATAACATCCAATACTGGCTTTGGATGAATGGAAAACTCAAGGCATCTAATACCGGCTTTGGATGGAAGAAAAGCTAACAACATCCAATAACGGCTTTGGATGGAAAAAGAGATCTTGACATTCAATACTGGCTTTGAATGAAGGAGAAGCTCAACGTCTAATAATGGCTTTAGACGAGAGAAAAGATCACAACATCTAATATTGTCTTTAGATGAGTGGAAAACTCAAGGCGTCCAGTACTGGCTTTGGACGGCAGAAAAGGTAACAACATCAAATACTGGCTTTGGATGGAAACAAAAGAGATCTTGACATTCAATACTGGCTTTGAATGAAAGAAAAGCTCAACGTCTAATAATGGCTTTAGACGAGAGAAAAGATCATAGCATCCAATATTGGCTTTGAATGAGGTGAGAAAAAACATCAAGGCGTCCAATACTTGCTTTGGACAACAGAAAAGGTAACAACATCCAATACTGGCTTTGGATGGAAAAAGAGATCTTGACATTCAATACTGGCTTTGAATGAAGGAAAAGGTAACAACATCCAATATTGGCTTTGGATGAAAAGAAAGATAGCTCATCCAAGATTAGCATTGGAAGAAAGAGAGACAGTTGAACTAACATATGCTTTGATAGGTGCCAAGTAAGTTGGACTTTGATCTCAATGTGACATGTCAACTACAACAAGACCTCGGATAATGCAAATGAGGATGAAACACTCTTGTTATGCATTATGTGTGATTTTTGTTATGCATAATATGTGAATGATCTATGCATGTAATGCCGACGTTTACGACAATAGAGTTTGACTCTTTTGTGGAGGTAAGATTGGAAGTTTGATTCCTCAACACGGAGAACTCTGCCAAATTGCTTGGGAAGAAAAATGTCTTGAGCCCAAATTTGTCACACTTACAAACTGTATTAAAATGATGCTCTTCTGAGGAAAGACATGGAGAGCTTCTTGTGGATTTATCCCAGATTAGTTGACTGTTGAAGATAAACTGACCATGGCTTCAATCGAAAGTTGCTAGAAATGAGCTGATCACGGCTTCAGCTTTGAAATGACTATTTGAGATAAAATGATCATGGCTTCAGCTCTAAAATGTTTGTTGGGAATAAACTGATCATGGCTTCAGCTCTGAAATGATTGAAGGAAAGGAATGCCCTTGTATGAGTCTTGAAAATGATCTTCTGGCTAACCAAATTTGAGAAAACTTGCACTGAGCAACAAATCTTGAACTGATTTGTAACTGGATGTGGAAGATGCTTGCCCCTGATAGGATCACTGACCAAGTTTCTCAACTATTTGAAATTCCTTGATGAGGAAAACTTGTTTGCAAGCAAAATTGTTTATTCAAACATGGTAATTTTAATGCAAATTTCATGCAAAAGTTTTGAATCCAAAATCATTTTTGAAATGATGTTATTGGTGTATAGAAAATGCATCACTGATTAAAACACAGTGGTTTATACTTTTAAAGTGAAAACAAAGGTATGAAACCAAAACAAAAGATTCGCAAAAGATCATAGGAGTCAGTTTACGCAACCTTGTTGTAGTATGCTTTCAAAAGAAACCTGGCTTCAATTAGGTCTTTTAAGGGTTGTAGTGTGGTCGAGTTCACGGTTTAAGAAATAAAGGATAAAGGCTCAAAGTTTATTTGTACCCAACCCAATCTTCGTGATGTTCTTTAGTCCTACGTTCAGTTAATTCAGAATATGCATTCAGGTTCCAAGAGATTTTGGAATTGCACTGATGGCAGCAATGACGATGGTTCAGAAGCTAAAGGATTCTTGAGAATGACAGTCATTTCTTCTTACATCTTTTTGCTGTTTTGAGGACTTTTGTCAACTCTGGTGGAGAATTTTGAGTATTTGAAGACCTCTTCTGATTGAATTTATTATTTCCAACTTTGGCCTGAACTACTTCATTAGGAATTACAGTCAGCGGGATGCCCCAATTTTTTCCTGAACTGTTTCATTTGGGATTACAGTCAGCGGGATGCCCCAGTTTTTGCCTGAACTGTTTCATTTGGGATTACAGTCAGCGGGATGCCCCAGTTTTTTGCCTAAGTCTCCTTCAGAGGTTTTGACTTAGCGGGACTTTTCTTTTGACTTTTCTTTTCATTTATTTTTTCTTTTTTGGAAAGATAATGACTGCCTTACTCAATGATTACGAGGAACCATCTTTGTCATTTTTTGTTTGAGAGCATCTTTGACACTTCTTGTTGTGTGCAAAGGAAAGCTTGATCACGACCTTTATTGAAAGGTGTCTTGCACGATTTCTCTTGTAATTGAATGCACATCCAAATTAACTGAGAACTACCTATCCCCAGGTTAAGATTGCGGGTTTTTCGTATAGAAAGAAACTCCAACTTCTAGGCTCAAAGGGGTGAATGAGGGATTAACTTCCTTATTTCTCCGGTGTTTGGGAGTTGAAACAATGCCTGTATATCCTCAGCAAAGTTTTATTTGAAAGCATACCAGTAAAAATTATGGGTATTACGTTTTAATCATCCTCCCTCAAATCTTTACATAAACAAAATCTTGATAAAGGGAGTAAACAAGAGAAATACATTTGAAAGCAATAAATGAAAATGATTTGAATCAAAACATTGCAATGCTCATTTAATTAGAATTAACATGAAAGTATAAACAGTATTTGAAAGCAACAATTTTAACATAAACAAGGGAAAATGCAAACAAAAAGAAAGATGGCCTAGTGACTAATCAGTAACAAGGATGAGTTGTCTTGTCTGAAACACTGGATTTAGGAAGTGACTTGAGGGTACCCCGACTTAGTCTTCAGCCACTTTGTTTTGGCAAAGGATTGTTGACAACATTAGGACCTGCCTCTTTGAAAATGAGAATATTTGATTTCACCAATTCTTGCACTCTGTTTTTCAATGCATATAAGTTCTCTAAATCATGACCGGAAGCTCCCTGATGAAATTCACAATGAAGGTCAGATCTGAACCTGGCTGGAGGAGGATTTCGAGGAATCAGAGGCCTAGTTGTAATCAAGCCCTTCTGCACCAATGCAGGATACAATTCACTGTATGTTATAGGTATGGGATCAAACTGATCCCTATTTCGATTCTAATTCTGCACAATATTCTGTTGTTGAGAAACTCGAACTGGTTGAGCATTAACCGCAGGAGTAACAACCGTTACTTGTGGTTGATAAATGTATTGAGGCCTATGGCGAGGTTCACTTTTCTCAGTCGAGACAGCATTGGCTTCTACCTCTTTCTTCTTCTGAAAGTTCCCAAGGTATTTCTTAGCACCATTAGAACATTCAACAGCTTTAGACACTTTACCATTCTTGATTCCTTCTTCTAATCTTTGGCCGATAGTCATCAGGTCTGTGAAGCTGGAGGATACACTACCAATAATCTTCTCCCAAAAGAAAGGGGACAAAGTATCCATGAACAAACCAGTTAACTCTTTCTTTGCCAGAGGTGGTTCAACTTGAGATTCCAATTCTCTCCATCATTGAGCATACTCCTTGAAAGATTCTTTTTCATTCTGAAACATATTTTGCAGTTGGCGATGATCAGGTGCCATGTCAAGGTTGAATTTGTATTGTTTTATGAAAGCATCAACAAGATCTTGGAAGCATTGGATACGACCTTTATCAAGTCCCATATACCATTTCAATGAAGCTCCACTCAGACTATCTTGGAAAAAATGGATAAGCAGCTTGTCATTCTTGGTGTAAGCAGACATCTTTCGAAAGTACATCACCAAATGACTTCTTGGACAAGTGTGCCCCCGATATTTCTCAAACTCAAGAGTCTTGAACTTTGCAGGCATAACCAGATCAGAAACTAGGCACATGTTATTAGCATCAACACTGAAGAACTCATTTCCTTCCATAGCTCTGAGACTCTTCTCCAAAGTCTGATACTGTTCTTTGAACTCTTCAAACTCACCAAAGTCTCCTTGGCTCACACTTCAAGGACTAGCAGCATGGTACTCAAAGAGAGGGTTCCCAAAAGCAGCTTGTGCAGCAGGTTGGCGAGAAGCAGTATGATCGATTGGCTGAGGTTCAGTGAAAACTGGAGCCTGAAAGACTGGTCGGGAAGACTGGCCAACCATTAAAGTAATTGCAACAGGTGGAGAGTAGTTAGGAGGCAACCCAAACTCTGGCCATGTAGTAGATGTATGCTAGATAGGTTGAGTGTCAACAAAAGCAGTTGGGATTTCAGATATCACAGTCTTTTGAAGTGGCTCTCCTCTAGAAATCAAGACTTGCATCATCTCAGTAAGTTTGGACATGCCTGACTTCAACTCGTCGATTTCCATTCTGACTTCTATGTTGTGTTGTTCTTGGTTTTCCATTCTCAATCTGACAGCAACTCTAGTCCCGTAGTTGTGTTGAGGAATCATATTGACGGTAGACGACTAACTGGAAGAAATAAGAAACTGGGAATAAGATTTTGAACAACCTGGATGTATGTAGAATGATGTGGAGGATGCAAATGATATGCAATGTTATGCAATGCACTTTACAGTAACAGGATCACATGGTTCAGAGTCACGAGCCTGGAGTCAACGGTACAAACCCATAAGATATGGACTAACGGTTATCACCTGCCGAACAAGGTTCTAAGAGGTTCCCAGAGTCTACATCCTTCCTTCGGATATTACCAACGTCCCGATTAACTCCGTAATTAGCAATATTCTCAGGAAAAACTCGTTCGAGCGTAGTATCGCATGATAACTATTTCTGGATTACTCTGTCATAGCTTCCTCACTACACCTAAAAGGCCAAGATGGGTTAGGTAATCTACGGTCCTAAGCTTCAGTAGGCTCCCAGGTCGAAAGCAGTACGTCTTCTCGATTACTCAGTAAACGACACTACAGTCAAAGGGGCCTCCACTGAGTGGGGGATCTCATGTCTCCTTTTTTGGGATTACTCCCTCAAAGTTAACATGACTATACCTCCCGTCCTATCTTATGTTTGCCCAAAGTCTGGGTAGAAGACTTATAAGAAATCACCAAGCCCTTGAAAACCAGGAAAATCCAGACAAACATATATACAGCATAATGGGAAGTAATACACAGCAAGTAAAATAATATATAAACACTCATAGAAGAGAAATAAACAAATCTAGGATTGACCCACTTCGGAATGGACCAGAAATAGGTCAATCTTTCCCCAGTGAAGTCACCACTTTCCTGTCGCACACTTTTCTGGTGCTCAATTGCGACAGTGATGATATGTAAAGAAATGTAGCGGTAAAGATTTGAGATTAAGCCATCAATTGACTTATCTCAACACAATGAAGTCGTCACCGCACTTTATTGTTTCCAAAGGGAAATGGGAAAAAAGAGAACAAAACCCAAAAAGATCATAGATCGAGGTACGGGGATCGGTTATGCAAAGGGAAGGTATTATCACCCTAAGCATCTACGGTACTCCGTAGGATTCACTTTGTTTGGTTTCTTTTAAAAGGAGTGTTATGTAAAGGTTTACTAGCTAAGGGAAAAGAATAAATGTTTATTTGTAAACAAAAGAAAATGAAATGTCTTTTTATTATTTTTGTTGATCGCTTTGGGTCATAAGACTTAATGCCTACGTACTCCCTCGTGCAATGGGAAAGTCAGAGCATCGTAGTTCGGCTAGAAAAGACTTGTCTGTTGATTGATTTTAAACAAGGAGACAAGTCGTCATTGTTAGGAGAGAAATCTCGACTAACGCCCACAAGGTGTGAGAAAGATGGACCATGCGTCAACAAGAGTGAGGGTTTGAGAACGCCTCTAGTACTCAAGTGGAAAAGTTGACACGTTTATAACCATAAGGATAGGAGAATGTTTCTCGACTATCAATGAATCATGTCTCATCTTGAAAAAAGGTTTAAAGGGTAAAGGTGCTCGAGCGCACAAAAAGGTTTGAATGTGTTGAATTGTTTTATTAATTTTGAAAGATGTCAAAGTATGATTAAATGAATTGAATTTTGTTTAAAGAAAAGAAGTTTTAAAAGAAAAGGCGCTCTAAAAAGTCGAGGTTTATTATGAAAGCAGTTTGAGTTTATAAACAAAGAAGATTTTGAAAGAAGATGATAAGGTTTTAAATTAAAGAAGATGGGAGGAGATGAAGGGACTATCCTAAAGCATAAGGTAAAAGCTAAGGAAGAGAATCGTCTAACCAACAAGAAGCAAATACTTGACATTATGGGTCAAGATAGAATTCCCATTCTTTGGATTGAAACCAAGCAAGCAAAGATACTAGACCTCTTCAGAAGACCAAACTTCAAGTGTATTAAGTCTTCGCAAAAATTGGGCAGAGTAACGGCTGTATACAGATGAATTCCATATTAGAAACAAAGTATGTAATCATAATAACCTACACACAAAACAAATAAACAACCCAATGTCTTGAGGTAAACCTCAAGAGCTCCAGACAAAATATACATTAAGGTCACAAGGTCTCCAATGTAAGCTAAGGTTTCTATTCCTAAGTCCAAGAAGTCCAATACTCCACAATGCCAAGGATAGTAACCAAGTAGTCCAAGTATCATTAATGTTTTTTATGGTTCATGTTGATTATTAGGTGTCTTAAAAAGGAAAAGAAAAGCTCAAGTGAGCAAAATAAAAATGACATAAAAGTAAATGCTCAAGTGAGCAAAGATGAAAATAGCATGAAATGTAAATGCAAAAAGTAAATGGTACATAAAGCATAAAAAATAAAAGCATAAAGTAAAGTCAATTGTTAGAAATTAGTGGTTAGTTGGATGACCATCTTGAAACTTGTATTTGGAACTCATTAGAGGATTGGTAGAACCAAAGCCTCCACACAACAAGTTGCATTTGATTTTTGTCAAGTATATCATCCATTTGGAATTCTCAAAAGTAACCTTTAATGATCAACGATGTTTAAGTGATCCGTGTTGACCAAAGGTGTTGTAGATCCATTAGAGGATTGGTAGAACCAAAGCCTCCACACAATGAATCTCAAGGTTATTGGATCAAAGAGATCAAATTAACATACTTGGGCTTGCAATCATAAGTTTAGGCCACGAATGATCATTTATCCGAATTGGGACAAAATTTAGCACTATGTTAAGCAATCGTAAGTGGACTTATGTAGAAGTCGCACCTATTTTGAGGCCGGTCAATAGCAATATATATATACTTCATGTTTGGATAAATGATATAGAGATCACCATCCCTTAACATGTAGCACAATTAAAAAATAAAGGGATAATATGAAGAGGGAGCCGAATGATTAGCTAATTTGGATCACCACCTCAAAATTCTTTCATCTTTAAATTCAACCACTCCTCTAGATGGATTAAAGCACTAAACATATCATTAATCCAAAGCACCAAAAATGAATTAAATAATTCACTCTTAGGTAGATTTGAATTGATGAACATTTATCCAACTTCATCTACATCACAAAGTCCATTTAATTTAAAGAGAAATTGGAAATTTAAAATTGCAATCCAAACCAACAATCAAAAGGAGTGAGTAGAAAAAGCATTTTGGATCAAAGCTTCCCCAAAACAAGGAAAAAATGCATTATGTCCCTGTGTAAATCAATTAAACTACTGTGTAAATCGATTTACACAGTACAATTTTCAAATTTTTGCGCAAAATTGCTTATGTGCAATCGATTGCACTGTTACTACAATCGATTGCACGCTGTTACAGACAGCAAAACAGCATTTTAAAAGGCCAAATTCTTGTTCAAACTTTCCATCAAATACCTTATGATTATGGATCCAATTGAGCACGAAAATTCCATCAAATTATGAGAAAATAACACCATTGGAATCACAAAATAATGATCAAGGAATCAAACCCAAAGATCAACAAGAGATCACATTGTGAAAGATGAATATCCAACTTACCAAAGGTATATCTAGAGAATTATCAAAACAACTTCAAAAATTTGCTTCAATTAAACCACAAGAATCAATTTCCAAGCTTGGATGTAGAGAATTGATGAAGAAAAAGTGTTTGGATGAAGGTTTAGCTCAAAGATTAGTAAGCTTCAATGCAAAGCTTACTAACTTTTCTTGAAAATGGAGCTTTGAGTGAATTTGGTAGATGGAGAGAATTGAGAGACTTTTTAGCAAAGTGATTTTAGCTATCAAAAGCTTGAAATTTGAATGAAATGAGGGCTCTATTTATAGAGTTTAGGATTGGGATTAGTGGTAATTTGGTAATTGATTCTTGGAGCCAAAATTTGAATTAATGATAATTCTTTCAAAAATTAGAGCCAAATTGGAGCCAAAAATTTGACAAGCTTGAAATGCTGATTTTTTTTCAAATTATCATGCTGTGCAAATCGATTTGCACAGTGTATTTTTAAAAAATGGCGTAAAATGCACTTTGTGCAATCGATTGCACTCTAGGAGCAATCGATTGTACAGTGAAAAAAATGATAATTTTTTAATCCTTTTTCTTTGCAAATAGAGATTTTAGGGAAATAATACCGGAAAACCTTATTTTCCATATGCCTCGACTCGGTACCTACAAAACACAAATATGCAAAGACAAAGACAAATATTGTTTTGCATTTTTATTAGAAGTTAGTCAACAACACAAGAGCAAACTAAAATATAGGATGCAAATGTGATGAATGAAGCTATTTATTCATGATTGTGACTGAATGATAAAATATGGTATGAAAGTGCGACTGAAAAAGTTAGGGGCAAAATTTAGGGTACAACACCTGGAGAACTGGCCAAACTCTTAATGCAAGAAGAAAAGGCTATCCAACCACATGAAGAGTCAATCGAGGTAGTTAACTTGGGTTCTGAGACAAATAGAAAGGAAATCAAGATTGGCGCCAACCTAGAAAAAAGTGTCAAGAGAAGATTGATTCAGATGTTGCACGAATATGTTAAAGTATTTTCTTGGTCATACAAAGACATGCCAGGGCTCAATACTGATATAGTTGTTCACCGTCTTCCGATGAAAGAGGGTTGTTTTTCGATTAAATAGAAGGTTTGTCGCATGCGTTCCGAGATGTCTGAGAAAATTAAGGTCGAGGTTATGAAACAATTCAATGCAGGTTTCTTAGCAGTGACATCATATCCTCAATGGTTTGCTAATGTTGTTCCGGTACCGAAGAAAGATGGAAAGGTACATATGTGTGTAGATTACATGGATATGAACAGGGCAAGCCCCAAATATGAATTCCCATTTCCACATATTGACGTCTTGGTCGACAACACTGCTCAACACAAGGTATTTTCTTTCATGGATGGTTTTTCGGGATATAATCAGATCAAGATGGCACCTGTAGACATGGAGAAAACTAATTTCATCACACAGTGAGGCAGACTCTGTTACAAGGTCATTCCTTTTGGGTTGAAGAACACTGGGGCAACTTATCAACGTGCCATGGTAGATTTATTTCATGACATGATTCACTATGATATAGAAGTCTATGTCGATGATATGATAGCCAGGTCACAAACTGAGGAATAACATTTTGACCATATACACAAGTTATTTGAAAGGCTGAAGAATTAGAAGCTGAGGCTGAATCCAAACAAATGCACCTTTGGGGTGAGGTCTGGTTAACTCCTAGGTTTCCTCATCATTAGTAAAGGTATTGAAGTCGATCTTGAAAAATTTAAAGCTATTTAAGAAATGTTTGCTCCCCGTACCGAGAAGGAGGTCAGAGGTTTCTTAGGACGACTAAACTACATTGCACGATTCATCTCTCATTTGACGGATACTTGTCAGCCAATCTTCAAGTTGTTGAAGAAAGATTAAGTAGTCAGATGGAACAGCGACTGTCAAATGGATTTTGATAAAATCAAGGAGTACTTACAAGAACCTCTAATTTTGATGCCACCAGTAGAAGGGAGACCTTTAATCATGTACCTAACAGTGCTAGATAGTTAAATGGGGTGTGTGTTGGGGCAGCATGATGTGTCTGGTAGAAAAGAGCATGCAACATACTACCTTAACAAAAAATTTACCGACTGTGAAACAAGATATTCACTTCTCCAAAAAACTTTTTACGCTCTGGCATGGGCTTCTCACCGACTAAGAAACTATATGTTGACTCATACTACTATGTTAATCTCTAAAATGGATCCCATCAAGTACATATTTGAGAAACCAGCTCTCTCTGGAAGAATAGCCCGACAACAAATGATCTTAACAAAATACGAAATTCAGTACACCACTCAAAAAGAAATCAAAGTAAGTGTACTGGAAAATCATTTGGCACATCAGGCTGTAGACGACTATCAGTCTATGCACTTTGAGTTCCCAGATGAGAACATCGTGTTGATTATAGATTGTGAAGAACCTCGACCATATGAAGGACCTGAACTAGGATCCTGAAGGACTATGGTTTTTGATGGAGCTTCTAATGCACTTGTCAACAGATCGGTATTGTGATCATCTCCCCTGCAGGTTGCCATACATCCTTCACTGCCAGACTTTGCTTTGACTGCACCAACAATATGGTTGAATCTGAAGCATGCATCTTGGGTCTTAAAGCTTCTATGGACTTAAGAATCAAGCTCCTGAGTGTATATGGGGATTCAGCCTTGGTGATCAGTCAAGTCACGGCAGAATGAGATACAAAGCATTTAAATCTTATCCCTTACTGAGAACATGTGCTAACCTTAATTCTGTACTTCGAAGATATTACCTTTGAGCACATCCCATAGGAAGAAAATCAGTTGGCGGACGCCTTGGCTACCATGTCATCCATGTCCAAGTTCAGATGGGACAACGAGGCCCCCAGGATTACCATTGAAATATTCGACCAGCCGGCACACTGCTACGAAATTGATAATGATGGAGTAGAAGAGAAGCCTTGGTTTCATTAAGTAAAAAGGTATCTTGAGGCTCAAGAATACCCTAAAAGAGCATCTATAAATGACAAGAAATTCCTATGGATATTCTCCGCTAAGTTCTTCCTGAGTAATGGAATTTTGTACAGGCGCAACCATGATTCAACCCTGCTTCGTTGTGTGGACAAGAAGAAAGCAGATAAAATTATGGAGGATATGCATGATGGCATCTTTGGTACTCACTCCAACAGGCATACTATGGCTAAAAAATCTTAGGAGCAGGCTATTATTGGTCGACCATGGAAACTGACTGTCATCACCACTCAAGAACTTGTCATAAGTTCCAGATCTATGCTGATAAAGTTCATGTGCCTCCAGTACCTTTGAACATCATTACTGCTCCTTGGCCAATTGCAATGTGGGGCATTGACATGATTAGAGAAATCAAGGCTAATGCATCTTATGGATATCGCTTCATTCTCATTGCCATTGACTACTTCATAAAATGGGTTGAAGCGACTTCATTTTCCTCAATTACCAAGAATGTGGTAGCCCGATTCATTAAGCATAACCCCAGTTGTCGTTATGGAATCCTTGAGAGAATCATCACAAATAATGGTACCAACCACAACAATGATATGATCATTGAACTCTGCATGTTATTCAAGATCAAGCACCACAACTCTTCTCCATACAGACCAAAGATGAATGGCATAGTGGAAGCCACCAACAAGAACATAAAGAAGATTGTGCAAAAGATGGTTGTGACTTGCAAAGACTGGAACAAGATGTTACCATTTGCTCTTCATGGCTATGGCACTTCAGCACGAACATCAACTAGGGAAACCTCATTCTCTTTAGTCTATGTCATGGAAGTTGTCTTTCTTGTCGAAGTTCAGATTCCTTCTCTAAGAATTACAAAAGATGCAGACTTAGACGAAGACGAGTGGATTTGAACTAGGTTGGATCAGCTGAATTTGATTGATGAGAAAAGACTTGTGGCTGTCTGTCACGGTCAGACATATTAGAAACGTATGATCAATGTATTCAACAAGAAGATTAAGCATCAGGTATATTAGGCTGGTGATTTGGTAGTAAAGTGCATCATTCTACCACAACGTGATCCCATGGGCCAATAGACTCCCACTTAAGAAGGGTCATTTATTGTCAAGAGAGTATTTTTAGGCGGTGCTATGATGATGACCTCCATGGACGGTGAAGATTTCCCACACCATGTAAATGCAGACATAGTCAAAAGATACTACGCATGAAAACGACCTGCTAGGTTGACTGGCCTAAGTAAGAAAGGGCATCTTGGTGAACCAAAAAGGTTCGGGAAAAAATTAGGGATATATATATATATATATATATATATATATATATATATATATATATATATATATATATATATATATATATATATATATATATATATATATATATAAATGATTGTACACCCGGTAAGTCGAAAACCTGAAAAGGCGGCTTGGGAAAAACAGGGTATCCCGGTGGACTAGAAACCCGAAAGGGCGATCCAGGAAAAGGTTAGGGATTAAAGCGTACGAATGTGTCTTGTTGGATCACTTACTGTAAGCTTTATTACCAAAGTAAAAATTTTAAATGGTACAGATAAGTTCAATTAACTTCTTTCGACAGCAAGGGATGAGGCATTCAAAGACATAGGGGCAATAGTGAAGTTGGAATTCAACGTGATCATTTCCACATAGCTATATATTTTTCTTTCACTTTGTACTCTTTCATTCCAAAACGATTTCCTCTTACTAAGATTTCCGTCTCTTTGTACAAAATCGTCTGTTTATGGGAAATTTATCAATACGAATACACTCTAAAATTTAAACGTTTTGTTTATTCACTTTTGTTTGCAAAAACGTCCAGTGACTAAAATTGAATGAACATATGCATATAAACATGATTGACTATTAACAAATATATGCATAAGAACAGGAATAAGCATTTACTTAAGATTCTAGGAGTTGGGATAATGTTCAATAAGGATGTATCCCCCGCATTTTCCCCAGCCTATGGAGTTCTAATCAGTACGGTTCATGGAAATTCTCTTCCCCAGTTGGGTTTGAAAACTGTAAAGCCAATTTCCCCGGGAGAGTTTGTTTCCTCACCAGAATACTTCTTCGTCAACAGGGTTTTTCCCCAACAAATTACAGTCTCCTCAGTTTGAGTCTAGTCCTCAAATTTCCACGAATCACCGGAAAAATTCCTCTCCTCGGTGAAGCCACCACTATCCCTGGAGAATTGCCATTAAACCTAGAACTGGACCGGACACCAAGTTAACTTTGTCCTCCCCAGACGAGTCGGAAGGTTATCCATCTCTTTTATCCCCAGTCAGGATATATAAGAAATAAATTCCCCAATAGAGCGATGAACAACAATGTTCCTAAAACTCTTCTCCCCAAAGCAGAAGTCAACATTCCCCATCGAAGTTTCCTAAAACAAAAGATAAGAATCCTCAACAGAAGCATTCTAAACAAGATTAAAGATGCACATACTCTTCATCCCCAACAATAGTCATGGATTTATTTTCCCAGACAAAAAACTGCATGGGCTTACAAATACACTTCACAACATTTCACATTTATATGTCACAACATATGCATACGAAACACATGTAGCACAATATCATTTATTTTGAGAATATCATTACGCAATGAATTTTACACATCATGACATTGCACACAGTTAACTCTTTTCCTTTTCAGGAAAGACCAATCAAAAGATGAATATCATCAATAATTCTCAAAACAAATTGTAGATTAATTCCTGAAACAAAACGGGGCGACTATCTACATGATTGAACACTTTCTTCAAACATCTTCTGGCTCAGATTAAATCGACCAAAGATTTATTATGATACTTCTCCCAGTAGACTTTTTCTGGCTCAGATTAAATCGACCAAAGATTTATTCTGATACTTCTCCCAGTTAAAGACGAACGCAAACATCTTCTGGCTCAGATTAGATCGACTAAAGATTTATTCTGATACTTCTTCCAGTAGAAATTTTCTAGCTCAAATTAAATCGACCAAAGATTTATTCTGATACTTCTTCTAGTAGACATTTGCTGGATCAAATTTAATCGACCAAAGATTTATTCTGATACTTCTTCTAGTAGACATTTCCTAGCTTAGATTAAATCGACCAAAGATTTATTCTAATACTTCTTCCAGTAGACATTTTCTGGCTCAGATTAAATCAACCAAAGATTTATTCTGATATTTCTTCCAGTAGAAATTTCCTGGCTCAGATAAAATTGATCCAAGATTTATTATGGTACCTCTTCCAGTGACAGACAGACGTAGACATCTTCTAGCTCAGAGTAAATCAAGCGTAGATTTATTCTGATACTTCTCCCTGTTATAGTCAAGGTAGACTTAGTCTAATTTATCTCAACAGTTACTTTGGATGGCATCTATAAGCCAATATCCAACAACCCTTCATTACCTTTCCAAATGGCATCTTTAAGCCCATTCCCGACATAATCAACCAATAACATTACTTCTTGCACAAGCGAGTGCAAATTTCTGGGCACTTATGTGTTCAATCATATTCCACCTTCAAATCACGAATGGAGGACATACCAATCTAATTCTTCAGGTTTAAGAAGATTGAACATGGGCAGCTGTTGTACCCTAAAATTTTCCTCCCTTTTTTCTCAATACATTTTCCTATAAAACTTACCAAATGCTCATGGATACTCAAGAGTAGATTAAATAAGCTCACCTCTTAAGCACTAGGTCCACAACTAGGGTTTTGGTTTTCTCTAGGAAAATTGGATTTCTAATGCCTCAAGTGACTTTCATAGTTCATTATAAGTCTCCAAGGATGCTCATACCAAGTTTCAAGTCTCGCATCACAAATATTCTCACTCAATTGCTCAGATGACTGAAAATCAGTTGTATTGGGTAAAAAGTCAACATATAGTAAAACTTCAAGATTTTTTTTTCCAAAATCAACATTTTGATATGATATTCATTATTTGATCATGGGTTGATCATAATTCCTCAAGGAAAGCACTCAAATCATCAAAGGGGTAAAATTGTCAAAATTAAGGTTTTGACTGAGAATGATTGATCATTGACTTTTGACCTAGTACATGACCTAATGACTTGAATTGTGATCTTAAGGAATCAAACACAACATTTTGACCTAATTACATAGTTCAAGACATTTCTAAATGTGCAAGAGATTGATAATTGAAGAAATGAGATTAACTGATGAAAAGTCCACTGTCACACAAAACTCAAACTTTGACTTTTTGGTCAACTTGAACTTCAAAGATCAAGAGTCATCAAATTATTCAAATTTATCAAGCTTGATCAACAAGAATCAAGGAAAAGTTTAATAAATTCACTAATTCATGACCATTTTTCACTAAAATGCAAAATGATTCAAGGAAAACTTTCAACATGAAAGTTGTAGAGCATGATGAATTCTACAAATTTGTCATTGAGGGTTGATGTCCAAAAAATGCTTGGATTAGGATATATATGCCCATGAAGTCATGACATTTTTATCTAACACTTAGAGAAATTTTCAACAAGTTTGGTCAGATTTTTGTCCCAATTTCTTGGCAATTTATCACCAAGTTCCAAGTATATTTAGCCAAAGTGGTAAACATTAAAGTTGTATATAATGTAACAAGCTTTCCAAAATTTCCATGAACACATTTTTATCATGCTTGAGCTAAGAGTTTCGAAGAGATGAAGTTGGGCATCCATTCTTGAATTATAGGTCATTTTGTAATGAACATGAGATCAAATCCCCAAGCCATGCTGCATAAATCTTGCTTTGCAGGCTTCTAACTTGCAAATCACTCCATAATTAAATATTTACACAACTGATTGAATCATTATCCAAGTGTTTGAGCCAATATCAAAATCATTTTTCCATTTTGGGAAGAAAGGCACCATTTCCATTCTTGTAAAGCAAGCTTTTTTGCAAAAGTCTACTCCTTGATCCTCTAACTTTCTCCCTCTCCACACACTCAACACAAAAGCCAGAAGCAACATGTTTAAAGTGCCTAACCACTTTAGATTGCCTTGTACTTCACATTGGAACTATGATCTTCAAGATTGCTTCATTTACAATCCAACCTAGCCATAACATACGATCTTGTAAATCTTATCAACCCCCGTCCTCAAACCTCTTGCCTATAAATAAAGGAAGTATTTTCAAGATAAAAAATGAGTTTAATATCCCTTAAACCCCCACAATCACTCCCAAAGTCAGAATTGCTCTCAAACTCCATTTTGTTGCAAATTCTGATCATAAACATCAAACACTCAATCCACTCGTGCGTTTCATTCTAAATAATTCACAAAGTTTCTATAACCCATATAGAACCTATCCAAAGTCCTATTTTACCACTATAACACCATCTTTATCATCCTTCATTTTCAAAAACAGAGCTTTGCAACTTGACTTGTCCAGAAAGATTCAGACACTTTCAGCACAATGTAAGCATTGCAATAGCTTCCTAGGAGTTCAGTGAAGCTACCCAGATCATGACAACATCTCCAGAAGTGCTCCAACCTCAAATACGATTTTCACTTTTGAGGTAAGTTTTCTACACTGTGAACTTTCTATGCAAGCATCATTAATATTTACTTTCTGAATTAAAAATGTAGACATCATTTCCCTGAAACTAACCATGTGCTTACATTTCATTTATCTTGCTTGAGCGATGAGAGTTTTGAAGTTGAAGTTTCTAAAAAATTAGGGTTCAGTTTGGTACCAACAAAAATTCTCATTCATCTTTGATTTATAGCTCTTGAAGTTTATATGGTTAGATTCGTGGTTAAATTCCAGCATGTTTCATGTTTACATCTTTTCATTTGGTTGAGAAATGAGCATTTTCATAAATTCAAAAATGTTGTTAAGCCACTTGACACAAGGAAGAACATGAAGTTACATTCAGGAAGGAGTTTGTAATATATTTAATAGTTGTTGTTTTAACTATCAGATGTATCATCACCCCGGTGGTTAAAGCATGTACATGTTACCTTTGGGACCTTGGTTTGAGCCCCAGCGGTACCCTTTTGGCATTTTTCACATTTTCTATTTCATTTTCTTACTTATTTTTCACCATTTTCAATAAATTCTTTTTGCCCTCAAACTTAACTTTTGTAAGCTGGTTTTTTGCACACTATTAGTTTATCACCTCTATTTTATTAATATTAAAAAAATATCACAAAAATATTTTTTATTTCACCATTCTTTAATTAAATAAAAGACATTACTTTTTAGGGGTTTTAAGAGGATTTTTGTTGATCTTTTAATCAAATTTTCAACTTTTGCTCCAAAGCATGATTTTACAATGATAAGTCTTGATTCACATGAGATATCTTGACACTTGAGTAAATTTTTATGATAGCTTAAGCATTTTTTAATACTTTTCGCAACCAAATTCCTATTAAAACATGAAACAAATACAAAATCAAAATATATGTGATCGGGATTATACTTATGTATCCAATGATTCGGACTGCAAGTGCACAATCTTATCGTGTAGTTTTAAAAGATATCGAACCACAAAGACTGATGAATCGATCTACCGTCTTCTATTGTTACTTTGCAAATCTAAAGCTAATGAATATTTGATTGGGTTGTAGGGAAAACTAAATACTAAATTAAATTGGATTTTTAATAATCAATTAGCGTAATTACCAGTATGCAATAGTCGTACCTCGGGAACTAGCGACCTATTGGGCGTCTTTATATTTTCAAAACAGCTTTCAGTAAAACTTATTTAGTTTAAAAACCCTCGTCTCACACTGTCGTTTTGTTGATCTAGGCTATGCAGTTAAGTCCTAACGTACGCTTCTGCCATCCCGCAGGAGTTAAAAACACTTTTTTAAAACTAAATAAAATCTTAATTAACTTTAAAGTGCTTCCGCTGTATTTTAAGCCAATGCCTAATTACTACTGTCCAGTTAAAAGATCTTAAACTTCCGCTTTGTTGACCCTAACCTCTATCTATTTTTTACTTTCGTAACAAAAAAATTTAATGATCAAAAATAGTAACTTAGGCCAGAAAAGAAAGTTTCATAGTAAAAATAATCCCAACTAAGTTACTCGTTCCCTTGGTTGAGTGACTTCACATACCGGTATAGGGATTCTAGCCTAACATAATATTAAATCAAATCACAGAGTAATTTAAGAGAGAAAAAAAATAAACATAATTATATTGATTAAAAAGCAATAAAAATTTGTAAACATAAACCTGGTAATAACTCTGAAGAAAGAAGCACTCTTGCACATTGTAGGCTTTGCTTCGATCGGAGAATATATTTAACCGTACAAAGAAAATAATGCTTGGAAAGGAATATAGAAATAACTGGGAAATAAAATAATGATGAAAAGAATATTCGCTCAAAGTAAATATGAAATCTCCAAAGTTTCTTGCACAAAAAGCAGAAGCCTTTATACTGTGTTTTAGGGCTCTATTTATAAGTCTTGCGTGATAGTTATTCTCGAAAATGTAGGAACAGTTTATTTCTTCCTTTGAGAAATAATAGGGCCATTAATTTGTCACGTTCCTTGGTGCTTTGACTGAGTGGGTGAGAAAATATAGGTAGTCACTGGATTAACATTTGAATGCATTTTTGTCCGTTGGATGAGAAGAAAGTGGGGTTGGTGGCTTGTGACGTTCGTTGCATTCAAGTGACGATAGTCACTTGGTCTTTCTTGGTGCGTGATGTTCGGCACGCCTCCTTGACGATCGTCAAGGTCTTCTTCATGGTGGGCCACGTGCTCACATGTATAATGGGCTTGAGCTCATTTCTTCTCCTTTGGCCTTTTTGCTAGTTTTGCACCTCTTTTTTCTTCATTTCTTCCAAAGTGTTCAGCTTAATGCATATCTGCAAAAATAGAAAAATACATGCATAATACCTATAAAACAATTTAATTTAAACTAAAGTATGAGAAATATTTGGTGTATATCAAGCCAAAAATATCACATATTTGTGTGTCATCAAACTCCCCCATACTTAAACTTTGCTTGTCCTCAAGCAAATGCTAAGTACGATGTTTTTCTAAACATGGTCAGATGCAAGGTGATGACTCGAATCAACTAATATACAGCTGCGTTGTGTTTTTGTCAGAAAATCGATGGCTTGATTAATGCTCCATTACTGCGTTAATGACACTAGACAGTCCCATTTTACGTAACCAGTTACAGGTCCTATCATAGCCTACCTTGAGTATTTGTCTTGTTTTGACCTTTTCATTCTAGCGCAATCACATTAAGCCCTTTATCTTTACACGCACATAACAGAACAGTCGGTTAGTGGTTATGATCCTTTTAAACTTTAGAGGTTTCTGGCACAGTAATGTGGCAACCTTTTTCAATTTAACGGTTGGATGCAGGGGATCAGACCGTAATCTGCCCTACCGAGTTCAGTACCAGATGCTCCTGAACCATCCATCAAATCAATTTTCATGTTACTTTGTAAGGTTTACATCCTTTGGATTAGGCGATCGGGTAAGGATCGTCCAATTTAATTGGTGTGTTTCCTTGCAATATTTTGCTGAAATATTATATCATCCACTTATATTCATCGACTTCCTGCGTAGTTTGTGTTTAAGACGGTGCTGACTGCTAATATAAACTACTCAGGGTTACTACAAAGACTAAACTCAGGGTATTGGAATGACAGGTACTTGAACTGATCTATCATACTCTGGGGTTGTAGAGTGTCTAGACGGTAGAAATTTCGCTTAATCTTGCCCCAATTCCTGAAGATTAAAGATCTTGCAGTCTATGTACTTGTCGAGTGAGTCAAAAAAAATTTTTATAGGGCTCAAAAAGGAAAGGGGAGTCTAAAAAAACACAAATTGCTTTAATAGATAACTTGATAAAAAAACTTTTTATTGAAATAAAGATAACGGAAGGGAAATTACAAAGAAATAAAATTTACTAGGAAAAGGGAAATACTTCCTCCCTCATACTTGAATCATACATTATCCTCAATGTATTGATAGAAGAGGAAAGGGGAAATGGAAATTTGATAATCATTCTTCCTCCTCTTGTCTTTTGTATCGGCCACGTGTCCTCGCTCTTCGACGTGCCTGCCCACCGTGTCTGGAAAATTCGCCTCCATCTCTCTGAGATATGATGTTATGAAAGTCGTCAACACGAAGTGTTAAGGCTCACATATCTTTCGTCATTCCTGTGGTGAACTCCAGCATACTTTGATCATGCCTGCGAGTGTAGTCGTTTTGGTCTCTCTGCATTTGTTACATGAGAGTCATCATCTCGATTTGGCGCGTTTCGAGGCTCTGGTAGCATTGAGTCAATAGTTGGTTTTGCTGCATTATTGCGGCATAGATTGCGTCGATGGTGGTGGGATTGTTGGCTTGTTGTGGTTGGGGATCTTTCTGCTCTAATTCTTCTTCGATTTCGTTAGCGGCAGCATTGTTCGCCTCACCTTGATTTCCTTGCACATTTTCTCCGGGTTCTGGGGCGTTCGGGTTGTAAAGCCAGTTATCCGGATTACCCAAGTAAGTACGATTGTGATTTGGCATGATCACGCAACAAACTTTTGCATTCTTAACCATTAGATAGTACCCTCCAGCTTCTCGCACTTTGATCAGGCGGCCAACTCTACAGTTATCAATATCCATATAAACTGCTGGCAGCGGAGGTAGGCGTTGAATCGTTTCCCCCCAGTTTAGGTGAACTGCGATGGTGGTGAAGATGCCTCTGATACAAAATGGTGTAGTCCCGTCTCTTGTAACGAGGTTCTGAATGTGGGACATCATTAAAGTAACGGGATTAAGACGGAGGTTTTGTGAAAAGGTACAGTGAAGAGCATACAATTCTTTAGTGTTGACCTTGTTGTTGTTTTCCCTTCCAAATATTGTGTTTGCCATAACACGGTGTTAGAAGAGAATGTTCGGGTTGTGGATGTGAGAGGCGTACCGTGCTTCGGGATTGACATTTGGTTCGCCGGTTATTCTCTCCTATAGTGCGTATGCACTTCCATTCCAATCCAATTCTGGGGGAATGTGATATTGCACATTATTCCCACGGGGAAAATTAAATATGTCGCTCAAATTTTCCTTGTTGAGTGTGTACTCTCAGTTGAACATCCGGAATTGAGCGGATCCCGTTAGGTGTGCTTCGGCATCATCGCGAGTGTGATAGGCGTAGGAACTCAAGAATTCCAACGTGAGAGCTTCATAAGTTAGTGTGTTCATCGTGCTAATAAAGCTCAGGCCAGCGTTATCCAGCAAGCCTTGCATATGGGTTTGCAACCCCAATTCTTGCAAGCAGGTGTTGTCGACGAACCTCGTGGATGTTAGCCCTCGACGATGGAATTTTATGTACCTTTCCTTTTGAATTTCACCTACTTCTCCTTGTCGGAGCACGAGATGTCACATGACGGGTTCGGGTTGGTTTGGTGGATTCCTTTGGGCGGCCATGATTTTGAACTTGATAGAAATAATATATTTGTGATAAAGATATGGAAAGTGGGTGGTAGTGATGAAACTAGGGATGGAAGAGAGGTTTATATAGATGGTTTTATTGAGTAAGAAGTTTAATGAGGTTTATGGGAGAATTTTGAATATGAGAGGTTATGGAAGTTATGGACGAATGGAGTAAATGGGGTAGTGGGGGTTTTAAAAAAAAAATTTGTTCAAGTTTCAATGTGGTTCAACGGTCACGGGAAGAGGAATCGTGGGAGACAGGCTTCTGACGCTCGTCACATGCTTCCTGATGTTTGTCAGGGTGTTGGTGTGTGCAGAGAGTGTCTGAGCCTTTGTTTGACCGCGTGCAGTAAAGCATAAATTTATTAATTAACTAATTCATATAGTTTGAGTAGTGTTGCAAGGGATATATATCTATGTGAATAGTTAGTGGCACATAGTAGAATCGGAGGAATGATAATCGAAATATAAAATAAGAAATAAATAAGAAATAATTTAATTAAAGATAAAAATTAAATGAAAAACTTGTGGGTTGCCTCCCACACAACGCTTGTTTAATGTCTTTAGCTTGACAACTCAAGAGTGCATGTACTCATGGTGGTTCTCTCGAGGATGACTCCTCGGTTGAACTTTTAGTAGTTATCATTTTCCATGGCCACTTATCAAGCCATCTCACATATCCCTCACCTTTTCTTTTCTTTCTTCCGTGGGGTGGTTCATTCTTCTGAACTTGTGGTGGTGGTTCTGGATCTATCCTAAGTATCAACTTTTCAAGTTTGGGCTTAGTGATTTCATCCACCACCTCAAAGGTTGACCTTACCCTCTTAACGCTAATAATATCCCTAGTTTCATGGTCCTCTGATTTTCTCTTTTTATGCAAGACTTTAAACAAGGGTGCATTGGTGTGGATATTTTCCAATACCTCCATACACGTTTTAGATTGGGAGTCTATCTGAGCTTCCATAAAACTTTTCGAGAAAGGAATCAGTGGGGTATAGGGATGAGAAACAACAATAGGTGCTTCCTTCTCTACCTCTTCTACAACCTCCCTTTTAGATGGTGTTGGAGGATTTTTCTCAATCTTTACTCTTTTCTTGTCCGAACTCTCCTCAACCACATCATCACTCTCCTTAAGATTTTCAATTTGTTTTTCACTACTGGTTGTTACAACATCCAATTTCTCCTCAAGGAAGGGTCCTAGAGGGTTTTGTTCAAGCTGGGAGATTTGAGTCTCTAAGGCTATGTTGTGAGTCGCGAGCGACTCAACCACAGTGGTCAGTTGCCTAAGGTTTTTACTGTTTTGAAGACATTGTTTTCTAGACTCTTCGTTCTAGACAGTTTGTGTCTCTACAAAGTGCTCCATCATAGATTCTAACCTAGAGTGAATTAGCGTCGCATCAGAATCCTCTGTTAATGTTTCAAAGTTGAAATCATGCGCTTCTTTTGATTTTTCAAAGTGAGTTAGAGTCACATTTTGTGATTCCACAAAGCGCTCTTTCATCATAGATATTTCATTTTCCATTTATATTTCGAGGTCGGATTTATAGGATTCTTGCGTCTCCTCGAAATATTGGGTGTAGTGATTGTAGGGGAGATTTGGTTGAGGATAAGTTTGGTTGGAATTATAATATTCTTGCGATTCCTCAAAATTTTGGGATTGGTAGTTGGAAAGGTAATTCGGGTGAGAATGAGTTTGTGACGTATCGAAATTCTCCAACAGTATTTCGAGGTCGGATTTATGGGATTCTTGTGATTCTTTGAAATACTCGGAGTGGGGGTTGTAGAAAAAATTTGGGTGATACATAGTAATTCGAACAAAAATTTGAGATGATACTCTTGAATGCGGCTTCTAAGTCCGAGATACCGCTCAATATCGTTGATTTGTATGTATAACAGCTCGCCTTGCGAACGAGTGTTTGGCATACAAATAAGAAAAGAAATAGAAAAGAAATAGAGAAGAAAGAGATAAGTTTTTGCTCTAGTCTCTACTGTGTAACAAAAGAGTAGCGATATCGACTTAAATCAGTCCCCGGCAACGGCGCCAAAAACTTGATCGAGATTATACTTATGTATCCAATGATTCGGACTGCAAGTGCACAGTCTTATCGTGTAGTTTTAAAAGATATTGAACCACCGAGATTGATGAATCGATCTACCGTCTTCTATTGTTACTTCGCAAATCTAAAGCTAATGAATATTTGATTGGGTTGTAGGGAAAACTAAATACTAAATTAAATTGGATTTTTAATAATCAATTAGCGTAATTACCAGTATGCAATAGTCGTACCTCGGGAACTAGCGACCTGTTGGGCGTCTTTATATTTTCAAAACAGCTTTTAGTAAAACTTATTTAGTTTAAAAACCCTCGTCTCACACTGTCGTTTTGTTGATCTAGGCTATGCAGTTAAGTCCTAACGTACGCTTCCGCCATCCCGCAGGAGTTAAAAACACTTTTTTAAAACTAAATAAAATCTTAATTAACTTTAAAGTGCTTCCGCTGTATTTTAAGCCAATGCCTAATTACTACTGTCCAGTTAAAAGATCTCAAACTTCCGCTTTGTTGACCCTAACCTCTATCTATTTTTTACTTCCGTAACAAAACAATTTAATGATCAAAAATAGTAACTTAGGCCAGAAAAGAAAGTTTCGTAGTAAAAATAATCCCAACTAAGTTACTCGTTCCCTTGGTTGAGTGACTTCACATACCGATATAGGGATTCTAGCCTAACGTAATATTAAACCAAATCAGAGTAATTTAAGAGACAAACAAAAATAAACATAATTATATTGATTAAAAAGCAATAAAAATTCGTAAACATAAACCTGGTAATAACTCTGAAGACAGAAGCACTCCTGCACAAATTGTAGGCTTTTCTTCGATCGGAGAATATATTTAACCGTACAAAGAAAATAATGCTTGGAAAGGAATATAGAAATAACTGGGAAATAAAATAATGCTGAAAAGAATATTCGCTCAAAGTAAATATGAAATCTCCAAAGTTTCTTGCACAAAAAGCAGAACCTTTTCTATTGTGGTCTAGGGCTCTATTTATAAGTCTTGCGTGATAGTTGTTCTCGAAAATGTAGGAACAGTTTATTTCTTCCTTTGAGAAATAATAGGGTCATTAATTTGTCACGTTCCTTGGTGCTTTGACTGAGTGGGTGAGATAATATAGGTAGTCGCTGGATTAACATTTGAATGCGTTTTTGTCCGTTGGATGAGAAGAAAGTGGGGTTGGTGGCTTGTGACATTCGTCGCATTCAAGTGACGATAGTCACTTGGTCTTTCTTGGAGCGTGACGTTCGGCACGCCTCCTTGACGGTCTTCAAGGTCTTCTTCATGGTGGGCCACGTGCTCACATGTATAATGGGCTTGAGCTTATTTCTTCTCCTTTGGCCTTTTTACTAGTTTTGCACCTCTTTTTTCTTCATTTCTTCCAAAGTGTTCAGCTTAATGCATATCTGCAAAAATAGAAAAATACCTGCATAATACCTATAAAACAATTTAATTTAAACTAAAGTATGAGAAATATTTGGTGTATATCAAGCCAAAAATATCACATATTTGTGTGTCATCAATATGCTCCATGATGCTCATCTTGATTGTGATGCATATACTTGTTTCAAACATACCAACTCCAACCATTTTTCATAAAAAATACAAAAACATTCCAATTCCCACTTTTCCTTATTTCTTATTTATATTCCTAGATCAATTGTATAAGATGCAACTATTTGGTCTGTAATAGATAATTAGGATTTATTGCTTTCCTCCCCCATTCATAAATTTGTACCCCCCATTCTCAAAGCATTGTAATAGCATAGGATATTTAATTTTCGTAATTTATCGCTTTCCGTATTTAGGTTAGTAATTAGGGTTTGCATGATAAGATTACAAACAATCATAGTAAAACCATAATTCAAGATAAAAATCAGACACACTTTGCACACTTACACCTCTAGGGTTAACCTCACTTGTTTCCTCGGATATAAACACTCATGTCTCTCGAGCGTCATATTTTTCAGCAAAGACACTCGATTAAAAGATCGTAGTCCCTCGATGATCCACGCCTATCCCTCACATCCAATGATAGGGCTTCCTACTAACTAATGATAGGATAACACTACTTAAAGGAGGAGGAAAAGAACAAAGACTTTTTGAATAGGTAGATCGCTTGTAATTTCTTGCTCACAAATTAAAACAATTTCCACACTTCATACTTTAAAAGAAAAATATCTTCAAAACACTCTTTAAAACAAACATTTTGTATACATTATCAGCGATACGAGAATCATTGCAAAATTGCCCTACATTGGCATTCTCAAAACATTTTTCCAAAATAACACTGCCTTTCACAAGTATTTTCAAAACAAAAATTTTGTATACATTCTCAACGATACAAGAATCATTACAAAATTTCCATACTTAGGCATTTTCGAAATATTTCCAAACATACATAAACACAAAGCAATTTCAAAGTGAGATAGCAATTAAGAGCCCATAGATAACTACAGATGAAAAGGGTGCTAACACCTTCCTTTTTCATAACCTTCCCACCGAACTCAAGAAAATTCTCAAAGGTATTTCTTGTTCTTTTCATCCTTTCCTTTATTGGATAAAAGAAAAGTCGGTGGCCACTCTTGCTATCCGCAACATTTGTGATAAAACGCAAAACCCAAAAGTCAGTTCTCCCACCGTATTATAGATTTGTATAAGATTTTGATTCTATTTGTAAATTACAATTTGTTTTGGACGATTTTTGATAAAAATATTTGATATGTTTTAATTTTGTTTTATTATGCGTTTCTGGGCCTTGGCTTGAAGACAAAGAACAAGGTATAGCAGCGGTGTTGTTGGCTTGCAAAACTAGGGTTTTCACCCTTTCAGTTGACTTGGTCAATATTCTCAAAATAAAAAATAATTATTGGTAATAATAATATTAATGTTAATAATAACAAATTGTAATAAAATAAGTATAAATAATATTTATAATGATAATTAAACAAGAATTATAATAAATAGGTAAAAATTAAAAACAGACTCAAGTTGTAAATATTGAAATGGGCTAAATGATTCAAAAATGCACCCCCTTAATGGGCTATTAATTTTGATCAACGAAGAAAAAAATCCATGCCACCTCTTTTAAATGGGCCAGCGATTCAATGGACATATCCAATAGACTGAACCAACAAGTTCTTAAAAAACGTACACCCCTCTATTATTTTTAACGGGCCTTACCCCTTAATGAGCTTAAAAACTAAATACACCCCCTCATTAATTGTAAGACAACCCTAATGGATCATCAAATTTACATGGGCCTTTCTATTTTAGAAAACCCATAAACCCCTTTATAAAAACCCACCCCCTCTTAAAGGTTTAAACCCGACAATGAATTTATCCATAGTAATCTAATCTTTATAAAGAAAATGATAATAAAAAAATTAATTCGTTAGAAATCAATAGGAAAAATTTGGGGTATGACACCTGTTTAATTTGGTTTATGATTATGTAAGGGCTAAATTCCTAGGATATTTTTGAATTTTTGCACCCTGACTCTATAACTTTAGATGCTTAATTTGTTTTGCTAATATTGTCTGCTTACCTTTGTTACATTGTGGCTACAAAGGGGGAGTAGTATGATATTAAGGATGTTGAAGTTGTCACTTGCTGAGGGGGATAATTTTCCGATTCCCTATTTGTGTTAGCAGGTTTTGAGGAGGAGTTCCTACTTGTTTTTAAAGAGATGTCAGATATGATATCTTGACATCAGGGTGGGAGAACTTAAGGGTTCTCAATTTTTGGTGCAGCTGTGTTAGTAGATCAACTAACTACTAGCTATGTGTGTGTGCTACTATTTTCTATGCTACTAACTTTGCATGTGTGTTTTTCCGCTGTTGTACCTCTGATGTGTATGTCTGATTTATTTTCAACTATATTCTTTTTTCTGCAAGGGTTGTTTAAGTGTTTTACTTAAAATGTGCCAAACGGGGAGATTGTTATTTCTCTGAAATTATGGTTGACTTACATTTTGGTAAAAACATTTTAGCAGCAACATATTGAACAAGATATTTCAACATTCTGTTTCAACATGTCGAGTAAGATGTCCCAACAAGGAGATAGGACATCGCGTCTGTAGAAAGCTGACAATGTGAATCATCTGATTTGTAGCTATTGAATATTCAAGGAATATGCAGTTAGCTTCTGTGGCGTCCAAGATTGATAATTCAATCTTATTCTTTGATTGGTTTTCAAATATTTGATTAGTTTCTAAATAAGGACATTCATTAGGAAACTAATGATTGAAGACCTATTTTCTTAGAGGACTTTTTGCAGACTTTGGGTAGCCTTACTGCTGCGGTTTTGAAGCCCAACCCAGTCTAGAATAAAGTTATAAGCAGACTGGTGTATACCTAGTATTAGGAGGAACTAATAGATGTATTTGTGTTAGGTTTTTTAGATTCCTTATTGTTGGGTTGTAAGTTTCCTGTTAGATGGTCAGAGGCTTTTAAGCATTGATCATATTATTTGTCAATTCTCATAAATTCTTAAGCATTGAGTCTTGCATGTTTTGGAAGTATAGGTTCTGGTTGTTTTTTTTATCTCTTTTTGTGTTTAGAATTTTCTCTAATTGTTGAGTGTAATTAAAGAGAGATTTGAGAAGGGCTTCATACCTAGGTTTGTCTTAGGTAGAAGTTAAGCAAAGGGTGTTGATTAAGTGTGTAGACTATAAATTGGAAGTTTGTTGTAAGGTCTGCAAATTGATATTATCTATTGATTTCATCCCTGGCTTGGTAGCCACTAGAGTAGGAAGGTTGTTCCAAACTGGGTAAACTTATCATGTGTTATTTACTTTAAGCACTGCTATTATTGTTTATACATCTTGCTATTGTGTGTGAAGACAAATCTGGTGTCTCGATATCTCGTAGGACATTTGGGATCTGATAACCAGAATTTCACTATAATTTTATGGGGAATTAACATGGTCACTAAACCCAATCCTTTGGTGTATAGCTCACTAATCTATAGTCGGAGCTTTCTATCCCTACTCCACCAATGTAAGCAAGATTAGGCAATGCAATAGAACAATAATTCATAAGCCACTACTCAAGGTCTCTTATTCCTATTTAACCCTCGTAAGCACAACAAATTCCCAAGATCTAACACATAGACTAATATTCAGTCATTCATTATGCGTCCAAAATCATATTAAAAGAGTATCTCACATAAAAAGCATTAAGTACAAGGTGCAATTGAATAATATAATAACTTCAATTAATTATGCAATATCAAATCAAACATGTGTCCCAACAATATTGAAAAAGGTTCATTAAAACCTATGATAAAATTAACTACCCATAATGTAAATTACAATATCAATAAAATATAAGAGGTTTGCATAAAAGTTCCCGGGAAGAAATGGCCTCTAATGCCTCTAATGCTTCCAAATGTGCTTCAAATATGTCTTTCGGTTTTTTAAATTGTCACTTGCAGTGTTAAATTGTAGAACCCTCAAAAAGTACCAAAATTCCCCTTTTAAAGTAGTCAAAACGCATCAGAAAATAGCCACATCACACACGCAGTACTTTCCATCCTACTGACAATACTACACACGCTGCATCACGCGCGCGATACTACCCATCATGTGCATAATTTTTCCAGAAGTTAGATATTTCTTTGAACTTCATTCTCCAAAAAGAATTGTCTCAAAATGAGTTACGGTTCTCCAAATATTATCAATTTACTAGACATACGTCAAGATGTAAATTACGCTGAAAAATGCTCGCTTCTTCAAAATTCTTCATGATTTCTTGGCTTTGCTTTGTTTCTTCGAATTCTTCATACTTCTTCATATTTAACTCAACTTAAACTTGAATTCAATTGAATTCATTGCAAGTACTCATAAAAAACATGTAATGACAAATTGTCATAAGTCTGCCACAAACATATTATGCATCTAACAAAGCAAATTAGAGATCTCCGACAAAAGAAAGTTGTCCTCGATCAATTTGCATCAAATTCTTCAAAATAAAACATTGATCGAGATGTCGATATTAGACTCAAGTATGTCAAAAATGCTCTTCGTTTGGACAATGAGGTCGGGCTACTAAAGAATGGAGAATCAAAACTTATAGCAAGCATTACATTTTTCCATGCGCGTTTTGTAAAAATAAAAACGAAGTTTCCTTTCTGAATGTAATTTCCAATTTGGCTTCTTAACTGCTTTTGGTTTGTATGTAATGACACTTCCAGTTTTTCATTTTTTATATTAATTCCATATTTGTTTTACATCTTTACACACATTATTTTTCCTTTATTCAATCTTCTGGTAGCATAGGCTTGTATTTTTTTTCAAATACTTACCATTTATTTTTAGGATTCTACTACCAGGTCCTAACTCTTTGACTTTATAGGTATTGTTTGAAAATATTTTGCTAATTGTAAATGTCCCTTCCCAGTTTGGTGATCATTTGCATAAGTTTCTTTCCTTTCAATCCATGGGCAAAATAACCTTCCACACATATTCTCTTACCGCACATGTTTTTGAGTCGTGCTTTTTGTTGTAGGCTTTTGCTATTTGCTCCTTTTGTCTTATAAGAACATCTATAACAATTAACCTTTCTACTTCCAAATTGACTAACTCATCTAGCATCATACTTCAATAATGATTAGGTGGAAGCTCAACTTGTCTTTGGATTCTAACTGAATGTAAGGAAATATCGACAGGTAACACTACTTCATGACCGAATGTCAATTTAAAAGGGGTGGATTTAGTTATTTCCCTAGGAGATGTTCCACAATCCCAAAGTGCTTGGTCTAAAGTATTATGCCATTAGTTATGTGATAATCTTGTTAGCTGCTTTGATTTGGCCATTTTCTTTGGCATAGTAAGGGGTATATGTCAGAAGTTTAATTCCCGAATCTATAACAAACTCCACCATCTTTCGACCAGTGAAGACTGAGCCTTGGTTATTGGTTGAGGTCTCAACAATTCCAAATATACAAACGATGTGACTCTGAATAAAATTGATCATAACATCTTGATCAACATTCACCAAAGAAACAACTTTGACTCATTTGGTGATATAATCTATACCTACAAAGATATACTTATGACCCTTAGATGATGAAGGTTAGATTTCACCAATTAGGTATAACGCCTAACCTCTAAATGGCCAAGATTTGACTATGGAATGTGATTCACTAGCAGGGACATGTCGAGTGCCTGCATGTTTCTGACATTCTTGGCATCCTTTGGAAAATACTTTGAAATCTTTCAACATAGTCGACCAATATAACCCTTTTCGAAACAAAAGCAATTTTATCTTGTGAGATGCTTGATGAGCACCACATGATCCATATTGGATGCTAAAAATTTCCAAGTAAGCTTCACTTTGACTAAGGCATTTAAGTAAAAATCCCTATGGAGTATTTTTAAACAACTCATTGATAAAGATAATGTAACTCAATGCCTTGTATTTAATCTTTCGATATGTCGTTCATGTTTGATCTTTTAGGAATTCTATGATTGGTTTTCTCCAGTCTTTGTTCGACATATTGTTAATAAAATTTAATTTTTATTTTGGAATTTTCGAGAATTTGGGAGTTTGTCCATTCTTCGAACTCCTCTACCCCCCACAAGTTTTGAACTTGACAATTTGGAGGGGAAATACCGGTTGAGGTTGTTTTTACTCTAACTTCGTTCAACTCTTCTAATTTTCCTTTGGGGACTCTATATCCTGAAGCAATTTTTGTTAAGTCATTGGCCTCTTGATTTTCTATACGAGGCACATGTTTGATCTCGACTATTCCAAATCTTTTTGGCAATGAATTTATTGTGGCAAAATACAACAATAAATTATCTTCAATGCACTTGTATTCCTTTGTCTATTTCTTTACTACTAATTCTGAGTCTCCTTTAATTTCAACTCTTTTTGCACCACAATCTAATAGGATCTTAAGGCCTATTATTAAACTTTAAATTCGATCTCGTTGTTAGAGCAACAACTCTCAATTTTGAATTTAAACATGGTTAGAATTTCTCTAGGAGAAATTATACAGATTCCAACACCAGTTCCCTTCCTATAACTATAACCGTCGAAGTGTAGTTTCCATGATATTGAATCCACATAGTTTTATGTTGCTTCGATTATTGCGTGATCGAAAATAAATACACAAAAACGTTTACCTTTCATGGCTTTCAAATGCCCATATGTCAATGAATATTTAATTAAAGCTAAATCCCATTGTTGTACCCCAATTTTTGCCCCTAAGATTCCTTTATCATTTCATACCAACACCAATCATATCAAGATCACACAAGGGTTTAGTTCTTCTCCCTAACTTTAAGTTTTCTCTTAAGGAATCCCCAAGCACCTTGATTTTTATAATCTGATCATCTATGACTTGTGTTTTATTAACTTTTAACTAACAAATGCAATGAATGTTTTCTCTAAATGATGATATTATAGGTAAAGGTACAACACGCTCCATCGAGTTGATTCATAGGTTCATGAGTTTATTTTCATGCCTTCTTCAACAAAGCTTCATTGAGATTCAAGCTTCATCATTGAAGATACTATTAAGTGATATCAAGAAAAAGGTCTACTATGATTCATCATGCCTCAATTTTTCAAAGAAAGTCAAAATATGCAAGAGTTGATTGAAGAAGTTTGACCTAATCGGACAAGTTGTTGATTTCTTGATCATAAGTGCATAATTCCCTCAATTCCTAATCTTTGGAAGTAGTTATGGTTTCTATGGTTTCTCATTATCATCGTCAACAACTTCTACTTACATGACAAGAGTATTTGTGCAAGAAAGTTTGTCAAAATTGAAAAGGGTTTCCAAGTCATTTTGGTGTTTGAAGAGCTAGGGTTTTGAACTTCGAAGGGCTATATCTTGCCCATCTTTTGAGATTTTTTAGCAATTCCAAAGACATGCTTCTATTTAAAGTGTTATAAATTAATCACTTCAAGATTTTCAATAAAATTTGGTGTGGAAGATGCCTAATGATGAAGAAAGATTACAAGTCGTCTTGATAGGCCATCAAATTCCCTTATGTGAATTCAAAAGATCATAACTTGGTAAATTTTTATCTCATTGAGCCCATTATTTTTCCACAATGATCTTGAGGATGTGAACTTCAACTTTTCTTTTATGTGAAAAGCTTGAAAATGGATGGAAGATGCCCTAAGATTGCAAAAGATTATAGGTCATTTCATGGATTTTCACCAACTTCACAAAGTCATAACTTTATCAATTCTTGGAGTTTTAAGTGGTTTAAATCTCAAAATGTCATTTAAGTGATCTAATTCATTCTATCTTTTTTGGTCAACAGAAAATTTTGAGTGGAAGGCAATGTTTGGAACCAAGACATTATAGGTCATTTTTGAAGAAAAAACTTAGAATTTTTCTAAGTACAAAAGTCAGCATCTTTTTCCCAATTTTGACTCATCACAACTTTTATCTCAAGCATCCATTTGATCCCATTCTGTGCACATTGTAAAGATTGTAACCTTATCTTTCCATTGCTTCAGAATCATGCCCTAAGACCCCTTGAGCTATGAATACCATGGATTCAAAGTTGATACCTTGAAACTGAAGTTTTCTCCAAAGTTAGAATTTGAAATCAATAATCCAGCTTCTAATAACCAAATTTATGCGTGTTTTTACTTTTAATCATGTTTAACAATCTTCTAGAAGTGGATATCACCTTGAAATGCGAGTTTTGGTGGAGTTTTGAGCAAAATAGAAGTCACACTTTTCATGCTTGCAACTTCACACGATTTGCCTCCTAACTTCATCATTCGACATGCTTGAGCATTCCATTTGATTCACTATAAATACATGGTTATATTCACTCATTTTCTAAAGCTTAGACAGCAAGAACCACCCTGCCCAACTCTTTCCTTAACCCATATTTGTGCAACTTCGAATTTGGTTTTACAGTCCTCCTCAATCCATTTTCTTTGACAATTATTCATCCTTGAACTTCAGTGAAGCTAACAGAAGGAGAACCAAACCCTAAAGCATCCTAAATCGTGCTAGCCAAGTCAAGTTTCAGAGCTCTGAAATTGAACTTCAATAGGTAGATTCCTTCATCAATTCTCTCAAAATTTGTTACCACAATGAAGCTCTCGTCATTCTGATACTAGTCGCAACATTTGTTTTCTACTGGAATTGAGTTTTGATCATGAATTTTCAAATATCTATTCAACTTTTTTCTTCTTCTTTTCTTTAAATCGAGTGAGCTACAACTTATATAAATTTTTTGCGAGTGTACAATTTCTTCGTCTTGATGAGACGAAGAAAATGGTATAGGTATGAGCTCCTGATTTTACAGTTTGAGAGACCTGCAAATTCGCGTTGTTGGAGTTTGAAGATGACCAACGTGTCATCTCTCAAACAATGACAAAGCGCCACTTGTTTTTTTTCAAAATGTGATTTAAATAAATGATCTAGTGGTTTATTCACTAATGTCCATAACATGCACATCACGCCAGATCCCTTGGATTTGATTACTAATGTGTTTTGACATTGATCCAATGGTCTACATCCTTTTGGTTTTATTTTTATTATCTGATTTTTATATTTTAAATGATTTAAAATTCAAAAATTCATAAAAAATTCATTTATGAGTTAAAAATATTTAAAAAATTCTTAAAAATATTTTGGATTTCTCTTTCTGATTTTTATTTTTCCACAATTTTATTTCATGATTTGATATTTTTTATAATTTTTCACTTTTAGTTAACTTATTTTAATTGATTAAAAATACTTTTCTTAATTTTTAAATTCTGAAAAATTTATGGAAAGGTTCTTTGGCCTTTTTGGCATTTTCTGATAACCTTGTTTTATTTTGATTTTTGATTTTATTATTTTTTACCATTTTGTGTTTGTTTTACTTATTTCTTTTATTTTTAAAATTAGTTTCTGACTTTAAAAAATTCTAAAAAAAATTGTCAACCTTTTTTAAATCATATTTGATCTCTGACTTATTTTTAGGATTTTTATTTAGTGTTTTAATATACCTTGTGTATTTTTACCATTTATTTTCCTTTAAATTAACCTTTAAAATATTATATTTATTGATTTTTATTGTTATTATTTTATTTGATTCTGACCTGAACTTTATTTGGTGACCAATTCTTCAACCTCATTGGATCTTGGGTGTTGATAGGTTGAGAAACCAAATCCGCCAAAATGGATGAATCATGTTGATGATATTTGAAACCCTAATTTCATACCATGTATCCTCCCTCTTCATCTTATCCTTTACTCATTGTGTTATATGTTGTTAGAGGATTATCTACATATCATCTATCCAAACATATGACATATAGATTGTTATTGATCGGCCTCAAAATGGGTACGACTTCTATATAAGTCCACTTACGATTGCTTAACATAGCCCTAAATTTTGTCCCGATTCGAGAAATGATCATTCGTGGCCCAAACCCATGTTTGTAAGCTGTATGTTAATTTGAAACCTTTGATCCAATAATATTGAGATTCATTGTTAGGAGGCTTTGGTCTTATCAATCCTCTAATGAATCTTCATAAGCTTTGGTCAAAGTGAATCACTTAAACATCGTTGATCATTTATTGTTGCCTTGATATTTTGAAATGAATGGTATACTTGACAAAAAGCCAATGAAACTTTTTGTTGAGAGGCTTTGATTTTATCAATCTTCTAATGAGTTTTCAAATGCAAGTTTCAAGATGGTCATTCAACTAACCTCTAATTCCTAACAATTGACTTTATTTTTATGCTTTTATTTTATGCTTTTTTTTACTTTAAGCACAATTATTTTAGCATTTTCATTTTATTCTATTTTCATCTTTGCTAACTTGAGCATTTATCTTTATGTCATTTTTATTTTTTCTTACCTGAGCTTTTCATTTTCTTTTTGAAGATACCTAATAATCAACTTGAACAATAAAAAAACTTTAATGTTGCTTGGACTATTTGGTTACTATCCTTGGCATTTTGGAATTATAGACTTCTTTGAATTAGGATTAGAGACCTTGACCTACCTTGAGACCTTGTGACTTCTATTATCTTTTTGACTGGAGTTCTTGGGGTTTACCCCCAAGACATTGGGTTGTTTGTTTGCTTTGTGTGCAAGTTGTTCTAATTATATGCTTTGTCTGTGATTGGAAATTCATTTGTATACAGCTGTTACTCTGCTAAATTTTTGAGAAGACTCAATGCATTTGAAGTTTAGTTTTCTCAAGAGGTTTATTATTTTTACTTGTTTGGTTTCAAATATAAAGGATGGGAATTCCACATTGACTCATGGTGTCAAGTGTAGGCTTCTTGTTGGTTACACGGTTCTTTTCCTAGCTTTTAACATATGCTTTAGGATAGTCCCTTCATCTCCTCCTATCTTCTTTAATTTCAAAAATCTTCTCCCTCCTTTTCAAAACTATTCTTGTTTTCTAAACTTGAACAACTTTCACAATAAACTTAGACTCAGGTCCATGCATTTTCAAAAATGCTTTCTTAATCAAATGTTAAACAACGTAATAATACTTTGACATTTTTGTGAGAAGACTAAAAGTCAATCAATCTCATTTAAATCATTTTTCCACTTTGGATTTTTACTTTAAAACTCTCTTTCTCAAAAGATTAGACTCTTGTCAATCTTTGTAGTGATGCGAGCTATTATACTTCTACAATATATAGTGAAGTGAGATATTTTCCACTTGGGTGTTGAGGGAGGATTTATTGATTTTAAACTCCAAGCCACATCCTACACTTTGAGATGATGCAAATTCTCCTTTCTCATAATCATGGGTAGTAAGTATGTTCTTCTACTCAGATAAGACGATGATGTCCCGTCTCTTAAAATTAACCAACACACTTGTGTTTTAAAATTTTTAAAGGTGAACTACGAGTACCCTTATCCCCTATGACACGGAAGGTGGTACGTAGGCACTAAAGGTTCTTAACCGCGGCCGGTGCAAAAATTGTAAAATATACTTCTTTCCTCATCCCCACCATCTATTTTTTATACAACTCTTATAGCCAAAATACACAGATTTACAAAGTGGTTCCTGTAGAGTACCGTAGATGTTTAGGGTGCTAATACCTTCCCTTTGCATAACCAACCCCCAAACTTAGATTCTCTCCTCCTCTTTTGGGTTATTCTCTCCTTTGGAAACAATAAAATGCGGTGGATATTTTTATTTGGTCTGTGTGAGTCAATTCAATCCAATGGCTTAGTCTCAACATTTGTACCACTATAGAAAAAATGGCAACTTCACTGGGGAATGATCGACCTATTACTGGTCCATCCCTAAGTGTGTTGAGCATATCTTTGTTTATCTGTGTATGTGTTATTAATGTTTGTATATTATATGTTGTATATATGTTTGTATGGAATTTCCTGGTTTTCAGGGTGCTTGGTGACTTCTCAAAAGTCCTATACACGGACTTGGGCAAACTTAAGATAGGACGGGCGGTATAGTCATGTTAAATTTGAGGGAGTGGTCCCAAAAAAGGAGGCATGTGATCCCCCACTCAGTGGAAGCCCTTTTGACTATAGTCTCATTTACCAAGTAATCAGCAAGTCGTGCTACTTTCGACCTGGGAGCCTGCTGAAACTGAGGACCGTAGAACCTTTAACCCATCTTGGCCTTTTAGGATTAGTGCGGAAGCTATAACAGAGTAATTCAGAAATGGTTGTCACGCAATACTATGCTCGGACGATTTTTTCTTGAGAATATTGCTAATTACCGAGTCAATCAGGATGTTTGTAATATCCAAAGGAAGTATGTAGACTCTGAGAATCTCTTTGAACCATGTTTGGCATGTGATAAACTATTAGAAAATACCTTGTGGGTAGTACCTTTGACTTCATGCTCGTGATGTCAAACCTTTGAACCCCTCATGTTTGTGATCTTGTGTGTGATTGTTGCATCATGCATTCATGCATCCATGAGCATCTTTTAAGACATTTTGGTTTGAGGGACTTAAAGTTGACTTTTTGCGAATATCTCAAGTGCTTTTGGACATGGATTCTGGAAAAAGAAAGACTCGAAAGTAAAATTTCTAGGATCCTAAGATAGATGATTTGATGAGTCTAATTCCAGAGATTAATATTTCTAAAGATTTTCTAAAGAAGTATGGATCCATCATGTCTCTCATGAAGCTCAGGATGAAGGAGGGTATTCTCTCGACTTTGGTCCAGTTCAATGATATGATGTATCAATGTTTCACTTTCCCTAATTATCAGTTGATGCCTACATTGGAGGAGTATTCTTATCTAATGGGTTTACCTATTACCGACCGTGTTCCTTTCACCAGTTTGGAGGGGGAGCCTAAGTCCCATGAGATTGCTACTATGGTCCATTTGGGGAAGTCTGAGATTGAGGCCCACATGACTACCAAAGGAGGAATTAGAGGATTACCCGCTCAGTTTTTATTAGATAAAGCTCGTTATTTTTCTAGGATGAAGAGTACAGTTGAATTTGAGGCCATCTTTTCTCTACTTGCCTATGGGTTGTTCTTATTTCCGAACATCGACAACTTTGTGGATATCAATGCCATCGGGATCTTTTTGATAGGGAATTCGTTCCCTACAATATTAGGAAATGCTTATTACTCCATTCATCTTCGAGATTCTTATCATGGAGGGATGATCATTTTTCGCACGCCTTTGTTGTATCAGTGGTTTATTTCTCACTTACCTCGGTCTGATGCTTTCTGGGATGTCAAGAGGGAACCTTGTTGGGCTCCAAAGATCATGACCCTCACTCATTCAGATATTATTTGGTATCATCAGGCTTACCATGATGTAGATATTGTTGATAGTTATGGTAGTTTCCCCAATGTACCTCTTCTTGGTACAAAGAGAGGAATTAACTACAATCTTTTTCTTGCTCGACGATAACTTGGATATTCGATGAGAGATAAGCCAAACAGTATTCATCTGAGTAGTTTCTTTCTCAAAGAGGGAGAGGATCATAAGAAAGCTAAAGAGGAGATTGCAAAGGCTTGGCTCCATATTCATAGTAAAAGTATAAAGGACTTGGGACCTATAGGAGTTGTTTCTTTGGAACCTTATCTTCAGTGGGTACAAGCAAGGGCCATTCAGTTGAATATGTCGTATTCTCGTGAAGAACCGATGCCTGATATGTTTGTGAAGACCACTCCTCCCATATTATATGATGTGGAAGTGCTTCAGCTTTCCCTAGTCAGGATGCAGCAAGAGAAAACGGCTTGGAAGAATAAGTGTCAGACTTTAGAGGTGTCCTACCAGTAGACCTGAATGAAAAGGATGTCCTAATTGAGATTCTTGAGAGTCGTGTTGTAGAGATGATGGAGAGGCAAGGGGATTTATTTTCCTCTAGAGCTCAATCAGGACCTAGTTGTTCACTTTCTGAATCTAGTGATTGGAAAGAGGTTGCCGACAGGTATGCAGAAGAGAAAAAGCAGTTGAAGGCTCAGATTGCAAGACTCACGGGAAAACGTCAGTGTGTGGAGTGATCTTCATCAGCTTTGATTTCTTAGGATTATAGATTCTATCTTATTTTTTACTTTGGATTTTTGAAACTTGTACTACAAGTTGTAATCCATTTTAAAGTTATTATAATGAGATTTTCAGTATTTCAAAATATGTTGGTACTTTAGTATTTGCAAGTTGTCTATAAATCTTGGAAGTGTATATTCCCCTAGGAAAGTTCTCCTAGGTCGCTCTTGCTAATCTGGGTATGATCTTCTTACGTTCTTCAAATAGTTAGAGATGATACTAATTGATGTTTGGTGCAGTGTTGGATTTATGGTCCTATTATCCCAAGTCTTGATTCGGTTTTTCTCCAGGTGGATTATTTGGACTTCGGGTTTTTGAAGGGTCTGAAGCCTCTATTTTAAAATCCCCAGTGAGGCAATTAGGCAACGGTAGTTTCTTTTTAAGAAGTGTTGAAACAATTGTCAACTTTTTGGGTTTTCTCCCGCCAAGTGCTGGTTTTGATTTAAAATCCCCATAATTTTGATTTCTTGCTGTATTATTTGACTTCTTAAATCCACAAGTAAAGCTGATATAATATTTCTCTCTCTGAAAGTTGTTATCCCCATATGGTCTCATAATTTCTCCCCAAAGAAGGTTTGTGTAATCTTCATTCTTGGTACTGAAGAATATATTTTGGGCTTCCCTCAATGATATGGTATTTACCTTCCTGTTGAAGTCACCACGAGATCCCTAGTTGATACCTCGATCGCATGGTTTTCATCTACCTTATTGAAGTTAGTATTGCAATCCCCAGTATAAGTACATACGTTGAAGCATTTGTTTTCCCCATTGAAGTCTGGGCGATGTTCCCCGTTGAAACTTGGAGGAGGATGTTGGATCCTTGTATTTGCAATGATTTTACTGTTTTAGTTTGATTACTTTCGGATTTTGTTTCTTCCCAGTGAATATTTTGTTGGATATTACCCAATTTTGCAGAGTTATGTTACCCTCTCTCCAATAGAGTTTCGACCTTAAGCATAAATTGTATATTCCTTCAATTTCCCCACTGAGTTATCCATCGTGGAAGAATTTTTCTCCAGCCTTCCTATTCAGCTCATTGTCTAGTTAGGTATGTGTTTCCCTTTTGAGTTTATTTCTCATCAGGTGCTATTTTAGTTGACTGTTTCACTCCGGTTTATTTCTGGTTTGGATCTGTAGTTCCCAACAACATTGTTATTCTGATTTCTGCAGGCTTTGATCCCTGATTTGAGAATATGCATTTATTTTTCACGAGAATACTTTACCTCCTCAGCAGAAATATTGGAATTTTCCCAATAAGGAATAATTCTTTCCCCAAGAAGTCATTACTACAAATCCCTCTCATAAAAGCAAGTGGTGGGTCTCTTTATTTGAGCAACCTATTCTTCCCCAGTAAGTATGTTAGTTCCCAGAGAAGATTTTGTTACTCCAATGGATGGTAGTCTCGTCATTATGGGAGATAGTTTGTTGTTGAGATTTGTTACTCCAATGGATTGTAGTCTTGTCATTATGGGAGATAGTTCATTGTTGAGATTTGTTACTCCAATGGATGGTAGTCTCGTCATTATGGGAGATAATCTGTTGTTGAGATTTTGTTACTCCAATGGATGGTAGTCTCTTCATTATGGGAGATAGTTTGTTGTTGAGGTTTGTTACTCCAATGAATGGTAGTCTCTTCATTATGGGAGATGGTTCATTGTTGAGATTTGTTACTCTGGTGAGTGGTAGTCTCGTCATTATGGGAGATAGTTTACTGTTGATATTCACTTTGCTTTGAAGAAGTTTGTTTGTTTCCAATCATAAGCATTGGTGCTGTTTATTTGTGGCTCACCCTAATATTGATGTTTGTTGGTATTATCCTACCATTTCTTTCCCCATGTGGGTCGACATTACTTTTTTCTATCTTCTTGGTGAGTGGATAGTTTGCGGTTATCTTTCGATCACTCTTATCCCTTTACTTTATCTCCTCAATGTTTGGGTTGATGTTACTTTGTCTCCTCCTTGGGTTTCCCCCAATAGAGTCGAGTTTTCTGATCACCGGTGATTTATTTTCCTGGTCTAATTTTCTTTTGATCTTTTATTTTCTGTTTCCCCAGTGGTGTCCTGTGTCACCTATGGATCTGTTTATTTGCATGCATAATCATATGCATCGCATGGCATCTTAGGGCCAAAAAAAGGGCTTGATTTATATTTAAGTATCTTCAACCACGTCGACACGAAGATTTTAAGCTTCGTATCTCCGGATATAAGACACTTAAATAAGGGCAGCTGTTGTACCCCAATTTTTGCCCCTAAGATTCCATTATCATTTCATACCAACACCAATCATATCAAGATCACACTAGGGTTTGGTTCTTCTCCCTAACTTTAAGTTTGCTCATGAGGAATCCCTAAGCACCTTGATTCATATAATATGATCATCTATTACTTGTGTTTGATTAACTTTTAACTAACAAATATAGTGAATGTTTTCTCTAATTGATGATATTATAGGTAAGGGTACAACACATTCCATCAAGTTGATTCATAGGTTCATGAGTTTATTTTCGTGCCTTCTTCAACAAAGCTTCATTGAGATTCAAGCTTCATCATTGAAGATACCTTGAAGTGATATCATGACAAAGGTCTACTATGATTCATCATGCCTCAATTTGTCAAATAAAATCAAAAGATGCAAGAGTTGATTGAAGAAGTTTGACCTAATTGGACAACTTCTAAATTTCTTGATCGCAAGTGCGTAATTCCCTCAATTACTAATGTTTGGAAGTGGTTATGGTTGCTATGGTTTCTCATTATCATCCTCAACAACTTCTACTTACATGACAAGAGTATTTGTATAAGAAAGTTTTTCAACATTGAAAAGGTTTTCCAAGTCATTTTTGGTGTTTGAATAGCTAGGGTTTTGAACTTCCAAGGGCTATATCTTGCTCATCTTTTGAGATTTTTGAGCAATTCCAAAGACATGCTTCTCTTTAAAGGCTTATAAATTAATCAGTTCAAGAGTTTGACGAAAATTTGGTGTGGAAGATGCCTAATGATGAAGAAATATTACAAGTCCCCTAGATAGGCCCTAAAATTCCCTTATGTGACTTCAAAAGATCATAACTTGGTCAATTTTTATCTCCTTGAGCCCATTGATTTCCACAATGATCTTAAGGATTTGAAATTCAACTTTTCTTTTATGTGAAAAGCTTGAAAATGTATGGAATATGCCCTAAGAATGTAAAAGATTATAGATCATTTCATGGATTTTTACCAACTTCACAAATTCATAACTTTCTCAATTCTTGGAGTTTTTAAGTGGTTCAAATCTCAATATGTCATTTAGGTGATCTACTTCATGATATATTTTTTTCGTAAAAATCAAATTTTGAATGGAAGGCCATGTTTGAATGCAAGACATTATAGGTCATTTTTGAAGAAAAAACATAGAATTTTTCTAAGTACAAAAGTCAGCATATTTTTCCCAACTTTGACTCATCACAACTTTTAGCTCAAGCATCAATTTGATCCCATTCTTTTCACTTTATAAATATTGTAACCTTATCTTTCAATTGCATCAAGATTTATGCCCTAATACCCCTTGAGCTATGAATACGATGGATTCAAAGTTGGAACCTTGAAACTGAAGTTTTCTCCTAAGTCAGAATTTGAAATCGATAATCCAACTTCTAATCACCAAATTTCTGCACGTTTTTACTTTTAATTATGTTTAACAATCATCCATAAGTGGTTAGCACCTTGAAACGCAAGTTTTGGTTGTGTTTTGAGCAAAATAGAAGTCACACTTTTCATGCTTGCAACTTCACACGATTTCCCTCCAAACTTCATCACTCCACACGCTTGAGCATTCCATTTGATTCCCTATAAATAAAGGGTTATATCTCACTCATTTTCTAAAGCTTAGACAACCAGAATCACTCTGCCCAACTCTTTCCTTAACCCATATTTATGCAACTTCGAATTTGGTTTTATAGCCTTCCTCAATCCATTTTCTTTGTCAATTCTTCATCCTTGAACTTCACTTAAGCTAACAAAAGAAGAACCATGCCCTAAAGCATCCTAAATCGTGCTAGCCAAGTCAAGTTTCAGAGCTCTGAATTTGAACTTCAATAGGTAGATTCTTTCATCAATTCTCTCAAAATTTGTCACCACAATGAAGCTCTTATCATTCTGATACTAGTCGCAACATTTGTTTTCAACTGGAATTGAGTTTTGATCATGAATTTTCAAATCCCTATTCAACTTTTTTCTTCTGGTGTTCTTCAAATTGACTGAGCTACAACTTATATAAATTTATCGCGCGGGTATAATTTTCTTCGTCTTGACGAGATGAAGGGAATGCCATAGGTCTGAGCTCCTGATTTTACATATTGAGAGTCCTACAAATTGAGTGGCTGAGGTTGAAGATGACCAACATGTCATCTCTCAACCAATGATAAAGCGGCACTTGTTTTTTTTCAAAATCTGATTTAAATAAATGATCTGGTGGTTTATTCACTAATGTCCATTCATGCACATCGCGCTAGATCCCTTGGATTTGATTACTAATGCGTTTTGACATTGATCCAATGGTCTACATCTTTTGGGTTTTATTTTAATTTTCTTATTTTTATATATTAATTGATTTAAACTTCTCAAATTCATAAATAATTCATTTCTTACAAAAAAATCTGAAATAAATCTTAAAAATATTTTGGATTTTTCTCTTTCTGATTTTTTATTTTTTCACAAATTTATTTCATGATTTGATAGTTTTTATAATTTTTCAGTTTTAATTAACTTGTTTTGATTGATTAAAAATAATTGTCTTAATTTTTAAATTTTGAAAAAATTATGGAAAGGTTCTTCGGCCTTTTTGGCAATTTCTGATAACCTTGTTTGATTTTTATTTCTGATTTTACTATTTTTTACCATTTTTGGTTTGTTTTACTTATTTCTTTAATTTTTAAAATTTAGTCTCTGACCTTAAAAAATTCTAAAAAAATTTGTCAACCTTTTTTAAATCATATTTGATCTCTGACTTTTTTTAAGGATTTTTATTTAGAGTTTTAATATACCTTGTGTATTTTTACCATTTATTTTCCTTTTATTAACCTTTTAAATATTATTTTTATTGAATTTTATTTTTATTATTTTATTTGATTCTGGCTTAAGCATTAATTGGTGACAAATTCTTCAACCTCATTGGATCTTGGGTGTTGATAGGTTGAGAAATCAAATACACCAAAATGGATGAATGATGTTGATGATATTTGAAACCCTAATTTCATACCATGTATCCCCCCTCTTCATCTTATCTTTTCTCATTGTGTTACATGTTGTTAGAGGATGATCTACATATCATCTCTCCAAACATATGGTACATAGATTGCTATTGATCGGCCTCAAAATAGGTGTGACTTCTATATAAGTCCACTTAAGATTGGTTAACATAGCGCTAAATTTTGTCCCAATTCGAGAAATGATCATACGTGGCCCAAACCCATGTTTGCAAGCCCAAGTATGTTAATTTTAAACCTTTGATCCAATAGTCTTGAGATTCATTGTTAGGAGGATTTGTTCTTCTCAATCCTCTAATGAATTTTCATAAGGTTTGGTCAAAGTGAATCATTTTAACATCGTTGATCATTTATTGTTGCCTTGAGATTTTGAAATGAATGATATACTTGACAAAAAGCAAATGAAACTTGTTGTTGAGAGGCTTTGATTTTATGAATCTTCTAATGAGTTTTAAATTGCAAGTTTCAAGATAGTCATTCAACTAACCTCTAATTCCTAACAATTGACTTTATTTTTATGCTTTTATTTTATGATTTTTTTACTTTAAGCAAATTTATTTTAGCATTTTCATTTCATGCTATTTTCATCTTTGCTTACTTGAGCATTTATCTTTGTGTCATTTTTATTTTTACACACTTGAGCTTTTCATTTTCTTTTTGAAGATACCTAATAATCAACTTGAACAATAAAAAAGCTTTAATGTTGCTTGGACTATTTGGTTACTATCCTTAGCATTTTGGAGTTATGGACTTCTTAGAATTAGGATTAGAGACCTTGACCTACCTTGAGACCTTGTGACTTCTATTATCATTTTGTCTGGAGTTCTTGGGGTTTACCCCAAGACATTGGGTTGTTTGTTTGTTTGTGTGCAGGTTGTTCTGATTATATGCTTTGTCTGTGATTGGGAATTCATTTGTATACAACTGCTACTCTGCCCAATTTTTGAGAAGACTCAATGCATTTGAAGTTTGGTTTTCTAAAGAGGTTTATTGTTTTTATTTGTTTGGTTTCAAATCCAAAGGATGGGAATTCTACATTGACTCATGGTGTCAAGTGTTGGCTTCTTGTTTGTTAGACGGTTCTTTTCCTAGCTTTTACCTTATGCTTTAGGATAGTTCCGTCATCTCCTCCCATCTTCTTTAATTTCAAAAATCTTCTCCCTACTTTTCAAAAATATTCTTGTTTTCTAAACTTGAACAACTTTCACAATAAACTTGGACCCAGGTCCATGCATTTTAAAAAATGCTTTCTGAATCAAATGTTAAACAACTTAATAATACTTTAACATTTTTGTGAGAAGACTAAAAGTCAATCAATCTCATTCAAATCATTTTGCCACTTTGGGTTTTTACTTTAACACTCTTTTTCTCAAAAGATTAGACTCTTGTCAATCTTTGTAGTGATGTGAGCTACTATACTTCTATGATATGTAGGGAAGTGAGATGTTTTCCACTTGGGTGTTGAGGGAGGCTTTGTTGATTTTAAAATCCAAGCCATATCCTCCCCTTTGAGATGATGCAAATTCTCCTTTCTCATTATCGTGGGTAGTAAGTATGTTCTTCCACTCATATAAGACGATGATGTCTCGTCTCTTAAATTAACCAACACACTTTTGTTTTAAATTTTTTAAAGTTGAACTACGAGTACCTTGATCCCCTATTGCACGGAAGGTGGTACGTAGGCACTAAAGGTTCGTAACCGCCGTGGGTGCAAAAATTGTAAAATATACTTCTTTACTCATCCCCACCATCTATTTTTTATACAACTCTTATAACAAAAATACACAGATTTACAAAGAGGTTCCTGCAGAGTACCGTAGATGTTTAGGGTGCTAATACCTTCTCTTTGCATAACCAACCCCCGAACTTAGATTCTCTCCTCCCCTTTTGGGTTATTCGCTCTTTTCCCATTCCTTTGGAAACCATAGACCGTGGTGGCGACATTTATTTTATTTGTGTGAGTCAAGTCAATCCAATGGCTTAGTCTCAACATTTCTACCGCTACACCCATTTCCTACTTTGACTATGTAGAATGGGGTTTTACAGCATATGCCTTATAATATCAACATGCGAATAAACGTAAACATCGATAGGCTTTATATAATGTTTTAACTTTGTACATGAAAAATACAAGCATAGACATAATTTCTCTATTAATTTATACGTAGTTTCTGCATAATTCAAGACTCGGTTGAGGTAGTATAAGGCTCTTTCGACATCGTCATTATCCTCTTTGGATAACATACTGCCTATTATCGACTCAAATGAGAAACGTGTAATTTCATTAATTTATTTCTTAAGGGAGGTAATAAAATAAGGGGACTCGTCAGATAGCTTTTGATCTCTTCAAATTCTTTTTGATGATCTTGGTCCCATTCGTATCCTTCTTCTTTCTTTAGGTAAAGCAATGGTGAAAATACCTTTGTTTTCCACTTAGATTCGAGATGAACCTCCTCAAAAAACGGATATCCCCTAAAAGGAACTAGAGTTTCTTTTTGGTTGACGGGGACCTTGTATCCAATATGGCTCTGGTCTTATTTTGATTTATCTTTATCCATTTCTTATGTACCACGAAACCCAGGAAATCGCCTACATGGACACAAAAGGCACACTCTAGTGGATTAATTTTCAACCCATATTTTCTCATCCTTTTTAATGATTGTCAAATGTGGTCTAAATGGCCATATTCTGACACATATTTAATGACGATATCGCAAATGTGGATCTGCATAAAGGTTTTAATGTGAAGGTGAGAAAAACACAAGAAGTGAGTTGAATTGTGTTAAACTTTTCTCATTTTTCTTTTAAACGTCTCTTACAAGATTCTAATCACAAGGATAGAATTTGAGTCAGAGTATGATGGTGATAGTAGCAGATAAAAACAATTAAGAGATAGAGAAAAGGGAATTAGAGACACAAATGATTATCTTGGTTCCTCCCACAACTCAGGAGTAGTCCAGTACCCTTGCACTTCCAAGGGATTTCCACTATAACCAAAACTAATTACAAATGCTCAAACACACTAGCAAGAGACTTTCAGATGCTCAAACTCACAAGTAAGAGACTTCAATGCTCTAGCCCACAAGCAATAGACTTCAATGCTCAAGAACCGACAAGCAAGAGACTTCTAAATGCTTAAGAACATAAGCAAGAGACTTCAATTCTCAAGAACCGACAAGAGAATTCTAATAACCCATCTTACATAGACAAGATTGTTTCAGAGTTACACTTGAATTATAATCAGATATGTATACAAAATACAACACAAAAATACTTTAAGACTTAGGGATTTCTATAATATGCAAGAGTTAATAAATCCTAAGTTAAGCTTGTGCAAATATTTGGATAGAGTGACAACTCTTTGTTTGTCAAGGCGCAATGTTGTGGAGTTTTAGTGTTGTAACCTCTCATCAAGTTTTCAGCTCCTTTTATAGAGGGACACCAAAGAGACGATGGAGAGAACTTATTGCACAAGTGAGTCTTTGAGATAAGCATCATCAGATATGTTGCAAAGCTTCTTGATATGGTTAATGTTGATGCAATTCCATTTGACACTTATTTTCTACAAAAGGAATCACCAGTTACAATTCTCCAGGCTTCTACAAAATTCTACCAAGTTTTCATGTGATAATAAAAAGACAAATTAACCTCAGAGTTTGATAGTGACATGTCAAAATTTCATTGGTTCTTGAGGTTTGAGTGCTTCAGGTTCTAATCCTTCAGAGTCTGAGTCATAGCTTTTGATCCTTCAGAGTTTGAGTCTTCAGAGGTTGGCTTGATCTTTAGATGTTGACATGATTAGAGTTTTTAATCTTCAAGTTCTAACCCATAAAAGGTTAACTTTTCTTCAAACTCTGGTCTTCAGAGTTGACTTCTTCAGAGGTTGATTCTTGAGAATTTGATCTTCAGAATCGACAACTTTAAGCTTCTCTTTGAATGTTCAATGTAGTTTCAGAATTAACTTTGAATCAAAATTATAGTCTATGTTCCTGTATACTTGAACAAACATTAGTATACCCAATTGTTATTTAAATACTTTGTTATCATCAAAACCTAAGAGATATAGTATAAACCAATTTTGTTCCAACCATCTCCCTGTTTTTGCTGATGACAGACACAAGTATTTAAGAAAAATGGTTGTTGATTTAATTAACAAGTTGACTTTAGGGTCTGATGTTTATAAGCTCCCCCTGAGACTGATAGACCTAAGGGTGAGGTTTGTAAGCTCCCCCTAAGTCATATCCAGGTTAATTAAATTTAGTCTGATAATCCTAAGGGTGAGGTTTGTAAGCTCCCCCTAAGTCCTATTCAGGTTAGTTAAATTTATCTTTTAAAGAACAAAAAAATCTCCATATTCATATGCTTAAATACTCATCATACTCCCCCTTTTGTCATAAAAAAAAAGAAGCAAGCCGAATAAGCAAACCCAAAAATAACTCTTCAGATCAAGATGTTTGGGATTATATTAAATCTAGATAAAAATGAATCAAAATCTTATTTTTGCTCCTGGATGTTTTTTGAATAAAAACGAGATTCAAAGACTTTGAAAAATGGATAGAGTGGTTGAGAATAGTTCTTCAACTCTCTAAGTGGTCCATCTGTATCCTATCAGTTGAGCATGTATGGGAAACAATAGCACTCAAAACTAGGAACATGAGTTTTTAGACCTAGAAGATAGCATTCTTCCATTGCCATTGGTACACAACATCCTAAAATTGACTATGCATTAATAATAAAAAAATATATATATATATATAAGCAAAATATCATTTAAAGAAAAATCACATTCCTTCATAAAACTCTTCTCATCTTAAAAAATTGAGCAAATCACTACAAAATGCCAAGATCAGCTCCTCGAAGGAGAAAGGTCAAAGAGACAACTTCTTCTAAGAGGGGCTCCTCTCAGAAGGATGACTGAATAAGATCTTTTTCAAGTGCAAACACATTGATCGAGAAAATAGGAAGTGTACTATTTTTCCTATGCAGTAATAATGGAGAAATTATCGGAATGTCGATGTCAAGGACTGCGTAGGAATATCGAGTTGAATTGTTATTCCATTAAATAAAAACTTAACTTTTTGATTGATTTGGAATTTTATCCTCAACAATAATTAAAATAAACAGAAAGTAAAATTTGGCTTTTTCACAAGTATGAGCAAATGCTAGGGTAAGGGTGTGATTTTCCCTATAATAACCTTGAATCTTGATTTCTTCAACAAGTTCATAACCTTCAATTACTAGATCTTTAGTATGTGATACCATAAGTCCTTAGTGGGAAAACCTTTGGTCATTCATCCTAATAACTATGTTCTTAGAGAATTATGATGAAACCAAGCATTAATTTTATCAATATTTTACCGGTAACTATAGGGTATCCCTAGTCCTAGGTGATATTTACTATAGTTTAATCATACAAAAACGTTAACAATGGTTGTACAGTCCTAATTGTTAATCATTAATCAATCCCTATTTGTTCAGTAGGGAAAGCCTTACAAAATTGAACAATTAAATTGAAAAGAAACTATTGTATTAAAATCAAGAATTAAAAATCATTACAATTGCAAAACACGGACAACCCTAGCATTGGGGGGGTTTTGTAAGAAAAATAAGTGTTTCCTACATCTAGCCTTGAGATTTTGATGATAACTTCACATGTTATCTTAGAGAACAATTCTATACACTAATTGTTTCGTCTAGTGTGTAGTTGTTGCTATAATATTCTTACTCTGGTACAAGGCGTGTGACATCATCAGGTTTTGATTATACACTCTGGAAGAGAACATGTGGTTACATGTTACGTTAAAGTCAAGGTTCGGAACTGATCTTTTACAACGTGTCTTAGGAACGTTAGTACAAGAAGTTCTGATCATGGCTTTATTGTTTAGCTTTGGGGGCCTTCTAAGGCTTTACTTTTGTGTTACAAGTTATGAATATTATGAAGACAAGGTTTTGTTGAACAAGTTCTGATAATCTGAAGAAAAGGAAGTTCTTACAACCAAGTGCTGAAGAATCTGAAGAACAAGGTTCTATGTGACTAGTTCAGAAGACTCCAAGACTTAGGTTCTAAGGCTCATAAGAAAGATTCTTCTACAACAAGCTTCAACGTTCAACATTCAAATGTATGAAACCTCTAAAGATAATAAGGAAGTCTGAATGGTTAACATGTGATGTTGTGAAAAAGATACATAAAGTGTATGTGACCTCTACCCTCTAGGGTGGCGTAAGGACAGTCCTTTATACTATGTTGGCAACCACTCTCATTGTGACCATTGGGAATAAATAACTAGATTTACAACTCTCTTTCTTTACTTAACAGATCTCTAATTACAAGCTCAATAAAAAAATATTATTTAGAGGAAAGGTTGGAAAGCTATCATTAAACAGTGACACGATACAACATATTATTTTATACTAACTAAACTCTTCCACCTTATTCTATCCGTTGGAAACTAACCGTTAGTGCAGGAAAAGTTTGTTCTATCCTCACAACATCTCTCTTTGTCAAGGGATATAAAAGAAGATCAAAGCTACAAAGATAAATTGTTGGTTAGCGGTTTAATCACTTCCATTGGCCAACAAGCTTCATCTTGTGGAAGGAAAGCAATGGACTCTGAAGATGTTAAAGTTACAATGCTATACATACGCAAGACCACTTAAAAAGAAAGAAAAGAAATAAATAATATTTCAACAATGTGTCATTGAATTATCATCAAATGCATCTTGAATGAAAGAAAAGAAGCAAGGAGTTGTTACTCAAAGCTTGCTCAACAAGAAGATGAAGAAGAACACTACAATATGACACTTAACTTCTGATGATACACATCTTTTAGAACATTGTAATAAACACTAGAGTTTTTGCTTGATCAGTGTTTATGTTCATATCTCTTCATGTAAATTGTTTTAACATTTGAGTTCTTTCTCGAAGAAGTGTAAAATAATATGTGCTCCAAACACTTGTGTATCATCTTAGAATAAGCATTCATGTAAACACAAGAAACCCCATCAACTATTATTGATTAGTTCCTTGTGAGACTGAGTGAAGGTCTGATCCTAAGAAGACAATGGATGCTGGTCATTGTGGGAAATCCTGATAGGAGATTGTGCGGGATCAGATTCTATTAGGTTAAGGATTATTATATCTGGTTGGATCACTAAACATATCATTGCAAGGTTCCTTGTGAGACTGAGTGAAAGTTTGATCTCAAGAAGATAATGGCAGCTGGTCATTATGGGAAATTATGGTAGGAGATTCTGAGGAATCAGATTCTATTGGGTCAATGGTAGTCATATCTCAAAGAGGATCCAATGAAGGTCAGACTCTTGTGAGATCCCTGATGGATATCATTGCAAGGAAATCCTGGTTGGATCCCTGAACATGTCATTGTGTGCTAGTCACTGATGGTTGACCTTGCGATTGTAATTAGTTTGGTTATAGTGGGTGGACATGAGTAGCCTAGTTAACGATGAACATGGATAAAATACGCGTGTCCTTTATTTTCATTGTCTTTATTGCTATTATCATTTGAGTGCTTAGAAATTTAATAGGGAATGTTTTCTATGAACATAATTTAACCCCCCCCCCCCCCCCCCACCTTCTTGTGTTTTCTCTACCTTCAATTGGTATCAGGTCTAGGCCCTGTTATTGATTTAAAATCAAACACTTAACCGTGTTGTGAGATCTAGTTAGAGAAACTTATGTAGTTGTCTTCTACTCAAATCATAGAAAGCTTTTATGATTCAAAACCCATTTTGTAGAGGATTCAAAACTCTGGGCTAGAATCATAAATATGAAGAAAGAATCCCTGAAACAAATTCTCAGGATTCTGAAGGCTCAAGTACATGATATAAATGAATTTATCTTCTCAATTAACATAAGTTTTCCATTAAAAGAAAAGGTCAACTTTCAACACTTCAATCTCAACTGAAGTTGTAATCCAAATAACAACCGCTGCAAGCTGAAATGGATCTATTCAATGTCACTTTATGGAGATCCATCAAGAAGACTATTGTCTCTAAAATATGCACTCCAAAATACAGATAAAGGAGTTGCCTGAAAAGCTTTGAAGAAGTGTTGCACAAAAGCATTGGAGGTCAAAAGGAGAAAACGCCATTCACCAGAGAGCATATCAAATCAGAACATCTATGAAGTATATGGAAACTACTTTCAGATTCTGAAGAAGATAAAACAACTATTGAAGAACAAAAAGTGAAGAATTCAGAAGACGATCATTTAGAAAATTCTTACTTTCAAGCTCTGAAGAAGGCACGGACCAAGAAGTTGCAAGTTGTAAGAAGTATGAATAGAATCTTCTGATTATCAAAGAATTTATTAAAGAAAGATTTAATATAAAATTCGTAAAGCGTCAACAGGTGTCATCTAAACTCTCTCTCTCTCTCTCTCTTATTATGTTTTTTTTACATTTATGTGTTTTGTCTCTTCATTTCGTCGTAATAGGTCATCATTACTTTCCTTGCATACATGTTTCCATAACTTTCACTATATGTATTTTAAATAACCTTCCCCTCCTTTATCGCTTACTTAGGTTCAGTTCTAGTTCAAACCCTAAGCTCCCAAAACCAGTTATGATCTCTCAAATCAAAATTTCTCTCGAAAGACTCTATCCTCCCAACCGAAAACCATTTCCTCATATTCTCTCTTTATCACATGGAAATTATCAAAAGAGTTTAGAAGAAAAACCATATGATGCTCCTGAAATTACTTTGTCTACAGATTTGGATTTCTTAAAAGTTATTTGTGAACCCTTAGTAGATTTCCAAGACATCAAAGGTAATGGCTTTGATCTTTTGGCTGATGTTACAAACCAAGGATGGGAAAACTACTTCAACCTTCTCAACTGACCTGTTCTTCCTCACCTTATGAAAGACTTCTGGATACATGCAAAGTCATCAACCTTTCAAGTGGTATCATATGTTAAAGGAAAGAAGGTTATCATTAATGAAAAAATTATCACCAAAGTTCTTAATCTTGATGGAAAGGAATAAGATGCTATGAGGCAAATAGTCGATGGTTAGAAATACTGGAAGTCTATCAAGTCATTTCCAAGTCACAGAAAGCCTCGAAGAGCGATGCTCTTCATGATTATCTAAAGATTTGGACCAAAATCTTTGAATCATCAATAATCCAAGTACCTCAAAGGAAGCATGCATCCACTGTTCCTGGAGATTTGTTATACATATTGTACTTCATTTCCTTAGGCGTGTGTATAAATCTCCCCTCTCTTATTTTCCATCATCTGTGAGATAATGCGAGAAAAACTAGAGATGGAAGTGATAGAAGGAAAATTTATATTCCTCTAGGAAGACTCTTATCTAGTATCCTCACTGAGAGTGTCGATCTAAAGGATCTAGATGAAAAAGACCTTAAGATGACCATTGGTGAACCGTTTAACTCTGTGAACCTGGTAGAAATGGGAATTCTAAAAAAGGTATCCAAACCACATGAAGAAAAGGCTATGAATGTAATCCTACTAAAAAAAACCTCAGTTCAAAATTCAGAATCAAAACGAAAGTCTAAGGGCAATGTTTCTTTTAAAAATCCTGCATAGAAGCAAATGGCGAAGAAGAAAGAAGACAAGGTTGTAAGAAACCACATCTCTTTTCACCAGAAGTGAATCTATCTAGCAAGAAAAGGCCAGTCATAAATTCCATGTTTCAAGAACCTAAAACATCTCAGAATAAAAAGAAGAAAAAGAAAAGGATAGATTCATCAATGGATATGAGTGAATCTAATGTCCCTTGCTCCACTCTAATCTTAGGAAAAATGTCTTACCTCTTCTCTCATCTTCCATAGTGTTCCCCACAACCAATTTTACCTCCCCATTCCATCAAAGTTCTAATGTACCAAAACTAGATCTTGAAGAAAGCATCTCATTATTCACAGAAGATGCTTTAACACAAATTGGGAAGCTTTGAAACCTATTTGGCTGAAGCATTGATTCATCTCTTATAAGCAACAACTGGAATGAGTTCAATAAATGGATGAATGCTGAATTTTTACGATTACAAGAATTGTCCAATCAGACCAAGGAAGAGTATTTAACTGAGATAGCAGAAAAGGCTCTAGTCCTGAAAGCTCAAAGAGTAGCTGAAAAGGAAACAACTAAAATAAGGCCGCAGAAAGAGTAGCTACCAAAAAAGATCAAGTTGAGGTAGAAGAATTCTCCACCAGAAGTTCTAGCGCATTTCCCAAGCTTCAAAAGTCTAGGGAGGAGATGTAGAAGGAATAAGAATCAGTTAAGGAATTTAGTCCAAAACAAATGGAGTTTAATAACTTGATTAAGGAATTTATTAGGAAAATTGATCAAAACAACCAAGATAATCCTTTACCTTAAACCTCCGTCATGCATATTAAGATAGGTTGATTAGATCAAACCCCTCATCATAGTTATCCTTCATGTATCATGATAATTGCTTGTATGTCATATATTATCTTTTGAAATAAGGATATATGTATCTAACATTCATACCTTTTGGAATAGCTCTATCAAAAATCTTTAGAAAAGGACTCTTTTTGGGTACCCGAAGAACTAGTCTTGCAAATGGTCTGGTGAAGAAAAAGTGGGAAGTCCTTGAGGATTGAATGATGTCTTCTTAGTGTTTAAGTTTTGTTGTATCTGTTTTCCTTAGTCTGTTGACCTAATTGTCCTTTACTTTCCCTTTCAATTAATGAATTATGTTTAATGTGTTTATTATCTTCTATGTTTAAATTTTCTCTACCTTTATTACCTTTCTATTCTTTCATTTTAATCTATGTGATTTAAATTCTCTTTGCATATCTTCTCTAATTATTGGCTAGTCTCTCTATCACTTATTTCCTTCATATGGTATTTCAATACTTTTTCCTGGTTAATAAATAAAATTATTTTGTTTCATGATTGCATTGGATATATGTGTGATAAATCGAAATTTCCATAAAATCTTACCAAACAAGTTCTTTTAAGTATCTCATGTTTAAAGACAGAACTTAACTTATCAGTTATTAAAAAAATTCTCTGGCTTGAATATGTTTTTCTTAAAAGATCATTTTATGTCCCTTATCACCTTTTTTATTTTTGATAAAGGGGGAGAAAGTAAAATATGATTTTGATATCAAATAACAAACATATAAAATGTTGTTGCTACTAACTGTTTGTTTGATGTTTCAATCTGGGAACTCTAAACAAGTTCACCAAGTATTCAAAGACAGGTTGAAGATGAAGATCCTAATGAAAAGTTTGAAAATGTTATGGATGATCTCATATCTGAGAAGTTGTACACTTTGTGAATATATGAATATTCAAACAGATGTACCAAACACAATTCAGAAGTTATAAACTTACTGGAAGTAAGGTAATATTACTTGATATCATAGTGTTCAAAAGTTGTTAACTTTATGAAATTATGAAATCCAGACTGGATAAAGAAGAAGATCTTGATGCATGGATAAGTCAACTCTGATTTTATATCTAAGATGTTCTACATCTTGTGAATATATGAATATTCAAACAAATATACCAAACACAATTCAGAAGTTATAAACTTACTGAAAGTAAGGTAATCTTACTTGATATCACAGTATTCAAATGTTGTTAACTTTCTGAAAATACGAAACTCAGACTCAAAGAACAGAAGTTGTGCTCTCCTAAAAGGAAGTCAAGTCAACATTCTAATGCATGCTCTCATACAGAGATTCCACTCAAAATCTGTGATCTGAGACATGTGCTTCAACAACGTACACTCTATTCAAATGTTATGAACTGTATGAATGTCCGATATAGTGGAGAATATCAGATCAAATGTTGATGCTTGAGAAGCATATTGTTTTGTTTGTGATATCAGAATCATGCTTCAAAAGCGTTGATACATAATGTGTGGAATTATTTAATAAGGCTCAAATCAAGTTTTGATTATTCATCAAGTACTGATAGAAATCGGGTTCTAAGATGAAGGCAAGGCGTTCTAGTCAGACTCTGATGAGTTTCTATAAAGGGAGACTCTGAACAAGCTTAAATTAAATTTTGGGTTTAACAGATTCAGGAGGGGCTGTGAGCTTAACTCTAAATTTGTTGGTTACGAGATTAACCTAATGTTGCACCCTAAAATTTACCCTCTTGATTTAGGCTTATTTTCATAATTAACATCATATTGCATTGCATTCATACATTGTGATGGGATCAAAGTATTTTGGTTATCAAGTCTTCCTCAAGCTTTGGAAGATTGATTGTATTGACAAGTTGCTCAAGCAGGGCCTTATTATCTAAACCTATGGATCTTTAAATCCCAAAGGTATCACATATCTCAAGATATCTTATCCACCTCATTGGATCATCAGAAGATTGAGTATTGTGTTGTTTATAATGAGAATCACATCCTTTGGATTCATCAGTCAAAATTAGGGTTTTGCCTAAATTTGAGTAATTTGGGTCTAGATGAGCCAAGTATTGAAGCATCATTCTCTTATCATCATTGGAATCAATTTTTTTTACGGAGTATCTCATGATGCCCAGTGGAATTAGGGTTCTATAGCTTGATTAGCTATCTCCTAATGCATAGTGCAAAAACTAGGGTTTGAGTTTTAATCAGGGATTCATTGGAATTTTGAGTGGAAACTCTTTCCATAGCCTCTATGTGTTTGGAATATCATATGTTTTAAGTTTTGTTCACCAATTTTGAAGAGAAGTGGTTCAATTGAATCAAATGGGAAAATGATCATTTTGACTAAATTCAACAAAACCAGGAGTTGACCAAGTGGACTTTTGGTCAACTCTCAATTTGAACATCCTCTTTTCATATTTCATTCCCAAATTCACCTTAGGATCATGAGAAAGGTTGAATTTGAGTTTGACTTGTTCAAGAAGTTACTTGAAAATTGAAAATTTTCTAAGTGTCAAGATGACTTCTCTTAGGCAAGTCACACAAGTAATTTCATGAAACACTTGGCATGCCATTTTGTGGAATCAATTTCTTGTGACTTAAGCCTCAATTTAAAAAAATCAAAAAGAACATTTTATTTTCTTCCATAAGAGCTTATCATTGGACTTTGAATCATCCAATTTGGCCAAAATTTGAGTGAGTTATAACACCTCAAAGTTGTTGCTTCAAAGCTGACTGCATGCACACCATGCATGCCCATGCGCGCGCGGACCAGGAAAGCCAAATCACACCTTTGCCTCAACTTTGCAACATCACTTCTCCGTCAATTGAGGCTTAAACCCTAAACCCTAAACCCTAAATCCTAAACCCTAAACCCTAAATTTGAAAAATTCAAAGCCATATGATGTTCTATATTATGAGAGCTCTTGAAAGGCCCTTCAAGCATCCAAAATTCATGAAGGGATTTCAAGCGGCCTGAGCACAAAGTTAGATGACCAGAATTTGGGGCAGCCATGGATATGTTGCAGATTTTACACAAGTCCGGTTTTGATGGGTATCAAGTTTCATTCAACATGTGTTTAACACAAAATTTGCACTCTCTTCTTAACAAATAAGTCCAAATAAAGCACGCATGAGGCATGCCCATATCCTCCCAAATTTTGCCAAAAATAGCAAGGCTTTCTCATCAGGTATTTGGCTCATGTGCATACCTTGTCCACCTCATCCTTTTCACCATTCCGTCCCTTTTTACACTATCCAAAACGCACGCTGCAGTAGGAAAAAGAAAGGCAAAATGCAGCTTGCTTTGGTTTGTTCTAAAAAATTTCAAAATACCACACTTGCCCTCCAACGGTTATCAAACAAAATACCACTCCTGACCTCACTCCAAAGTGGCTATATAAACACTGCATTGCTCATTCAAGAAGGAGGAGGAAGTTGAACAAAGATTTGCATCTGAAAATTTCTCATTATTCTCAAAAAAATCTCATCTCTTCGAAGCTCCATTATTCTTCACTCCAATCACGATTTCTCCCTTCACAGTTGTCCACTGAAGTCTCAGAGCTAGGATTTGAGGTCTTCTATTGCTGATCAGAGGCTTTGATTGGATTTATTTTCCAACATGAAATGTGATTTTCAAATCTTAATTTCTCATGATGTAGTGTGTTGTAGCTTGTATAGTCTTGAATACTTGTTCATAGCTGGCCAAACAATAGGTTTGACGTGTAAATTTGCTTGAATTTGAAGAACGAATCGTTTTTGGAACTTCTGAATAATTCATTTCAGTGAGTCTTTGCCAATTTCGTGTCCAGATTTCTAATTACCTAGCCAGTCTTTTTAAACTCTACAAAAAAACATGATTTAGAGCTTGGATCTGGTTTTGATTTGAGCATCGAATCATTAATTTTGGCGGAGAAACGAAATAGAAATCGCAAGCAGAACATAAGGTCACGAACTGTGAAAACGCGCTTTTAGGGCTTTGTCTTAAGGAAGAAGATGATGGCGTGGCTTTATCTGATTAGTCCATTTGAATTTTAATGCAATTTTCATATTTTTCTTTTTAATTGTTTTCTCTGGTTTTATTCTTTGGTCAAAACATTTTCAAATATCCTAAAATAATTACCATAGGCTAATCTTAATTTCTAGTATTTTTAATAATGTTTATAGAATTTTTAAAAATCATTTGATTGGTGAAAAAAATTCGTGCATTAATTAATTTTGTTTAATTGATTTTTTCATGACATTTTTTGTTAATTTTTGTTTCTGACCTTTCCACTATATAAAAATTATATAAAAAATAGTTTGAACACTTTGATTGGTCCATTTTAGGATTATTAATCTTATTTTAGAATTTTCTATCTTTTAGTTGACTAATTAATTAATAGGATTTAATTGATTCTTTTGTCATCTTCAATTATTTTAAACATGCTCTTAATATAGGAAAATCCCACAAAAAATAATGGATGCTTGTTTTTAATGCTAATATTTGAATATAATTTTGGTTAGATATTTTTATGAATTTTGATTAAAATTTTATTTTGTATGATTTTATTTTGAGTTGTTTATAATTGGAACTTGATTAATAAATAATTGAGTTTATTTTCTAAATAATTAGGGTTTTGCTAAACCCCTTGTTTGTTTTGATTCCAAAAACCAATTTGCCTTGAGTTTCAATTGAATTTAGATCTTTTTATAAGTCCATATATGGATTGAGGATCTTAAAATAAAATTTCTTGAATTATTTAATAAGGTTTGGTATTTTTTTTATTTACTTTGAAAGCTTGTCAAGTTTGGTAGTTTTGTCAACTAGTTTTGGACTTTGAGCCTCATTTGATCCTCTCCTCTACTATCCATGAACTTCAAACTTGTTTTTTGACCTCTAAATATCTCAAAGATATTATGAAAATTTTGGATTGAATTGTTGAAGTCCTTTTCTATTATTGATGAATTTTTGAAGTGAAAATGATCAATTGATGTTACATTCTTTGTTGCAATTTGTTTGATGGCCAATGAACTTTTGTAAGGCCTATAAATTGGCACTTAATGATCATATTGCTTCTATTTTCTCATAGAAATTCAAGCCAATCCTCTTGACTTCTCATAATTGGTTGATGAGCACTTTTTGATCCATACCTCCTAAGTGATACTCTTGTGTGAATTTTGCTTTGAGTATTAAATTTTTGCCTTGAGTTTGAGGTCATCAAATGACCAATGATGACATGTTGGGGAATGATTCATCAAGGACAGTCTCATGAATACTTTAGATCACTTTAACTCTAATATTTGAACCATTTCATCTTATTGTGAATTTGATGTTCAATCTTTTCTTTTCTTTTGAATCTTTGAGGTACATTGAATGCACTTGTGCAACATGCTTTAGAATCAACATTTAAAATCTTGATCATATCCTCATAGCATGTTAGAATCTTTATTTCAAGTATTTTAATGGTTTAAGTCTTCTAACTTTGTTTTTGTTTGAATTCCTTTCCTTGCTAACTTGTGATCCATGCTTTGTGATACATTTTGTGGTACCGCTATTTTGTTATGCTTGTGAACCATAATGAAATGAATGAGTATGGATGTGTAGTGTTTTCTAATTGTTTTCAAGGTTTTTGTTTGTATTATTCTCTTTCTCTTTTGATCCTTGATTGATATTTACTTGTCAATTTAACATGGTGACAAGAAAAGAGAAATAGTTCTTTAGCTTTGACCTAATTGTTTCATGTGCCTACTGTATGGATGCTTTGCCGTCATGTTCTTCCATTGTCTTGTCATATCATCATCCATCTCTTATTGGTTCACCATTTCTCTTTGAAATAACTAATTTGTCCATTAAATGTGCGAGGTACTCTGAGAAAAGTTTTTCATTTTGACTTGATGATGTAGTGTTCCACTTTATTTGTGGAACACAATTAGTTGTGCTTGCACCATTCTTGTGCTTTGTATATTTTTTATTCTTTTGAAGGATATATATATATATATATATATATATATATATATATATATATATATATATATATATATATATATATATATATATATATATATATATATATATATATATATATGATTGTGACTGCTATACATCACATGTGGGATATGTTTATATTTGAATCCCCAGTGCATACATTTGATGGCGTGATTTTTGACTTGATTTATTTATTGATGTTAGCTTGCTTGAAGTTCTCTAGGTTTCTTTTTCTTGCTTAGTTACTACAAATAGTTATCTGTTTGGTATTGCACTATTTCCTTTTTACTGATTTCGCACTTTATTTCTTTTTATTGCATGATGGGACCTCCGTTGCTGATATATATCAGGAGTCCCTCTAGTTTATTGAAAGACCTGTTTAAGGCAATTCTGTCGGTGTGCTAATTGTGATTGTTTAAAATCCTACCTTCGGACTAGGTATTATGCACGTGTGTTTATATTTTTGCCCGCACTATATTACAGCTAAAAAGTACTCAAAAGGAGGTGAGCAGAAAGGGTTCATAATCAACCCCCGCACATTCCAGTCCATGTCGTTCCTATGCTCACTTTCTACAAGTAGATGGTATGAACATGTGCCCAAGATCTGAATGAATTTAAGCCCTTTAAAGGCAAGTGAAAAGATTTCCCGCAATCGGATCCCCACGTTTTCTTTAGCTCGTGTTGACCAACATTGATGCTTAGTGTACGCATGCGCTATGTCTTTTCCCCCAGATCTTTCTTGCCCTGATAATTTATATCACAATTAAGGACCCTTTTATATTCCTATATTCTATAGCTTGTTGACTCGGGTGATACTCTCCCCTTGACTGCGACTTGACCCTTGGTGTGATGCTTGGTTGCTTGTCTATGGAGGGACCTCCCCTTTTACTACTAGGAATGCGCCTTGTAGGTGTTTGGTATTCGGTGATGCTCGAGCTTTTGTTTGTCTAGATATTTGGCCATCTATTTGCTTGTCACTGGATCTGTGACAGTTTTTTTTCTGCACCCTTAGGATTGCCCGTGTAGGGTTAGTCCTCGAGCTAGACATTAGGATATTTATCCATGCATGCTAACATAGGGTAGAAACTTCCATTTTTCATCCTCAACTTTAGGTTAAATCATTGTATGATAACACTAGGGCTAGAGATTAGAATAGTCTCCCTTAGTTGTTTTCTTTTCTTTGCATATTGCTTCTTAAAACTAAAACTTCTTCTTGGCAAATCATAAAACATCTCTAATAAACTTAAATCCTTCTTTAAGGTAAAAAATACAAACCAATATTAATTGTTTGTGTGCAATTTTGGCTTTGTCTTAAACCTTGTTGAAATGACATCGTACAATCTATGCCATGCTACCTTTAGATATTTTAGCCGATGTTTCACCATCGCATATGTTTGTTGCCGATGTTTCGCCATCGCATGTGTTAGTTATCCTACTTTGATTCTCAATATCATTATTAGGTGTGATGTTTTATCATCCTAATTGTTGATGCTTCTCCATCCTTGCCATGATACCTTGCTACCTTTTAGCCGATGTTTCGCCATCACATATGTTTGTTATTGTTGTTTCGCCATCGCACACGTTTGTTATCCTACCTTGATTCTCAATATCATTGCTAGGTGTAATGTTTTATCATCTGTATTTTTGATGTCTCGTCATCTTTGCCATGTTATCTTGCCATATTTTAGCCGATGTTTCGCCATCGCACATGTTTGTTATCTTACTTTGATTCTCAATATCATTTTTAGGAGTGATGTTTTATCATCTGTATTGTTGATATCTCGTCATCTTTGCCATGTTATCTTTCCATATTTTAGACGATGTTTCGCCATCGCACATGTTTGTTATCCTATCTTAATTCTCAATATCATTGTTAGGTGTGATGTTTTATCATCTGGATTATTGATGTCTCGTCATCTTTGCCATGCTATCTTGTTATCTTTTTGCCGATCTTTCACCATCGCATATCTTTGTTGGAATGTTTCGCTATCGTGTATGTTTGTCATCCTACTTTGATTTTCGATATCATTGTTAGGTGTAATGTTTTATCGTCTTGTCTGATATTTTTCTATCATGCTGACGTGTCATCATCTTATCTGAGTTTGTGTTGCCATGTGATGTCTTGTGATCCTTTTTTTGTTGCTTTATCATCGTTATTGATGTTTTGTCGTTTTATCTGATGTTTTGACATCTTGATTGTTGCTTTTGTCTTCTTAACTAAAAAACATAAACTAACCAAAATATATGAGCCGAACTACAGCTGCTCTGATTCCTTTAAAGGGATACGTAGGCAAAGGCTTTTGTGGGGCCTAATCGAGCATATCTTTGTAAATATTCCTTTCTTTTCCCTACACTTTCTTTTCCTTTTTCTTTGCATGCATTCCCTTTTCATCTTTAAGCCTTAGACAAATATTTTTTCACACCCTTAGATTAGAACGAACAAGAGTGGATACCGTAGAGTACTACGGGCGTGTGGGGTGCTAATACCTTCCCCTCGTGTAACAGACTCCCTTACACGATCTCTCAGTCGCAAGACCGTGATTTCACCCCTCAGGTTTTCTCGATGTCTACCTTTCCCTTCCTATTTGGATAAAAGACGTTCGATGGCGAATTCATTGAAGTTTTATCAGATGACAGTTTGGCCGGTTGTTTTAGCTGGAGACTTCACTGGGGAACATGGTTGACCTATTGCTGGTCCATCCCTGAGTCGACCCTAGCTCTTGTTTGTTTTTCTTTGGTTGTTTATTTATTTCCAGTTTTGTATATACTGTTTGCATATGATTGTGCATGCATTTTACCGCTTTCCATATATTTTGTTATTTGTTGTGCTGGCTTTGCTTTCATGTTGGGTGGGTGTTTCAAGAGGTAAAAGGCCCAATACCCAGGCCAAGTGACAACCATAAGAACATTAGGAATAGAGTGGAACATAAACGACTAGTCGACTTTGGTTTGCTAGTGCGGACATATCGTCCATGCTCAGATGAGATTACAAATGGGGTGTTATAGTTTCACATAGGTGTTTCGACGATAGTGGCTTCAGGCGTACCCATGATTCTAAGTTACCTTTTCCTTACCCTGACCTAGTTTACACCTGTGAGCGGGGAGGGAATTTTCATCCTTACATGTACCGTTGGTGACTTTTTTATGTTGGTGACTGAATTTCTAGAAAGGGAATGACTAGCTATTTTACAAAGTTATGAATCTTGGTTTTCCCGCATATTCAGAGCAGCACAGTAGATACCTTATTCCCATGTGTTTGCATCACCTCATGGCATATTTATTTTCTTAAAAAAATGAAAGAAAAAAGTATGTATGTCTAATTCACATATGCATGTTATTTCCAGGGTACTTAGAAGTTGTCATTGGCGTCAGGATGAATAACAACATGAGCACAAGTACATAAGCTCTCAGGAAGAAGGCTGCCTATCAGTTTGTGTTTTATGGGGGTCGATTATGAGAGTTGGGAGCCCTTGTGAATGTTCCGAATGAAAACATTTTCAGGAAAAGTATGGGAACTTGTTGCCACTAGTGAATGGTTTTTATGAGGAAATGGCGTTAAGAGTGCTTCTTCAGTTCTATGATCCACAACTACGTTTTTTTACTTTTCAATATTACCAGCTAGAGCCAACCCTTGAAGAGTACGCATATATTATCGACATAAAGGTCACGGATAGTATTCCTTTTTCTCAAGTACCTGAAACTCCCAACTATATGGCTATCGCTAAAGATCTTTATTTAACTGTTAGCGAAATGGAAGGCAATTGGATCAAGAAAGGTGACATGCAGGGTATTTCTCGGGATTATCTGATAAACAAAGCTAAGGGATTTGCAGAAGAAGGAAAGTGGACGGCTTTCAATGCATTACTGGCCGTGTTAATTTATGGTTTAGTCCTTTTACCTATGGCGGAAAGGTTGGTGGATTTGGAAGCAATTTGTGTCATTATGAATGACAATACGGTGCCGACATTGTTAGCTGATACTTACAATACTATTAATTCTCGGCATGGTAAGAAGGGGGATGTGGTATGCGATACAACTTTACTTTACAAATGGTTCATGATGCACATGCCTACTAGAGGACCATTTGTCGACACTGCTGAGACATCTCTTTCAGCCCCACGGATCATGGGACTCACTTCCTACGACATAGTCTGGCACTTCATGGGAATTCTGAAGGAGTTCATTATGAGTTGTGGTGAGTTTCCTAATGTTCCACTCATGGGAACCAAAGGTTGCATCAACTATAATCCCATCTTGGCACGACGTTAATTTGGATTTGTAATGACAAATGAACCTACTGAGCGGGAGGTGAGGGAAACCATTTATTTTGGAAAAGGAGGAAATATTGCTATGTTTGAAAGAGTAAAAGTCGTCTAGAAACACATTCATCTAAAAGGAAAGCATTATTTTGATATAAATGGAGGTGTGGCTCTTGACGCCTATTCAAAATAGATTCAAATTCGGGTGAAGATTTTGTTGTTGCCTTATAAGAGGGAAGAACCATTGTACCCACAACCTGTGTATGATCCGGAGGTTGATCATCTTTCTCATGACATGATATCTTCTAAGCAATCCACGCTAGGAGAATCCGAAGTTATACCAATGGCATGCCTCAAAAATGCCAAAGCTGAGAATATTAAGCTACAAGAGATCTGGAAGATAAAAGTATTGAACTATCCTTTGCTTTACAAGAAAAGAAAAGACTATGGAAAGAGAACCGGGAGAAAGATCGTCTACTAGTGGGCCGAGGATCATGTGAGCAGTCAAAGAGGTCAAGGATTAAGAATTTCAGTTTAACTAATCCTCAGGATAGTCCACTTTTGAAAAGTCAACAAAGGATTAAGAGTCTCCAAGTAGCAGAAACGAATTTAAAAGCATGTCATGACAAAAAGGTTAAAGAACTAGAAGGGCCACTCAATGAAGTCAGATTGCGAGATCAGGAGCGCGGAGAGCAGATGACTCGTGTGATGGAAGAAAATGCTAAGCTCAGAAATCAAATAGATGAATTGGAGAACCCACATATACCTATTTCTTTGCCAGGATGCAAAAAATGTGATCACTTTCTGGAACAATGTCAGTACTTAGAAGAACAACTATTCCAAAATGATGTAGTGATTAAAAGCCTTGTTGAAGAACGCGACTACCCGAGGACAAGACAACTATTCCAGGAGACAAAGGAGTGGAGTGAGGAGCATTTCCAGGAGGAGGGACCTTTATTTCATTTTAGGATGGGGGGGCCCACCTCTCTAATTTTTTATCGTTTTCTGTTTTTTGTTAAATGATCACCATCAGTCTTGTTGGATGGGATCTTTTTATCTTATACAAATTCTACGGATCTTGAGAATTGGTGTTTTTCCATTTTTGTAAATAAAGAATTTTGATATTGCACTAGTATCTTTATTTTGTTCTTTGTCTTTTATCTTGATCGGTTGTTATTCCTGATGGTTAACAAAGCTTATAAATGCCTGGAAATAACCAAACATGTCATGCATATCATGCATCTCATACATTGCAGGTCATCTCAGGATAATTTTCTTATCTTAATTATGCTTTTATTATTCAGACTTCAAGATGACTACTCATTGGTATTCCACCAGAAACAATTTGCCAAGACATATGGAACATATCCAAGCTGAACTCGCTGAAATGAGAGCCCTGATGGCTACTCAAATGACCCAGTTCATGGAAGTCATTATTAATGTGAATCGTCGACATGAGGAATTGGCTGCCATTGTCAATAATCAATGTTGCTATCCAGTGGATGGTGGGAATCAAGGGCTCTATCAGGACATTTTTGTTATACTAGGGGATGTGCAAGATCATCCCATCGGGAATTTTCACGAAGCACCTGGCAACCCTTTTCTGTGCAACGTCAACTTGGGGAAATTTCCCCCATCTCTGGGACCTCGTCTTGTGGGGAACCGAAGAGATAATTTGGGTGGTGTAAGAAATTATCAAGAGAAAGACTATGATCTTGATCAGGATGAAGATCTGCTTTTTGTGCGGCATTCCGATCCAGATGTTCAGATTGAAGATATAAGGTATCGGTTGTTGGAAGAACGGTTGAAAGCTGTGGAAGGGCAAGGGGTCCTTGGCATGGATGCTAATGATTTTGGGCTAGTATATGGGGTGAAGGTTCCTCCAAAGATCAAACCATCGGTCTTTTAAAAGTACAATGGTTCATCATGTCCAGTTACTCATGTAACTTCTTATTTCCGAAAGATATCGGTACATACCGAGGATCAAGGGCTTTTGATTCCTTTTTTCCAGGATAGCCTATTTGGGGCCTCCATAGAGTGGTACATGAAGCTGGAAAAGACCCATATTTGATGCTGGAATGATCTTTCTCGGGCTTTTGTCAAACACTATTAGTACAATATGGATATGGCACCTAATCGCACTCAATTGCAGAATTTCTCACAAGGGCCAAAAGAATCTTTCTAAGAATACGCCCAAAAGTGGCGTGAACTGGCTGTGAGGGTTCAACCTCCACTCATTGAGCGAGAACTCGTCGATATGTTTATGAGTACCTTGCAAGGGCCATTTTATGATCACATGATAGGAAGTGCTTCAGCGGGATTTGCGGATTTGGTTATGGTTGGTGAAAGAATTAAGGTGGGTTTGAAATTAGGGAAGATCCAAATTAGTGGTTCTAGTGGTTCATCAGGGGGTGGTAAGAAGCCATTCAATGCTTACCCTAAGAAAAGGGAAGGCGACACAAGTGCGGTTTACAACCATAGAGGAAGAGGAGAGGATCATCAACACCGACAAATCAACAATGTCTATATTCCTATTAATGCTCCTCCATAGCAGAAATAGAACCCGGTTCCCCAACAACAAAGACAACAAGATGCTCCCCATCGGTATAATAATCAACAACAAAGACAGTCGAGAAAGTTCGATCCCTTGCCATTATCTCTTACTGAAGCACTCCACCATTTGTTCAATTTAAAGTTGATCAGTTTGAGAAACATTCCGCCACCCCCCGGAAGACTTCCTCCTAACTATGATGCTAATGCAAGATGTGAATTCCATTCTGGTGGAGCTGGTCATTCTACTAACAATAGTTTTGGGTTAAAGTGTAAAGTACAAGACTTGTTAGATGCCAAGGCAATTGACTTTACTCTAGTGACCGGTCTGAATGTTACCCAAAATCCAATGCCTATGCATGGAGGGACTGTTGTTAATTTTATTGATGATAATGGAGAAATGCTGAATTTAGTTATGAATGTGGAGCAGGTAACTTTTTCGTTGTGGTATGTTAAGAGGTATTTTCTTAAAAATTCTATTTTCCCGGGTTGTGCTTCAGACTGTCCCAAGTGTAGAAAGCAACCGAAGGGCTGTGATGATTTGAAAGCTGGCATCCAGTTCATGATGGATGAGGGTTCCTTATAGTTTGATAGAAGACCAAGATTCCAAAAGGTTACCGAGGAAGATGTTGATGTGATATCCATTCCTTACTCCCATGTGCGTATTCTCACTTCATCAACGGCGCCTCATTTGATGATTACGGTACCTGGTCCCATGTCGTATAATAGTGAGAAGGCCACCCCATGGCATTATGGTGCTGATGTTTATTACCATAGGGTGAAGCAAGAGGTAAATCCTCGTCCTTCTGAAGAAGAATTTACTGAAGACAATGAAGGGGATGTTCATAATTTCTCTGACGTGTGTCGAATGGCTAAAAGCGGGAGGGTGTTTGGTCCTTCCAATTTACAAGATGCAGAGGATGCCTCTACAAGAGAAAAAGGCAAATATCAGGTGATGATTCATAATCTGAGGGTTACTCCAACCAATATGACTCAGCCAAGTCTAGTGCCATAAACTTCTTCAATTCTTGATGAAGTTGAAGAGTTGATGAAAATTATCAGGAAGAGCGATTATAACATAATCGACCAGTTAAGTCATACCCCTTATAAGATGTCTATCTTGTCTTTGTTGATCTACTCAGAACCTCACATAAATGATTTGATGATATTGTTGAAAAATGCACTTGTGCCACATGAGTTTTGTACCCCAATTTTTGCCCCTAAGATCCCTTCATCATACCATAATGATTCAATCACAACAAGATCACATTAGGGCTTTTGGTCCCCCTCCCTACCTTTAGCTTTGCTCTTTGAGGAACCACCAAGCACCTTGACTTCTTTTCTTTTGTGGTCATGAATATTTTGTCTTGATTTTTACTTTTAATTAATAAAATGCAATGTTGGTTTGTCTTTCTTGTTACTAATGTAGGTAAAGGCAATGAGATTTAGCAAGTTGCTCCATGGGTTCATCAGTTTATTTCCATGCCCTAGTAAATAAAGCTTGGGAAGTTCAAACCTCACCATTGGATTTTTTTTGTAAGAAATGGTATGGCAAGGTTATTTTGGTTCACCATATTTCAAGGTTACCAAATTTGATTCAAAAGTACAAGGGGTTGATTGAAGAAGTTGTCATGCTTGGACAAGGCTTTGTTCCCATTGGTCACAAGTGCATATTTCTCTCAATTATCAAGATATGGAAGTGGTTTTAGTGGCTATGAGTTCTCATTTTCATCCTCAACAACTTCTATTTACAAAGCAAAAGTGTTGGTACAATAAGTTTTTTCAAAATTTTCAAGGTTCCTCAAAGCATTTTCTTGATCTAGGAGCTAGGGTTTTGAACTTCAAGGAAGCATATCTTGCTCATCTTTTGGTATTTTTGAGTGATTCCAAAAACATCCTTCTCCTCAAAGGGTTATCAACAAATCACTTTAAAAGTTTTAAGGAGTTTTCACGTGGAAGAAAGTTGATGATGAAGAAAGATTACAAGTCCTCCAGATGAACCCCCATTTTCTCATGTGTGACTTCAAATGATTATAACTTGGTCAATTTGTATCACCTTTAACCCATTCTATTTCCATAATGATCTTGAGGATGTGAACTTTATGCCTTATTTTATGTGAAAAGTGATAAAATGGATGGAAGATTCCCTAAGGATACAAAATATTATAGGTCATTTCATGCCATCTTTTTTGGTCAAGAGCAAATTTCAAGTGGAAGGCCATGTTTGGATGTAAAACATTATAGGTTACTTTTCAAGAAAAACTTGAAATATTTCTAAGTATGGAAAGTCAACTTATTTTTCCCAACTTTGACTCAATGCGACTTTCAGCTCAAGCATCCATTTGATTCCATTCTTTTTCCATTGCAAATCTTGTAACCTCATCTTTCTAAAGCATCAAGAATCATGCCCTAAGACCCCTTGAGCTGAGAATGCCATTGATTTGAACTTGGTAACTTGGAAATGAAGTTTCTTAAAAAGTCAGAATTTGAAATCATTGGTTTAGCTTCTAAACACTTTGTTTCTGCGCGTTTTTGCCTCTAAACATGTTTAGTGAACTTCCAAAAGTGATTAGCACAACAAAACACGCATTTTGGATGAGTTTTGATCAAATTAGAAGTCACAATTTTCTTGTTTGTAACTTCACAATATTTCCCTCCTAACTTCATCATTTTACACGCTTGGACATTCCATTTGATTCCCTATAAATAGAGGGTCATCCCCCATTCATTTCCTCAAGCTTGGATAGCCAGAATCACCCTGCCAAACATTCTCCATAACTCAAATTTCTGCAACTTCGAAATCTATTTTCAAGCCTTTTTCAATCCAATTTTTCTATCAATTTACCTTCCTTGATCTTCCCTGAAGCTAACCATATAATTACATTCAAGAATCGTGCCATATATTGCTCCATAGAAATCTAGTTTTAGAGCTCTGCAACTCAACTTCAATAGGTAGATTCCTTCATCAATTCTTCAAAACTTTGATATCATTGTGATGCTCTCATTTCCCTGGTTCTAGTTGCAACACTTACTTTTATCTGGAAACTTGTTTTGACTATGAAATTTCAAATCCCTTTTCAAAACTTTCTTTCCAAATTGCTCGAGCTACAGTTTATATAAAGTTATCGCGAAGGTGTGGTTGTCTTCGTCTTTAAGAGACGAACCGAATGGCATAGGTCTCATGCTCTAATTTTACAGATTGAACAACTTGGTTTTGGGACTGCCTGGAGGTTGAAGATGACCAATGTGTCATCCTTCAACCAATGAAACATCGCCATTTGGATTTTTTGAATTTTTTATTTACATTTGATTTAGTGTTTTATTCACTAATGACCATGATATACACAACGCGCCAGATCCCTTGGATTTGATTACTAACGCGTTTTGACTCTCATCCAATGGCCCACATATTTTTGACTTTATTTTTCTTTTCTGATTTTTATATTTAATTGTTTTAAAGTTCAAAAAATCATAGAAAATTCATTTTTAGTCAAAAAATCTGAAAAAATTATGAAAAATGTTTTTGATTTTTCTATTTCTGATTTTTATTTTTTCACAATTTTATTTTGTGTATTGATATTTTTTATAAATTTCCACTTTATTTGAATTGTTTTAAATGTTTAAAAATACTTTTATGCATTTTTAAATTCTGGAAAAATTATAGAATGACCCAATGATATTGTGACAAATATTGGTGACCTCATTTATTTTTATTTCTGACTTTGTTATTTTTTATCATTTTTGGTTTATTTTACTCATTTCTTTTAATTTAAAAATAGTTCCTGACTTTTAAAAATTACCAAAAATTTTATAAAATCATTTTAGTTCATTTCTGATTTTTCTATGGTCTTACTTTTTATTTCTTGATTAATTTGAATATAGTTGATATTTTTCTCTTTTATTTCTATTTTAAAACATTTTAAAACCTTTTTTTAATGTATATATTAAATGCAATATTATTTTGTGATTATTTTCTGACTGATCTTGGATTAAATTTTTGGTCATGAACTTTGTTAACCTCATTGGATCCATGGTGTTGAGTCTAACTTCACAAAAATGGATGAATGATTTTAATAATAGTTTGATTTAAATTTAATTTAAATGTGGTCTGTATATTCTCTCCCACCCCTCTTCATCTTGTCCCTTTCTCATTGCACTAAGTGTTATTGGAGCATGATCTCTATATCATGTCTCAAAACATATGGTGCATAGATTTCTATTGACCGGCCTCAAAATAGGTGTGACTTCTATATAAGTCTATTTACGATTGCTTAACATAGCTCTAAATTTTGTCCCGATTCGAATAAATGATCATTCGTGGCTCAAACCTATGTTTGCAAGCCCAAGTATGTTAATTTGATCTCTTTGATCCAATAAAATTGAGATTCATTGTGTGGAGGCTTTGGTTCTACCAATCCTCTAGTGGATCTACAACACTTTTGGTCAATGCGGATCACTTAAACATCGTTGATCATTAAATGGTACTTTTGATGATTCCAAATAGATGATATACTTGACAAAAAGAAAATGCAACTTGTTGTGTGGAGGATTTGGTTCTACCAATCCTCTAATAAGTTCCAAATACAAGTTTCAAGATGATCATCCAACTAACCACTAATTACTAAATTGTTTTTACTTTATGCCCTTTTATTTTTTATGTTTTATGTACCATTTACTTTAAGCATTACATTTTATGTCATTTTTATTTTGCTCACTTGAGCCTTTTCTTTTCTCTTCTCAGACACCTAATAATCAATATGAACCATAAAAAACTTTAATGATACTTGGACTATTTGGTTACTATCCTTGGCATTATGGAGTATTGGACTTCTTGGACTTAGGATTAGAAACCTTGGCCTATGTTGGCTACACTTGTGGCCTTAATTGATATTTTTTCTGGAGTTATTGAAGTTTACCTCGAGACATTGGGTTGTTTGTTTGTTTTGTGTGCAGGTTATTATGATTACATTCTTTTGTTTGTAATCTGGAATTCACCCGTATACAACCGTTACTCTGCCCAATATTTTATGAAGACTTAATACACTTGAAATTTGGTTATTACAAGAGGTCTAGTATATTTTCTTGCTTGGTCTCAATCCAAAGAATTGGAATTCTATCTTGGATCATAATGTCAAGTATTGACTTCTTGTTAGTTAGATGGCTCTTATCCATAGCTTTTACCTTATGCTTTAGGATAGCCTCTTCTTCTCCTCCCATCTTCTTAAATTTCCAAAAATATTCTTCCTCCTTTGGAAAACTCTTCTTATTTTTAAAATTGAACAACTTTCATAATAAACTTGGACTTAGGTCCATGCATTTTCAAAACATCTTTCACAAATAAACTTCAATCAACATTAATAAAACCTTGACATTTTTTTGAGAAGACTAAAAGTCAATCAACGTCTTTTCAAACCATTTTGCCACTTTAGATTTTTATTTTAAAACCTTTCTCAAAATATTAAACTCTTGTCAATCCTTGTAGTGATGCAAACAACTATACTTCTACAATATGTAGTGAATAGAGATATTTTCCACTTTGGTGTTGAGTGAGGCATTGTTGATTTTAAATCCAAGCCATATCGTACTTTAAGATGATGCAAATTCTCCTTTCTCATGATTGTGGGTAGTAAGTATGTTTTTCCACACGGACAATGACGATGATGTCTTATCTCTTAAAATGAACCAATATACTTATGTTTTTAAAAGAGGAACTACGTGTACTCTGATCCCTTATTTCACGAAAGTTGGTACGTAGGCACTAAAGGTTCGCAACCGCGGAAGGTGCAAAAAACCATAAAAATATATTTCTTTTCTCACCTCCACCACCCATTTTTATACAACATTTTATAGCCAAAATATACAGATTTTACAAAGCGGTTCCTGCGGAGTACCGTAGATGTTTAGGGTGCTAATACCTTCCCTTTGCATAACCAACCCCCTTACCTATAATCTTTCCCCCTCTTTTTGGGTTACTCGCTCTTTTCCCATTCCTTTGGAAACAATAAAGCATGGTGGCGATTTTTATATTGATTTGTACAAGTCTAGTCAATCCAATGGCTTAGTCTTAAACATTTCTACGACTACAGAAAAAATGGCGACATCACTGGAGAAATATTGACCTTTTGTTGGTCTATCCATAAGTGGGATGAGCCTATCTTTGTTATTATCTATATATGTGCTATTGTAGTTTATGTGTTACATGTTGTATATATGTTTTTCTGGATTTTCCTGGTTTTCAGGGTGCTTGGTGATTACTTATAAGTCCTATACCCGGACTTGGGCAAACTTTAAGATGGGACGGGCGGTATATTCATGTTAACTTTGAGGGAGTAATCCCAAAAAAGGAGGCATGGGATCCCCCACTCAGTGGAGGCCCCTTTGACTGTAGTGTTGTTTGCTGAGTAATCGGGAAGACGTACTGCTTTCGACCTGGGAGCCTGCTGAAGCTAAGGACCGTAGAATACCAAACCCATCTTGGCCTTTTAGGTGTAGTACGGAAGATATAACGGAGTAATCTGGAAATAGTTGTCACACGATACTATGCTCGGACGAGTTTTTATTGAGAATATTACTAATTACCGAGTTAATCGGGAAGTTGGTAATATCCTAAGGAAGGATGTAGACTCTGGGAACCTCTAGAACCTTGTTCGACAGGTGATAAGTTTTAGACCAACACCTTATGGGTAGTACCTTTGACCTCATGCTCGTGAAGTTGAACCTATGAACCCTATATGCGTGATCTTATGTATGATTGTTGCATCATGCATTCATGCACTCATAAGCATCTTTTGAAGAAATATTATTTCAAGGGACTTAAAAGTTGACCATTTGTGAATATCTCAGGTACTTTTTAACCATGTATTCTGGAAAAAGAAAGACCGAGAAATAGAGTTTCAAGGATCCCAAGATAGATGAGTTGATCAGTCTAATTCTCGAGATCGAGTGTTATGCAGATTTCTGGAAGAAGCATGGATCCATCATTCCTCTTATGAAGCTTAGGATGAAGGAGGGTATTCTCTCAACCTTGGTCCAGTTCTATGATCCGATGTATCATTGCTTTAATTTTCCCAACTATCATTTGATGCCTAGACTAGAGGAGTATTCTTATCTGTTGGATTTACCTGTTACCGATCATGTTCCTTTTACAGGTTTAGAGGGTGAGCCAAAACCACATGAGATTGCTGCTTTGATTCATCTGGGGAAGTCTGAGGTGGAAGCCCATATGACTACTAAAGGAGGGATTAGAGGATTACCAGCCCAGTTCTTATTGGCGAAAGCTCGTTACTTTTACAGGATAAAGAGTACAGTCGCTTTAGAGGCCAGCTTTGCTCTACTTGCTTACGGGTTGTTCTTATATCCTAATGTGGACAAGTTTGTTGACATTAATGTTATCAGGATCTTCATGATTGGAAACCCAGTGCCTACATTGTTGGTTGATGCTTATTACTCTATTCATCTTCGAAATTCTTATCATGGAGGTATGATTATCTGTTGCACGCATTTGTTGTACCGATGGTTTATCTCTCATATGCCTCAGTCTAATGCTTTTTGGGATGTCAGGAAGGAACCCTGTTGGGCTTCTAAGATCATGGCACTTACTCACTCGAATATTGATTAGTATCATCGAGCTTACCAGGATATAGAGATTGTTGACAATTGTGGTAGTTTCCCCAATGTACCTCTTCTTGGTACAAAGGGAGGAATTAACTATAACCATGTTCTTGCACGACGACAACTTGGTTATCCGATGAGGGATAAACCAAATAGTATTCATTTGAGTAGTTTCTTTCTGAAGGAGGGAAGAGACCATAAGGAAGCTAGGGAGCAGATTGCAAGGCCTGGCGTCACATCCACAAGAAGAGTAGGAAAGACTTGGGACCTAGGGGGGCTGTTTCTTTGGAGCCATATCTTCAGTTGGTCCAAGCGAGGGCTATTCAGTTGAAAATGCCGTATTACTAAGAAACATATATGCCTGATTTGTTTGTGAAAACAACTCCTCCTTTATTGGATGATCTAGAAGAGCTGCAGCTCGCTTTGGTCAGGATGCAGCAGGGAAAGGATGCTTGGAAGAATAAGTGCAAAAATTTAGAGATTTCCTTTAGAGTAGACTTGAAGGAGAAAAATGACTTGATTGATATCCTTGAGAGTCGAGTGGTAGAGAGTATGGAGAGGCAAGGGGATTTATTTTCTCCAAAGCCTCAATCAGATGCTGATTACTCACTTCTTGATTCAGGTGATTGGAAGGAGGTTGCTACTAGATATGCGGAAGAAAACCAGAGGTTGAAGGCTCAGATTGCCAGGCTTATAGGGAAGCGCCAGCGTATAGAGTGATATCCATCAACTTTGCTTCTTAGGATTTTAGACTTTATTTTCATCTTGTACTTGGGATTATTGAAACTTGTAATCCATTTTGAAGTTATTATAATAAAAAATTTAGTATTTCAAATGCGTTATTACTTTGATATTTGCAATGTATCTATAAAACTTTAAATCCCATGAAATATTAAATAAAAAAATAAAATCATGTGCATTGCATATCATGCATCATATTGCACATATTTATTACATTTGTTATGCATATCCAAGTGTCTTACCAAGCTTCTTTACTTCGTTCAGCAAGCCGACTCACCACTACAACACTCAGGCTAATTTCAGAAGGAAGATGGACAACTTAGAACAAGAGAATCGCGAGCTGCGCGAGGAGGTTTCTGGTTTGAAGTCCGGCATGGCCAATCTTACTACTCTAATGGAATCTTTGGTGGCTGCTCAGAATCAGCCACCGAGTGATCAACCTCAACTGACAAGGGCTACTGCTGAAGCTTCGACTGTTCATGTATCCTCTACTCCAGTTGTTGTTCAGAATCACATGCTTCAATTTTATCCATGGGGAATGTCAGAGAACATTGCGCCTAAAGGTTTCAATATTGGTCCTTACGATACTCTAGTTGTTCAGACTACTGTTACTCATGCACCTCCTGTGGTGCATGCTTCTCCTACTGCACCTCCTTCGGTGAATTTGGTCCCATTTGTTAATGATGATGTGTGTCGTCCTTTTCCTCCACCAAGTGAAGACTTGGGTATTTATGATAGAATGGATGATTTTCAAGAGCAGATTGACAAGATGCAGAGGGAGATGAAGGCCCTCAGGGGAAAAGAGTTGTTCGGGCAGAATGTGAATGAATTATGCTTGGTCTTGAATGTTAAGATACCTGCAAACTTTAAGGTCCCGAAGTTTGAGAAGTACAAGGGAAACAATTGCCCTCGTGATCATATGGTGATGTATGTAAGAAGAATGTCTACCCATACTGATGATAAGCGTCTACTGATTCACTTTTTTCAGGATAGTTTGACCGGTGTTGCGCTGAAGTGGTATATGAGTTTGGACAACATCAACATCCATACTTTCAATGACTTGGGAGAAGAATTTATCAGACAATACAAATACAACCTGGACATGGCGCCTGATCGTGATCAACTCAGGGCCATGGTTCATAAAGATAGAGAATCATTCAAAGAATATGCACAGAGATGGCGTGAGGTGGCCGCCCAAGTGATTCCTCCCATGGAAGAGAAGGAGATGACTAAGATTTTCTTGAAAACACTGGGTGATTTCTACTATGAGAGGATGGTAGCCAGTGCGCCAAGTGACTTTACTGAAATGGTAGGCATGGGTATCCGTTTAGAAGAGGATGTAAGAGAGGGTCGTTTAACAAGGAGTGAAGGATCTGGAGGTGAAAATAAGCCATCTTATGGGTTTACCAAGAAGAAGGAAGGGAATAAAAATTATGTTATGCAATAGAGGAGGGTTAATCCTCCTAGAAGAAATTATCAGCGTCATCAGCAAGTCACCTCAGTTACTCCAGTTGTTGGTGTAGCTCCAACCACCGTTTCTTATCAGAGACCATCCCAGCAGGGGAATCAAGGGTATAATCAAAGAAGGAAGATTTATGACCCTATTCCTGTGAGTTATATAGAGTTACTACTGGAAATGATTCAGAAGAAGTTGGTTCAGACCCGACCACCTCCCGCTGTACCATCACCATTGCCTTGGTATTATAAGGCAGACCAAACATGTGCTTTTCATCAGGGAGCACAGGGAATAATATTGAGAAGTGTTATCCTTTGAAGACTGAGGTGCAGAAATTGGTGAAGTCTAGTATTCTATCTTTCAAGGATGTGGGCCCTAATGTGAAAGACAATCCTCTACCCAAGCATGAAGGAGAAAATGTTGTGAATATGGTGGCCGATTGTCCAGGCGACTTCCGGATTTTTGATATTCATCTAGTTAGAGGAGATTTGGTGAAAATGCATGCAGACCTCTGTGAATTTCGCTACTATACACATGACCATTCCGGTTGTGCTATTTGCAGTATAGACATACAAGGTTGCGACAAGATAAAGGCTGATTTGCAGGAGATGATGGATGAGGGCCTCATCCACAAAATCAGGCCTAGGGAAGAGTATGAAGAGGAGGTGAATATGGTTTCTGGATGTCCTGGAGAGTTAAAAAATTTTGATGTGGAGTATATGAATGAAGACATTGTGTAATTGCATGCTACTTTCTGCCACTTGGCTGGTCAGGTGGAACATCAGTATGGATGTTGCCGAATTTGCTGTCGAGACTCTGGAGGATGTTCAATCGTGAAGAAAGGTGTTCACTTGTTGTTGGACAATGGAACTATCAAGGTTACAGGTCAAAGGGATGATTACCATGAAGTTGATATGATTGAGGTTTGTTTGGCTGAAGAAGAGTCAGACGATGAGTATGCCTCTACAGATGAGTATTTCTCCTCGGACGAGGATTTATTTTCCAGAGATGACTCAATAATGACTGATTGCGTTGAAGAAGGGGTAAACGTCATTGTGCCTTGTTTTGGTGCACCCGCCCATTTTGAAGATGAGTATTATAGCAAGCCAGTTGTTACCCCATTGGTGATTAGTTTTCCGAGTCCTGTCCCTTACAAGTCATATAAGGTTTTCCGAGTCCTCTCACCTGATATTGCTCCACCAGCTGTCCGAAGACCTGTTGTCATTAAGCATGCAAGTTTACCTGCTGCCATTCCTGATCAAGTCCCTGTTCCTATCCCTATCACCGAGTCATCTAACGCTCGGGGCAAAGGGATCACCACTGATATGCCTGTCCAGACGGAGGCACCAAAGACAATCATTGTTGAAGCTTCCAAACAGGAGATGGAAGAGATTTTGAAGATTATTAAGAAGAGTGATTATAATGTAGTTGAGCAACTGTGGCAAACCCCATCCAAGATTTATATGTTATCACTGCTGTTGTGTTCAGAGGCCCATGCCAAGGCTCTGATTACCTTCCTAAAGATGGCCCACGTGCCACAAGAGACATCAGCTGATCAATTTACTGATTGTGTGGCCAATTTAACTGCTGATAATGGTTTGGGTTTCTCCGACGCTGATCTAACTACTAAAGGGAAGAACCATAATGATGCCCTTCATGTCTCCATTGAATGCAGGGGCACTACTCTTGCACATGTGTTGGTTGACACTGGTTCCTCGTTGAACGTCTTGGCCAAGAAAGCTCTAGACAAGCTGGATTGCGAAGGTTTGGAGCTAAGGCCGAGTAACATTGTTGTCCGGGACTTTGATGGGTCTAAGAGAACGGTGCATGGTGAGGTTGATATTCCAATAAAAGTTGGTTCTCAGGTCTTCAATTCTACATTCTACGTGATGGACATTCGGCCATCCTATTCTTGTTTACTGGGTCGTCCATGGATCCACAAAGCTGGAGCCGTAACCTCAATGCTCCACCAGAAGTTGAAGTACCCGGTCAGAGGGAAGATTGTGACAGTACAAGGGGAGGAGGAATACATGGTCATCCACCTCAAGTCGTTCCGGTACGTAGAGATGGATGGGGAATTCATTGAGACCCCATTTCAACACTTTGAAGAGGTTCCTCAGACATTGGCATCGGCTGAGACTGTGATTGAAGATTCTCCTATGAAGATGGCTTCCTTAAAGGATGCCCGGGTTGTTATTGAGAAGGGTGAGTATGCAAACTGAGGCCGACTTCCTGATTTCACTCAGAAGACTAACAAGTTTGGTTTGGGTTTCACTGTAGAAGCTCAAACGGTTGTTCGAAGTGCGAGGATTGGAAGACCTCCTGTGTTCATCAGTAACTCGGGAGTAAATGCCATCGAAGATGACGTGGAGGAGTCTGAATTCGACAGCTGGATCTATCCTATGACCAACGGTGGACCAAACAACTGGACAGCAAAGGATTTCATCCCTATTACTTTTGTTACTCAGTAATGAAACTCTTTGTTTTGAATTTGTAACAGACAATATTGTAAAACTTTATGGCCCGGTGTCTTACACGGGGCACCGTAGCTTCACTTGTGAGGGCTTTTGTGTGCCACTTTCATATATCATTAATAAAAGCATTGGACATTTTGCATTTCAAATTTTGCGCTCCTTGTCTTTCCTTATTATATATTGCAAAACAGCTATTTTACACAGACTCACATATACAGGTCCCAATCCACTCTGGATCTCACTGGTAACGACTCTGCTACTGCCAGTTATGACTTCGAAAATCCGATCAACTTAGCCGAAGACGAATGTGAAGATGATTGCGAAGTGCCTGGTGAGATTTCAAGACTGCTACTCCAGGAAGAGAGGTCCATTCAGCCACATGAAGAGCTAGTAGAAACAGTGAATCTGGGTACTGAGACAGATAGAAAGGAAGTCAAGATCGGTGCAAATCTGGAGCTTAGTGTGAAACAGCGGTTGATTCAGATGTTGCATGACTACGTGGAAATATTTTCCTGGTCTTACGAAGATATGCCTGGATTAGATACCGATATTGTGGTTCATCGCTTGCCTACCAAGGAAGACTGTTCTCCGGTAAAATAGAAGGTTCGTCGTATGCGTCCAGAAATGTCTGAGAAAATCAAGGCCGAAGTTATGAAACAGTTTGATGCCGGTTTTCTAGCAGTAACTTCTTACCCTCAGTGGGTCGCCAATGTGGTTCCAATGCCGAAGAAAGATGGTAAGGTCAGAATGTGTGTTGATTACAGAGATTTGAACAGGGCAAGCCCTAAGGATGACTTCCCTCTGCCTCACATCGATGTTCTAATTGACAATACTGCTCAACACAAGGTATTCTCCTTTATGGATGGTTTCTCCGGTTATAATCAGATCAAGATGGCTCCCGAAGATATGGAGAAGACCACCTTTGTTACTCAGTGGGGTACCTTTTGTTACAAGGTCATGCCTTTTGGGTTGAAAAATGCTGGGGCAACATATCAGCGTGCCATGGTTGCTTTGTTTCATGATATGATCCATCATGAGATTGAAGTATATGTCAACGATATGATTGCGAGGTCCAAAACTGAGGAGGAACACCTTGACCATCTACAGAAGTTGTTTGACAGGTTGAAGTTATATAAGCTGAGATTGAACCCAAACAAATGCACCTTCGGGGTACGGTCTGGTAAACTGCTGGGTTTCGTTGTAAGCGACAAAGGTATTCAAGTGGACCCTGCCAAGGTGAAAGCTATACAAGAGATGCCAGCTCCCAAGACAGAGAAAGAGGTCAGAGGCTTTCTAGGACGTCTGAAGTACATTGCCCGATTCATCTCGCACCTAACTGCTACTTGTGAGCCAATCTCAAACTGCTGAAGAAAGATCAAGTGGTACGTTGGAACGATGAATGCCAGACCGCTTTCGAAAGAATTAAAGAGTATCTCCAGGAGCCACACATTCTGATGCCACCAGTGGAAGGGAGACCTCTAATCTTATACTTGACAGTACTTGACAACTCAATGGGGTGTGTGCTGGGGCAGCATGACGAGTCTGGCCGAAAAGAGCATGCTATTTATTAACTTAGCAAAAAGTTTACCGACTGTGAGACCCGATACTCACTGCTCGAGAAAACTTTCTGCGCTTTGGCATGGGCTGCTCGCCGGCTGAGACGGTATATGTTGACTCACACTACTCTATTGATTTCAAAGATGGATCCAATCAAATATATCTTCGAAAAGCCTGCCTTGTCCGGAAGAATAGCAAGATGGCAGATGATCTTGACTGAGTATGACATCCAGTACACAACTCAAAAAGCAATCAAGGGAAGTGTATTGGCAGACCATTTGGCACATCAGGCAGTGGATGATTACTAGTCTGTGAACTTTGAATTCCCGGATGAGAATATCATGTTGATAACTGATTGTGAAATACCTGGACCGGATGAAGGACCTGAGGAAGGATCCCAATGGTCTATGCATTTTGATGGATCTTCGAACGCTTTGGGCAACGGCATTGGAGCTGTGATCATATCTCCTAAAGGCTCACATACTCCACTTACCATCCGACTATGTTTCAACTGCACCAACAATATGGCGGAGTATGAAGCATGCATCATGGGTCTTCGAGCAGCAATTGACCTAAGGATTAAGTTTCTGAGTGTCTTCGGAGATTCCGCTCTCGTGATCAGTCAGATCAAAGGCGAGTGGGATACGAAACACCCAAATCGTATTCCTTACAAGGAGTATGTGTTGACGTTGCTTCCCCACTTCGAGGAGATAACCTTTGAACACTTCCCAAGAGAGGAGAATCAGTTGGCGGACGCGTTAGCTACGATGTCTTCTATGTTCAAAGTCAAATGGGACAACGAGGCTCCCCGGATCATTATTTGGAAGTTGGATGAGCCTGCACATTGTTATGATCTTGAGACCGAAGAGGTAACAGAAAAGCCTTGGTATCATGAAGTGAAGAGGTACCTTGAAACTCAAGAATACCCCGAGGGTGCATCTGTTGATGACAAGAAGTTTCTGAGAAGGTTCGCGGCAAAGTTCTTCATCAGTAATGGCATTCTTTACAAACGTAACCATGATTCAACCTTACTGCGTTGTATGGATAAAATTGAAGCAGAAAGGATCATGGAAGAGCTGCATGAAGGTACTTTCGGAACTCATCCCAGTGGACATACCACGGCAAAGAAAATCCTTCGGGCAGGATATTACTGGTCCACAATGGAAGCTGACTGTTATCAGCATTCTCGGACATGTCACAAGTGTCGGGTCTATGCTGATAAGGTGCACATTCCTCCAGTTCCTCTGAATGTCTTGACAGCACCTTGGCATTTTTCAATGTGGGGCATTGATATGATCGGCGAGATCAGACCTACGGCATCCAACGGGCATCGTTTCATCCTAGTAGCGATTGATTACTTTACGAAGTGGGTTGAAGCAGCTTCCTTTGCTACCGTAACCAAGAACGTCGTGGCACGGTTCCTTCGGCACAACCTGATCTGTTGATACGGTGTACCAGAGAGGATCATTACGGATAATGGTACCAATCTTAATAACAAAATGATCACTGAGCTCTGCGAGCAATTCAAGATACAATATCATAACTCTTCTCCCTACCGGCCGAAGATGAATGGGGCTGTAGAAGCAGCTAATAAGAACATTAAGAAGATTGTGCAGAAGATGACAGTGACATACAAAGACTGGCACGAGATGTTACCATTTGCTCTTCATGGGTACCGTACCTCAGCACGAACGTCAACAGGGGCAACGCCCTATTCCTTGGTTTATGGCATGGAAGCAGTTTTGCCTATTGAAGTTCAGATACCCTCTCTTTGGATCATGAAAGATGCAGGTTTGAGCGAAGATGACTGGATCCAGACCCGACTTGATCAATTGAATCTAATCGACGAAAAGAGACTTACTGCTATTTGTCATGGTTAGACGTACCAAAAACTGATGATCAAGGCATTTAACAAGAAAGTCAGGTGACAAGAGTATCGAGTTGGGGACCTTGTAATCAAGCGCATTATTCTACCTCAAGGTGATCCCAAGGGAAAATAGACCCCTACTTACGAAGGGCCATTTGTGGTTAAGAACATCTTCTCAGGGGGAGCGATGATTCTAACCACCATGGATGGTGACGACCTTCCTCACCCCGTCAATGCAGACATAGTAAAAAGATAATATGCATAATCAAAGACCCGCTAGGTTGACTGGCCTAGGCAAAAATAAGGGCTTCCCGGCGAACCAAAAGGGTTCGGGCAAAAAATAAGGGATGAAAAATAAAAAAATTTGTACACCCGGCAAGTCGAAAACCTGAAAAGGCGGCTTGGGCAAAAATGGGTATCCCGGTGGACCGAAAACCCGAAAGGGCGGCCCAGGCAAAATTTAGGGATTAAAGCGTAACACTATGTCTCATTGGATCACCTCGCATCCGGACTTCGGTATCAACTATCAGGCTCAGACTACACCAGTCAATCAGATTCATCTTCAACTAAGCAGCAAAGTGATGAGATGTTTGAAGATATAAAGGCAATAGCAGAGCTGGAACCCAGTGGGACTATTCACATAGCTGTTTTGTTTTCTTTTCACAAAGTGTATAAATTCTATTTGTTCGGCGGCGTTCTCTTACTAGGACGTCAGCCTCTTGTACAAAACGCCTATTTACAGGCCAAACTTCAAAAATCAATATAAATTCATTTTCAGACAAATTTCAAACTGTTTTCCTTTTATTTTTTTGTTTTGCAAAGAACGTCCAATGTTCATTTTTGATATATGCATTTGACATTAATTGTTGCTCATAAATATTTACATGCGAAACGAAAGATGAATTACTAGTAATATCATAAACAGGGGCAGTAAGAGTTGTCTGAGCTGTCTAGTTGCTCTGTCCACCAAGGTACCAAGATATATTCAGCTGAATAATATGGCTAAGATATCTTCGCTCCCCGCAGAATAAAAATGGTAATGGTAGTTCTCCCCACTGAGACTTGCAACCATGAACAAATCAGCAAGACTCTTCCCAAGCAGAGTTGGTCTACCATCAGCCCGAAAAGGCTTGGTATCCCCAGAAGGTCTTAATATTCCTCAACAGAGTATAAGAATGTTCCCCAGCGGAATACAAGATACCCCCATTGGAGCCATTTCCCCAGCGCAGTCAAAAAGCTTCCCCGCCAGGATTAAGTCATCTTACCCAGTAGATTCTGGAAGCTCATCCCCTGCAGAGTACAAAATAAATCTCCCCAGTCAAATTCAGAAGGTTATCCCCACAAGAGTCTAACTGGGTTATCCTCAGCAAGTTGCAACTGAAAGATCATCCCCAGCAAAGTTCTTTCTTTCCCCAAGCAGGACTTCTATCCTCGACAGATTCAATATAGCAATGGTAATCAATCCCTAACGGAGTTCATCATCAAAATCCCAACAGAGCTTATCAACAGAATCCCCAGCAGAGTTGTTGTTAAAATCATCAGCAGAACATCTCTCCCCCACGGAGTAATTCCCCTCGGAGTAATATCCTCATCAGTTTATTCCCCAACGGAGTTATCCTCTCCTACAGGTTTATTCTTGCAATCATTTTTGTTCGTCATCCCCAGCAGAAACAAAGAATTCAACTCTATTCTCCAGCAAGCTATCCGGGATTTATTTTCCCCAGCTAAAACATTACATTTCCATACATCATGATACATGCATAAATGCATCATACCACACAATCTCATTTATGTTGAGAACATCATTGCTTGATCCATATCATGCATTGCATATGACTGACCTTTACCTTTCAGGAAGGATGCAGTTAAATTCTCAGCCATATCAAAAGACCTTGTCTGGTCCAGTTAAATCGATTCCTAAAGATTTTTCTGAGGCGAAGCCAGTCAATGGAGACAAAATCAGTTAAATCGATTCCTAAAGATTTTTCTGAGGCGAAACCAGTCAATGGAGACAAAATCAGTTAAATCGATTCCTAAAGATTTTTCTGAGGCAAAGCCAGTCAATGGAGACAAAATCAGTTAAATCGATTCCTAAAGATTTTTCTGAGGCGAAACCAGTCAATGGAGACAAAATCCGTTAAATCAATTCCTAAAGATTTTTCTGAGGCGAAACCAGTCAATGGAGACAAAATCAGTTAAATCGATTCCTAAAGATTTTTCTGAGGCAAAGCCAGTCAATGGAGACAAAATCAGTTAAATCGATTCCTAAAGATTTTTCTGAGGCGAAACCAGTCAATGGAGACAAAATCAGTTAAATCGATTCCTAAAGATTTTTCTGAGGCGAAACCAGTCAATGGAGACAAAATCAGTTAAATTGATTCTTAAAGATTTTTCTGAGGTAAAGCCAGTCAATGGAGACAAAATCAGTGAAATCGATTCCTAAAGATTTTTCTGAGGCGAAACCAGTCAATGGAGACAAAATCAGTTAAATCGATTCCTAAAGATTTTTCTGAAGCGAAACCAGTCAACGGAGACAAAATCAGTTAAATCGATTCCTAAAGATTTTTCTGAGGTGAAGCATGTCAATGGAGACAAAATCAGTTAAATCGATTCCTAAAGATTTTTCTGAGGCACAACCCGTCAATAGAGGCAATTCATTAAAATAGACAACCCGTCAACGAAGACAAAACCACCTACCAACAATCTCCAAATGGCATCTGTAAGCCCATTCCCGATATCACAATGTTGATACTACACCATGCGAGTGCAAATTTCTGGGCACTCTAGTGTTCAATCATCTTCCACCTTTGGATCACGAAAGGCACGCAAGCCAATCTACATCCTCAGGTTTAAGAAAATTGAACAGGGGCAACTGGTGTACCCCAAAATTTGCCCTCTCATGTTTCCCAAAGTCTTCCCCCTGCGTGGTTGATCACAAACTCTTGCCTAAGGAAAAAGAAATTTTTGAGTGTTGCTTTAAGTACCTTTCGATTGGCATTCTGAAAGACCCTTCGATTGATGTTCTGAAGGAGCATTTTGATTGGCAGTATGAACAAGCATTTCGATTGGCATTCTGAAAGACCCTTTGATTGGTGTTCTGAAGGAGCATTTCGATTGGCAGTATGAACAGACCCTTCGATTGGCATTCTGAAAGACCCTTCGATTGATGTTCTGAAGAAGCTTTTCGATTGGCATTATGGACAAGCATTTTGATTGGAATTATGTCAAGGCAGCTTCGACAGGCATGTTAACCATGTCCTTTGATTGGCATGAACAACACCTTTCGATTGGCCTGTTAACAAAGCCTTTCGATTGGAATCCTTCGATTGATATTTGGACAAAGGCCATTCGAAGAACTCCTTCCAGGCCATGTGGAAGAGGCCATCAAAGGGCACTCAGAAAACATGTCCAGGTACACTGAACATGAGGAAATGGCATGTGTCCCTTGCAAATATAAAAATAATTAAATGTTGATTGTGGATTTAATTCCTGAGTTAAAGGCCAGATTCTTGCCTTTTCTGTTCCTAAAGAGCTGATTCGACCAGAGTGACTCTTTTCAAATCAAGCAGTCGAAGCAGAAGAAGTCCATTCGAAGGAGGCAACTTAGGACCAATCGAAGAGCAGGGCCTGAGGGCATTCGAAATTCAAAAGTGTCCAGGATCATTCAAGAGACACGAATGTTTCAAAAAAGGAAATATTTTAATGTGTCTGATTCTTGTCTCATGGCTTTAATGGCCTGTTTAATGGTTGTCTCTTGCCATTACTGCACCCTCACACCCATATAAATACAAGGTTCAGCATACATATCCAGGACACAAAAAATATACAGAAAAAATAGAGAAAAGAAACAGGGAGAACTTGGAGACACGCTGCCAAAAACCATCAGCACTTCCAGGAAGCCATACCTAATCCTTGCACAAGCCATTCCACACTCAGAACCACAGATCCAAACACCTATGTTTGGTAAAAGAAAAATCTAATCTCAAACTCATTTTTAAATTCATTTTGATTGCATATTCACGTTATTACTATTATTTGTGAATAATTTAACGTGATACATATAAGCTACAGCGCAAAGATGAGATTGTGCCATTGTTTGGGCACAATCTAAGTTTCTCCTTCGAATCCCAGGATAAAACAAACCCAGACCCAGATTCAGCAGGTGCGAATAAGGGGGAGATTCGAATCAGGGGGGTAAAGCCCCTCCCTGGACCTTTAACACCTGTTTCATTTTGCAAGAACTACATTCTCAGATTCCTGTTCAGAGTTTCGAAGCTCAGCAGTTCAGCTTCGAACTGGACCCAGGATTTCTAGATCGAAGGATGACATGTCCAGATCGAACATCCTCAGAGTGCAGCCCCTCATGCACCTTCGATCCAGCCTCTTCACTGGGTCGAAAGACAGCCTGCACCTCTTTCGACCCAGGCCTCCAGAATTATATTTTTTCTTGATTTGCTGCCTGGCCCATTTGTACTTTGTTTACTTTATTTTTTTTTTTATTTCTTTTAGTTTGTTTTTTTTTAATCAACATAAAAATCATAAAAAATAAATAAATTAGAATTAGGATCTAATTTAGTTAATTATTTTAACTTATTTTCTTCAATTTTTAAAATCAGTAGACTTAGGATTTATTTGAATTCAATCCTTTTCATAAACAAAAATGCAAAAAATATTAGGTATGTTTTAGAGTTAATTTTAATCAGTTTTTTTTTTAATTAATTAAATTTGACTTAATTGAACATTTAGCATTTTCCCAAAAATAAAATAAAACAACAAAAAGATTATATTCTTAGGATTTTTAAGATTCACGCGCGTTTATTTTATTGTAACTGCTTTATTCCCCCAATTTTGGACATGTAAATAATCCCCCTCCCCGAAGCCTTGTAATAGCGTAGGATTTATAATTTCTGCACTTTAAATTCCTATACATATATTAATTGCTTAGATGTATGCTAACTAGGATTGTATGACAAGATTAACTCTTAACTTAAAATCAACAGTAGCTCACCATGACATGCAAAAATAATATAACCGAAAATTGACACACTTGCACATGCCACTCCTAGGGTACACCTCACTTGGTTGCCTCGAACATGGTCATTAAGTATAGGAAGTCTTAGAGGTCACCCTCCTGTCTAAAGATCAAAGTTGCCTCGAAACGGTTGCCTCAATAAAAATGATCTAAGACATTAGGGTTACCGCTAAAGCATCCTAACATTGCTTTAGTGACCACATGTCCCTTAAATCGAATTGACCCGAAAACTCCAACGACGATGCTACATACTCCTCAATAGTGGGATAGCATTGTCTAAAGGACTCTAGCACAGTTTAATTCCTTTTTGAGTAGGTAGATGTTCTTAAGTACTTGCTCCTTTTAAAACAAAACAAAAACTTTTCGCACTTACACTTTCTTAAAAAACAAAACTCTTTTCAAAACCCACAAACACAAAGAAAAGAAAACTCTTAAAAACAAAGTGAGCAAGTACCTTAGAGCCCGTGGATAACCACGGATAGAAATGGTGCTAACACCTTCCCTTTCTATAATCTACCTCTCGAACCCGAGAAACAATCTCGAAAAGGAATTTTTCTATGCTTTTGTCCCTTCCTCGTTGGATAAAATAAAAGACGGTGGCGACTCTTGCTTACCGCGACATTTTGCGAAAACAAACGCAAACGCGAACCAGCATTCCAAAACAGTCAGTTCTCATTCCCACCAATCACACCTATTCATATAGACCCATATTAGTTTCAGATTACTTTCCAGGTCATGGACATTGTACCCGCTTATAGTTGTTTGCTAGGAAGGTCGTGGATACATGAGGCAGGGGTTGTCACTTCAACTTTACACTAGAAGCTGAAGTTTGTACGTGAAGAAAAAGTGGTAATCATAAATGGAGAACAGGCATTATTGATATCTCATTTGTCCTCTTTCAGCATTGTGGAGGCGGATGAAGCTTCTGTTGGAACCCAGTTCCAAGCCTTATCCATTGAAAACATAAGAGGAAATGAGAATTCTATGGTTTTTCTTAAGGATGCACAGCAAGTTGTGCGTAATGGCCATAGTGAAGTTTGGGGACAGATTATGGATCCACCTGTAAACAAGAATAAAGCTGGCTTGGGGTTCTCTATGAAGAATGATAAAGGTAAGGGCATGAAGCCGAAGTCTGCTGCAGGCAAGTATCAAGACATCTTTAGTAGTGGGGGTTATCTTCATCCAACTGTTTCCGGGATTAATGCCATTGTGGAAGATGAAGCAGAGCCAGAAATGCCAAATTATGTGACACACGGAGTTAGGGTTAAAAACTGGATCACCATTGATGTTCCCTCTTACATACATGTTTCAAAGTAATTTGTTTTAGTTAATCTTTTTGAAAAGCTTTCACTCTGCCCAAGGTGAAAGTATTAATATTGTATGGGCTTATCTATTTGTTGTGACTTTTAAAATCAATAATAAAAGTTCTCTTTGTTTCCCAAATTGTGTTTTTATTTTTTGCTTTTTCTTGGAAAATGGTAACCAGAAAAAACCTTTCAAAATAAATAATAACTGAAATTCAATCTGCATGACCACTTGTTATATGTGTCAGTTTCTAAAAACAATCATAAATCATATGTGCATATTAACTAAAAACCCCGTTGAAGACAATGACCATGCACCTTCTCCCAACTTTGAATGTCCTGTGTATGGGGCCGAAGAAGAAGACTATGACGAGATTCCAGAAGAGGTCTCATGGTTGCTTGAGCTGGAGGAAAATGCCATTCATCCATATAAAGAGCCATTGGAAGTAATCAATTTGGCTTCAGAAGAAGATCCGAAAGAAGTCAAGATTGGAGCATTGTTGCATCCTGATGTGAAGAGAAGGTTGATTGAGTTGTTGAAAGAGTATGTTGATATTTTTGCTTGGTCTTATCAAGATATGCCTGGTCTAGATACAGATATTGTAAAGCACTGTTTGGCGTTGAAGCCAGAGTGTCCGCCAATCAACCAGAAGTTGAGAAGAACTCACCCAGATATGGTAATGAAGATCAAAGAAGAGGTTCTAAAGAAAATTAATGTCGGTTTTCTTGTGACGTCAGTGTATCCTCAATGGATTTCCAATATTGTCCCAGTACCGAAAAAAGACAGAAAAGTTCGCATGTGCGTAGATTACAGAGATCTAAATAAAGCTAGTCCAAAAGATGATTTTCCATTGCCACACATTGATATGTTAGTGGATAGCACAACAAAATTCAAAGTATTCTCGTTCATGGATGGATTTTCCGGGTATAATCAAATAAGAATGGCTATAGAGGAAATGGAAAAAACAACATTTATCACACCCTGGGGAACATTCTGTTAGAGAGTGATGCCCTTCGGGTTGAAGAACGCTGGTGCATAGTACCAAAGGGATATAACAACCTAATTCCATGATCTGATGCACAAGGAAATTGAGGTATATGTTTATGATATGATTGCTAAATCCCAGACTGAAGAAGGGAATGTAGAAGATTTGTTGAAGTTGTTTCAGCGTTTGAGGAAGTATCGTCTCCGCTTGAATCCAAATAAATGTATCTTCGGTATTCAATCGGGGAAATTATTGGGTTTCATTGTTAGCCAGAAAGGAATTGAAGTTGACCCTGATAAAGTCAAAGCAATTCAAGAGATGCCAGCACCGAGAAATGAAAAGCAAGTCTGAGGGTTCCTCGGGCGTTGAATTATATTTCCAGATTCATTTCCCACGTGACTGCAACATGTGAACCGATCTTTAAGTTGTTAAAGAAAGATCAAGGTTGTGTGTGGACGGATGAATGCCAAAGGGCATTTGAAATTATTAAAGAATACATGCTTGAACCTCCTATCTTACTCCCTCGTGTCGAAGGAAGACCGTTGATTATGTATCTGACAGTGTTAGATAAATTCATGGGTTGTATTCTTGGACAACAAGATGAAACGGGGAAGAAAGAGTATTCCATTTATTATCTCAACAAAAAGTTTACTGATTATGAATCGCGGTATTCCATGCTAGAAAAGATATGTTTTGCTCTGGTCTGGGCGGCAAAACGTTTGCGGCAGTATATGTTGAATCACACCACTTGGTTGATCTCCAAAATGGATCCAATCAAGTACATTTTTGAAAAGCCTACTCTTACTGGGAGAATTGCCCGCTGGCAGATGCTGTTATCTGAATATGACACTGAATACCACACTCAAAAAGCTATTAAAATCAGCATGTTGGTAGATTATATTTCTCACCAACCAGTTGAGGATCATCAGTCTGTGAAGTATGAATTTCCCGATGAGGATGTGATGTTTCTGAAAGTGAAGGATTGTGATGAACTATTTCCTGAGGAAGGTCTTGATCCTGAATCTCGTTGGAGTATGATATTGTATGGAGGTGTGAATGCTTATGGTAAAGGAATTGGTGCTGTGATTTTCACTCCACATGGATCGCACATTCCTTTTACGTAGAGATGAAAATCAAATGGCGGATGCTTTGGCGACTCTGGCTTCTATGTATCAAGTAAATACTTGGAATGATATACCTCGAATTATGGTTCAGCGACTGGATAGGCCCTCTCATTTGTTTACAATAGAAGAGGTAACAAATGAGAAACCGTGGTATTATGATATAAAGCATTTTCTCCAAACTCAGAAATACCCGATTGGTGCATCGAATAAAGATAGAAAGACATTGAGAAGGCTGACTGGCAGTTTTTTCCTCAGTGAAAATGTGTTGTACAAGAGAAATTATGACATGGTCTTGCTTAGATGTGTGGATAGACACGAAGCGGACATGTTGATGCATGAGGTTCATGAAGGCTCATTTGGAACTCATTCCAATGGACATCCGATGGCTAAAAGGATGCTAAGGGCAGGTTACTATTGGCTGACAATAGAATCTGATTGTTACAAATTTGCAAAGAAGTGTCATAAATTCTAGATTTATGCGGACAAGGTTCATGTGCCTCCGACACTTCTTAATGTGATCTCTTCCCCATGGCCTTTCTCTATGTTGGGTATTGACATGATTGGAATGATAGAATCCAAAGCTTCGAATGGACACCATTTTATCTTGGTAGCAATTGATTACTTCACCAAGTGGGTGGAGACTGCTTCATATGCTAATGTTACTAAGCAGGTGGTTGTGCGCTTCATTAAGAATAATATCATATGTCGGTATGGTGTGCCAAACAGAATTATCATTGACAATGGCTCGAATCTTAACAACAAAATGGTGACAAAATTGTGTGAAGAATTCAAGATTGTCCATCACAACTCATCTACATACAGACCAAAGATCAATGGGGCTGTTGAAGCTGCTAATAAGAATATCAAGAAGATTATCCAGAAAATAGTTGTTACTTATAAGGATTGGCATGAAATGCTCCCTTTTTCTTTGCATGGATATCGAGCATTTGTCTGCACTTCAACAGGAGAAACCCTGTTCTCCCTTGTGTATGGAATGGAAGCTGTGCTCCCAATCGAGGTTGAGATTCCCTCTTTGCGTGTGATAATGGAAACCAAGTTGTCATAGGATGAATGGGTCCATAACAGGTTTGACCAATTGTATTTGATCGAAGAGAAGAGAATGATAACTTTGTGTCATGGACAGTTATATCAGAAAAGGATGAAGAAAGCTTTTGATAAGAAGTTCAAACCTCGTGAATTCAGAGAAGGTGACCTCGTGCTCAGGAAGATCATGTCTTTTAACGCTGATTCTAAGGGCAAGTGGACTCCCAATTTTGAAGGCCCATATGTTGTCAAGAAAGCCTTCTCTGGAGGTGCATTAATTCTTGAAACTATGGATGGCGAGGAGTTCCCACATCCCATGAATGCTGATGCAATCAAGAAATACTTCGCCTAAAGAAATAAAAGAACAACTCGCTAACTTGAAAACCTGAAAGGGAGACTTAGGCAAAAAAGAGCATCTCGGTAGGCCGAAAACCCGAAAGGGCGGTCTAGGAAAAAATTAGAGATATAAACAAAATAAATTTCCCGCTAAGTTGAAAACCCGCAAGGGCAGCTTAGGCAAAAGTTAGGGACATTCTTGGTAAGTAACTACATCAGACAAGACTTGATCATTGGAGCAACAATCTTCTCGGATCCTCATCACACTTCAACAGAAGCTGCTGCTCAGGATTTCAAAAGTTATTAGAGGGGATAGTGGTCTAGAAAGTGATCTTACCCATTAATTGAAGAGATAGAACTCTGGGAAAATGGTCACCAAATTGGGAAGGACCGTTTCAAGTGGTTCAAGATTTTTGCATATGAGATCGAAGAGCTCACGTCAGAAGTTCGAATAGTAAGAGTAAATGGAAAATACTTAAATAAATATAGACCTACGTTACAAGAAATGTTAATAAGCAAAAAGTAGAAAACCATTCATTACATAATAAGAGGCCGCTAAAGGGCCTGCAAAGTACAATGGGCATTACAAAGTTGGCTAAAAGGGCACATTATCCTTAAGGGTCAAATAGCGGTCTCGAGCGAGAGACAATCGAGAATTGGTCAATTAAAGAGAGGTATTCAGTTCAGCTACCTCAATGTCCAATGCCTATACACGCTCCCAGTGGACAACCCCGACAAATGCTTCGTTATTCAGTGTCTTTTCAGCCGTCTCAAACCCAGCAGCTTGCAAGGTTTCAGCTTCACTAATTTTCTGTTCCAGCTCTTCAATTTGTTGTTTCAAAACAACAATCAGTCGCTGCCATAAAGAGATGTTATCAGCCCTCTTTTTGAAGTCTTCTTTGGCTTTGTCAAGAGCTTTCTTCAATGCTTCATTAGAAGTTATGGAGGACTCCGTGAAGGCCAATTGAGGTTACGTTCCTTCTCTTTAGGAAGACGTTTCCCCATGATCTCCTTGCATTAGGCCAACTTGATCAAGAACTGATCAAGAAAAGTAGATACCTCAACCACAAAAGTGACGACCTGAGGAGAAGCTGTATAAAAGTCAACCTTTTGCAACGCCTCTTTGACCTTAGCGCCATCAGCAGGAAATTCCTCCAAATGATCGATCAAATTGACATGAAAGAGTTGCATTTTCAAGCGACTAAGGACTTCGCATTGGGTTCCAAGAGAAGAAACACCCCCAGATACGGTCGAAGCGCTAGAGCCTCTATCAGTCGAGTGGTTTCTAGCAACCACCAATAACTTCAAATATTCTAGAGGGCTGCTTGTTTTAAAGCAGAAATGGATTGAGGCGACATGGTGGTATTGGTAGGAACCACATTGGGAGGAGTTGATATGGAGCCAAAGGGAGTAACTTTTTCAGGAGACTCTTCAGCTATTTGAAAAGGCTACTAGTTGATAGCCTCTTCAATGTCGACAGCATACTCAAGGCCCTCCAGTTTGTCATCTCCAGCATCCCCCTCTAAGCTATCATTATGGGTGCTATCTTCACCCCCTCACTGATGGGAGAGTACTCATGGGGCCCTGATCGATGGGAGAATTGATATTTCTATCAGTATATTCACTGTCTGGTAGAATCACAGGTGGATTACTTTTCCTTTTCTAAGTCCTTAAAATGAGCTAGGTGGGGCGTTGTTTGGATTTGAGGGTTGGTCGTTGAAACAAACAGAGACATGTAAGGACAAAGCTAAAAAGGAGAAAATAAGCTTGAAGAGGAAATGAGTTTTAGGAAAAGAAAGATACCTGAGAGTCCCCTTCAGGGCTAAAATTGATGCTCTCTGGGCAAGTCAAAGTTGGTTGCACGACTCGTACATTTTCTACCACTGGAGCAGGCACAGTGGAAGAAGTAGTTTGTTTTGAGATGTATTCAGATCGAGTCGACCGAGACTTTTTGGATTTTGAGGGTATAACAGGTGAAGACGTGTTGTCCACTTGCTTCTCCTCATGATAAGAGTATTTTTGCCTCTTTGAGTAGCCTACAAATAGGGTCAACATAATCAGCATGTTAGACAGGGAATGTAATCAATTAAAAGAACACCAATAGATCACCTAAGAGGAAGTTAAAAGAGCTTCTTCAGTAGAAGCAGAAACATCTGCATTACTAACAGCTCCCCTAGCATGCTTCTTGTGCTCAACTGCTGAAGAAAACAAAAGCACAAAACAAATTTTAAAGGTCAAAGCATGAAGAAGCAAGAAAGCCAATAACGTGATCGACGGTCACAATAGTAAGTCATACCTTTTTTGAATTATTGATTCATAGCTTCCAAAGCATTGGTTATTCGATGCTTGAAGGATTTTAGGTTCCCATTCTTCTTTATGAACCTCACAGTTCACCAATAAAAGAACTTCTTTGTTGTATAAAACGGGGGTTTGAAGGCGATAAAGTTCAGCTTGGGGGCGTCAGCAGCAAAGTGTTGGAAGAGTTTAACGCACTCTGCTTTGTTGTAACTTTGGGACAAAAGGCACATCATGTCTGATGACTTATAAAAGCTGTGAGGAAAAGGTTGGAACAAACCAAATTTCCTAGCCACCAGATTGGGTTGGTAAAACAGAAGTGTCACCCCATCGTTAGCACCCACCCTAGATGCTATAAGCCTAGGGTCAAAAAAGATTTCCGAATGGCTTTGGATTCAAGGTCCTGTGTTGGCTCAGAAGGAGGAAATGGTCGAGTAAACCATTCAGGACGGCATGGTATTGAAGAAAACGGCGCCATGCTGGGGTGAAAAGAGGTGCACCTGAAGAAAAAATTCAAGTACATTTCAAGCGCCTCCTCTCAAGCTAGGTCGTTGCCGGACGGAATCATCGCAGAAACACGAGGGCCTTCAATGGCACGACTGGAAAAGAATGCCTCATGTGCTTTTGAAAGATTCAATTTTAGCTTATCCCCAAAGGTGGAATTCAGCCACAATTGCAGCAGCCAAAATGGCTCAGCAGGCAGATAGCTGGTAGTTGGTGCAAGGGAGGTCATCTGGTCGACCCCCACACTGAGCGATTCATAGAGAGACCCCAAGATAAGTTTCCTCAAGCAGGTGTTTTGACCCATGTGGAGGTGATGCGCCAATGCAATAAAACATTTTTCCACCTTTAGAGACCCGCGGGAGAAAATATATTTAGAGAGCCACAAGGCCAAAAAGGCGATGTGATCTTCATCGGACACCATGTCGACACCCTTAGCGTGGAAACGCTCCATGTACTTAGTGAAACCAACGACGTACTTATCAAAAGAAATGACATCTTCATCATCTGTAGTAGGGATGAAAGTTTCAGGTGTAGGATGAAGTCCAGTGATAGTTTTAATGTCGAGCAGCATAGGGGTTAGCATACTAGTTGCAAAATGGAAGGTGTTTGTGGAACTCTCCCAAAAGTAGAGTGTAGAAATCGTCATATAGTTTCCGTAACTAGGTCCAACCCTAAAAAGTTGAATCAGGTCAAAGATAACTTGGGACTTCCAGACATCACCTTTAATCTTCTCCACCTTATTCAACCATGAAATGTAGTCTTGGTTGACAGCAGGAGCAGAGCGAAAAACTTTTGAGGTCCTGTAGATATGGGAGAAATCTAAAGGACGCTTCTGGGCGATAGGGGGCCTTGTGCTTCTATGAATAGGGAAGCAATTTTGTAGATTTTTGGTGCCCTAATCTCATCAGGGGTGGGTCCCATAAGAGCGTATGCAGTGTTGTTGTAAACAAATGGAAGTAACAGATTAGAGCGAAAAGTAGAAACGTTGCATGCTGGGTTTGGTTCCAACACAAAGGTTTGTCCATCAACAGTGAGGAACTTAGGCATAGTGGAAACTAGCTCAATCCCATGAGGAGTGTTAATGTGTTCAACAATTTGGCTTGGAGACGCCATAGAAGGTGATTGGAAGTTATGAGTAAAAATGAAGGTGGTTTTTATTTGCTGAGTTTGGAAGCTAAGAGTTTCAGGATGCAAAGAGGGCGTAAAAAGAAAATGAAAGATTGAAAAGGGTATTTATACCACCAAAGAACCCAAACATTTAAGAAGAACGTGGGAGAGAATTGTGGCTACACGACCGGCATGTGTCAAACAGATGGCAACTGAGATGGGAAAGTTGGTAAGTTAGAGGCCACGATTGTCCTAGGAAGTTGAAGCTAGAAAGTAGGGGATTGGTTGTGTGGTTGTTGATGTAACGTTTGCAGAATAAAGTCATGATTATAGTGATGTCACTTCGCACTAATAGGAAAGGATTAAAATGACCGTTTCCACCCCTTCATTTGAAAAGGACATTTTGGGGGGCAATTTGTTGGCTGGGATTTTCATAAAGAGAGAAATTCAAACCTAAAGTCAAAAAGGGTCTTTTAAAAGCATTAAAGAGCATTAAATTATTAGGAGTCAACTACCAAAGCATGTCGACCATGGTTGATTTCACAGGCAGACGACCAAGGTTTTGTAAGCGCGGTCGACCAGATAAAAGTTCATGGTGAATGGATTGGGCCCGGGGAGGTGAGAAGCCCAAAAAAGTTAAAAGTCCCATAAATGCCTAAACTGTAAAGGCGAAGCATTATGGAGGGAGAACGTGGGTTTGACCACAATGGAGAACTGGGTTCACAAAGAGAAGTTACAATAGAGAACGTGGGTTTGTGAGGGGAAGTTACGAAGAACACGTGGCATGCAAGGAAACGAAGCCCACTTAAAAATTAGTTATTTCTCTGTATTATAAATAAAGAACTTAGTGCACTTTTTTAAGGGCCAAACTTTTCACATTCTTGCATGCTAGTCACTCAAAATAACCAAGCGAACAAGCGAAATGAGTCAGGCAAAGGAAATGTATGTTTGAACCAACCTATTTTACAACTTTCTTTAATGTTATGTCATTATCTTTTACAACTTAAAATGCTTTTTCGTTTCTTTTACTTCGTCCTATTGTCCTTATCTTTTGCAATTTAAATATGTTTGGCTCCCAGTCGAATGCACCCTTTTTGAAAACACTTTGACTACGCATGTGAACTGAAGCTCTACTCCAAGATTCCCTGGTCGATCTCGCACGTAAACTTGTTTTCATAAGACAAGCGGTGTTTACCAAATCCACGGGCAAACAGCATGCTTGTGGATCTCTGTCCTAAAACCATCAACCATTATCCTACAAAGCTTGAGGAAGTCTTGAATATATTTCAGGAGAGGAACCATTGTTGCTTCCTCATCTTTTAGGCTCCTAGGAATGTCCTCAATGAGATTATTGGTTAAGTAGGCAAGCTTTGCATGCTTGTCTTTGTATATTCGATATTCCTTGTAGAGGGCCGGAACTATCTTCTTATTATCTTCTCCGGCTTTCGCAATCTTTGCATATTGTCCTTCCTAATACATATTTTCACCCCTCTTCTCCTTGTAGAGCTTCCTTTGAATGAGGAAGTCTTTTTGGAGGCCTTCTGACTCTAGACAGACTTGTTCATACTTTTCTTTCTTTTGGGCAAGAAGTATTTCTGCCCTCATCCATTTGAGACATTCTCCTACATCTGATTCTTGGCTATCTTGAAGTCTTGTAGTGAGATACTGGATTTTCTCTTCTTGTTCTAGCGCACCTTCTGCTAGCCCTTGGATTTGGGCTCTCAGATTCTCCTTCTTCTCCTTTTTTTCTTGTAGGGCTTTTCATACCATCTATTTAGTCTTCCAATTTCTCTAGCAGCATCATCCAAACGTTGGTTCTGGGAATCCAAGTTGAAAGTAGTACTCAACAATCCTTCAATCAAACGCTTTCGTTTAAGACTATCCTTTTCAAATATTTCACAGTATCTATGAATTTATTGATCCTTTGATTCAAGCTCTTGTTGCATCTGTCTTTTCTCCATAGTAAGGTCATGGAGGCTATGCTCCAATCCCTTTTTTTCTTTTTGTGCTTGATCCAATGCTCTCTTCAAGTTTTCTATCTCTTATACAAACATAGGAAGAGGATCTAGTACGTTTGGCTTGTACTCAGGATCAATATGAAATGGTAGCTTAAAAACTTGAACTCTTTCTATAACCCATTGAGTATAGGGTTCCCTCACCCCAACATTTTTCTTTTTGGCCTTTCTTTTGTTAACTCTGCTCCAAGCTCGAATGATTTTATTGAGCAAATCAGGGTCATCTTTGTCCATGTTGTGAAGGATCAATTGTTGAAGTTGTTCGTCAGAGGGTTTATCCTCCAAAGGATATCCAAGTTGGCATAAAGCCAAAGTGGGGTTATAATAATGCAACCACGTGACTCAATCAAAGGAACATTTGGAAAATCTCCACAATTGTAAATAATATCCCCAATGTTTAGCTTTCTTACATACCATAAAACAGAATCGGCAGTGAGAGCCCTCAATTTTTGGCGCCATTCATCTCTTGTCAGATTTTTAACCATGTAGTCCTCTTTGTAGAAGTGAGAAATAAGACAAGAATACAAGAGAGGAATACAACAATTTAGTACACCCCTCCCTTTTTTGTAACGAGTGTGAAGAGCATAATAAACATTGGTAAGTAAAGCAGGAGTAAGGTCCACATTTAATACTTTCACGGCCCAAAACACACTGATAGTTGTGGGGTCTATGTATTCCAAAGTACACGGAAATAGAATCACACAAAAGACAAGTAACCCCAAACAATCCACACAAGCCTCTCATTCTTTCTTATTGGCAAAATAAAGAGCTTTAGCTTTCAAATAGTGTTTTTAATCCCTTGTACTTCACCATATTTTTTGTAATTAAGTGATAAATCAGTAAAGGGTATCCCTAAAACTCTTGTTAAATCTCTAACATTGATAGTTTTTCCAATCCCCACATAAACCTTATTTTTAGAAAAATCCAAAAACCTATCAAATTCTTTCAAAGTTGGTGCTAGTTGAAAATTTTGAAAAGTAAAACACCTTAGCGGAGGTTCATAGAACTGAACTAAGGCAATGATACCATCCACTTGTACATTTATTTTAGTCAATTCAAGGGTATCCCCATTGCGTCGAACAAATATCTTCATAGTTTTTTCAGGCAGTTTCTCCTTAATGAATTTTATTTTCTTCATATCTGGCACGACGGTGCTACACGGACAACTTGTTTCTTATTGGTATCCATTTTTAGGATACTCACAAAAAACCTTTGATTATTTTTTTCTTAGAAATCTTGTGAATAAGACAATAAAAAATACAAAATAAATGAATATTTTGAAATGTAAGATGTATGTATGCATGGTGATGTAACATAGTAGTGGGATTTTGTGAACGATATCCTAGTTTCATCCTATAGATATTCTACCCTCCCAAAAGGTGGTTCCTTAAGGGTATCATGGATAACATCAAAGGGTAAAGGCACAAGGGCCTCCCTTAGATGGAGCCTCTTTGTAGACTAAAACTTTCGTCTCTTAGGTCGTACAAGGTCTCACCATGAGATTTTGTTTAGGGTTATACAAAGAGTCATAAAAACTCATAGGCAAAGTTGTCACAAAAACTCATTGGGGAGTTTACCCCCCTTGGCCAATAGACAATACTTCTTTCTAAGGTTTGATATTATTTTTGAATTTAAATCCCACCATAATAAAATATGATAATAATAATAATAATATGAATAATTTAAATGAACAAATAAATAAATAAACATATAAACAGATGAAACAAAACACCAAAAATAGAAAGCACTCAAGAAACCCTAATATAGGGAAGACTCTAAACCCTAGGGTTGTGTCCCTAGCAGAGTCGCCAGCTGTTGCGACCAGCAAAAAATAGAGAGTCGCCACTATTAATTTTTGTCCTAAGGACGGGAATTTAACAAATAACCCTAATTGTTAGAGATTCTAAGTTAGTAAGTTGGTTATATGAAGGGAAGGTGTTAGGCACCATTCATCTCCCTTGTTCTCAAGGGGCTCCACTTTTAGGTCTAAGGGTAAAATGGGAATTTCTACTTTAAAGGTATATAATTGCAAAGCTTAGAAAAACAAAAAGGGTTTTAGCTTTTTAGTTGGGGGACTCGCCTTGGTTTTTATGTTGCATGCCTACGTATCCTCTTATGAGAAATCAGAGTCTCAATTTGTAGTTCGTAGTGTTTGGTTAGTTTTTTTATGGATTGTGGAAGTATTTTGAATTCTCCTTGAACCTTGTCTGAGTTTGAAAATAGTGTAGTCGTAGACGCAGTTCGCAGTTAATATAAAATGTCTCCATAACCCTTTTTGAAAATAAAATTAAATTTGAATTAAGTTAGTAAAAAAGTTAGTATTTGATGGGTTAGCAGTTTTAGAAAGTATGATGAAAAAAAGATAAATTTGAATGATAATAATGTTTGATAAATAGAAAGAAATTGTGGTTAGTATTTTAGAAAATAATCAATAACCAATTATTTTCATATTATTAAAAATAAATCAAATATTTTTAATATTAATCCAATATTTATTTATTTTTCATGAACAAAGTATTTTTAATGTAATATATTAAAAGTTGATAATTTAAATAAAATACACAAATAAATAAGAAAATAAATCTACTAAATAAAATAAATAGTTTAATTAATTATTAGTTAGAGTAGTAAAATCGGGGTGTTAAATAAAATTTGGCTTTGGTCCAGAATTTTGTCTAAGAGCCCAGAACAAACTCTGGGTTTGTTTGAGTAGCATGTGGATAGGTGCACTGAGTTATGGTGCGCTGGCAGGATCATGTGCGTAGGATTCGAATCAAAAGGCCACCAGAGGCTAGCTCTGGAGCATTGATTCAAAGTATAAGGAACAGAGGGACGAGATGAGAAGTTGACCGAGGGTATGGTGTTCTAGAGAACATGGAATCATGTGAAATAATTCCATTACATGGCCAGTTAATGGCCATGTGTTACCAATCCAGAGAAACAGA